>CM068747.1:28994935-29634935 GCA_035084275.1 Hydrolagus colliei
GGGGTGCAGAGTGGGGGGTTGGGGGGGGGGGTGCAGAGTGGGGAGTTGTGGGGGGGGGTTGGGGGGGAGTTGGGGGGGGGTTGGGGGGGTGCAGAGTGGGGAGTTGGGGGGGTGGGGGGTGCAGAGTGGGGAGTTGGGGGGGAGTTGGGGGGTGTGGGGAGTTGGGGGGGTGGGGGAGGGTGCAGAGTGGGGGGTTGGGGGGGGGTGCAGAGTGGGGAGTTGTGGGGGGGGGTTGGGGGGGAGTTGGGGGGGGGGGTTGGGGGGGTGCAGAGTGGGGAGTTGGGGGGGAGTTGGTGGGGGGGGGTGCAGAGTGGGGAGTTGGGGGGGGGGGGGGGGAAAGATGCATCTAGCAATTTGGTAATAATAATAATCCTTGCATTTTGATATCGCACTTTTCACCTCTTCTAGACAGTGTCTCAAAGAACTTCACAGAATGTACTGTAAAGTGAATTGACTGCATATTTGTGGGCGAAACGCAGCAGCCAATTGTTTGTTGATGTGTACTGCAGTCCCCAGCTGCACAGTTAAGTGAAATCTTCCTGGTAGATTTGAAAGCATCTTTGAATGGTAATAGCTTGAGAGTCAATACACAGCCAGGGTGTGTGTGTATGAGGATGGAAGGCTGTATGTGGGTGTATCTGTATGCGTGTTTGGGGGGGGAAAGGCTATACGTGTGTTTTTTTACGAGAAACATCTGTGTGTGTGTATATATGTGTGTTTGAGTGGGGATAGGAGGGTGAGGAGGCTGTATGCAGGTCTGTGTGGGAGTGGGGGTGGGTGGTGTGGGGTGGGGAAAGGCTCTATGTGTGTGTTTTGGGGGGTTTGAAGGGATATGTTCTTTGTACACGCGGTAATGCAAATGTGAAAGGCATCAGTCACCTTCAGTGGTGGTGAAATGCTCAGGCCAGAATATCAGCACAGATCACTCTGTCTCCAGGCAATATTTTCATCTCACAGTAACATTGTGCCCTGTCGGTAACTAATTTAGCTCTTGAAGGAGTCTTAGTAATAATAATATTAATGGAAAGCGCTCTACAAAGGTCATTTTGTTGTTGTTACTAAGAATAATTATAATTTCCCTCCCTCCCTCCCTTGCTCACTCGCTCACTCACTTCTCCTCTCCTCCTTCTCCCCTCCCTCCCTCCCTCCCTCCCTCTCTAAAAACATTTTTTTTGGGGGGAGCTGAAATCGTGTGTTGATCTAATTGCTGGTCGGGTTGGCTGAGTGGCTGATGTGATCGCTACGCAGTGGCAAACAGTCGGCCGGCGTTTCCTTGGTTACTGACTAAACTCCTGTGATTTGCTTCCTTTTTTTTGTATGGGTGAGGGTGGGGGTGGGGGTGGGGGGTCGGGGGGGGCGGGGGAGAGCCCCATAACAATCACATTCCCATTCCCACAGCAGGCAGCAGGCTCCGCGGTTGATTGTAACCGTCCCATTTGAATAAAGACACTGATTTTTTTTTGCTACTAGAAAATAATGATAATAATCCTTGCATTTGATATAGCGCTTTTTCAGATCTTATCTCCGTCCCAAAGCGCTTCACAGAATATACTGTAAAGTGAATTGACTGTATATTTGTGGGCGAAACGCTGAGGCCAATTGCGCACAACAGCGTCCCCCACACACAGCAATCAATCAAAACTTACATTTATATAGCGCCTTTCACGTCAGGAGGACAACCCAGGTCTCTACACAGTCAGGTAGGGACCAGAGCAGGGGGGAGGGGTCGGGGTAGGTGGATGGAGAGGAGGAAAAAGTGACTGTATATTTGTGGGCGAAACACGACAGCCAAATTGTCGTGCATTGAAAATGACCAATTTTATCATTGTTTTTTTTTGGGGGGGAGAGATTATTATTAGGTGGGTGTATGTTTGGAGTAAGGAAACTTGCCCGAATGGGTTCTCTGCGATGAAGGCAAGGTCGGTTTGTAGCCCCCAACAAAAAAACAAGTGCGCGTGTCATCCATCCTGACAAATTTCAGTGAATCTGCCCTGAATTGCGCCTTGGGACGTCCTCCCGACGTGAAAGGCGCCTATAAATGTAAATTGTTGTTGTTGTTGAATTGGAATCAAAAGGGATTGAATTTGATGTGGATGGTATCAATCCTGTGCCGTGATTATTGTTGGTTCATTTTTATTTTATTCCCATCTATAATAATCATAATAATAATCATCATAATTTGGTCACTTAATCCACGACTGTTTGTGCTGTGTTGTCAATTGGCGTTTTGCCCACAAACTATACAGTCAATTCCTTTTACAGAATATTCTGTGAAGCGCTGTGAGATGTCTCGAAGACATGATAAGGTGCTGTATCCAATGCAATTATTATTACTATTATTATTATTATCTAATCAGTTTGATGTCAGCTGCCAGCCACATTCAAAGCCAGTTGTCTGTAGATCAGCAAATATTCACGTCAGTTGAATTTGTTCCACTCTCATTCGGAGGTTCTGTTCGAATGGTTTGAACCATTTACCCTGCCCTTGGCACTACCTAAACACAGGCTATTTCTGTTTGTTAATTGCGATGTTATCTTCACACACAATATGGGAATATGTGTAACCGTGGTGGAAAAGCATGTTTGGACCAATCCATTATCCCTCGTGAAGCTTGAAATGACCTCAAGAGTTTATCGAGGCCGTTTGATTTGGGTTCTGGGTGGAGTGAGATTACTCCAGTCTCACTGCCAATGTTATCATCAGTGGCAACGCAACAACAACAACCACAAGGTTACACTTGTATAGCGCCGTTCACAGCACTTGTGATAATTACCACTGCTCACTTAAGAGCAAACACATTTTATTAAATAATAATAATAATCCTTGCATTTGATGTAGCGCCCTATCACATCTTCGAGACGTCTCAAAGCGCTTCACAGAATATACTTCAATATAGTGAAGTGACTGTTTTGTGGGGGAAACACGGCAGCCATGTGGTATTGATAGGGTTAAAATAATAAGATTAATAATCCTTGCATTTGATTTAGCGCTTTCCACGTCTTCTAAGCATCTCAAAGCGCTTCACAGAATATACTGTAAAGTGAATTGACCGTATATTTGTGGGCGAAACGCGGCAGCCAATTGCGCACAGCAGCGTCCCACTGGATTGGGATGAACAATGTTTTTATTTTAGAGGGATTATTATTAGGCATGAGTGAGTGGAGTAAGGAAACTTGCCCAAGGTTTCATCCTGACCTGCCTGGATTCAAACACAGGTCTCACGCTTGTAAGTTTCTCTAACCACTGAGCTACAGGAGCTCCACTTTTACAGTACAGTGTTCCTAAAAGTGTTCAGAATATTTACAAGCCCAAAGGACAATGATTACTAAATAACACTCAGGAACACATTAAACTCTAATAGCATTTTTAAAATAATTTTTATCATTATTTTGATTTGATTATTTTCTTCTCTTGTTAATGGTTGGGTGGGAGTGCTCCGATAACAGGCTCTGCTCACTGATAACATCACTCATTGCTTTGCTTTGTGGAGTCCCGAAGCAAAGAGATGGTGAAAGGTTCACACAACAAAAGGATACTATAATGTGATGTTGCAGTAGGGCGAGCTTCATTAACCCACTTGTGGAGTCCTCAGTAGCTCAGTGGTTAGAGCACTCGCCTTACAAGTGAGAATCCATGACTGTTTGTGGGGAACACTACTGTGCGCAATTGGCTGCCATGTTTCGCCCACAAATATATAGTCAATTCACTTTACAGTATATTCTGTGAAGCGCTTTGAGACACCATCTAGAAGATGTGATAAGGCACTGTGTCAAATGCAAAGATTATTATTATTGGGATGAATCCACCCTCAAGAATGTGTTCAGTTTGTACGTGGCTGAACCTTTTAATACCTTTCAAGACTAAATGTAATAATAATAATCCTTGGGTTTGATAGAGCGCTCTTATCATGTCTTCGAGACGCCTCAAAGCGCTTCACAGAAAACGCTGCAACGTGAATTGACCACATAATTTGGCGCGTGAAATTTAACGTAAAACACGGATGACACCCAACTCTATCTCTCCACCTCACTTTGCGACCCCCAGTCCCCTGATGTTCTGTCAGCCTGACTGTCAGACATCAGGGGCTGGATGAGCACAAATTTCTTGCAGCTGAATGTTGACAAGACAGAGGCCATACTCCTTGGCTCTCGTCAACATCTCCATTCGCACGGCTCTCACCTCCTCCACCTTCCCGGCCTGGCCCCTAAAACTCACCAAACCTGTGCACAACCTTGGCATCAGGTTCGACCCCCAACTGTCGTTCCTCCCCCACATCCGGTCCCTCACCAGCACTGCCTTCTACCACCTCCGACAGATCCCCCGTCTCCGGCAATACCTCACCTTAAAAGCCGTTGAAACCCTGGTCCACGCCTTTGTCACCTCTCGGCTGGACTATTGCAACGCCCTCCTCGCCGGTCTCCCCTCCACCACAATCCACAAAATCCAGCTGATCCAAAACTCTGCCGCCCACATACTCACCCACTCCAAGCTTCGCTCCCCCATTACCCCAGTCCTTGCCAGACTTCACTGGCTCCCTGTCCTTGAGAGGATCGACTTCAAGATCCTCACCCTTGTTTTCAAATTGCTCCACTCCTCTGCCCCCCCCCTATCTCTCTGATCTCCTCTCTCCCCAAACCAGCACCCACTGCCTTCGCTCCTCAGGGTCTGGCCTCCTCCATGTCCCCCCGAATCCTTCGTCCACCCTCGCCGGCCGTGCCTTCAACCACTACGCCCCGAGGCTCTGGAACTCCCTTCCTCACTCGCTTCACCTGCCCCTTCTCTTCCCAGCTTCAGGTCCCAGTTAAAGACCTTTCTCGTCGACCGCGCTTTTGGTCACCTTTCTATCCCTGCCCCTGGCTCGGTCCCGGGATCCGCTATTATGAAGCACTCTGAGACGCTGAACTAATCTGCGATGAAGATCTTCAATTACATCCACCTTCTGCTGGAGATTTAAGACTTGCTGTGTGTGTTGTATTACCCAGTTACCAACAGGCGTGACAGTGCTAACTACAGAATATTGAAACGGAGGATTAATCTTCACCTGTTTGTTACTGCAGGCTAGACAGCAGATATATTTTTTGAAAAAATTTATATTCAACTGGGAGGAAGAGAATATATGATTCAACTTTGGAAACCTTCGTAAAGTTTCCCGAAGGGCTTTCGCTCAGGTTTGCAAACATTGTCTGCTGGCTCGCTCACAAAGCTATCTGAACAGCTTGATAGGTCTAGCAATATGCAGTCTTATAAATCTTTACAGGACCTTCTGGATATTGGATTAAAATTGACTCGTGATCTATTGATCAGACAGTCATCTCCTCAAAGCCTCTGGGTTTGAGCTTTGAGCCCTGTGTGCAAAACTGACCCATAAATTCAATTAAAAGCAATGCCTCCCATTACGTTACATCATCATCCAACCCTTGTTTTGTGTTTTAGCGATGCGGTGTTTATATCAATGTAAATAGAGGCTAAAATACACAGGCACTCTGAGCTGCAATTTTCAGATTGGTATCACTTAACACAGTCTTTGGATTTAATCAATGTTGTGTTTCCATTCGAGTGCACAATGCTGGGATCATTTAAAGTTGAGCAAACTTTTCAAGATAATAAATTGTAGATAAAGCCTTGTAAAGGTGTACAGTTAACCAACGCTTAGTCTAATCTTTTCAACCAGATTACAATCCCAGGTTCATAAAAGGTTGACACTTTCTGCTCCAATCAGGAATTCAGTTAAGTTATAGACTGTCTGAACTGAAAATATGAGTTTTATATTTCTGTATAATTTTATCCTTCATAAGAACATAAGAACGTAAGAATTAGGAGCAGGAGTTGGCCATTCAGCCCCTCAAGCCTGCCCCGCCATTCTATAAGATCATGGCCGATCTTCTGACCTAACTCTAATTATCTGCCCTAATCCCTCTATTTAAAAAAATTATCAGTCTCAGCCTTGAAAATGTTGAAGGACTGAGCATCTACAGCCTTCTGGGGTAGTGAATTCCATAAATTTACTACCCTCTGAGTGAAGAAATGTTTCCTCAAAAAATACTTTAAAAAAATATACAGCGCCAGACTATAAAATGGGTGTCGCCCACAAAACATACAGTCACTCCAATTTAGAGTGTGTCCTGTGAAGCGCTTTGAGACGTCTCGAAGACGTGATAAGGCGCTGTATCAAATGTAAGGATTATTACTATTATTATAAACAGAATCTGTGTGTGATCTGTGTGTGGAGGTTAATATTTTTCCCACAGTATTTTCAATTAAACCACATTTCGCCCACAAATATACAAAGTCAATTCACTTTACAGTACTGTATATTCTGTGAAGCGCGATGAGACGCTGATAAGATGTGAGAAGCGCTTTATCAAAATGCAAGGATTATTAGTATTATTATTGTTTGATTTAATCTAAGTCTCACACTGGAAAAACATCTGAACAAGTTCACTCCCTAATTGTGAAAATATTTTCACTTTCACTTTGTTTCTGTACGTCAAGGATGGGGAATTTTTTTCCTCAGGAACTGAGCTGACAAAAGTCACAGCATGAAAGATTCTAACAATCTCGCTCCGCAGTGGGTCACTGTAACCTAGACAATGCCAACGTTTGGTTCCTCTCAAGCCCTCAATGGGCTGGCATTGTTTCATTTGTTATCTCGCCCTGTACATACAGCAAAATGCTCTAACTCCCAACACACAATGAACTGAGATCTCAGGATTTTTATAAAACCAGATCATAGTAAATCAGGCGTATCACGATTCATCACAGCATGAAAGGTGAGGGGTAACCTTTCCACAAGTTTGGATTGATGACAAGGCAGTGTGTCCAGTGCTGTTATTGCCTCTTATCTTGTGGACAGAATTTAAAGGAACCCCAAAATTGCCTGCGTTTACCAATAATAACAACAATAATATTCCTTGCGTGTGATATGGCACCTTATCATGTCTTCGAGACGTCTTAATGTGAATTGACTGTATCTTTTGTGGGCGAAACGGGTGCAGCCAATTGCACACAACAAACAGCCGTGGATTGAAGTGACCAATGATTTTTGTTTTTTTGGAGGGATTATTATCAGGCCTGTGTGTGGAGTAAGCAAACTTGCCCAAGGTTTAACCCTGATCTGCCTGGAATCAAATCCAGGTCTCTCGCTTGTAGTCTTGTAGCTCAGTGGTTAGAGCACTCGCCTTACAGGTAGGTTTGAATCCAGGCAGGTCAGGGCGAAACCTGGGGCAAGTTTCCTTACTCCACACACCTAATAATTCCTAAAAAAAAACACAATATTAAATTGGTCATTTCAACCAACGACTGTTTGTGGGGACGCTGCTGTGCGCAATTGGCTGCCTTGTTTCACCCACAAATATACAGTCAATTCACTTTACAGTATATTCTGTGAAGCTCTTTGAGACATCTAGAAGATGTGAAAAGCGCTATATCAAATGCAAGCACAGTAGAAGCCCGTTTATCTGGCCCCCGCGGGACCTGGCCAATGCCGGTTAAAGCGCCTGCCGGATATTCGGGCGGCCCGCGGCCGAAACCCATCGCAAAAAAATTAAAGTTCTTTTAACACACACCATACACACCTGACTAAGTAATAACAGATAATAACAGAATATTGTATTGTTGTTAAAACTACTCTCTTGCGCTTCTCACCTTTACTGATTGAGGTTTACAGTCCAGCGATTCTTTTTTAAATGGAGGACGCCAAGCGGGAGAAACAAATGGCAGCGCGATTTTACAGTCACACGACTTTACTAGCGGCGAGCCGATAACCCTGGACTCTACTAGCAGCAAACCCAAATACTGCACCTGAGCGATAATGTGGGTTATCAATTAGGGTTATCGGCTTGCCGCTTGTAAGGCTTTAAAGTCGCGCTCCGTTTTTTTCACCCGCTTGGCGTTCTCCATTGTAAAAAGAATCGCTGGACTACAAATCTCAACTGCAGCTTCATGGCTTCAAGTGCAGCATCTACCAACAAAGGTGAGAAGCGCAAGAGAGTAGTTTTAACAATAAGTACCAATACAATATTCTGTTATTATCTGTTATTATTTATGTATTTACAAATGCTCCACCGCTATTGTTCCGGATAAGTTCCAGTTTATCGAATGGGCATTTTTCTTTTGGCGTGCCGGTTATACGGAAGTGCCAGTTCATCGAATCATGGATAAACAAGCTTCTACTGTATTATTATTATTGAAGGCGAGTGCTCTAACTACTGAGCTAGAGGACTCCACAGGACTCTGCTTTGTTAATGTACGAGTCTGGCATCGACTAACTAACACTCAATTCGGAAAGAAGAATGGTTAGTTAAGTACAGTTGAATACTGCAGATGATGGAAGATCCTTTACTATTATTATTATCATCCTTTATTGGTGGTTCACTTCGCTGTTTGTGGGACATTACTGTGTGCAAATTACCTGCCGTGTCACCCACAAAAACGCACAGTCACTGCACTTCACAGTAAATCCCATAGGACATTCTCCTGACACTATATCATACATATATACATACATACATATACATAGATATTTAATATATGAATTATTATTTATCTTATTCGGGGGTTAAATGGAGAAGATTTTTCTACCAGAATTTGGCTGTTGATTAAATCCTTAAAAAAGAGACATCCTTCCAAATGAATTCATAGCAACGCTGTATTTAAGGTGAATTCAGCTTCTCAGAGCCAGCGAGCTTTGCTGCCAGTTAAACATCATGTACTTTACTATACTTTGCTATAATAGTGAGCTCCTGATAGATTTATTATAGGATTTACAATGATGTGTGGAGCGGGAGAAACCTTGGACTCCACACGCTTTAGTTTACTCTCAGTGAACAGGAACCCGGCTGTTGGTCACTTTTCCAGTGGGGGTGGGGGGGGCAATAATGCCTTGAAAAAGAAGCATCATGGATTATCAGACAGCATTATGATTTGGGAATTTTGTTTGATGATAATAATAATTTGCTTAACCCACGACTGTTTGTGTGGGGGACGCTGCCGTGCGCAATCGGCTGCCACGTTTCACCCACAAAATATACAGTCAACCCACGTTACAGTGTATTCTGTGAAGACGCTGTGAGAAGCCGCTGGCTGCACAAAGCGCAGGGACTGTTATTGGCAGTAGCAGCAGTAGTGGAAGCAGTGAGCAATACTGTGTCATTGTAACAGTGATGAGATGCAATGATGCGCGTAACATTTGCTTGAGTGAACTGATCCTATAGAGTTTCGTGCGTTATTTTTTTCTCTCTCTACTCCTTAAATGGATCTGAATCAAGCGGAATTGCACAAACAAACGTGTCATCGGAGGGACTGTGAAATGGCAACGGCTCATCTCTGAGTCAGACCTGGCTGCGTGACGTGTGATTGTATGACTGTAGTGTATTAAACTGCTCGCCGAGGCTACACTTTGTTTTTTTTCCGCTCGGTGCCTGTGAACGAAAGGCGCTTTTGTCTGTTTTGCAGGAAGCTACTGCGTGGTTTGCGCTCTGCAGGCTTCTTGTCGGGGCAGGTGATAGCTCCAGATGGCTGTGAGTTGTGTCTTGCAACTGTCACTTAACACTTATACAAACTCTCTCCGCAGCACACAAACCACAAGTTTGCTTTTACACAGAGACCTCTTATTCTGAGCGGCGTCTTAAGAGTGCTTAACGGTGGCAGAGTCGGGGAGTTAGGGTAGTGGGCGGGTGGGTGGGTGGCTGGTGGGTGTGAGAGAGAATGAGGAAGGTCACTTTAGTCGTGATCTGAAAGAAGTGGGTGGAAAGGGGCAAAGTGGACGGAGGGAGGGAGTGATTGGGGTAGAGACTCGCGAAGTTTCTGGGGGAAGAGTGTGCCTGAAAGCACAGCTGCAGAGGGGAGGCAAGAAATTGAGCGAGAGACAGACGGTTGCGAAACCTCTGGTGTCAGCTGAATGTGTTGCTGCACTGACCTCATTCACGGCAGCAACACAAGCCTTCAGGTGAGGATGGTTTGTGCCTCGAGTGATCACTCGGGCAAATTCCTTAAGCAAGCAGCCAGCGGAGAGGGGGGAAACACAACAACAAGCCAATATAAAACCTTCATATCCTTCTGGGACAAACAGATATTTATTTTCAAAGGCGGTTGGCTAATTGCAGCTTAAACATCTACGTCAGCCAGCCAGCCACACAGCCACACACACAGCCAGCCACACACACAGCCACACACACAGCCAGCCACACAGCCACACACACAGCCAGCCACACACACAGCCACACACACAGCCAGCCACACAGCCACACAGCCAGCCACACAGCCACACACACAGCCAGCCACACACACAGCCAGCCACACACACAGCCAGCCACACAGCCACACACACAGCCACACACACAGCCAGCCACACAGCCACACACACAGCCACACAGCCAGCCAGCCACACAGCCACACACACAGCCAGCCACACACACAGCCAGCCACACACAGCCAGCCAGCCACACAGCCACACAGCCAGCCAGCCACACAGCCACACAGCCACACACACAGCCACACAGCCAGCCAGCCACACAGCCAAGAAAAATGATGAAAAAAATCTAGTAAATTATTAATATCCGCACAGGAATATCCAAGTTAATTAGTTGCAGCTTTCCTCTTGTTAAACACCTCCTGTTTAACGCTTCCCTTTTGCATCACAGAGGCAGGTGTTTCATTCCAGTCCTCTTTTTGGGGCTCAATGTTTCCCGGATCTCTCTCGCGCGTGCAATTGATGACTTCTTTGAGCCTATGATGATCCTGGCCAGCCATTTTACTGTGTGGCTGGGCTGCTTGAATCCCGTTTGCTTCTGTATTTGCTTTGAGAATATGTGTAAAGTCCACGAGAGCGAGAGTGTGTGAGAGAGAAAGAGAGAGAGAAAAGGGAGAAATAGGAACTTGAACGAGATTGAATACAAACGTTATTAAAAAGCTTCCCCTCATTGAGTGTTTTTTTTTGTCCTGCGTGCGAACGAACCTCTAACTTCGATGTTTGAGGTAGGTTCCTGTTCTGTGTTGCAATCACCAGTGGCTCAAAATCTGGTCGAATGTAATCCCAGAGAAGTGTAGAGTGCCTACACACAGTATGTCCGAAATCAGATTAAAAATAATTAGCGACGTTGGGTAATTTCTCTTTTATTTTATTTTATTTCATTTCAGTTGAACCGGGGACAGCGACTGAGGCCAGCCAGCATGACAATCAGAGAAATCTACATCTGACCAAGGAAATCCCGACCCGGTTAATCACGTTACCCCCAGTTCCAAGGTGAGTGTTTTTTGACTTGTTACTATTATTATTATGAGGCGTGTGGAGTAAGGAAAATAATCATCATGATAGTCAATCACAATCGTGGCATTTGGGCAAAGTGCCTTATATCACGTCTCCGAGACGTCTCAAAGCCGTTTGTAAATGGGAGCACGACCTTTTTGATCACCGTGTACGGTACAGTAGATGTGGGGCTTCACATGTTTCAAGGCATTTTGTCCGCTGACCATCAGGGCCTTCGCTAACAGGTCGCGGGCATGTTTACACCTTCAAGGCTGGATGATACGGCAGACAGAGTGTTTCCCAAATGCCAGGAATACTGTGCATCTGCCTAATTCTCCTCTTGGGTTTATCACCTTGGAGAAAGTTCAACTACAGGGACGCCTGCTTACCTATCCCTTTCCTCTGAGGATATCGTTGTAAGAGATTGAACTCATTTATTCAACTTTCCCAGAAGAGTAAAATTACTAATATTATTATTTTTTAAATATATAGATTTTGACGGCTTATAGGAGAATTTAGATGGCGGAAATTTTGGGGGGATGGATAAATGTTTATTTTTAAAATTTGCTGAGAAGCAAAACTTTACCTTGGAGTTAGTGATGTTTGAACACTGGTGTTTCTGTGGCAGATTTTAAGCTGTTTGATTTAAGACGAGAGTTTCTGTGTATAACAGCTTCCTGGCTGGAATTATAAACCTATTCATATAGTGTGTTCATATAGTGACTAATGATTGAGTGGTTTCATGAAGAGTCTCTGACACTCAATAGTCATCTGATTCATTGGTGAATTCATAATCATTATAATAATAATAATCCTTGCATTTGATATAGCGCTTTTTACGTCTTCTAGATGTCTCAAAGCGCTTCACAGAATACACTGTAAAGTGAATTGACTGTATATTTGTGGGCGAAACCGCCAGTCAATTGCGCACAGCAGCATCCCCACAAACAGTCGTGGATTGAAACGATCAATTTATTATCTATTAATTTTTTGGGGAGATATTATTATCAGGCATATGGATGAAGGAAACTTGCCCAAAGTTTCGCGCTGACCTGCCTGGAATCGAACTCAGGTCTATCGCTTGCCAGAGTGCTCTAAGCACTGATTCCACATCACAGAATACAGCAATAACAACAACAACTTGCATTTACACAGTGCCCTTCAAGCTGGGTAGCGTCTCGGAGAGCTTGACAGTGGTGGAGGCTGACAGTGAGCCAGTGGGGAGAGAGGGAGAGGGAGGGAAGGCGAGGTGGGTGAGGTGACCGTAAGCACTATCAAAAAGTAAGGCTGAGTTACAGAGTGATTTTAGTAGAAGGAGCCACACTGAACTTTTCCAGTAAGTCATTACCAATCTCACCAGAAGAATTACTACAATTTTAAATCTCTACCCAGCTAGCTAGGTATAGGGGGTGAGGGGTGGAAGTAGAATTCAATTAATCTGGGACACACACCAAGTTAGAATTGATGCTGAAATTGAAATTCCTTTCCTCTAGAGTCCAGAGAAACACACAATTCTGTTGAGTAAAAAGTTCCAAATAGATGTCAGAGAAACATGGACTAGTTACTTTAATTGTACTTTGGCAATCTTTTATATATAATAATAATAATACGTGCATTTGATATAGCACCTCATGGGATAACAATATATCCTATAGAGTGAGTAGAGAATATACTGTCAAGTGAATTGACTGTTTATTTGGTGGGTGGGTGGGTGGGTGGGGGAAACTTGTCTGATTTGACATGTTTCACGATTGGAGAAGTAACAAAAACAAGAGTGAGCTTTGATTCTTAATAGCTGAACCTAAACTCAACTAGACTACACTACGCAGCCTGTTCTCTCTGTTTTTTATAGCTGCATTACGTCAGCTTGTCAAAGCTATTTCAGTATAATCTATACCATTTTGGGTCGCAGACACAGATTAAACTCAACCCACACAAGTGTCATCTATTTAATTCGAGGTTGTGATTTTCGTCTTTGCTTTGACGGGAGTCAATATTGTAAATGAGGTAATGGCAACCTTTTACTTTGCTCGCTCGCTTGTTTGTTTCCCTGAGTACACGGATGTGAATGAAGCACATCTTTAACTAAATTAATATTTTCAGAGAGCTTTTACGTCGGAACGCAGTAAGCTTTGATAGCCTAGAAAGGGACCACGTGTCAAAGCTCCCATCTGATTCACGAGGACTGTGGGTTCCTGTAGCTCAGTGGTTAGAGCTCCCACCTCACAAGTGAGAGGACCTGGGTTTGATTCCAGGTAGGGTGAAAAATTGGTCAAGTTTCCTTACTCAACACGCCTCTCTCTGTTTACCCTGGCAGCAATAATAATAATAATAATCCTTTCATTTGATATAGCACTTTTCACGTCTTCTAGATGTCTCAAAGCGCTTCACAGAATTTACAGTAAAGTGAATTGACTGTATATTTGTGAGCGAAACGCGGCAGCCAGTTGCACACAGCAGTGACGCTGCAAACAGTCGTGGATTGAAATGACCAATTTATTATCGGTTTCTTTCAGTAAGTAGGAACCCAGCTGATAGTCAATTGGCGGATCACTTTTCCGGGCGGGTAATAATTTTAAAAAAATAATAACAATTTGGTCACTCAATCCACGACTGTTTGTGGGTCGCTGCCGCATTATGCCCACAAAAAATATACAAAAAATATACTTTACGATATATTCCGTGAACGTGCTTTGAGACGTCTCAAAGACGTGATAAGGCGCTATATCGAATGTGAGGATTATTAATAATAATACGTGTTATTCTTATTCTTATTTCCATTTCAACCGAACTTGCCACAGTGTGAAGCAGCGATGCTGAGAAGCAAATCAGCTGGTTATATAGTATGTGCAATGCCGCACTGCTTTACCTGCGGGAGAAACTTGGCGTCTTGACAGAAAGTCTACAGCTTCACTGCAGCAATAGCGAGAGAGAGAACGAGAGAGAGAGTGAGAGAGAGAGAGAGAGAGAGAGAGAGACAAAGAAGGCCAAGGTTGACCTTTATTATTGTCCTCATTTCTCTCTGTGTGTGACACTCCCCTAAACCACTCCCACTTAAAATGATTTTTAATGACCGGTCTTCTAATCTTTGGGTCGTGAGCTAAAATTTTTGCTGTTTTAAAGGTCTGCCAAATAATACATAATTAGCAATATGTCACAGCTTCACTTTAATGAATAATTCCCTCCTAACGACCCCCAATAACGACCCCCAAACACACACACGCAGTTGCGTTTGCCTCTCGCAAAAAGAGGTTGGTGGGTCCGTGATGATGTGTGTAACTACATATTTTTTTCTTTGAAGAGTCAACGAGTAAAAATAGAACAAGATTTCCCTATATAACAGGGTGGCTTTCGAAAGAAAAAAAATTTCAACCTGATTTGTTAGCGTAAGTACATTTTATGTGAATATAGGACAGATTGATTCAGGAGAAAAGAGGGACAAAATTAGATCAGATGGGTGTAGAAAAAAATATACCACAACTTGCACATTTCCTCCACACAGGGCAGCATCTCAGAGAGCTCGACATATAGAATAACAATAATAATAATAATCTGTGTATTTGAAAGGGAGCCTTATCATGTCAAGCTCCTCATCAGCTCCTGTAGCTCAGTGGTTGGAGCGCTCGCCTTACAAGCATGAGACCTGAGTTCGAATCCAGGTAGGTCAGGGCGAAACCTTGGGCAAGTTTCCTTACTCCACAAACACACACACCTAATGATAATCCGTCCCAAAAAAAAAACACACTAATAAAAATTGGTCATTTTCAATCCACAACTGTTTGTGGGGACGCTGCTGTGTGCAATTGGCTGCCGTGTTTCACTTACAAATATACAGTCAATTCACTTTACAGTATATTCTGTGAAGCGCTTTGAGACGTCCAGAAGACATGAAAAGCGCTATATCAAATGCAAGGATTGTTATTATCCTGTTCACTGCGACTCTGAATACGTCATTTTATGTTAACTGGGACTGAAAAGCAGTCATGGTGCCACCTGCTGGAAGCGTTAGATACACAGGGAACTTTCAAAGTCCAAACCGCAATACAATATTAATTTACACTGAACTTCTGCTCACAGTAACTTTGACGCCCTCTCTCCAACTCTGCCCTCAGACATTGACAAGCAGCACTAAGAGTTTCAATGCTGTGCGTCTCACCAAACATTGACAACGATCTTGAGTACAGCGTACAGTTAATGGTGAAAATATGCTGGGTTCGATTCCCGGCAGGTCAGGGTGAAACCTTGGATAAGTTTCCTTATTCCACACACATGCCTGATAATAATCCCTCAAGAAAAATAGCATTCATAAATTTGCCATTTCCATCCACGACTGTTTGTGGGCACGCTGCTGTGCGCAATTGGCTGCCTCGTTTCGCCCACAAAATATACAGTCAATTCACTTTACAGTATATTCTGTGAAGCGCTTTGAGACACAGTCTAGAAGACATGAAAAGTGCTATATCAAATGCGAGGATTATTATTTATTATATTATCATCTCGATCTCTCGTGTCTCGACCTGAGCTCAGGTGTGAAACTCATTTATAATAATAATCATCCTTGCATTTGATACAGCGCTCTCACTTATCAAGTCTTCGAGTCGTCTCAAAGCGCTTTGCAGAACACGCTGTACAGAGTATGCACTGTACATTTTGTGGGCGGAACGTGGCAACCAATTGCGCACGGCAGCGTCCCCCACAAACAGCCGCGGATCGAGTAACGCATAATTATTATTATTTATTTTCAGATTTGCCCCCTGCTTGTTCTTTCCTCCCTTCCCCCCCACTATAAAAACAATCCTTGCATTTTTGATATAGCGTCTTTTCACATCTTATTGACATCTCAAAGCACCTCACAGAATGTACTGTAAAAGTGAATTGACTGTACAGTCGTGGGCGAAACACAGTCAATCACAGCTGCTCCGTCCATCGCCCCCCTCAGTTACGCAGACACATTAAGAGAGTGAGTGATTTGCAGTTCAGGTCAAAAACCATCAGACGTGCTTTCGCATGTATTTTTTTGTATCAACGTGAAACAATTATTCTCTCAATTCCCGCAACTCCAACTGTATTTGCCACCTTGAGCTCCTTGTGTTTCCGTTTTGGTTTCGTTTGGCTTCAGGATGGATGACACAGTTTGTGCTAAAAGCCACAGTGATAATGTTTAAGACTGTACAGAGGAGGCACTCAAATAATGGTAATTCTGTCCTGTTTCACAATATAACACGATGCATCAGATTTTTCTCTCTTTCCTACAGTCTTCCCATCCTCTCCCCTCCTTTCTCCTCCCCTCGTCAGTACCAGTCCTACTCCTCTTCACAATGACAGCACATTCTATACTGTGAGAACACAGCGAGCATTGTTATATTAATACTGGCCCACATGTACTGTGATAATTGTCATTAATTGAACGTTTTGAATTCAGGCCACAGCGCCCTCGCTACTCAGGTTATTTCAGGAGTTATTAATCCCTTCCTTCAAAAAACAGTTGGTCATTCAATTGCGTGACTGTTTGTGTGACACGGCTTTGCGCAATTCTCTGCCGCAGATACATATTCCAAAATATATTATATTTTACATTATAATATTATATAATATATTTTTTAAACTACTTACGTCTGTGATTACAGACGTCTATGCATCTGTAATTCATCATTAAAGGTGTGATATAAATCTGGGTTGAGCAGTGCCCAAACCAATTAACAATAATAATCCTTGCATTTTGATGTAGCGCTTTTCACGTCATCTGGACTGTGTCTCAAAGCGCTTCACAGAATTACTGTAAAGTGAATTGACTGTATATTTCTGGGCGAAATGTGGCAGCCAATTGCACACAGCAGCTTCCCCATGTTCCAAGCCATGGATTGAAATGACCAATTTATTATTGTGTGTTGTTTTTGGATGAATTATTATTAGGCGCGCGTGTGTATGGAGTAAGGAAAATTGCCCAAAGGTTTTGCCCTGACCTGACCTGCCTGGATTCGAACACAGGACTCCAGCTGCTGAGATCACCTTGAGGATGTACTTCCTGCAGCACCTCGATAGAGCAAACTTTACTGTGTAGAGGCAGGGAAAATGTTAGATCAATTTGAATCCAATTCCTGCCTTATTATGTGCCTTTGATGTTATTAAACAGCCGGTCTTTCATTTCATTTTTTTTAAGCAAAAAAAACCAAAAAACCTCCAAAAAAGAAACACCGCACATTGAAATATAAAAGGAATGGTCAACAGTATCAAAATAATGAGTGATGAGAAAGGCCAGCGAGTGCTAGATTACCATCCGGAAACATTTCAGAAGAGTCGCAGGTCATTGCTTGTATTTGAGAATATTAATTGCAACCGGACAAACTGGAGGTGGAGGCTGGATATGAATTTGGGTGCGGTGGGGGGGTGAAACATTCAATAGTAATAATAATTTGGTCACTCAACCGACCGCTGTTTGTTGAGACACTGCTGTGCGCAATTGATTGCTGCGTTGCGTCCGCAAAATATACAGTTGTTTTACTGTACGGTATACAGTAAAACGCTGTGACAGATCTCAAAAGATGTGGTAAGGGGCTATATCAAATGTAAGGATTCTTCTTATTATTATTATATAGTGTGAGAGTTCCATCGACCACCGAGGAGGCTGGAAGGAAAAGGAAATCACACACGCTGTTGTTTTCTGCCGTGATTATTTTGCAGTATAGTACATAGTACACAGAGATAAGGCAAAACCAAAATCATCCTCACAGCTGTCAGCGGCTGAGTGAGTGAGTGAGTGAGTGAGTGAGTGGGTGGGTTGGTGGGTGGGTGGGTGGGTGGGTGGGTGGGTGGGTGGGTGGGTGGGTGGGTGGGTGAGTGGGTGAGTGGGTGAGTGGGTGAGTGGGTGAGTGAGTGAGTGAGTGAGTGAGTGAGTGAGTGAGGGAGGGAGGGAGGGAGGGAGGGAGGGAGGGAGGGAGGAGAACGTCTGTCTGTACACATGGTCTCAATGAACTCAGGACATGTATTCTGTGCTTCCCGCAACAGACAGGAATTGCTTGAATGTAAGCTCAATGATAATAATAATAATAATAAGCCTTGCATTCAATATAGCGCCTTTTTGTGTCCTCGAGACGGCTCACGGCGTTTCACCGAATACGCTGTAAAGTGAATTGACTGTTTATTACACGGGCAAAATGCGGCAGCCAATTGTACACGCGCAGCAGCGTCCCCACAAACAGTCGAGGATTGAAAGCCCAATTTTTTTTTGAAAAAGGGATCATTACCCCCCTGAAAACAATCCGCTAATTGACTAACAACTGGGGTTCCTATTTACCGCTCGCTGGGTAAACAGAGGCCCGTGTTGCAGCAACGCACAGGCAAAATGTGAAATCTAAAAGCTGTTAACACTGATCATCGCGGAGAAAAGCTCTCTGGCCTGCACGACAAAACGCACAGATCTATTTATTTGTTACCTATGCACCGAACTGCTCTAAACAGGCTATTCCAGAAATCAGTCATGGTGAGCTTTGGGGTTGAGATGCCAAAATATGCTTCACTGTTCAAGCCTATGGCATTTTCCGAGTGAAGTAAAGTAGAACATCATGCGAGGCATGTTTGCCCAGGAGGATTCTGGCACTGTGTGTGTTGGAATGAAAGCCTGGAAATGGCATCTAAATAAATGAAAGAGTCTTTGACCTGTGAAATGGCAAAATGCTGCACTTAAACAGCAATAATATTCACACGCGCCCACTCGCGCACCAGCCTCTCAAAGAGTAATCCTTCGATTTACAATCAGACTTTAGGTAAACAACAACAACAGTAAGAGTCCTGTTGGTTAGAGCGCTCGCCTTACAAGATCTGAGATCTGTATTTCGAATCCAGACAGATCAGGTCAGGGCGAAACCTTGGGCAAGTTTCCTCACTCTACACATACACACACACGCGCGCGCGCCTAATAATAATCTCTCAAAAAAAAACACAACAATAAAATTCATCATTTCAATCCATGACTGTTTGTGGGGACGCTGCTGTGCGCAATTGGCTGCCGCGTTTCGCCCACAAATATATACAGTCAATTCACTTTACAGTATATTCTGTGAAGCGCTTTGAGACGTCTAGAAGATGCGAAAAGCACTGTATCAAATGCAAGGATTATCATTATGATTACAACACAACAACAACAACAGAACTACATTGGTAAAGCGCCTTTCACTTTGGGAGGACGTCCCAAGACGCGTCACAGTCGGGGATCAGGACTTGATCACTTCATCTCCTTCAAGTCCTCAGTCCCTCTCCCCACCACCGCCATCAACCCCACCTCCGTCCTGTCCTGTCCTGTCCCGCCCCATCTTACACAGCGCTGCGTTTGCGCAAACATGAAATGCTAAATGCCATTAGAACAATGAGTGACCTGTTTTGCCCACAAACTGTCACGGTCCATTCACTCTACACTATAGTCCGTGAACTGCTTGGCGACGTCTCGAGGGAGTGATCAGACGCCACAACGAACGCAAGGATTATTATTCCGATGGTATTTTTATTATGATTGTTCTGTTGGGGGTTTAATTTAAGAAAGCTGCAATTCCATTGTCTCAGTTCAGAACTGGTAATGCGTTAGCGGAGTTAGTGAGAGCAGTTGGAACGGAGAGAGAGTGACTATGAACGCGTACTGCCTGTGTCTACCCAGCGAGTTTGGAGTTTCGCTCTATCTGGCAGCAGATTTAATAATGTGACAGCAAAACAAAGTCAGCCTGTGGAGCCGGGCCACTCCAGGAAACCTTTGGAAGTCATGCAGAAATCCTGTTAGAGAGAGAGAGAGAGAGAGCGCAAGAGAGAGAGAGAGAGAGAAAACGTTTGATGTGGCTGACTGTACCTATTAAAATAGCAGCCGTAAAGCACGCCTGATATATCTGAGTGTTACAACGACAGTTTGCGTTTGCGCTGAGGACCGTGTGAGGTGGTGTGCTCAACTAGTTGCTTTACGATGAGGCAAAATCAGGGGTTTTCGGAAAGATTAAAGTGGACTTCATGTTTCTGTAGCTCGGTGGTTAGAGCACTCGCCTTACAAGCGTGAGACCTGTGTTTCGAATCCAGGCAGGTCAGGGCGAAAACCTTGGGCCCTTACTCCACACACATACTCTGTTCAAAAAAAACCACAACAGTAAAAAATTGCTCATTTCAATCCACGGCTGTTTGTGGGGACGCTGCCGTGCGCAATTGGCTGACGCATTTCGCCCACAAATACAATAAATGCAATTTACAGTAGACTCTGAAGCGCTTTGAGACATCTGGAAGACGTGGAAAGCGCTATATCAAAATGCAAGGATTATCATTAAATTTATCCTGAAAATAAGAATAATTATTGCTCTGTATTTAATAGTTTTTTTAAGCAAACAGCATAAGATAGATCACCTCTGGTCTGATATAACTACTGTAAATAGTGCTGTGTGTTGTAGCTAGGTTATACTGTAGTGGTGACACCCAAGCAGTTTGTCTACAGACTTGCAGTTTGGAGAGGAAAGCCTGTCATGGAAATGTTTTAGATTTCTCCCTAGAGTTACACCATATGTTTGCAGTTTTGCACATAAACAGCTAAATTCTTGGAATGGAGAAACGGGGAAGGCAGGAAATAGTTTTCGTCGAGTTACCGTAAGCTTTCCCAGCTCAGGATTGAGGCTTGAGTAAAAGTACAGCCAACTATTTTACAACAACAACAACAACGGCAACAACAACAGCAGAATTACATTTGTTATAGCACCTTTCACGTCGGGAGGACGTCGCCAGGCGCTGAAAGTTTTAGGGATAGAATTGACTGTGTACACAGTGAAAGTGTGGTCATTTGTTGTATCTCCTGCCCCATCCTTTAACACACACAGGCAGGTCAGGGCGAAACCTTACTCTACACACACACACACACGCCTAATAATAATCCCTCGAATAAAACAATAACTAATTGGTCATTTCAACCCATGGCTGTTTGTGTGGATGCTGCTGTGCGCAATTGGCTGCTGCTTTTCGTCCAGAAATATGTACAGTCAATTCACTTTACAGTATATGTGAGATACAGTCTAGAAGACGTGAAAAGCGCTGTATCAAATGCCAGGATTATTATTATTGTTGTTGTTGTTTTACTCTTCTACCAGACTCCTGTACCCCTCCTATTTTGGTGTCCCATCTACACATGGAAATTCCAGAGATAACTGGTTGGAATGGAATGCTCTCTCTCTCTCTCTCTGGAGGGGATGAAGCCAACCTTTCTCGCCTGTCCAGCTCGGACCACCCTCCCCATCAGTTAGATAGTTAGTTTGGTTGGTTAGGGCTTTGGCTGTAGGGTTAACAGGAGCTGTAGTGGGAGGATTCTCTGCCCCTCAGTGACTGGACTGCCCTCTCAGGTCTTGCCAATGAGCCAGGGCTGGGGCTGTGCTGTCGTCAGTAGTGAGAGAGAGACCGACAGAGAGACAGCCCTGGATATATTGCAGACCTCAGCCAGTCTCAGGAATTGGGGACTAGAGACAGTCACAGAGACAGGCTAGGACTCGATTCTGACACACATATCACCTTGGACATAGTAGAAAAACGTTGAAAGATCACCGCTGTGATACCTGCCAAAACACGGAAACATTGCAAACCGTCTGAAAATATAATACCTGGCAGGCAACCAAACTTAGATGGAATTGTATATATCACAGCAACTGCTTGACTGTGGAATAATACATTGTACTATTATGAATTTGCGCTTCACAATACGCTGTGTTTCATTGCATCACGTTAACAAGATTCAGTGGAACACACACACGCACACGCACACACATTCACACACACACATTCACACACACGCGCGCGCGCACACACACACCTCTATCTCCCTGGCTGCAATGTTGAGTGTTTGTTAGCGTTCGCAGCGATTGTAATGTGAGCAGATGTTTTGGGGCTCCGCGAAGGGGCTGCAGATTGCTCTGCTCAGCTCCTGGGAATTGTCTGCAAATAGGGCCATGTGCTCGGAATACTCCTTCCCCCCCACTCCCCCCCCCCTCCGCACTCCCCAGCCCCCCCACCCCACCGTTGCCCTCGCCATATTGCTCCCCTTTGATAGTGACCCTGAGTCCCGTGGAAGAAGGTTGAATGAAGTGTATCTAATGGAAACGTTGACTGGCAGAGGTTAAAGGATATAGAGGCGGGAGTGGGGTGGGGATTGCCACAATACCAACCAGACTTCGCCCTCCTCTTTGAGGCTTACTGCGTTTCCTTCTCTTGACAGATGTGTATTGCGCGTGTTAGTGTGGGGCTGGTATATCAGAGACACAAAGTGGGCTGTGGAGTCCCGTACCTCATTGGGTTAGAGCGCTCATCTCGCCAAGCGAGCCAGAGGACCTGGGTGCAACTCCCAGGCCAGGGCGAAATGTTGGCCAACTTTCCTTACTCCACTCCCCCCACCCACCCCAACCTCTGTTTTTCCCCCAGCAGTAATACTAATAATAATACTAACAATCCTTGCATTTGATATAGCGCTTTTCACGTCTTCGAAACATCTGAAAGCACTTCACACAATATAAGTGAATTGACTGTATATTTGTGGGAGAGCGAAACACGGCAGCCAACTGCTCACAGCAGCGTCCCACACAAACAGTCATGGATTGAAGTGATCAATTTTATTATTGTGGTTTATTTTGAGGGTTTATTATTAGGTAAGTCGATTGTCAGATCGCTTTTCCCGGGTAGGGGGGGTGGGGGGGGGGGTGGGGTGGGGGGGGGAGGGGGCGGGGAGAGGGTGAGGGCGGGTAATAATTGCTTCAAAAAAAATAATAAGTTGGTCACTCAAATGTGCGCAGTTGGCTGCCGCCTTTCGCCCACAAACATAGTCAATTCACTGGACAGTATATTCTGCAAAGCGCTTTGAGACGTCTCAAACATGTGATAAGGCACTGCATCAAAACGCAAGGATTATTATTATTATTATAATCGATTGATGTTTTTAGGTACTCCCCGGTGTCTGACCGTTCCTGGTCTTATCTTCTTCTCATTTCTATCACCACTTGCAGTGTTTCAGACTGTTTCTTAACACTTAGCGTGTTTTGTTCTCAATGAATCAACGAACGAACAAACCGAGTGAGTGAGTGAGGTTGGTAAGGTTGCACTGCTGAATGGAAACAAGTTATTCATTCACAGATTGGCAGGGAGAGAGAGAGAGAGAGAGAGAGGACGGAGAGAGAGAGAGACACCTCCAGCTTGCCTTGTGCCTGAGGTGACGTACTGTAAATGCTCAGAAGCAGAACATATTTGCGCTCTATGGATTGGGCTCACAGTGGCAGCGGTAATTAGTTGGATACTGTAATACATGAAAGAGCGCTGGCATCATTTTTTCTCTCTCTCTCCCCCTCTCTCTCTACCTGTCAAATTCAAATGATGCATTAAAAAAGGAATTTAATTCCGAGGCTGATAATTATAACAACTGAGTCAGGCTCGTTAGCATGCGATCTCCTCCCCCCCTCAGGGCTGTGAGAGACAGCGGGAGGTAAGCTTCTGAAAGTACCAATGAGAACGAGAACATAAGAGGCCACATACAACAGCAAGAATTACAGTAGAGAAAGCGTGACACATTTACATCAAAGATAAACCGGGAAGATTGCTAGGATGGATTTCCATTTTAGATTTTGTTACAAGCTCGCCTCGCAAGTGAGAGGACAGGATGCGGGTTTGATTCCTGGGCCAGGGCGAAACGTCAAGACGAGTTTCCTTTACTCCACACGCCTCTGTTTAATAACGATACCACTACTACTACTAATAATCCTTGCATTTGATATAACGCTTTTCATAGCGCTCAAATCGTCTCACAGCGCTTCACAGAATATACTGTTAACGTTAATTAACTGTATACATGTGTGCGAAACGCTGCAGCCAATTGTGCACAGCAGTGTCCCCCACAAACAGTCGTGGATTGAAAATGACCAATTTTTATTATTGTGGTTTTTTTTTGACGGATTATTAGCAGGAACTCGGTTGTTAGTCGATTAGCGGTTCGCTTTTCCAGGGGTCACATAATTTCTTCAGAAATATATAATAATAAATATAATAATTTGGTCCCTTAATCCATGGCTTTAATGGGACGCTGCTGTGCACTTCACAGAATACACTGTAAAATAAATTAACCGTACACAGTATTTTGTGGGCGAAACGCAGCAGCCAATTCACAAACAGTGATGGATTGCATGGCCCAATTTTTTTTCAAGAGATTATTATTTGCAGAAAAGCTATCCGCCCAAAAGGAAAGCCTGTAGCTCAGTGGTTAGAGCACTCGCCTTACAAGTGTGAGACCTGTGTTCGAATCCAGGCAGGTCAGGGAAAAACCTTGGGCAAGTTTCCTTACTCCACAAACGCCTCATAATAATCCGTCCCAAAAAAAACCACGATGATAAAATTGCTCATTTCAATGTACGACTGTTTGCGGGGGACGCTGCTGTGCGCAATTGGCTGCCGCGTTTCGCCCACAAATATACAGTCCATTCACTTTACAGGATATTCTGTGAAGCGCTTTGAGACGTCTGGAAGTCAGGATGAAAAGCGCTATATCAAATGCAAGGATTATTATTTATTTAAGGCAGATATGAAGTGGGTGTCAGACTGGCTGCTTACTCCACCCCTTCCTCCCTCCCCTTTCCTAACTGTCAGTCTGCAGAGCACCAACACACAAGTCCATGACACACCTTGCTGGATCTCACCTTGCCAGCGACTTTGGCTCGGCTCAAGAGAGCGATAAGAAAGGATCTAACACACAAAACATACGGCCGCCCTAACCAACAATCTACTATATTGTTCAAGTTAGACTTTTTTTTTTGCAAAACCTCCCGATGGATTGCAAGTGACGCGAGCAGAGTCTCAACAGCAGGAGTAGTAGGGCACGGAACACTTCGAGTGTTTTTTCTCTCCGAACAAAGCTTTTTGTGCGTGGGTGTGTGTGTGTGGGTGGGTGTGTGTGTGTGTGTGCGTGTTTGTGTGTGTGTGCGTGTGTGTGTGTGTGTGTGTGTGTTTGTGTTTGTGTGTGTGTGTAAAAAGATACACACCCACCTCGGGGTCGGATTTATACAAAGGCAAAACCTTGACAAACGTACTTGTGTTGCGGCACTGTAACCTGATGCCTCTCACCCCTGATCAACTCTTACCCATTCCCTGACTAATCGCCATTGCTTTAAGTTCTAGTTCAAAGATGCTGGCAGCCGAGAGCCTTCAATTCTGCCGCAACTCTGGCCTTGGCAGCCGTTCAATCAACAACAAACAACAACAACAACAACGACTTTGATTTGATTTATCTGGCGCCCTCCCTCCCTCCCTCCCTCCCTCATTTACTCCACGCCGGATGGCGTCTCAGAGCGCTTCACAATAACGAATCCCGGTCCCGAGCCAGAGTGGGGGGGAGAGAGAGAGGGGGGGGGGAGGGGGTGAGAGAGAGAGAGAGAGGGGGTGGGGGGGGTGGGGGGGGAGAGAGAGAGGGGGAGGGGGGTGGGGGGGGGAGGGGGGTGGGGGGGTTGAGAGAGAGAGAGGGGGGGGGGGGGGGTGAAGAGGGGAAGGTGACCGAAGGCGCGGTCCAAATTCCGTTTCCTACCGAAGAAGAACTCTCTCTGGCTGATAAAAAATTATCCTGAGACAGTAAAAAATCACCGGCTGTTTCAGACAGTCTCCCATGTGATTGCTCACACACGGAGCCCCAGACAGGCTCCAGTTATTGAGCCAGGAGAAGCTGATGAGCTTTTGTAGAGAGAGGGAGAGAGAGAGAGAGAGGGAGAGAGAGAGGGGGAGAGAGGGAGGGAGAGAGAGGGAGGGAGAGACAGAGAGAGGGAGAGAGGGAGAGGGAGGGAGAGACAGGCGGCGGCTGTTATTAAACAATGGAAGCAGATGGCACCAGGATTGCTCTCTCTCTGCTCAGAGGCAAACCGGTTTCAGCCCCGAGACGACATCGGGTTTACTGAATGAATGGGACGTGTGTTCGTGGCTGCACAAGGTACATTTTCCTCTTGTTTACCTATGCCTGCTTCATGCGGAGAGAGAGAGAGTGTGAGAGAGAGAAAGTCAGTGAGAGAGAGAGAGCTTTGTAATGAAGGGCTGACAGAGGCGTTGTTGCAGTTGTCGACTCATGTTTTGCTGTCTCACGGAAACGGGCTGCGTGAAGTGCACGGTTTAGCCGATACATCTCTGTGTGTGGACAAGGTTTACGCTCGGTCTTTATGCTGCGCGGGATCCGTTATTGTGAAGCGCTCTGAGGCGCCGTCCGGCGTGGAGGGCACTGTATAAATCAAAGTTGTTGTTGTTGTCTACTGGGCGCGTTTGGCCTGTGAGTGAGTGAGTGAGGGAGGGAGGCAGGGAGGGAGGGAGGGAGGGAGGGAGGGCATCCCGTGAAGCGCTTCAAGACGTCCTCGAAGGCTTGATAAGGCGTTGTATCACACTGCGAGGATTATTATTAGTGGTATTTTTATTATTATTATTATTATGATACGATCAAAGCATATTTGGTTTGATGAGCAGCTCTGTCGTCGCACACGATTACAGACAGCCAGAAATTAGTATGGATAAGGTGTTATGTAAATCACACAGTACGCACGTACATGGTTAAATTTCACATTGTACGGGAGAGATGGAGAGTGGCAGGAGCTGGAGTGTGGTCAGTTCAGCAAGCAACATTGTGTGTTTACCTTGTGTTTGGAGGGCACTAAGGCCAGAGCAAAATACCATCATAAGTGCTGGCCAATGTGCTGGACTGTGTCTGTGTTCTTGTCTGTTCCATTAGCTGTGGACTGATGAAGCCTGGGTGTTGCATATAGCTGGCAAGTGGCAGTCAGAGTGAGATCACTGTTAATTCTCCTCTCTCTCTCTCTCTCTCTCTCTCGCTCTCTGATCTTACTGTGCTCCTGTCGAGATAGCAAACATCCATTGGAATGTACCAAACATGCTCCCTAGCTCTTTGAAAGCCCCGACATCAAATCCTTTACATTTTAAAAGGCTTCCAGAGGCTGGACTTGTGGGGTGAAAGGCAACCCAGCAAATTCTTCATTGATTTCCCTTCAAGTGTTGACTTGGCCTTTTTTGTGTTGAAGCACTGAGTACTGTATAATCAATCAAAGGAATTTACTTGCACACAGCAACTGCCTTTTTGTGTTAGGTGATTGTTATCATTCGTACATATCTGAGGCGTTTGATAGCTTAGCCTATCGTTCTTCTACAAGATCTCCTCCTCTCGGTCTTCAGTGGAAACTGTAACCAATGGTTGGGGGTGGCAGAGAAGTGGTGGGGGTGGGAGGGTGTGGGGGGGTGAAGGTTTAGCTAGGAAACGAGATGAAGAAAGGTCCAGGAATAGTCAGGAGAACTTAGGAACAGAAGGAGGTCATTCAGCCCCTGGAGCCTGTTACGCCATCCTATTGGAGCTCCTGTAGCTCAGTGGTTAGAGCACTCGCCTTACAAACATGCACCCCGTGTTTGAATCCAGGAAGGTCAGGGCAAAACCTTGGGCAAGTTTCCTTACTCCACACACACACACGCGCACACACACACACACAAAATAATAATCCGTCCCCAAAAACACAATAATAAAATTGGTCATTTTCAATCCACGACTGTTTGTGGGGGACAATGCTGTGCGCATTTGGCTGCCGTGTTTCACCTACAAATACACAGTCAATTCACTTTACAGTCTATTCTGCTTTGAGACGTCGATAAGATGTGAAAAGTGCTATATCACAGGAGCTCCACTGTACAGATGTGATGTTGTTGTTGTTGCTAGTGTCCCAGTGCATATTAGTTAGTAAGCATTACCGTGCTCACAAGTCTTCAAAGCAACGACTGAGAGTTCCACGTACGTGTCTGATTTGTGTTGGCCTGGGATCGGGGGCAGCAATTCCTACTCTACATGTTAGGGTTTAGGATTGTAGGGTTGGCAGGAGCTGAGTGGGAAGAATTCCAACTCCCATTAATTGGCCCACTCCAGATTCAATCAGCCCGCAACTCAGGAATAGTAATTCTGCTGGAAACATATTTTTTAATTGGCAGATTGTCGGTGGTCAGATCACCCAACGTGAAGCATTCAACTTACCAACAATACCAATTAAGGAATCTCTCTCTCTCTCTCTCTTCTGGCCAAAATAATCTGTTGGGAATGTCCACCAGTATATACTGTACTGTAGTTCAAAATATTGTTTTGTTCGCACTTTTTTAGTTTGCGAGGCAAGGAAATAAATTACGGGATTACGCACAAAAGCCCCCAAAAATTGACGGGGTGAAAATTTAACGGGGAGAAATTTCTGTCTTGAGACGTCTCAGCGACGCGATGTGTCAAATGCCATGATTCTTATCCTTATCCTGATTATTATGATTCAATCTCATTTATTCAGGAAACACAAAAAGAGTGTGTGGTTTTTGCCGCTGCGTTTGATTTTGTTTAAAAACCATATGTCGTGTTTTTTTTTAACGCTGGTTGCACAATGCAGTGGCTGAAACTCTCTGTAAACATTTATCTATTTGTGCTTCCGATGCCGGGTGCTACAATGTGACCTGTTTACTTTATACAGCCTTGAGCTCAGTACATGTAAGTAGTAACATTGCAAGATATAGAATCGTTAATGTTGTAGCTTTTATGAAGGCAGTTTGTGCCATAATTAGTGTGCGCGTGCGTGTGCGTACCCTTGGAGTGTGTGACTTCTTCACAAGGTACATCTCCGGACCCTCCTCTTCGACCGTGCCTTCAGCCCACCCTCCTACCCCTACCCTCCCCACACTTTCATCCTGTTCCCAAACCCCTAGCTCAGGTCCCCATCCCTGACTGTCTAGCCTTGGGACGTCCTCATTTGCAAATGTCGGTTGTCTTGTGTTTCTAAACCTGCGTCGAAATGCTCCCTCCTTGTCGAGAGGACAGCGCTGGACGGTCTTGCAAGTGGACGCACAACAATAGTGATCAATCTTGACGATTTTGACATTGCAATCTCGAGTCGGTAACTCACTCCAGATGTAAATATGAACATTGTGTGCCTTTGTCCACAGTTTCCAGTTCCCCTCTATGTTTCTTGGCACCTCGCTGCCTTTTGTGATGCGGTTTGATGTGAAATTCCTTGGATGGGATGACGTTTGTTGTTGGCCAATCCCTCCCCCACCCCCCCCCCCCCCCCACCACCCCCGCTCTACTGATCGTAACCTTGTTCAACTAACAGACTTTTCTCCAGCTTCTGGGATTGCTGTAGATAGATGTTCAGCCCTCCACCCCTCCAAAAAAAATGCTTTTTTTTTAGAAAAAGAACGATTAAACAATTCTAGAATTGATCTGAATATATCTGAATACAGTGTATCTCGGACATTCAGGAGTGAAATCAGGAAGCATTTTTTCCCACACAGAGGGTTATGGAAATCTGGAACTCCCTCTCTCTCTCTCTGTCTCTTCCGCAAAAGGCTGTGGATTATGGTTGGATCCATTCAAACTATCAAGACTAAGGCGGAGAAGGTCAGGGTATGAAGGGATAAAGGGCGAGTAATTGGACTCGAGGTATGGATCAACTTTGATCTTATTGAATGACAGAACAGGCTGGAGGGGCTTGAATGGCCTCTTCCTGTTCCTCCTACGTTCCTAAGGCGATGAGAAGAATGAACTCATGAGTGTGTTTGTCTGCTCTGAGCAGCTGAGGCGTGGTTCAGTTGTACCTGATTGCCCTGCCCTGCCTGTGATGGACTGAAACCTGTCAGGAAATATTGACCAGAGAAATCAAATGGAAGAAACAGCGGGAGCTGTGTATTGATTATTGCTGTTCACATTTATTCTCCGCTCCACCTATAACTAAATGTACTGTACTGGACAAAGCCATCTATCAAGGGCATGATTTGTGCCACATTTTAATCCAAAATACCCTAAGTAAATACCACATTTTCAAGGCAAAAAATATATATAAATAAATACATTAAAATGCAATGGAGAGGAGCAGGGAGAGAGAGTGTGTGTGTGACCCTGCAAATACTGGCTGCATTCATTATATTTTGGCAGTTTTCTAATCCTAGCGATGTCTAGTGCACAGAAACTGTTGGGTTGGTCTCCATGGAAACGTGGGTATTTTTGGAGAGATTTGCTTACAGTGTTTTGATTTTCTGTCAGTGAATTGTAAATGAGGAAATACAGTATTTAGTGTCTCTGGGAAGAAAAAAACCCCAACGATTCCCCTTTTGTTCTGTGTAAAGAGTGCAGTGCAGTGCAGGCAAAAAAACATTTCTAGGGCGAGCTAATGAAATTCAGTAGCGCTCAGTCCGGCATCTCCTCAGACTCCCTGTTGACTCAGGTATACTAATCTGGTTGAAATGTATCCCTGCCATTACCTCCCCCCGACACCCCCCCCACCTACCCACCTCTACCAATACTTCCTCTTCACATTAGCAACTCGCACACAATATCACATGCAAATGAAATCCCCTTCATTTGTTTGAACAGGTTAGAGAGGCGCGGAATCAAAGTTCCACAGGTCAGCGCGGTCAAAGAGGATGGTCTTCAGTCGAGATCTGAAAGAGGGGAAGGAGAGGGGTGGGGGTGGGTGGGGGGGGCAAGGTGGAGGGATTGGGGGAGAGATATCCAAAGCTTTGGGGTAGAGTGGCTGAATGTGCAGCTGCTGATGGTGGAGCACAGAGGACGGAGCAAACAGGAGGACGGAGACGGGAGATAATAATAATAAAAAAAAACTTGCATTTTGATACAGCGCTTCTTCACGTCTTCCAGACTGTGTCTCAAAGCACTTCACAGAATATACTGTAAAGAGAATTGACTGTATATATTCTGTGGGGGAAACGCGGCAGCCAATTGCACACATCCCCACAAACAGTCCAATTTTGAAATGACCAATTTTATTCTTGTGTTTTTTGTGGGAGGGATTATTATAAGTTACTGAACTAGAAGAACTGCTCAGTATAGAATAGTGAAGCCAGCCTGATTATTTCACTGGCTGAACCCAAAGTATAGCAATAATAATGCTACAGCGCCTTATCACATCTTCGAGAGATCTCAAAGCGCTTCACAGAATATATTGTAAAGTGAATTAACTGTATATATTTTGTGGGTGAAATGCGGCAACCAATGGCGCACAGCAGCGTCCCACAAACGGTTTGTGGATCGAGTCACAGATATCGACCATTCCAAACTAAATATTTTGGTGTTGGTGGGGATGGGGCGGGGGTGGGGGGGGGAGGGGGGGGAAAGCGTCCCTTTGAAAACCCTGCCGATGTTTTAAATTATAAAGAACAGTAAATTGAAATAGAAGTAAAACAAACGAGAAGCGAGGTTACCAGGAGGTTCTAATTACAGAACTGCCATTTAATCCTCCTCTCAACTCGCCCGCCTTCAAATTATAACCTTCACTGGCAATTTCTGTGTGGATCACGGAGCTTTAAAAACTATTCTACCATCGCCACACTCGAGTACACAAATACAGTGTTATTAGGCAGTTTCCAGTGAAGCCTTTTAGTACATTTGATCACACGCATAACAACAACAACAACACCAAAATTACACATGTATAGCGCCTTTCACGTTAGAAGCGCCAAACAGTCACTGCTTCAGACCTGATCTTAGGACAGGGGGTGGGGAGGGAAGGGGGGGATTAGGAGCTGCCGATGGGACCATCGAAGAGGAGAATCTCGAGGCAGGACTTGAAGGAGGCCAGGGAGGGGGTGAAGCGGAGGGACTGCGGGATGGAGTTCCAGAGGTTGGGGAGCAGAGTGGCTGAAGGCTCGCCCATCAATGGTTGGGGAGGGCGGGGGAGGGGGGCGGGGGAACCAGAGCCTGCTGAGCGGAGTTGGGTGGGGATAGGAGGTCACAGATGTACAGTGGGGGCAAGTTTGTGGAGGGCTTTAAATGTGAGGACCAGGATCTTGAATTGAACACACACACACACACACACTTTGTTCGAGGTCACTGAAGTAGGCTGATTTGTGTGTTTGTTTTTGTGCTATCTCGGGGAAGTGTGGTCACGTTTGCTTTTGCTTCAAAATAAATGTCCAGTATTCAGGTGGCCATTCATACACCAGCTTTGATGGCTCTCGGAGTTCCTGTAGCTCAGTGGTTAGAGCACTGTCCTCGCCAGGGGACCCGGGATTGATTCCTGGACAGAGGGAAACGTTGGGCAGGTTACCTTACTCCATGCGCGCGTGCCTCTGTTTACCAGCAGTAAGTAGGAGCCCGGTTGTTAGTCGATTGGCTGGCAGATTGCATTTCCGGGGGGAGGAGTGCGTGGCGGGGGTAATACTCCATTCATTAAAATTTCTAAATCCATAATTGGTCACTCAATCCACGATTGTTTGTGGGTATGCTGCTGTGCGCAATTGGCTTCCGAGTTTCGCTCCACAAAATATACAGTCAATTAGTTTTTACAATACAGTGAAGCGTGTGAAGCGCTTTGAGACAAAGGCGTTATATCAATGCAAGGATTGTTTTTATTATTATTACAGTATTATCTGTGACTTAATGGTTACCAATCTAACTTCCCACTGTCATGAATATACAACATAGCAAAATCATATATGTGTAATGTATTAGTTATTTAATTATAACATTGAATAAAAGGAGGCTTCTAAGTTCCTGATTCGCACGTGTGAATAGTAAATATACTATTTAATGTTACCCAAATTGTTATTTGAATAATTGTTATGAATAATAATAATAATAATCCCTTCAAAAAAATACAATAATAAAAATCAATAATTTCAACCCACGACTGTTTGTGGGGACGCTGCTGTGCGCAATTGGCTGCCGTGTTTCGCCCACAAATATACAGTCAATTCGCTTTACAGTATATTCTGTGAAGCGCTTTGAGACGTCGATAAGATGTGAAAAGCGCTATATCAAAATGCAAGGATTATGTATTATTATTATTCTATCATTAGCACAATCGGCGAACTATTTCCCAAACCACTTCTGTATCTTGGGATAAACAGTTGGTCGTTTCCGGAAAAAAACACACAGCAGAAACCCAAAAAATAACATGTTTCGACTTCCATCAACTTCACAGAATTTTTCCCTGTCGCCACACACTGTGCGGATTCTTAAAACGAGCCCAGCAAGTCACCCGACTGTGTACAATAAATTATCAACTCTCGCTGGATTATTCCCAGACTTAATAGGAAATATCTCTGGCTTCGCACCCCCACCCCCACCACCCCCTCCCCCCCATGTCTATATGTTCATGCATCAGTTGCAGTGACAATCTCGCTGCCTTTCAATACCACAAAGTTGGTGACTTCAGGAACAGTTTGACTGATCGCCGCCGACTTGGAATGCAATTCCCTTTTGAAAGCCCGTTTCACGAGATCAGTGTTGCACGTCGTAAGATGTGTCTAATTTGATCCTGTGGTGCAGTAACGACTGACACAAATCTTGTACACTCAATTATACTTCCAGATAATAGCGGAAATAGTACATTCATTACAGAATCCTTACAACCTCAACTGATTTTAAATGGTTTAAAAAGGCTACTTTGTACATTTAATAATAATAATAATCAGAATAACGATCAGAATAGTTCTTGCTTTTCGTATTATCGCCTTAACACATCTTCGTGACGTGTGTATTTTGTGGGCCAAACACAACAACAACTTCGATTTATACAGCGCCCTCCATGCCGGACGGTGTCTCAGAGCGCTTCAAACAGCTGATCCCGTGACTAAAGCTGCGGTCGAAGAGAAGGGTCTTTAGTTGTGACCTATAACTGGGAAGAGAGGGGTGAGGTGAAGGTAGTGAGGAAGGGAGTTCCAGAGCCTCGGGGCGTAGAGGCTGAAGGCACGGCCGGCGAGGGTGGACGGAGGATTCGGGGACATGGAGGAGGCCAGACCCGGTGGAGTGAAAGCAGCGGGAGCTGATTTGAGGAGAGAGGAGGTCAGAGAGATAGGGGGGTGCAGAGGAGTGGAGGGACTTGAAAACAAGGGTGAGGATCTTGAAGTCGATCCTCTCAGGGACAGGGAGCCAGTGAAGTCTGGCAATTGCCCGCAGCTAAATAGCCATGGAATGAGTGACCACATTATCGTTTGGGGAGAGGGACTACTGCCGGAAAAGCAATCCGCCAATCGACTCACAACCGGGTTCCTAATCACTGCTGGTTAAGCAGGCATGTGCGAAGTAAGGAAACTTGCCTAAGATTTCAGCCCTAAGATCCGAAGCGCTCTGAGACGCCGACCGGCGTGGAGGGCGCTATGTAAATCCAAGTTGTTGTTGTTGTTGTTGTTGTTATGAGTCTGTCCACACATCATGCACCTCGCCTGCCCCACCATTGGCGGACGAGCCTTCAACCACTCTGTCCCCCCACCCCCTAACCTCTGGAACTCCATCTCCTGCATTCCCTCCGCCTCGCCCCATCCCTGGCCTCCTTGAAGACCCGACTCAAGACCCTCCTCTTTGACCATGCCTTTGGTCACCCACCTTCCACCCCCCACCCACCCCCCACCTCACCCTCCACCCTCCCCAATCCCGACCCTCAGTTGTTGTTGAGTAATGGGTCATAACTGTAGTCATGTTAATAACTGGGTCTTTGCCTGTGGCAGCTGATCATGTCAGAGTCCTGTAGCTCAGTGGTTAGAGCACTTGCCTTACAAGCGTGAGACCTGTGTTCAAATCCAGACAGGTCAGGGCGAAACCTTCGGCAAGTTTCCTTCCTCCACACATACACACACACACACTCGCGCCTAATATATCAAATGCAAGGATTATTATTAATATTATAATCCCTTGAGAAAAACCCACAATATTAAAAATTGGTCATTTCAATGCTGTGTGCAATCGGCTGACGCGTTTCGCCCACAAATATACAGTCAATTCACTTTACAATATATTCTGTGAAGCGCTTTGAGACACAGTCTAGAAGACGTGAAAAGCGCACTATCAAATGCAAACATTATTATTATTATTATTATTATTGTTATTATCTCCCTGTCTCTGTGTGGATGATGGAGGTCACAGCCTGTCTCACTCTGCTTGTTGTTGCTTTCCAATAATGACTTAGTGAGTTCAGTGGCTCTGACCCTGCCCTGGACAGCAGCCAGTCTATCTGTGTTTGTAATCGTCACATTAGGAGCTTAGGGTACAGGACAGATCTGACCTGAATGAAACACACCTTCGACAGTGTGCAGTCATTCAGGTCAACGCCTTATCATGTTGAAGACTATCATTATGATTATTATTATTGTTAACTTGTAGAGTCTTGAAGCTCAGTGGTTAGAGCACGCTCCCTAAAAGCGAGAGACCTGGGTTCGATTCCCGGCAGGTCAGGGCAAAACCTGGGCCAAGGTTTCCTTACTCCACACACACACATGCCTAATAATAATCCATTGAAAAGAAAACACAATAATAAAATTGGTCATTTCAATCCATAACTGTTTGTGGGGACGCTGCTGCCCCGTTTCACCCACAAATATAGAGTCAATTCACTTTACGGTATATTCTGTGAAGCGCTTTGAGCCGTCGATAAGATATGAAAAGGCTATATCAAATGCAAGGATTATTATTATTATTGTTATTTTTATTATTATAAATGCAAGGAATATTGGAATATGCAGTTGCTAATAAAAGAGTTAACTAAATTCAGGTTTGTTTCTGTAATTTACCAGCACAGCAACACTGATTATCTTTCCTCACCTCTGGAGTAACTTAGTTGCTTCGTAAACAATATGTACAAGGTCAGGAAAAGCTGTTCAGTGATCACAGGCTAAGAGGCAGCAACCACATCAGCCTCACAGCCACGCCAATTCACTGCTTGTCATCGCATCTTCCTTGTAGATGTAGCTCAACACACAACTCATCTCCCACATTAAAGGCAAACTGATTTATCATTCCCCCTCCCCCCCATCACCCACTCACAATTATAATCAATATAATAATAACCCTTGCGTTTGATATAGCGGCTTTTCACATCTTATCAATGTCTCAAAGCGCTTCACAGGATATACTGTAAAGTGAATTGACTGTGTATTTGTTTCATGAATGGCAAAGGCTTGTTAGTGTCTGGAGGGCGCAGTCAGTCAGCATTTCTCATCTCCAGCTTCAGCGCACACGAGCTCAATAGCGAATGAAATACACAGCGGAACCAGTAGCACCGTTACACTTTGCAGATCAGCCTGTTGTCTGTACATGGGTACAGTTGTAATTGTTTGGCACAGCATCTTAAATTGCCTTTATTTCTGACTCCTACCATGTGCAGTCCTGTAGCTCAGTGGTTAGAGCACTCGCCTTGCAAGCGAGAGACCTGGGTTCCGTTCCAGGGGGGGTCAGGGCGAAACCTTGGGCAAGTTTCTTTACTCCACACACACACACACACACGTGCCTGATAATAATCCCTTGGAAAAAAACAACAAGAATAAATTGGTCATTTCAATCCACGCCTGTTTGTGGAGGAAGCTGCTGTGCGCAATTGGCTGCCACGTTTTGCCAACAAATACACGGTCAATTCTCTTTATGGTATATTCTGTGAAGAGCTTTGAGACACGGTCTAGAAGAGGTGAATAGCGCTATATCAAATGCAAGGATTATTCTTATTATTTTTATTCTTATAATAATCTTTGCATTTTGACCTAGAGCCTTATAGATGTCTCTATAATAATAATCCAATCAATCAATCAATTAATCAATTGATCAATCAATCAATCAATCGATCGATCGATCGATCACAAACTGACAGTTTGACTTATTCCATTTGCAGCTAACGATCGTTGGTGGTGTTACCATGAGTGGGATTCTGAAGAGGAAATTCGAAGATGTGGAGGGAGCGTCGCCCTGTTCCTCAATCAGAGAGTCCGACAATGAGATGTCCAGCAGTGAAAGCGCCGAGAGCGGAGACAGTGTCAACCCTTCCACTTCCACACCCTTTACCCGTAAGTAACAACAACAACAACAACAACACAATTGCATTTCTCTACACAGCGCCTTCCACTGCGCTGGACAGTCATTGTTTCAGACCCGAGCTGGGGTTGCAGGTGGAGGGAGGGAGGGAAAAGGGGGGGTGGGGGTGGGGGGGCGAGATTTGGAGGTGAGACCAATGGGACCTTCTTTGAAGAGGAGAGTCTTGAGGCAAGACTTGAAGGGAGGTCAGGGAGGGGGCGAGCGAGGCGGAGGGACTGCGGGATGGAATTCCAGTGGCTGAAGGCTCGCCCGCCAATGGTGGGTCAGGGGAATGTCAGTTTGTTATTGTCACGAGAAGCTTGTTTGAAATAGTATTGGCCGGAAAAATGACTATCAAACAACTTTGCGTTCACATCACTCAAAGCATTGAAGTGTTTTCCAGAGCAGTAAATATTCATGTTAAATACAGAGGGAATGAAGCCTAAAATCAAGTTAGAAATAGATATCAACAACAAAACAGTAAAATTATGTTTATAGAGCGCCTTTCACATCGTGAGGACGTCCCAAGATACAGATAGATATATATATGTGTGTGTGTACAGTACAAATACTTTATAACAACAAGGCCTAGTCATCAAACCAACCACTCAGGTGTCATTGAAAAGTGCACATTTTGATATAAATCTATTTAAGTCAGGCAAACGAGACGTTTTGAATAAGATTTCTATTCCTCCTGGTTCTTATGAGATCAGATCGACTGTTAAACTGGGATTCAAAATCATAACATGAGGTCATGAACTGTTTCTAGTTTGGGTGACAGTATGTGTTAGACACAATGTAAGATAATACCAGACAATGGAAAGGCGAGTGTTTTGAGTGTGGGAGTAGAGCACGTTCTATTAAAGACTTCAGTACTTGTTGTGAATGCAAACACATTTCTTGGAAACTGTGAGCTATTTGTACAATTATTCAGTATTGCTGACAGCTGGAATTAGTATCAAGAGACCAACAACATCAACAACAACAACAACGAGTTGCATGTATATAGCGCCCCAAGCTAGCAAACTTCCCTGAGCCCCCAGAATCTATGTCGGACATCACTCTGACTTTATACAGCACCAAACAATCAACCCCCACCCCCCAACCCTGACCCTGAACTCCACTCATCCTGTTTCTCCCAATATTAATATTAATAATAATCCTTGCATTTGATATAGTGCTTTTCACATCTTATCGCCGTCCCAAAGCGCTTCACAGTAAAGTGAAATACACAGTAAAGCAAAATACTGTAAAGTGAATTGACTGTATATATTTGCAGGCGAAACGCAGCAGCCAATTGCGCACAGCGGCATCCCCCATACACAGTCCTGGATTGAAATAACCAATTTACTATTGTTTTATTTTGGTGAGGGATTATTATCAGGTGTGTGGAGTAAAGCAACTTGACGTGTCACTTGGAAGGCACTTGCTCTAACCACTGAGCTACAGGGATTTGTCATTTAAAACATCACTGAAGTATGGAGTCTTTGTGAACAAATGTTTTGTCTTATAGTATCATCGTGTTTAAGGGACACACACACACACATAAAGCCAGAGGCCGACTACATTTTTGTGTCATGTTGATGAAGATACAATCGGTCCTTGCTTAACGACACAGTTGTGTTCTTGAAAAGTGTGATTTTAAGCGACACGACGTGAAGTGAACACATTTTTCCCCATAAGAATTAACATATCAACTGGAGTTAGGTACTTTTGGACATTTTTCGTCCAAATTTTCTTTAAAAAAAAGTTGAAATACATGTACATTCATAAATGGAAATTATTAAAAGAATAAATTTAAACACGCAACACAATGCTACCCAAACTACACTCGATTATGGCCCTTAGTGTTAGTTGACCCCCCCACCCCCCCCACCCCACCAATCCTCAGTGTTAATCGCTCCGAGACACTGCCCTGTGTGACGGGGCGCTATACAAATGCAAGTTGTGATTGTTGTTTTCGCATTCATGTTGAGGATATATGTCAGTGAACCTCATTTCTGAATTGTTACAGGAATGCTTAATACTCTATTTTAACATGGTCAGAAAACATTTGGCAAATATCGTTATTTTATCTCAACTTAATTTAATGCGCGACTGGCACTGTGAGCTGAACACACCAAACGCCCAACAAGTCCAGTTACCGTGCAACACTCGCCTCCACTGCAGGACCTCGATCCCGTATACAAAAAAGCGCAGACTAAACGAAGGCAGGGTAAACGCTTGATTCATTTCAGATGTTTAGAACCTGCCATATTTCTGTGGCGGTTGTGACTGGGGATAATAATAATAACCCCGTTGTGAAGTCAATTCGACTTAAGTGAATTTTTCTGTGAAATTGAAAATCCTAAACCGTTTTCTTTACACCCTTGTGGCATTCATTCCTATTCACTGAATAAGTTGGGGCATAAATTCCCATGAATTGAATAGTGCGCAGTGCTTTTTTTTGCTCCCTGTATATATATTTTACAAGGATTAGAGCGCAAATTACATAGTCACTCTTCACTGTTATGTCTGCTGTGATATGAAATTAATACAATAAACTGCTAACTCCTGGCTCCCAGGGAAAAAGGATTAGGTGACAAGTTATCAGATAAGGCGAGTTAGGCTATTTATATATACTTAGTCCTCGCTTAACGTCGCAGTTGCGTTCAAGAAAAGTCACGACGTTAAGCGAAACAACGTTAAGCGAACCTGCACAAGAATACCGGACTTTCAACATCTAATAATAATCCCTCCAAAACCATTGGTCATTTCAGTCCACGGCTGTTTGTGGGGACGCTGCTGTGCGCAATTGGCTGCCGCATTTTGCCCATAAATATACGGTCAATTCACTTCACAGTATATTCCGTGAAGCGCTTTTAGACATCAATAAGATGTTAAAGCGCTGTATCAAGTGCCAGGATTATTATTGTTATGTACTCCTACGCCACCCAAAGTAGTTCGTTTTCCACGGTGCGAACGATGTAATAGCGAACGTCACGACATTAAATGAATATATGTTCCCCAATGAATTGGCAACATAATAACGAAACAATGTTGACCAAAACAACGTGAAGCGAGGTCTACCTGTGCATACATGTCTATATATATATTATATATATATACACTAGAAGCCTGTTTATCCGGCATGATTGGGGAGGGGTGGTGGGTGGGGGGGTGTGTGGGTCAACTAATTGACTGTGCCGGATAATCGGGCGGCAAGTTGCCGAAAACCCAGCACAAAAAATTTACTTATTTTAATACGTACCATATTAATAATGTACTAAATAGTAACAGAATATTGTATAGCTACTTACCAATAAAGATTCCAGCACCCTCGGTAAAAAAAATCGGTAAAAAAGCATTTGACTTTTTTTTACCGATTAAAAAAAAAATTCTTAACAAGGTAAAAACTTCCAAGTTCGTAAGTTTAATAAGTGCGCAAATTGAGCATACTCGTGATTGCTGGAATGGGAAATTGCCCCGGGAGGGGGGGGCGAGCAATCCAGTTAATCGGGTCACGGATAAACGGATTTCTGCTGTGTATATATATATATATATATATATATACATACATAAAATATATACACATACACATACACACGCACACACACAGATCAATAAATGCAGCCAGGAACATTGACAGCCTAATGACCTCAGTGGCAGTGACCAGTGAAGCCAGGGTGGAGGAAACAGTAGTTTGCGACGATGTAACTGTGAGGGGAAACACTAAATATTGCTTATGGGAGGCCCCCTCCTCAACGAAGGGATCCTTCCCACAGCAATCACAAGGTTAGACCACCTGCTTTACAGAGTATCCCGCGAAACACTTGGGAGACATCTTGACAACATATGGCTCTTTATCAAATGGAAATCAGACGTGGTTTGAATCCTTGGCTATTAATGTGGAGCTGCGATGTACAGGCATTTCATGGCTGATAATAATGTCCACCGTCCCGCGGAGTGGAGCTCCTGTAGCTCAGTGGTTAAAGCACTCGCCTTACAAGCATGAGACCTGTTTCGAATCCAGACACACACACGCGCGCCTAATAATAATCTGTCCACCCAAAAAAACACATAATCATAAAATTGGTCATTTCAATCCAGCAATCGAATAAAATACCACATCATGCTATTCAATAAGAATGTCAAAATGCATGATAGTCAAATCACAATTGACTTTACAGTGAAGCGCTTTGCGAGGCTGCAAAGGCGTGATAAGATGCTATATCAAATATAAGGATTATTATTATAATAAAATTATAATGTTTTCAGTCCAGAAGTCCACCAGGTGAATGTGGGCAGGTTTTTTGTTTTAAAAAAATGCATTGCTTGTAACAAGTGGATGATTATCTTATGGGAAACCTTTTAAGTTCGCAGACAAACCCAGTTCTATTGAGTGTCTCAGTGAAACCGTGTTGGCTAGTCTTTAAAGCCAATCATTGCACGATGCAAGTTTTAAGTTTGCGTCTCTCAGCTGGATGGAAAACGCATTGAGTAACTCTGCCACCAGAGGGTGATGGCGAGCTAGTTTTACCCAGAAAGTGTGGCATAAATTCTCATCCTAACAATCAGTGAGAAACCTGAGGCGAGTTTCGCCCACGAAATACACCATCAGTTCACTTTACGGTGTATTCTGTGAAGCGCTTTGAGGCGTCTCCACCTCCTGATAAAGCACTACATTAAATGCAAGGATTATTTTTATGACAGTATTATTAATTGCTAATTACACACAGCAGCGTCCCCACAAACAGTCGTGGATTGAAATGACCAATTTTATTATAGTTTTAGGGACGGATTATTATTAGGCATGTGTGTGTGTGTATATACAGTAAGGAAACTTGTCCAAGGTTTTGCCCTGACCTGACTTGCCTGGATTCGAAACACAGATCTCTCATGTCTGTTAGGGCGAGCGAGCGAGCGAGCGAGCGCATCTAAACCACTGAGCTGCTGGCCGCCGCCGCGCGCAATCGGCTGCCACGTTTCACCCACAAAATACACAAGTCGAAACGCACTCGACCGACTGTCCTGCGAAGCGCTTTGAGGCCGTCTCGCCGTGAGACGCTGTGAAAAAAATCCTGATCCAGATGATTGACGGCTTTGGTTTTGGTTGTGTGTGTGTGTGTGTGTGTGTGTGTGTGTGTGTGTGTTTTGTGTGTTTTTTTGGCATCTTTACAGCGTCGTCCATCCTCAAGAGAGAGAAGCGGATGAGGACGAGGAATGTACGGTTCGATTACGTGACGGTGTATTATTTCACCCGGCGTCAGGGCTTCACCAGCGTTCCCAGCCAGGGGGGCAGCACGCTGGGTATGGCTAACAGGCACAGCTGCGTACGGCAGTACACCCTGGGGGAATTCGCTCTGGAACAAGACAAACTCCACCAGGAGATGCTGAAAGAGCACCTGAAGGAGGAGAAGCTCAGCTCACTCAAGCTGAAGGTAAATTTAAATTTAATTTTAAATTTTATTTAATTTTAAATTTAAATGAATAAAAACAACACACAGCTCATTCAGTTTATATATATTTTCTCTCTCGGAGGAGGAGCTGGGTTCAATTCCCGGCTGGGCAGAGCGATACCTTAGGCAAGCTGGTTGATTGCACACACACATACACTCGCACGCACACGTATATACACACACACACACACCTCTTGTTTACCTAGTAGTAAATAGGAACCCGTTTGTTATCGTGTTGTAGCTTTTCCAAACGGGGGTAAAAATCTCTTCCAAAAAACCCTCCCAGTAATTAATAAATAAACTATAGAGTGAATATTCCAAAAAACAACATCCCCTGTTAGCAAAGCTTGTCACTGTCCCATACATCCGCTGGTGAATCTCGCACTAAATCACAGCCAATTCACTATCAAATACTCATAGAAACACACCAACGCAAGACAGATTAGCTAGAACTTTATACGTCTAACGCCAATTGTATTTCCCTCCCTCCCTCCCTCCCTCCCTCCCTCCCTCCCTCCCTCCCTCCCTCCCTCCCTCCCTCCCTCCCTCCCTCCCTCCCTCCCTCCCTCCCTCCCTCCCTCCCTCCCTCCCTCCCTCCCCTCCCCTCCCCTCCCCTCCCCTCCCCTCCCCTCCCTGCCCTCCCCTCTCTCCTCCCGTTTGGCAGCTGACGAAGAACGGCACAGTGGAGTCGGAGGAGGCTAACACGCTGACCATCGACGACATTTCCGACGACGACATCGACTTGGACAACACGGAGGTCGACGACTATTTCTTCTTGCAGCCGCTGCCCACCAAAAAGCGGAGGGTCCTGCTCCGCTCCTCGGGCGTGAAAAAGATCGACGGCGAGGAGAAGCACGAGCTGCGGGCCATCCGAGTGTCGCGAGAGGATTGCGGGTGTGACTGCCGGGTTTACTGCGACCCCGAGCTGTGTGCCTGCAGCCAGGCCGGCATTAAATGTCAGGTGAGACACTGCCGCGGGTTTTATTCGATAATAAGAATACAGTGAAAGGCCCCGGGACCTGGCCAGTGCCTGTTAAAGCACGTGCCGGATATTCGGCCGAAAACGAGGAAAAGAAGAAGCACTTTTCCGGATAAATTCCGGTTAATCGAATGCGGACCTTTGTTTTTGTTGCGATGCCGGTTGTACGAAAGTTACGGTTGATCGGGTGCCGGATAAACAGGTTTTTACTGCAAAAATACTAATCCTTGCCTTTGATCTAGCGCTTTTCATGTTTTCTTCTAGATGTCCCAAAGCGCTTCACAGATAAATTGACTGTGTATTTGTCCCACAAACGTGGATTGAAATGACCAATTTATTATTGGGGGTTATTTTTTGAAGGAATTATTATCAGACACCTAGTCTGGGAAAATTCACTTCCCCGCAAGTCTCTTTATATAAAACCTGTGGGACCTTCTGATGCCTTATCCACCTGTTCGATTCTCCACGTCCCCAGCCCAGGCCTTTCCAGCCTCACCGATGGCAGTCAATGCCTTCAGCCTTTCCTTTGAAACTCCATCCCACAGTCCCTGGCCTCGCTCACCCCCTTGCCTCCATTCTCTTTGTCCGTGCCTTCTGTCACCCGCCTAGCCCAACCCTCGCTGATCTCCTCCTTTGGTTATCTGGGACGACGTTAGTTAGTTGTGAGAGTATTTTATTGTGTACTGCACTACATCTCACTTTGTGGCTGTTTGTGGGGTGGGGGGGTGGGGGGGATAATGAAACAGTGGAACTCTTGTAGCTCAGTGGTTACAAGCATGAGTTACCTGTGTTTGAATCCAAGGCAGGTCAGGGCGAAACATTGGGCAAGTTTCTTTACTCCACACACACGCACACACACACACACACACCACACAAACACACCACACACACACACACACACACACACACCTAATAATAATCCGTCATAAAAAAACAATAATAAAAAGAATTAGTCATTTCAATCCACGGCTGTTTGTGAGGACGCTGCTGTGCGCAATTGGCTGCCGCGTTTCGCCCACATGTATACAGTCAATTCACTTTACAGTATATTCTGTGAAGGCGCTTTGAGACACCATCTAGAAGACGTGAAAAGCGCCACATCAAATGCCAGGATTATTATTATTATTATTATTATTGACAGTGTTTCCTCTGAAGCGCTTTGAGACGTCTCGGGAGATGTGAAAGGCAGTGGTATGGAATGTGAGGATTATTCTTCCTGTTATATTTGGGCCTTTCACACCAGGTGGACCGGATGTCGTTCCCGTGTGGATGTACAAAGGAAGGCTGCAGCAACAGCGCGGGGAGGATAGAGTTTAATCCCATCAGGGTACGGACACACTTTTTACACACAATCATGAAGCTGGAGTTAGAGAAGAGCCAACTCCAACAGCAGGCGGTGGGAATGGAGAACGGGTTCTCGAGCGAACTCCCCCCCCACACTGGCCACCTGGTGCAGAGCCAACCCAGCCCAGAGTACAGCATGCCAGAGAGCTACCACATCCAGAACGAGCCCGAAACCGCAGTCATGCACTTGCAGTCCGCAGAGGAGCTGGACTGGCAGGTGGTGGAGGAGGAGGAGGAGGAGGAGGAGGAGGACGAGGAGGAGGAGGAGGAAGAGGAGGAGGAGGAGGAAGATGACGGCAGCAGCCTGTGCAGTGGGATCACAGACTCCAGCCTGCACAGCCTGGCGCCCAGCGAGTCGGACGAAGAGACGGACAGTAAAGCCGAGAGCTTCGGGGAAGCGGCGGCTGCGGTGCTGGCCGTGGCCGTGGTTCCCGGTGGGCGGCAGGGAGAGCTCGTCCCTCTGGCCTCCGTCCTGTGTTTTGCCGACGGGGCCCCCGCCCAGGACTGCGACTCGCCCGAGGATTCCTCTTACCCCTCCCCCTCCCCCTCCCCCTCCCCCTCGGCGCTGTACTACCAGCTCGGGGGCGGCGCGGCAGTGACCCCCAGCCCCCCCGACGCCGGCCCGGGCGCTCGGCAGGCCTGCGGCGAAGCTGCCGTGACATCCCCGGCGGGGAGGGGGAGCCGGGAGAACGGCGCGCCTGCCTCGGCGCCCGAACACGGCAGCCAGCGGCCAGAGAGCGGCTTCACCGGCCTTCACTACCCCCTCACCACACCCTCGGTCATCGTCTGCTGCTCCTCCGCCGAGCCCGGGCACAGCCTCCAGTGCAACGGGCTGTACACGGATCAGCCGCAGCCGCCGCCGCAGCCGCCGCAGGCCGGTCACTCACAGGCAGAGCTGCAGAGCTACCTCAACAGCCACGCGCAAGACACCTTCATTACCACTTCCACCAGCGACCTTTACGCACCCGAACAGGCACTAGAGGACAGTATAGTCCTCCCCGATGGCAACACGCTGCTCGAAGAGGCCATCAAAACATCAGTGGTGGAAACTGTGTCTGTTTAAAAAGTCCGTTCATTTTCTCTCCCATCTTTCTCTCTCTCTCTCTCTCTCTCTCTCTCTCCCCCGCTCCCCCTCTCTCGCTCGCTCTCTCTCCCACTCACCCTCTCTCTCTCTCCCGCTCACCCTCTCTCTCTCTCTCGCTTACTCTCTCTCTCTCTGTCCCCCTCTTTTGCTTTCTCTCCTTCCCGCTCACCCTCTCTCTCTCTCCCACTCCCCCCCACTCTTTCTCACTTCCCCTCTCTCTCCCGCTCCCCCTCTCTCTCGCTCGCTCGCTTTCTCTCCCGCTCACCCTCTCTCTCTCTCTCTCCCACTCACCCCCCCCCCCCCCCTCTCTCCCACTCCCCCTCTCTCTTTCTCTCTCTCTCCCACTCCCCCCCGCACTCTCTCTCCCAATCCCCCTCTCTCTTTCTCTCTCTCCCACTCCCCCTCCCCCTCTCTCTTCCCCTCTCTCTCCCACTCCCCTTCTCTCCCACTCTCCCTCTCTCTCTCGCCCATCCCCCCACCGCCTTCTCCCCTCCTGCCACCCCTCCCCACCGTTAGTCAGAATAGGAAAGAAACATAGTTCAAATGGTTTCATCTTATCTTATGTATTGCTCTCTTCTTTTTTCCCCAAAAAGAAAGAAAAAGTCCACAAAAGTGTATTTAGGGAACAAAGGAACAGAGAAGAAGAAAAAACACTTAATAATAATAATTGTGGTTAATTTTCACCACTCGCTTTCAAAGCTTTTTTTTAAAAAAACAAAACAACAAAAAAAGACAGATTTAAAAAAAGACTGCAAAGAGAGGGATTGGATTAGATTGGGAGCGGACTCGATAAAAAAAATTCTTTATCCACAGGCAACGAGATGCTGCAACGGACCTTATGTGGTTTTGGTACCAGACATTCACGGTCTCTTAAAAAGTCACTCATGGGACTTTCAGAAGCGTTTCAGAACAGTCGAGGATTAATTGGCTGAGGAATGGATGTGAAGAATGGACAGAGTGAAGATTTATACCACAGACAGGCACTCGCTCACTCACTCACTCACTCGCTCGCTCACTCACTGCTCGTTCGCTCGCTCCCTCTCGCTCGCTCATCACACAACAAACTCTCAAAATAAGGTCTTGGGTTTGCAAGGCAACCTGAGAGGGAAGGGAGCTGCTTAATGTACATGTGAAAATTGTGAAAATAACTATTGTTTCATCTGTGAATTTATTTATGCCAGCCAGTGCAGAATTATGTAAAGTATAAATTAAATATTCCTATTGAATTTAAAAAAAATGGGAAGCACATCTAATGAGAGAGCACACACACACACACACACACAAGCACTCACAAACACAGACACACAAACGGACATACACACACACACACGCACACACACGCAAGAAGAGACTCAAACAGCATAATCAGCAAATGGAAGCCTTGGTTTGCTAAGATATAGATTTGAATTAAGGTTAATATTTTGATCGCGGTGGAAGCAAGCTTTTGCCTTCGCCAATATTGGCTCGACAGGGGCAAGGGAAGGGAAAGGAGACAGACTGTGGAACCATTTTCTACTGTCGAGTTTCAGGCAGTGAATGTGCAATAATCAATGCTGCCCGAGGGAAGGCGGAGTTCATTGGCGGGCACACGCCACGGCTTTTATGAGTCACGCAGTCACTACACTTCACAGTATATTACGTGAAGCGCTTTGAGATGTCGCGACAATGTTATAAGGTGCTGTATCAAATGCAAGGATTTATAATTATTATGATTATTATTATTATTATCGTCCAGACTGGAGTTGATGGTTTGGATCTTACGGTATGTGACTTGTCCAAGTTTATGACTGTGCTGTATAAGGAATGACTCCCATTGCTAAATCCTGATCTGATCATATTCTGGGTATAGCAGACTCCAAAACATTTTCAGCTCCATTCCTGTTCCCTCCCACTGTTGACCAGAGGTGTGGGGTCTACATTTTGTCTAGCCAGGCAGGAGTTTAAAAGTAAAATAAAATGTTCCCGGTTGTTTTTTCCGCCAAGCTTTCTTGTTTCTGGGTAGGATTTGCTGCTCAAAGCAGTTTGGGAATCTTACCTTGTGTGGTTCCCCACCAAAAAAAAAAGATTTGTTTTTATAAAGACCTTGATTTTATTTAGAAAAATGTTTATTAGACGGCCAGCTGCTATCTCACTTTACAACGGTATTAACTTTGACTTTGGCGGATCAATTTCTCACTTTATTTGAAGGTAAAAGACTTTTCTGCCCATATTTTCTGTCACCACAAGTCAGTTTTGAACTGTGTGATTTCAGAGGCGTTTTGAGATTTGTTCGGTAGTGCAGAGATCAAGAGAGGAACTGTTATTGTAACTTATACATAAGTCGTCGAGTGGTTTTCTAAAGCATGGTGGGGGGGGTGGGGGGGTAAAAAAAAAGAATAGATCCATTCTAAACCATGTGTTCACACAAGAGAATACTGTAAATAAGCCATGGCTCTGACACCCTGCCTCTAAAAAGTGAAGCGCCTTTACGATGTCTCTGTAAAAAAGGAAAATATTTAGAAATTCCCCTTGTACAGATCGATCTCTACAAGTGCACTTTTATCAAAGACGCAACATATTAATGTTGGAATAAGAACAAGGCTAATCACACTGTGGGTGGATAGGGCGGTTTGTCTGAACCTAAAGACATCGGCGGAATGGATACAGTGATATCTTGGGCAATGTGGGGGCTGGTGGGGGGGTGAGTGGAGGGCATGTTCAGTTCACACATAGCTTCTTTACATTCATCTTGATAGTGCATTCTGTGAACCGCTTTGAGACGTCTCTCGAAGACGTGATAATGGCGTGATAAAGGATGGTGATGATTATTATGAGCTGGACCTTTAATTGTTCAATGGATTCAGTAGTTCACAAAGTGCTTCAATTTGAGAATTGAGAATTTGGATTTATCAACTGGAATGCTCAGGAAAGTGCGTTTTTAATCTTGAAACAAATAAAAGGAATTCTGCAACTGACATTTCATACATCAACACACACACACACACACACACACACTCACATACAGATACTGAGCTGAGATCCACCCTTCCCTTACCCAGGTTTGTAGTAATCTACTTGAATTTTGTTCTACGTTGCGTCAAATGTAAATAGGGAGCACCTGTAGTGCAGTGGTTAGAGCGCTCGCCTTGCAAGCGTGAGACCTGTGTTCGAATCCAGGCAGGTCAGGGCGAAACCTTGGGCAAGTTTCCTTACTTCACAAACACACACCTAATAATAATCCATCAAAAAAAACTACAATAATAAAAATTGATCATTTCAATCCACGACTGTTTGTGGGGACGCTGCTGAGCGCAATTGGCTGCCGCGTTTTGCCCACAAATATACAGTCAATACACTTTACAGTATATTCTGTGAAGCGCTTTGAGACATCGATAAGATGTAAAAAGCCGCTACATCAAATGCAAGGATTATTATTATTTATTATTACAAATCGTCCCCAACCCCTTCTTTTCATCCCATCACAGGATATTTTGTGGAGCACTGTGGGGGGTGGGGACGGAGAAAAATATTTTTAACAGCTAAACCTCCAACCTCACATGCCCACTACCACATCACTATCTCCATAATCTACAGAATAGCCACTCAAGACTGTGATCAGCTGTTTGCCTCAACACACGGTCAATTGCTGGAACTAAGAAAATTAGTACAATTAGTTATTGTTCATCCAAAAAAAAGGCCCCCCAAAAAACATGCAAAAAAAATCACTGAAACTTTATTTAAAGTTTACATGTTTAAAGTCCTGCATTGAGAGAAGGTCAAATACATGAACACTATTTCCTTTCACACCTATCTTTCTGTTAGCATGTGATGATAGGGAGGGAAAAATAACTGATGGTTAATACTGGAGTCCCAATTTAAGTGGCTGTAATCTTGAAACAGTTGGATCCCTATGCGGTAGAATGCACTCTTTAATATAATTATGCCATACCAAAATGCTAATAACAAAACAGCATTTGCCTGATTTCACCCCGAGTCAAATTTGTATTTGCAAAATATTTAAATGTCGGGAGTCAAATCTCCAAGGAAATTCAGAAGTGGCTAATTTATCATTGCTCTGACTTCCAAACGCACTCTACTTAGTTCGGACAATAGAATAACATCAGTTGGCTTGATATGTTGTCTCTAAAGTGTCTGGAAGGAGACCAGTTTGAGATTGACTGATGCCAACTTCAAATTTGGTCCATTTAGTGCGGCCCCCAAAGGCCACGCAATATATCTATCAACAATACTTATTGTACGTCACTTTGAGGTGTAACGTTTGTAGAGAACGTGAGAAAGTAAATCCGTACGATTTGTTGCTTGACACTTAAAAAAAAAGGATATTTCCTGATGGCAGTTCATTTCCAAACACATACCAATGTCAAAGTGAGGTCTTAAAAGTGAGTGTGAATGGACCGTAATTTTGAGAGAGAAACTGATCTCCTAAAAACCCTGGGGTTTCCAATCTGGAAGCTTGGAACATTGCACACAGACTAGACTTTTCTCTTTACGTTTAACGAGAGTTGGAACATTTGGTGACATAGGGCAGAATCATTTTCCGAACAATTCACAGAAATCTAATATTTATTATTATAATTCATAGAAGTCAACGGTTCTGGGGGAACAGCTTGGTGCTGACTGTGTTTGTGCAGTATTTTTTGGTGCTGACCCGAGTAGAAAATATAATTATTCCATCCCAATAGCTGGCTCAAATCCAAACTGGTTAATGCAGTCATTTGGTTGAAGACCACACTCGCCGAGAGCGTTACCAGAAATCAGAACGGTATTCGAAGGAACCAAATCAGCCTTGTTCATTTTGCCCACAAATATACAGTCAATTTACTTTACAGTAAATTCTGTGAAGCACTTTGAGACGTCGATAAAATGTGAAAAGCCGCTATATCAAATGCAAGGATTATTATTATTATATTACTGTATTACCAAACATATATCAATGTCAAAGTGAGGTCTTAAAAGCGAGCGTGAATGGACCGTAATTTTGAGAGAGAATCTGATCTCCTAAAATCACTGGGGTTTCTAACCTGGAAGCTTGTTAATGGAATATTGCCCACAGACTAGACTTTAGCTGGCTCAAATCCAAACTGGTTATGCAATAATTTGGGTTAAATAAAACACAATCGCCGAGAGTATTAGTTATCTCTTTTAAAAAAAAACTAACCATTAATCAAAAAGGTATCGACGGAAGCCAAATCAGCCTCGTTCATTTACAAAGGCAGATCCAAGTCAACATTGGCAATTTTCATTTTCAGATTAAATTGCGTTCAACCTTTTCCTTCACTGAAGAATTATTTATTTTTAAAACAGAACTGACTTAAAAGAAAGTTCCTCAAATCACATTTGAACGACAATTTAGGTTTTCTGGTTCAGATCTAACTGCGCAAGAACATCCCTCGTGTTGCTATTCTAGAAAAATATATATATATACATATATATAAACTGTGGATAATCTGAGAATTTACGCAGTCAATCGATGACACTAAATCGTGCCAAAAGCCAAGAGAAAAGTAACCTACAAACAGCTAGGTAATCTTTAACACCTGAACTCAACCTGGATCTTGTAAGAAGCTTTTCCAACAGTAGTTGTATCCGTTCAGTATTTATTATGAATGATAATACAAACATTTGATGTATTTATTGTAGTTTGGTATAATTGCAAACGAGTTTTCTTTCCTCCTTAAAATCTTATGTGTAATATATTTTTGTTGCTGGTGTATTAGTGCTAACTGTAAGAGCTGTACCTTGTGTTATAACGAGCTTGAGTTCTCTGATGTTGACTGGTTTGCACTCCAGCTATAGGATGGGTGGGTGGGGGGGGATGCAGGTTTATTCACATTTGTTGGATTTGCATCTTCGGGGTAGGGGGAGGGGGCCTGTAAAACTGGACAAAATGTATTGTTTCAGAAGTTCTTTGCCTTCTTTGCACATGCAATTGTCGCTTGTAGACGGTCAAAATGTGACAACTCTATATGTTTTGATTATTCCACATTGCTGTAGAAAATGAGCCCAAAATACAGTGCAAATTGAATTTTCATTCTTGTTGACTTTTTTTTTTGTCATTTCTTCGTTTCCAGCGACAACCGGGGGATAAATCACCCGGAGCTGTTCTTTTTTTTAAAAAAATAGTCTTTACTAAAAAAAACTAAACCACAACTGCAAAGATACAGAATCATTAAGATATTGTGGGTAGAACAACAAACACGATTGGTAACATATGCATCTGGTACCATGCTATGGTTTTTCCTGAAACTTTTAATGAAAGAAAACACAGGATCCAACCGCAAGTGAGTCAAATTATGGACGATATTGCTGTTAACTCTCACTGCGGTTTTGGCTTTTAAGCGTTAATGTCAGGTGGGATGCATGGAATTCTCGATTTGGTTTGGATACTCTTTGATGGGGTTTCCACCCCCCAGCTGTCCATCCGTCCCCCAAACCCCTGTATATTTCGAGGGCAAATCTAAGGATTATTATTATTACATTAGTTTCCTCAGTATCCTCTCTGTCATCCAATTGATTTTAACCTTGGTTCATTGTGCGCAACCCCAACGTTTTAAAAAGCGAAACTTTTTTTTTCCCCCCTCATGTGTTATTGTAATATCCTATTCATTTCAAGTTAATTTCACCAATTTGGAACAATTATGTTTTAGAACTGACAGGAGAACAAGCCAAGACTGGATTTGGTGATGAGTAAGGAACCCAGAACTATAGCTAACGATCCGACAGAAATGTAACATTTTGCTAATAACAGTGATCAGAACATGATTGAATTTGACATTAGATGTCCTTTAGAAAGGAGAGTCCCAGATTAATGTTTTAATTAAATTTAACTAAGGCAAACTTCTCATGGGTTGAGAAATATATTGAACACAGAAAACTGGACTGAATTGTTAGTAGGTAAACCCTGCAAATAAACATTGGAAAGTTTAAAAAAGAGGTATTTAACAATGTACTGAACAAGTACACATGCCTAAAACGCTTCAGGTCAAATCGTGTGGTTAAGCAACCATGTGTAGACAAAAGAGGTTCGAGACTGTGTCAAACTAAAAGGAAAAAAATAACACTTACTCAAATGCAAGAGGAAGTGGGAAGGCAGAGGCCCGGGAGAACCACAAAAGAACAACAAAGAGAGACAATGAAAGTAATAAAAGGAGCAATATGGGGGTATGAAAAAGAACTTGCCAGGGATAGTAAAACCAACAACTTTGATTTATATAGCGCCCTCTAAGCCGGACGGAGTCTCAGAGTGGATCACAATGACGGATCCCGGGCCTGAGCCGGGGCGGGGGGAAAAGGTGACCGAAGGCGCGGTCGAAAAGAAAGGCCTTCAGCTGAGACCTGAAACTAGGAAGAGAGGGGGCGAGGCGAAGGGAGTGAGGGAGAGAGTTCTAGAGTTTCGGGGCGTAGTGGCTGAAGTCACGGCCACCGACGTTGGAGCTGAGGGGACGAGGGATAAACAGGAGGCCGGAGTCAGCTGAGCGGAGGCTGTGAGTGGGGGAGTGGGGTGGGGGGAGGGTGAAGCAGATTCGAGAGGTGAGGGAGTGGGGGGGGCGGGCGGGGGGATAAGCAGATCGGAGAGGTGGGGAGGGAGGTGCGAGGACATGAAGAAATTTGAAAACAACTGAGAAGATTCTTCAACTAACTGAACTCACACGGAACCACGGTCTATAGTTTGTTCTGCGTTAAAGTGATAGAATGTGGTGGAATGGAGGCATTAGATGGAATTCAGTAATTTCTGTTTGATCTGATCTAAACAGAACATGTCTGGCTGCATTCCACCACATTATTGAATGAGACTCAGATGTGATGTTCTTGTTACAGCCGTCTTTCACTGCGACTGGAACAGTCGAGAAGTTTTATTTTATCTGCAGTTGTAATTCCACCTTCACAGCCTCTTTGTGACAACATTGGATGTTAAATACTGGTGTATAAACAGGCCCCCGGAACAATAATGACATTTGTTTTTAAATATTAAAAAAGGCACTTTGAAACCTGATTTACAATAAATTGCCATTTCTGGAAATGTCTCACTGCAGAAAGGGTTCAAATCTGAAGGACAACAGCCAATGAATACATTAGAGACATTATGGAGAAAAGATTTCGCTCCTCATTTTGCTTTCGCTCGGCTCCCCCTAAAATACATACGCAACAGTAAAAAGTCTTCCATGAATTAATTTCATTAATTAAACATTAGTTTGAACCACGCAGCCATTTACTCATTCACTCCTCACTCCTCATATGTTAAATAACAGATCATTCAGATAATTCAACACAGGCTTCAAAAACTAAAGGGGGTTGGAGGGAGGGTATGAAAAAATCTCACACCATCGCAGCTCATCATTATTTTTCTAGGCTCTCCCGTGAAAGCCCAGTCGAAAGTGTCCATTAGAAGGAAAGTATATAAAAAACACACAAAGACGAGAGAGAGATCTACAGTATTTAACATATCCCCAAGTGCAATATGCTTACGTTTCAACCTTTGAGAGAATGTGTCGGGCGAGAATGTTTTTCTGTTTAAATAATAAAAAAAAAGAATTTCACTCTACGATTTGAGTTTATAGACTCGAAAATTGTCCTGCGTTTCGATAGAAAAAACTCTATCTTCGTACTGCTCAGTATAACAATATTAGAACGTTAGATGAAGATCCACTTTTGGAAGTGATCGAAAGGACTGCATGGTGTGATGTAGGGATTCCCCTCGCGTGTGGCCAGGCACAGGTTTGAAGCAGAATTGATGATTTGAACTCCCTGCAACAACAACAACAACAACAATTTACATTTATATAGCGCCTTTCACGTCGGGAGGACGTCCCAAGGCGCTGAACAGGAGGCGTGTGACCCGAGCTGGGAGGGGAGTGTTTGGGAAGGGGTGAAACACGAAGGGGAGGTAAAAGAGTTCGGGGGGGAACAAAAGGCACGATCGAAGAGGAAAGTCTTCAAACCGGCCTTGAAAGAGGAAAGGGAAGAGACGAAACGGAGGGATTGAGGGATGGCATTCCATAGGGTGGGAGCGGAGAAACTGAAGGCCCGGCCTCCGATGGTGGGGCGGTTCGGGCGGGGGGCTTGGAGCAGGCCAAGTCCTGCTGAACGGAGGGTCCGGGTGGGCGTGTAGGGGGAGAGTAGATTGGTTAAATAGGGCGGGGCAAGGCCGTGTAAGGCCTTGTAGGTGAGGACGAGGATCATAAACTCGATCCTCTGGAGGATGGGGAGCCAGTGGAGACGGGCGAGGGTGGGGGTTATGTGGTCGCGGAGGCGGGTGCGGGATAGTACACGGGCTGCAGAGTTTTGGATGACCTGCAGCCTATGAATGGAGGAACTGGGGAGGCCGACGAGGAGAGAGTTTCCGTAGTCCAGCCGTGAGGTGATGTACACGTGCACGAGTGTTTCGGCAGCGCGGGGGGTAAGATAGTTGCGGAGCCTGGCAATGTTGCGCAGATGGAAATAGGCGGTGCCGGTCAAGGCGCGGATGTGGGGGAGGAAGGAAAGTTTTTGATCGAACATGATGCCGAGGTTCCTGACTGGCTTTGTGAGGTGGAGAGTGCAACCTTGGATGTTGAGGCTGGCAGCGCCCGATGTGCGGAGGCGCTGGCTTGAGCCAATCAGGAGGGCCTCGGTCTTATTCACGTTCAATTGCAAAAAGTTGTCCCTCGTCCACGACTCGATGTCGGACAGACATGCTGTCAGAACATCGATCGTCTGGGGGTTGAGGGATGAGGCAGAAAGGTACAACTGGGTGTCATCCGCATACATGTGGAAATTTACCCCATGTCTGCGGATGACGTCGCCCAGAGGGAGCGTGTAAAGGGTGAAAAGGAGGGGACCGAGGACAGAGCCCTGAGGGACGCCGTGGGAAACTGTGCGGGGGTTTGATGAAAAGCCATTGGAAGAAACAAAATGTAAACGATGGGTCAAATAAGAATGGAACCAGTCAAGGACTGTGCCTTGAAGGTTGAGGTGGGAGGAAAGACGTCGAAGGAGGATGGTGTGATCGACTGTGTCGAACGCAGCAGACAGGTCAAGGAGGACGAGGAGGCAGAGGGACCTTGACCAGGGCAGTTTCTGTGCTGTGGATAGGGCGGAAACCTGATTGGAGGGGTTCAAGAAGTGAGTGATTTGAAAGGAAAGAGCGGAGCTGGGAGGCAACCACTCTTTCAAGGACCTTGGATAGAAATGGGAGGTTGGAGATGGGTCGATAACTTGATGGTTGCGACTCATCAAGGGAGGGTTTCCTCAGGATAGGGGTGATGGTGGCTGTTTTAAGGGAGGTAGGGACGGTTCCTGAGGAGAGGGAAAGGTTAATGGTGTCAGAAATGAGCAAATGTCATTTTATTGTTGTTATTGTTGTTGTTGTTGTTGATTTGTAGTCCCACCTAAAAAATGACTATGTGATGGTCTATTTGGTGGTCTTCTAATGTAACAGAAATTACAATCAGAAAGGATTTGAGAGTCAACTATCGCCTTGGTTTGAAAATATTCAAACAAATAGTCACCATTAGAAGACCACCAAATAGACCGTCACATAGTCATTTTTTAGGTGGGACTACAAATCAACAACAACAACAACAATAACAACAATAAAATGACATTTGCACAGCACTTTCACGTCAGGAGGACCTCCCAAGGTGCCGGACAGTCATTGTTTCAGACCCAGGCTGGAGTCGGGGACGGAGGAGGGTGAAGGGAGGGAAAGGGGTGGGGGGGGGGGGGGGGGGGGGGGATTTGGAGGTGAACGATGGGACTGTCGAAGAGGAGAGTCTTGAGCCGGGACTTGAAGGAGGCCAGGGAGGGGGCGAGGCGGAGGGACTGCGGGATGGAGTTTCAGAAGTTGGGGCTAAAGGCTTGCACGCCAATAGTGGGGCATGTGGGTCGGGGAACGTGCAGCAGGCCGGAGCCCGCTGAGCGGAAGTGGGGAGACAGGTTGGTAGGGTGTTAGTAGGTCATAGAGGTAGGGGCGAGGTCATGGAGGGCTTTGATTGTGAGGCAAGGTACATTGCCAGCAAAGGTTAGAAAGCAAATGAAATCTAATGGACTGTCGGGAATGTTACCTGAATTTCCCACGTCTGTTGTGCTGAGACAATAGTCTTCTGACCTGTGTATGTACATCCTTCAAGGATGGCTGCCCCTTGTAAATTCTGAATGCACAACTCCTTGTCGAAGCTGTGACGGATTTCGTGGTGATGTGTGTACTCAAAGTACTTGAGAAGAGTAAACAAAAAGTGTAAATGTTAGCCACCTAATGCCTGAAGCAAATCTTAACATTCACATGGACGCATAGTAGTACTAATTATAATAATCCTTGCATTTGATATAGAGCTTTTCACATCTTCTAGATGTCTCAAAGCGCTTCACAGAATATACTGTAAAGTGAATTGACCGCATATTTGTGGGCAAAACTTAGGGTTCCTACTTACTGCTAGATCAACAGGCATGTGGAGTAAGGAATCTTGAGGAAATTTGATCTACTGTGGTGATAAGGGAGACAGAGAGGGAGGGAGGGAGGGAGGGAAGATCATTTCTCACTGGAAGTGGGTTTCTCATTATTATCAGTTTCTCCTCAGTTCTGTTACTTTCCGTTTTTATGCTTTTCACAACTACTCAGGCGAAACTTACTTCTTTTTTTTCCCATTTCGAAAAATTTTTCTTTCCCCCCAACAAAGGAAAAACCTGTCTCTTTGAAAAGGTTCCAAATGGGATAAATCTAGCAAAAATAAACTTCATACAAGCATAAGCATGTGGGAAGGAATGGAAAAAGGTCATTTAGTCAATATATAACCTGCCCTGTCACCAGTCATTCTTTCATAATCCACACCACCTTTTCATCTCTCTCTCGACCCTCCCACCACATTCCTTAATGTACATCTCCTCATTGAAGCAAAACATTTGCCTCATTTGCCCGCCAAACACACAGTCGATTCATGACAGTATGTTCTGTGAAGCGCTTCGAGACGTTGTAAAGATGTGATAAGGCACCATATAATAATCCTTGCATTCGATATAGCACTTTTCACATCTTATCGACGTCTCAAAGCGCTTCACAGAATATATTGTCAAGTGAATTGGCTGTATATTTTGTGGGTGAAACATGGCAGTCAATTGTGCACAGCAGCGACCCCCACACAAACAATCATGGGTTGAGTGACCATTTCATTATTATTTTTAAGGGATTATCAGGCGTGTGGAGTATTGAAACTTGCCCAAGGTTTCACCCTGACTTGTGCCCACAAAATATACAGTTACTGCACTGTGCAGTATAATCTGTGACTCACTTTGAGATGTCTTCATGATGCGATAAGGGGCTATATATCAAATGCGAAGATTATCATTATTATTATCTTTTTCCATTTTATACCTGAATCTTCTCTGCGGTGTTAAATTAGACCAAAGGTTTGACTTTTTTTGTCTTTCCCGTTTACAATGTATAACCTTTTCCTTGTGTTTCATATCAAGCTGTGGTATGTTCTTGTGAAAAACTAGAATACACATTTATAGAGAGAGAGAGATATATATAAGGAAAATAATTGTATGTTGTCTGCAGCTTCCAGTAAGTTTCCACAGTAAACAAGACCTCAGTAAGTACAGCGAGGAATTCCTGGTAATAATTCCTGGCTGCTTTCAAAGTTTTGGGAATGAAGTTAGAATTGTTTTTCTTAATGTGGCAAAAGACTCTCAGTATTTTATCCCTTCATGTAACACAGACTGTTCAGGTGGACGTGAAGGATCCCACGTGAAAAGAGAAGGGAGTTTCCCTGGTCAACAAATCATAGAATCTTACAGCACAAAAGGAGGCCATTCGGCCCATCGAGTCTGTGCCGGCTGTTTGAAAAGAGCAATTTAATCCCACTCCCCAGCTCTCTCCATAACCACGCAAACCCGTCCTCCCCAAATAAACGTCTACCTCTCTTTTAAAAGTTGTTATCGAATCGGCTTCCACCATCTTTTCAGGCAATGCATTCCAGATTCGAACAACTCGCTGAGTGAAAACATTTTCACTGAATAAACCCAGCCTCTCTCGCCTTTCCTCATAACTGAAGTCCCTCATTCCTGGTACCATCTTGGTAAATCTCCTCAAAATCTGCCAAATAACTTTTTTTTTTTTTAATTGCCCTTCAGTCGCCCTCCTACCTCTGCCCTCAATCCTGATCCCAACCCTACCCTCTCCCCATGGATCCACGATTGTTCAGCGGCTTGGTACATCCTTCCAACGTGAAAGATGCTTTACAAATTGTAATGTTGTTATTGTTGTGTTTCGCCCACAACATGCAAAGTCAATCCACTTTACAGTGTATCCAACAAAGTGTTTTGAGGTGACATGATAAGGCGCTATATCAAACGCAAGGATTATTATGGGAACGCTTAGCGGGTCAGTTAGCATCCACGGAGAAAGGAAAGTGAGTCAACGTTTAGCGTCCACGACCGCTCGTCAGAACTGACAAAGGGCTGTCGACCCAAAACCCTGACTCACTTTTCCTCTCTCCATAGATGCTGCCTGACCAGCTGAGTGTTCCTAGCCATTTCTGTTTTCTTTTTGTTTGTTTTTTTACACACATTTCCAGCATCTGTTTTGTGCTTTGCAAGGATTATTAAGTTTCCTCACGCCACACGCCTAATAATAATCCCTTAACAAAAAACAATAATACACTGGTCATTTTGAATCCACGACTGGTTGTGGGGATGCTGCTGTGCATACCTGGCTGCCGCGTTTCGCCCACAAAATATACAGTCAATTCACTTTACAGTCTATTCTGTGAAGTGCTTCGAATCATTTGGAAGATGTCAAAAGAGCTGTATCAGATGCAAGGATTATTATTCTTCAAGGTCTTTAATTACCTGATTTCCTCCAAGGCCGTGGCAGGGGTACATAATTAAGCCTTTCCCTCCTTCGTTATTCTCACCAGCATCAAGGCACATACCTGAACCGAGATTTTTAATCTGAATTTAAAAACAAAACATAAGACTCGTTTTCATTACCAAATTATATAGATCGACATAGTCATTACTCAATGGCAAAATTACAGGATATAGAAACATATCGTTTGGCCTAAACATGCCTAACCAGCATGTTTAAAACAAGGTAATAATTGAAAAATTAAACTTGTTAAATATAGAAACATAGACATGTTGTAATTGTAATAGTTTTAGAACTGTAACCAGCTGCCTATTTATATTAGGGCTGTTGATTCCTTTGCCCACTTCATTCCTTTGTAAAGACTACATAATGTCATACATATTGGTTAGCAATGGAGTCATGAATATTTAAGGAAATTTGATGATTTAAGGGAAAATGTATTTGTATCCAGAATTAGCATAATTTAAACAGGGTTAACATTGAAACAATGCGTACGGCTTCGTTTGAAATATCAACGTAGATAATGATAATAACAATCCTTGCATTTGATATAGCGCTTTTCACGTCTTCTAGACGTCTCATAGAATCATAGAATGTTACGGCACAAAAGGAGGCCATTCGGCCCATCTAGTCTGTGCCGGCTCTTTGAAAAGAGCGATTCAATCCCACTGCCCTGCCTGCTCCCCATAGCCTAATAGACCCGTTCTCCCTAAATAAAGATCTAATTCAATAGCGCTTCACAGAATATACTGTAATGTGGGCCAAAAGCGGCAGCCAATTGCGCACAGCAGCATCCACACAAACAGTCGTGCATTGAAATGACCAATTTTATTATTGTGTTATTTTTGGACGGATTATTATTAGGCGTATGTGCGGTGTAAGGGAACTCGCCCAAGATTTTATTTCCACTTACGCAACATTGCCAGGCTCCGCAACTACCTCACCCCACACGCTGCCGAAACACTCGTTCACGCGTACATCACCTCGAGGCTGGACTACGGAAACTCTCTCCTCGTCGGCCTCCCCAGCTCCTCCATTCACAGGCTGCAGGTCATCCAAAACTCTGCAGCCCGTGTACTATCCCGCACCCGCCTCCGCGACCACATAACCCCCACCCTCGCCCGTCTCCACTGGCTCCCCATCCTCCAGAGGATCGAGTTCAAGATCCTCGTCCTCACCTACAAGGCCTTACACGGCCTTGCCCCGCCCTATTTAACCGATCTACTCTCCCCCTACACGCCCACCCAGACCCTCCGTTCAGCAGGACTTGGCCTGCTCCAAGCCCCCCGCCTGAACCGCCCCACCATCGGAGGCCGGGCCTTCAGTTTCTCCGCTCCCACCCTGTGGAATTCCATCCCCCAATCCCTCCGCCTTGTTTCTTCCCTTTCTTTCTTTCAAGGCCGGTTTGAAGACTTTCCTTTTCGACCGTGCCTTTTGTTCCCCCCCGAATTATTTGACCTCCCCTACGTGTTTCACCCCTTCCCGTACACTCCCCTCCCAGCTCGGGTCACACGCCTCCTGTGCAGCGCCTTGGGACGTCCTCCCGACGTGAAAGGCGCTTTATAAGTTTAAGTTGTTGTTGTTCCCCTGACCTGCCTGGAATCACTCACGCCTTACAACGGCCTAAAACAAAATGACTAAATTCGGTAAATCATTCATTTGACTTCAAATAACTCTGCCTGCATTGTCACAACAGCTGGCCACACAGAGGGACGACACATCGTTAATGACCGTGTTTAACGCAAGGAAAAAGATTTGCCCTTACCGCTCCGTGATAAACGGGGAATAGATCGGGCATAAACACTTCGGGATAAACATTCTTCAAATACCAAGTGAAGTTCTTACACTGGAGATGCTGTTTCAGCTGTAGTCTTTGGCTGATGTCTCCAAACGTTTTCTGTTTTTGAAAATAAATCAAAACAATTTATTAAGCACTGACGCAACCAACATACTGAGGCAATCAAGCAAATGGATTTAGAAAATACAGTCGGTGGCTGATTGATGGGCTCAAGTGAACAGCAAAACAGTAGCTTTGTATGGCAGTCATTAGAGAGAAAAAACGTCAAGGAAGGCAGATGGACAGACACTTGAATCTACAACGTCTTAGTAATTTGAAGCATCTCGTTTCTACCAGTCCGTCCTAGCTAGTTGATGGTGAACTTTCAATGTTCAAAGTTATTCTGTATGAACTGTCTGTGGAGTCCTCAAAGCCACAATAGCACCCACCCACCTACGCACCTCCCATCGATCTACCTACCCACCCACCTACCCACCTCCCATCGATCTACCTACCGACCCACCTACCATCGATCTACCTACCCACCCACCTATCCACCCACCCACCTATCCACCCACCCACCCACCTACCTACCTACCTACCTACCTACCCACCCACCTACCCACCCACCCACCTACCTACCCATCCACCCACCTATCTGCCCATCCACCTACCCACCCATCTACCTACCCACCCGCCTACCCATCCACCTACCCACCCATCTACCTACCTACCTACCTACCCATCCACTACCTACCCACCGACCCACCCACCTACCTACCTACCTACCTACCCACCCACCCACCTACCTACCCACCCACTCACCTACCTACCTACCTACCCACCCACCTACCTACCCACCCACCTACCTATCTGCCCATCCACCTACCCACCCATCCACCTACCCACCTATCTGCCCATCCACCTACCCACCCACCTACCTACACACCCACCCACCTATCCACCCACCACCTACCTACTTACCCACCCATCTACCTACCTACCTACCTACCCACCCACCTACCAATTCACTCACCTACCTACCCACCCACCTACCCACTCACCCACCAACCTACCTCTCTTGCAATCTTTTCTGCCTGTTGGTTTCGACGGTAAAATATCCATTTATAGTCATCCATCCAGACTTCAGCCAAGCGCACAAGGTTGCGGTAGATCACTTGGGTGCCTTTAGGGAACGTGTGGGGGCTTTTCGGCCGAAAGACATGACCCACCACAGAGCAGGGCAGAATTTCGAGTTGTCCACCACATAGCCAGACCTATTTCAGTAAAGGTATCAGAGAGAAAATCAGTTCAACACAGCAGTAATAATAATATTAATGATAATAAATAATAATCCTTGCATTTGATATAGTGGCTTTTCACGTCTTCTAGACTGTGTCTCAAAGCGCTTCACAGAATATACCGTCAAGTGAATTAACAGCCAATTTCACACAGCAGCGTCCCTACCAACAGTCGTGGAATGAAATGACCAAATTATTATTGGGTTGTTTTGAGGGATTATTATCAGGCGTGTGTGTGTGTGTGTTTGGTGTGTGTGTGGTGTGTGTGTGGTGTGTGTGTGTGTGGTGTGTGTGTGGTGTGTGTGTGGTGTGTGTGTGGTGTGTGTGTGGTGTGTGTGTGGTGTGTGTGTGTGTGTGTGTGTGTGTGTGGTGTGTGTGTGGTGTGTGTGGTGTGTGTGGTGTGTGTGTGGTGTGTGTGTGGTGTGTGTGTGGTGTGTGTGTGGTGTGTGTATAAGGTAAGGAAACTTGCCCAAGGTGTCGCCCTGACCTGTCGTGAATTGAACCCAGGTCTCTTGCCTGTAAGTGCTCTAACCACTGAGCTATAGGGAGTAACGCAACACGTATTGTTGGGTGTAGCTCGAACAAGCAAATCAGCCAGCGAGCTGCCAACTTGTACTCCTCAATCTTGGGATACATTACCATTGTGGGTAATACAACTGTTAGAAATCCCTTTGATTAAGTAGAAAACTCTCCGCTAAGGATTTCTAAAGCTGGTAATTTGGTGGTAATAATAGTAATAACAGTAATAATCCCTTGCATTTGATGTAGTATCTTATCACATCTTCGCCACGGCCCAAAAGTGTAACGCAGGATATACTCTAAAGTGATTTGACTGCACGTCTTGTGGGTGAAATGCGGCAGCCAATTGTGCACAGCAGTTTGTAGCTGTATCTTGTATATACACATGTTATGTATAATATATAATATATTATAGAAAAGGAGAACCTTTGACCATACTCTTACTCAAACTAGAAATAAAAAGCAGGGTTTGCAAAACTGCTAACTAAAGAATACAGGTAAGCCTCGATTTACGACGCTTCTATTTAGGACATTTCGATTGAAGGCCCATCATTTTTTAAACACCTTTTGATCGATATACGAATACTTGGATTCGTTTTAAGGCCCCAATTTTTTTGGGGGCGCGTGCGCAGTACATATTTTAAATATCACGGTTGCATTCTGCGCGTCCTTTTTGTCCATACGCACAATCCATAGTGTATTCGCAGGTAAATCCAAGCGTTTGAACTGGCCAATAGCATGTCGCCACGTCACTGTTTAAAAGCCGGCTGATTTTGAAGCAACACCAGGCCAGTGTTATAGTAATTTTCGAACATTCCCGAGCGATTCACAGCCTCCATTGCACTTCTACCAACTCAGGGGACAGACAGCAGTGAGTGAAATAAGCAGCGGCAATACCGCTTGCGGCCAGAAACCCCGCAAAGTCATCACTTTAAATACCAAATTGAAGGTGATAAAGCGCATCAATTCTGGTGAAAAATATAATATACCATACAGTTACCCCAAGTACACCTTCTTGCCTATGTGTGTTAATTTATGTGTTATGTTGGGTGGTTTTGTGTGTTATTTAGTGGGTTTAAGGTCTGAACATTTTGTGAAAAGAACGCATTTCTGGTTATATAATGGGACTGCATGGGAAATCGTGTTTCGATTTAGAACTTTTCGATACATACAGTTTTTCAGGAACACAACTCCGTCGTAAATAGAGGTTTACCTGTAATAATGATCCTTGCATTTAATATAGCGCTTTTCACATCTTATTGATGTCTCAAAACGCTTCACAGAATATACTGTAGAGTGAACTGACTGTATATTTGTGGGTGAAAGAACCTCATCAAGTAAATTTTAACGTGATAGGCTCTTCTAAAATACTTAGCTTATTAGAATTCCTTTGATAGCCTGCAAAATAATGATATGAATGTATCCTTGACCGAGATTCATGTAATTATCACCCTCGCGCTCACCTCCCACCCACAGACAACTTAATATCTAAATATTTAAGAGTTCCATTAATTTCTATAGCTGCTAAAACAACTTTTCTAAAAAGTATATAAATCTAAAAACTTAAAGACTTAAAGTGATGTTGGCACCGTTGATTCCATATTTTAGATTCCAATGTTATCCAACTAGGAAAAAAAACAGCATGCATTCTCCAGACATGATAAGGTGCTCTATCAAATCTAAGGATTATCATTATTATTATTATTCTCCATCCTTCCTGAACTACCAGAGTATGTTCAAGCCTGAATGCTCTAGTCCGCATCCCAATATATTGTATATATATATATATTTTGAGTGTGTGTGGGGGAGGGAGGGGTGGTGCTCTGCCATTGTTAAACGCTCTGAGACGCCGCCCGGTGTGGAGGGCACGATATATATATAATATATATACAGTAAATATATTATATATGCAAGTTGTTGGTGTTATTGTTGTTGTTTTGGCCAGGTGACTCACATTGTCGAGACTGGAGATCACCCCATGGTATATTTGATTTGTTCTTCAAGCCTAAATTTCACGACTGCACTCAGAGAAGCTCATTAAGAATTGTTTTTCAGAAGCCTTTGTTAAATCAGATGAATACACACATTTGCCTCCAGTGGTTTTCGCTTGATTCTCATCCAGTCACCTATAACGCAACTTGACTTCCACAGACTTCATTCACCGAGAGCACACTAGCTGTCTGGCTTGCAGCTGTTATCCTAATGTCCCAGTGAAGGACTGAAACCTGGCAACAAATTAAACTGGCTAGACAGGTCTTTCCACTTCTCGCAACTCTTGAATATCAACACAAACATGCACACATCCTTTGATAAAAGCCTTGTTCCTCCGGGACATACTAATTCAGGTAAAGCCAGCGATAATATGTATTCCAAGCATCACACGGTGAGAAGGGATTTACTTAAACGCAATGGTTTCTATTCCGCGGAGTGAGGACAGAATGTCTGTCCACCGTGAATTTACTTTGACGACAACTTAATAATAACAAAATGAATACTGCCATTTGTTACAGCGCTTTTCACATCTTCTAGACGTCTCAACGCGCTTCACAGAATATACTGTAAAGTGAATTGACTGTATATATCCGGGCAAAATTGTACTAGAACCTCTTTAGCTGGCGGTGATGTGGAGTCAAGAACAATAGGAGCGGCTCATTGCACTATTACTGCAGTGATGGATTGGTGAGATTGCTGTGGCGAGTGCCTGGTGTTACACAGTTTAACCCTCTTCCTTTTGGTTTGCCATCTCCACAATTGTGAACAAGGACGGGAGGGGGGGAAACTCCGAGCTGGGAGAGGTGGCCGTAAGCACGGTCCAAAATGTTTTTTTTTCAGGCAGTACTTGGGGGTGAGGCGGGAGAGAAAAGAGAGAGAGGGAGGGGGGTGGGGGGGTTGTGGATGGGGTGGGTGGGGGGGGTGGGGGGGTTGTGGATGGGGTGGGTGGGGGGGGTGGGGGGGTTGTGGATGGGGTGGGTGGGGTGGGTGGAGTGGGTGGGGGGGTTTGTGGATGGGGTGGGGGGGGTGGGGGGGGGTTTGTGGATGGGGTGGGTGGGGGGGTGGGGGGGTTGTGGATGGGGGGGTTGTGGATGGGGTGGGTGGGGGGGGTGGGGGGGTTGTGGATGGGGTGGGTGGGGGGGTTGTGGATGGGGTGGGTGGGTGGGGGGTGGGGGGGGTTGTGGATGGGGTGGGGGGTGGGGGGGTTGTGGATGGGGGGGTGGGGGGGGTTTGTGGATGGGGTGGGTGGGGGGTGGGGGGGGTTGTGGATGGGGTGGGTGGGGGGTGGGGGGGGGTTGTGGATGGGGTGGGGGGGGTTGTGGATGGGGTGGGGGGGTTGTGGATGGGGTGGGGGGTTTGGAGGGGTTGTGGATGGGGTGGGGGGGGTGGGGGGGTTGTGGATGGGGGGGGTGGGGGGGAGGGGGGGTTGTGGATGGGGTTGGGGGGTTGTGGATGGGGTGGGAGGGGGGGAGGGGGGGTTGTGGATGGGGTGGGGGGGGGGGGGGGAGGGGGGGTTGCGGATGGGGTGGGGGGGGGGGAGGGGGGCAGGGTAGAAGGATTGAGGGAGAGTGTTCCAAAAAGGAAAAGTTTGAAATATCAAAACGCATTGAAACTTCCTTTTAGTAAATGTCACACAGTATGGGAAAATAGGAGTTCGGACACAGGAAGGTTTCAAAAGCTTAGGAAAGCGTTAGAAAATCCAATTTGCTATGTCAATCTGGGAACTAGCAGCGTCACACATGGAGGGATGAGAGATTGAATGGGCCTAAGGCCTTTCCTTCGCCCACAAGTACACAGTCAATTCACTTTACAGTATATTCTGTGAAACGCTTTGAGACATCGATAAGATGTAAAAAGCACTGTATCAAATGCAAGGATTATTATTATTATTCTTCATCCAGTCCTCTCATAATAATAATAAATAATAATAACATCAGTGATCCTTGCGTTTCTTACAGCGCCATATCAGACCTTCGAGACGTCTCCAGCTGCTTCACGGAATATACTATCAAGTGAAATATTTTGCGGGTGAAAGGCAGCAGCCAATTTGCGCTCAGCAGCGTCCTACAAACAGTCGCGGTTTGAGTTTAGCAATGAATGGTTCTGCGAGATTAGTTCTGAGGACTGTCACTTACCCTGAAAGACATTTCTAAGTTTTCACCTCCCCAAATTTCCATCTGATCATCGTAACTGCCTATTTGTTCAAAGTATTGACTGGATATAGCGAACAGCCCACCCGCAAACGTTGGTGATCTGAAACAGAAGATTAAAGAGTGACATTTTAAACAGAAACATTCAATAGCTATCGCCATCAAACACATCTCAAATCACTTCACGCCATCGGTTATGTTGACATATAATGCTAGTGTTGTCATCAAGCACCTGAGAGGGCAGCTGAGCTGAACCAAATTATAACCCAATCGATGCCAGTTCCACACAATCATGAGACCTGGGTTTGATTTCCAGCCAGGGATAAACCTTGGGCAAGTTTCCTTACTCCACACGCCTGATAATAATCCCTCAAGAAAAACTATAATAAAAATTGGTCATTTCAATCCGCGACTGTTTGTGGGGACACTGCTGTGCGCACTTGGCTGCCGCGTTTCGCCCACAAATATACAGTCAATTCACTTTACAGTCTATTCTGTGAAGCGCTTTGAGACGTCTAGAAGACGTGAAAAGGCGCGATATATATCAAATGCAAGATATATTATCATGATTATTATTATTATTTAAGATCTAACAGTATCCCCTGAAAAAAACCATAAAAATCATTCACTATTGACACTGCTGCACAAGTTGCAGAGTTTACAGCATTGTGAAATAGGTGTAATTGCATCAATAGTTCATCATTTTAATACCACGGAACAAATCATTTGGCAATCACCGTGCAATTAATTGTAACATCAGCGTCTCTCCTTCTAAAACCACAACTATGCCATCCACCTCCACACAATAAATATATACGGACTGTACTTTTGTTTTGAGGTTTTTTTTTAAATCACTAAATCATTACCACATTTATAAAACAGCTTATTTTCATTTCACCTTTTGACAAAATGAAAAGTAAAAGCTTTTGGATTCAATAATACCGCTGTTCCCAAACAACAACAAATGACATTTCCTTACTGCACACACCACGCGTAATAATAACCCCTCCAAAAACACCACAATAAAACTGAGCGGCTGTTTTTCAGACTGGAGGGAAGTGAGCAGTGGTGTGCCACAGGGATCAGTTTTGGGACCATTGCTGTTTGTAATCTACATCAATGATCTGGACTTGGGTGTACGGAGTACAGTTTCCAAGTTTGCAGATGACACTAAGTTAGGGAGAATAGTAAACAGTGAGGAGGATAGTAGCCATCTGCAAGAGGATATAGACAAATTGGGCAGACACATGGAAGATGAAATTTAATGCAGAGAAGTGTGAGGTGATGCATTTTGGGAGAAGAAATGAAGGGAGGCAATATAGGCTAGATAGTACAATGTTAAATGGTGTGAAGGAACAGAGAGACCTGGGGATTTGTGTTAGTGACTCGTTGAAGGTTGCAGGACAGGTAGACAAGGCTGTTAAGAAGGCATATGGGATACTAGGCTTTATAAATAGGGGTATAGAGTACAGAAGTCAGGAAGTGCTGACTAACCTCTATAAGACTTTGGTGAGGCCTCAGCTGGAATACTGTGTTCAATTCTGGTCACCACACTACAGAAAGGATGTGAAGACTTTGGAAAGGGTACAAAGAAGATTTACTAGGATGGTGCCAGGATTGAGGGACTTCAGCTATGAGGAGAGGCTAGATAGGCTAGGGTTATTCTCTCTGGAGCAGAGAAGATTGAGGGGAGACCTAATAGAGGTTTATAAGATCATGAGGGGTTTCGACAGGGCAAATAGAGAAAAACTATTTCCACTCGTGGGCGAATCTGTGACTCGTGGTCACAGATTTAAAATAGTTTCAAGGCGAAGTAGAGGGGAGCTGAGGAGAACTTTTTTCACTCAGCGAGTTGTTCGAATCTGGAATGCATTGCCTGAAAAGGTGGTGGAGGCTGATTCGATAACAACTTTTAAAAGGGAATTAGATCTTTATTTAGGGAGAACAGGTCTATTAGGCTATGGGGAGCGGGCAGGGCAGTGGGATTGAATTGCTCTTTTCAAAGAGCCGGCACAGACTAGATGGGCCGAATGGCCTCCTTTTGTGCCGTAAAATTATATGAATCTATGAAAACAATTGGTCATTTCAATCCATCACTGTTTGTGGGGACGCTGCCGTGCGCAATTGGCTGCCGTTGTTTGCCCACAAATATACAGTCAATTCACTTTACAGTATATTCTGTGAAGCGCTTTGAGACGTCGATAAGATATGAAAAGCGCTACATCAAAATGCAAGGATTATATCAAATGCAAGGACATTCACGGAGCGCCTCTCAGGTCAGGAGGACATCACAGGGTGCTGGACACTCAGCGATTTGGACCTGAGCAGGGGGTTGGGATCAGGCGGGGAGGGTATGGTAGGGTGGGTGGGGGGAGGGTGGCCGAAGGGGCGGTTGGTCGGAGAGGAGAGACCTGAGACAGGCCTTGAAGGAGGCGAGGGAAGGAACGAGGCAAAGGTGACTGTGGGATGTAATCTGTCGTTTGTAAACAATACCAAAATAATTGGTCTGTTCATCTGTGTGTTCACTCGAGCAGTTACAAGCAAGATTACAATGAATGAATGAATCAGTGATAAGCAAAAAGCTCATATTACACTGTGCTATTGTTAACAACTTGCAATGAAATGGGAAATTCAGAGAAAACTGCAGATTCATTTCACTGCAAAAGAATACTTGTACTTATTAAGTTGAGTTACTGGTTCGGTTATGATTCAGGTTCAGTTATGTTACATGCGAATGACATGACAATAATCCTGGCATTTGATACAGCGCCTTATCACATCTTATCGACGTCTCAAAGCGCTTCACAGAATATACTGTAAAGTGAATTGACTGTATATTTTGTGGGTGAAACACAGCAGCGAATTGCGCACAGCAGCGTCCCCCGCAACAGGCGTGGATTGAAATGACAAATTTATTATAGGATAATAAATAATAGATTTTTTTGTTAGGTTTTTAGTATTCTAGGTTTTATTTATTATAGGTTTTTTGAGTGTGTAAGCACTCTGAGACGCCGTCTGGCATGGAGGGGCTATATAAATCAAAGTTGTTGTTGTGGTGTGTGTGTGTGTGTGTGTCATAAGGAAACTTACCCTAAGTTTTTACGATGAGTGAAATAATTTGCCTCCGTTATACATACTTGCAACTATCAGCCGCGGATTGTGAACTCAAAAAGATGCTTACCTGATAGGGTAGGTTTCATCCTTTCTCCTCTGTTTCTCATGTGGAGGGATTTTCTCCCACCCAAACGACAGCGTCCAGTCAAAGTTGCCTCGGTTATGATTCTGTCCGTACGGGGTGGGTTTCATTACTTCGAAGGTGTTGAAATCGATGTTACTGATGTCCGGACTCACGACAGCAGTGTGGTTCTCAGCTATCCGACTCAACAAAGGCTCCAGCCAGCCGTCAAAACATTCGCCTGGCGTTCGAAAAGTGGGATTCATCAATTAATAGGACATCATCCTGCATAGACTACTGTATATGAAAACTCTGAAACTCTCCCTCAATCGCCCTCCCTCCCTCCCTCCCTCCCTCCATCTCCCTCCCTCCTCTCGCTCCCCACTTTAAAATCCCCATCTTTTTTGATCGTGTTTTACAGCCACTATTCCCCCCCTCCCCTCTCGGCTCGGGTTCGGGCCCCGGGACTCTGCCCTGTGTGTGTGGTGTGACGAGCGGCTATATATATATTTATAAATGCATATGGTTGTTGCTTGTGTACTTACAGTGGGCGTCCAGAAAGGTCAGGACCTCTCCAGTAGCCACAGATGCTCCCAGTAACCGCGCAGTAATCAAACCCTTCCGTTCCCTCTGACGGACGACTTGAACTATTTGAAACGGTCGAATATAATTGTCCAGCTGATCCTTCAAGTAATCTAGCAGGGACAACGCAAGGCGGGTGTCATACATAATAATAATCATCCTAATAATATATAATCCTTTCATTTTGATGTAGCGCTTTTCGCGTCTTCTAGACGTGTCGAAGCACTTCACAGAATGTACCACTGAGAAGTGAATTGACTGTATATTTGTGCGTGAAACCCGGCAGCCAATTGCGCACAGCAGCCCCACAAACAGCCGTGGATTGAAAATGATCCATTTTTATTATTGTGGGTGTTTTGGGGGAGGGATTATTATTAGGCGCGCGTGTGTGTGCGCTTGTGTAGTAAGGAAACTTGCCCAAGGTTTGGCCCTGACCTGCCTGGATTCGAACACAGGTCTCACGCTTGTAATGTGAGTGCTCTAACCACTGAGCTACAGGATACCTCTTCTGCTATATCCAAATAAGCCAACAGGTACAATTCAAAGTGACGAAAATTCAACGAATAAATAATCCTGATCACAATGGCTTACAAACGTAAAATACATTGTAGAAGTCAAGTCACAAATTAGTCACATTCTCTACTGAATAGTGTCCACGTCCTTGTCCTCACCTTCAAGGCCATTCATGGCCTTGCCCCCACCCCCTCACCCCTCCGACCTGCTGTCCCCCTATGAACCTTCCCCGCCCCCTTCATTCAGCGGGCTCCGGTCTGCTCCATGTCCCCACCCCAACCATCGGTGGATGGGCTTTCAGCCTCTCTGTTCCCACAATCTGGAATTCCATCCCTCCTTCCCTCGCCTCCTTCGAAGTCGGTCTCAGGACCCTCCTCCTAACTCTCCCACCCTCCTTCCCCCTGCCCTACCCCACCCCCCACCCCCTGCCCTACCCCACCCCCCACCCCCTGCCCTACCCCACCCCCCACCCCCTGCCCTACCCCACCCCCCACCCCCTGCCCTACCCCACCCCCCACCCCCTGCCCTACCCCACCCCCCACCCCCTGCTCGAGTCCCGACCTGACTGTCCAGTGCCTTGGGACGTCCTCCCGATGTGAAAGGCACTCGATAAATGTCATTTTGTTGTTGTTGCACGTACAATCAGTAAAATCCAATCACCGTTATATAACCAAATGATTTTTTTTTACACATTGATTTAGTTTTTTTTGAGCTTTTTCTTGCGTAAAACTCGGCACAAATCACCAGATCCCGGCGATCACTGCGTCACCGGATGGCGGATACACCCGGCTTTGCTCTCACCGTCTGTACTCGCGTCGTCGACTAAAATAATCTCTTTCAAAAATATCGCTGGGGACGTGTGCATGACGCTGAATACAGTCCTGAGCAGCGTGGACCAGGCTTCATTGTGAAACACAATGATTACACTGGTGCTGGACAGGGATGGGCATCGCTTGATCTTTTGCTCAATACACCTGTGCGGAGAGACACGTGAGAGAGAGAAACTTGTCAAAATACAAACTGTAAACGTGGTCCTTAAACAACGGCAACAACAACTTGTTTTTAAACACCGACCCTTAACAATACCAAATAATAGTAATGCTTCCATTTGATGTAGCGCTTTTATCACTAGACCTAGTGACCTAGATCTAGGTTACACTGTTAAGTGAATTGACTGGATATGTTGTGGGCGAAACACGGCAGCCCATCGCACATAGCAGCATCCCCACAAACGGTCGTGGATTGAAATGACCAATTTTATTATTGTTGTTTTTTGGACGGATTATTATTAGGTGAGTGTGTGTGTGTAGTGTGTGTGTAGTAAGGAAACTTGCCCAAGGTTTGGCCCTGATCCGCCCTGGATTCGAACACAGGTCTCACGCTTGTAAGGTGAGTGCTGAGCTACAGGCCTCCACTTTATTACGTGGAGAAAATAATGTGGGATCAGATTGGACTAACCAAACCACACTGTCAGCCATTAAATTAAAAACTAATGTGTCCTGTTTGGCCTGTGATTTCTACCTGGTTAGTGTAACCAGTTAAGGAATGGAATAGAAATGTAAAAATGACAATCCACTTTACAGTATATGCAGCGTTTTGCACATATACTGTAAATAGTCAATTCACTTACAGTATATGCTGTGCGCAATTGGCTGCCGTGTTTTGCCCACATATATAGTCAATTCGCTTTATGTATATTCTAAAAACGCTTTGAGGCACAGTCTAGAAGACATGATAAGGCGCTATATCAAATGCCAGGATTATTATGATTATGATTGTTCTTAACCAGTGAAGCGCTTTGTGAGACATCTTAATGACGTGATGAGGCACTATATCAAATGCAAGTTATTATTATTATTATTATTATTATCATGTTGTTGCTGTTACCGCTGCAGCGTAACATGTGACTGGAAACAAAACGTAAATATTAAACCGTACTCGGGTGGCCTGGTGTCAGGGCCAAGGTCCCTGTGTAGAGAAATCCTATCACTGGCAAAAGCGTTGAAGCAGTGTTTCTCGTTCCCGTAATCCTTCTCCTCCTGCTCCGCTGGCGACAAATCCTCCGAGGGGAAAGGCTTCCCTGACGCGCCGCGGGCGTTGGGGTCTTGAGGTGGGCGTTCCATGAAGGGCCTGAGCTCTGCCGCAGTGTAATATCCCGGCAGACACGGCTTCTCGTCCTCCTCGGGGTTTATTATTTGTTTGGCGGGGGCTCTGATCTGCATTTTTGGCATTGCCTCCTTTATGTTATTCACGGCTCCCATCATAATGTCCAAGACTTTATCTTTCTTAACCACCATCTCCTTGAGCCAAGGCTCTTCTGTTGCGTCCTCGATGACTTCCCTTTGCATCAGCAATAAAAACGTAATGAAAACCAGAGCCACAAATAGGAGTTTCCAAGTTAAGCATCTTTTCCTGAAGAGCCTTGTCAAACTGGCCATTTCTAATCTTGCTCTTACAGAAACCGATTCAGGGGAGAGAAGAGGGAAAAAAACAAAAGAGTTTTTAAAAAATATACTTAATTAAATTTTTCCCTTCTGGAAATGCCAGATGTGGGCAAATCTTCACACGTGGCAAGCTTTCATCAAAGCAGCAAAATATTCAACCTGAAAATAATAAGATAAAATAATAGTTAGTTATACATGTTACAAACACTTTGAGACATCTCAACGACATGATACGACTCTATATTAAATGCAAGGATTATTATTATTACTATTAATCCTGTAAATAAGATTCAACAGATATAATCACCGTAATACAATGGAGTTCACAATTCAAATTGACACTCCACTTATCATAGAATCGTAGAATTTTACGGCACAAAAGGAGGCCATTCGGCCCATCTAGTCTGTGCCGGCTCTTTGAACAGAGCAACTCAATCCCACTGTCCAGCTCTCTCTCCATAACCTAACAGACCTGTTCTCCCTAAATAAAAGATCTCATTCTCTTTTAAAAAGAGAATATGTCCAAATTATATTCATCAGGTGCAAGCATTATTATTTTTATTACAAATAATAATAGCTACTGTACATCATGTACAGTTGCTATTAAACAAACAAGCACAGAGGGACAATCGAGTGCAAATAATGTCACCTTTTAAATATCCACAAGACAAGTAAAAGCAAGAGATTGCAATGCATTCACATGCACAGATGCTGAGCCATAAACTGGGATACAAATTCCTAAGAAATGCAACATTAATTGTAGAGTAGTAATAATAATAATGCTTGCATTTGATGAAGCTGCTTTTCACATCTTATCGATGTCTCAAAGTGCTTCACCGAATATACTGTAAAGTGAATTGACTGTATATTTGTGGGCGAAACTTGGCAGCCAATTGCGCACAGCAGCGTCCCCACAAACAGTCATGGATTGAAATGACCAATTTTTTAATATTGTATTTTTGGGGGGGAGGGATTACTATTACACTCGTGTGTGTGGGGGGAGTAAGGAAACTTGCCCAAGGTTTCACCCTGATCTGCCTGGACTCGAATATAGGTCTCACGCTTATAAGGCGAGTGCTCTAACCACTGAGCTACTGTTATGTCCTCTCGACATGAAAGGCGCTATGTAAATGTAAGTTTTGATTGATTGATTTATTGATTGAATGATGTCCCAAGACTGGGATGTCAATCAACATCAGAATAACATTATAATAATAATACGAGTGCCACATTGAAACCAAATCATTAAAACCTTCCTTTAATGATTTAATTGAAGCCCCACCTATATGTACAGTATATATATATATATATATATTAAATTACTGGTTTAATGAAGTGTGTCAAAAACAAGCTGGGAAAGGGAGGAGAAAAACTTGATTCTTGGCGAGTTCACCAACAATGTAAGCCACAGGACTCATTCTCCCCCTCTCTCACACACACACAGCAAGCTCTCTCCTAGGGTAATAGATTTTAGCCCCCCCCCCCCCCCCCCCCCCTTCCATATACACACGCAACCGAAAGACTTGCCACTGATATTAATGAGTTAGAGAAAAAAGTTCATCTTGCTGAGCCTGAGTTCCCAAACTGAAAACTGTGTTACTGTATGTAAAGTATGTGTATAGTGTGTGTGTGTGTGTTTAGAGAGTGTGTGTAAAGTATGTGTTTTGTGTGTGTGTGTGTATAGAGAATGTGTGTGGAGAGTGTACAGTGTGTGTGTGTGTGTGTGTGCTCAACTTTAGCTGCTGAACATTTCAGCTGAAAATAAATCAGATTTCTTTACTAACCTGGGCTGGGAGCAGGTCTGAGTGAGACCAGACAGACAGGATAGGACAAGACAACACAGACAGACAGGCAGAGAGAGGCTGTTGAGACAAGTCACTTTGCACAGTGTAGCCACAGTCAGACAGACTCCAGAGCAACCTGTCGCCCTCTGATAATAAAATTTACTCTCCCATAAAAGCATCAATATAGCTGCCCATCTCCCCCTCTCTCTATGTATCTCTCTGTGTGTCTTTGTCTCTCTCTGTTTATCTTTCTCTATCTCTCTCTCCCTCTCTCCCTGTCTGTTTGTGTCTCTGACTCTTTCTGAGTCTTTTTCTCTCTCTTTCTCTCTGTGTCTGTCTGCAATCAAGGGCTGCACTTCCGCCCAATCGGATCCAGGTATTCAGGTGAACAGAGACCCAATGCGCATGTAGCCATTCACACCCTCACCATCCCACAACAAACTCCAGGTGAGTTCATCAGTCTTAAAGGCGCAGGAGCTTCTTATCCCTGCAGCCCACTGGGTTAGAGCACTCGCCTTTACAAGCCTAAGACCTGGGTTTCGAATCCGGACAGGTCACGTCAGGTCAGGTCAGGACGAAACCTTGGGCAAGTTTCCTTACTCCACACACACACACACACAACACACACACACGCGCCTGATAATAATCCCACAAAAAAACAATGATAAATTGGTCATTTCAATCCACGGCTGTTTGTGAGGACGCTGCTCTGCGCAATTGGCTGCCGCTTGTCGTCCACAAAATACAGTCAATTTCACTCTACAGTGTATTCTGTGAAGCGTTTTCAGATGCAGTCGAGAAGATGTGAAAAAGCGCTATATAATGCGCTACGTAATGCAAGGATTATGATTATTATTAGCCATGGAGGAAATAGAGAGACGAATGTTGAGGAATGGCCAGTTTAATTTTAATTTGCTCCCTGTGTTGTATTGGTTACAATGGATCAATATGTCATTTTACTTTTATTCCCAATAACTTTCATTTAGTAATCCCGGGCAAAGTTCTGTATACGTTTCTGTGCCTTTATCTTTTTGGAGCTCCTGTAGCTCAGTGGTTACTTCGCTCCCCCATTACCCCAGTCCTTGCCAGACTTCACTGGCTCCCTGTACCTGAGAGGATCGACTTCAAGATCCTCACCCTTGTTTGCAAGTCCCTCCAATCCTCTGCCCCCCCCTACCTCTCTGATCTCCTCTCCCCACAACCCAGCACCCGCTGCCTTCGCTCCTCTGGGTCTGGCCTCCTCCATGTCCCCGAATCCTCCGTCCACCCTCGGTGGCCGTGCCTTTAGTCACTACGCCCCGAGGCTCTGGAACTCCCTTCCTCACTCCCTTCGCCTCGCCCCCTCTCTTCCCAGTTTCAGGTCACAGTTGAAGACCTTTCTCTTCGACCGAGCTTCTGGTCACCTTCCTGCCCCTGCTCCTGGCTCGGTCCCGGGATCCGTTATTGTGAAGCGCTCTGAGACGCCTTCTGGCGTGGAGGGCGCTATATAAATCAAAAGTTGTTGTTGTTAGAGCACTCGCCTTACAAGCGTGAGACCTGTGTTCGAATCCAGGCAGATCAGGGCGAAATCTTGGGCAAGTTTCCTTACTCCACACACACACTGTTTGTGGGGACGCTGCTGTGTGCAATTGGCTGCCGCGTTTCGCCCACAAATATACACAGTCAATTCATTTTACAGTATATTCTGTGAAGCGCTGTGAGACACAGTCTCGAAGATATGAAAAAGCGCTGTATCAAATGCCAGGATTATTATTATTATTATTATTACATTCAAAAATACATCTGACATCTCCAAGAGGGAATGAATCTGGTGTAAATGGCCAGATCCTGTGGTGAGCAGATGGAGCAGTCAATAGCAAACAGAGTTGCAGGTGTTCCAGCCATTGGATTGATAATCACAGCAAACAGTCCAGTGTCCTTGTTCCTTGTTGTTTTACAGCCGGGATTTAAAGCTGAACAATTATGTGATTAAATTAAACGGGTGTTAACTGGAGAAGGTGGGGTTCCTGTCATCAACTGATTAATAGCCCGAAGATGCAATCAAAGTACAGTACAATGAAAAACCATTTGTATTCTTTCTTTAACCCCCTTCAAGACGTTCAAAAGACCTTTCTGTGACGGCACTCTGTTAACGCCTCTGGCTATTTTGTTTGCTTGGAAAAAATATTTATCATTACAACATGACACCACAACAGCACCAGTTGCCTTTGCTCTCCTGGGTCTGGCCTCCTCCATGTCCCCCCGAACCCTCCGCTCCACCCTCGGTGGCCGTGCTTTCAGCCACTACGCCCCGAGGCTCTGGAACTCCCTTCCTCACTCCCTTCGCCCTCGCCCCCCCCACTCCTCCTCCTTTCCTATTTTCAGGTCGCCCCCGAAGACCTTTCTTTTTGACTGACCGCGCTTTTGGTCACCTTTTCCCCCCTCCCCCCCGGCTCGGCCCCAGGATCCATTATTGTGAAACGCTCCGAGACGCCGTCTGGCGTGGAGTGAGGGCGCTGTATAAATCAAAGTTGTTGTTGTTGACTTTTATCTTGTTGTTTGCTTTGAGCCGCACCTAAAGCATTTTGTCAGGAGTGTTTCCAGAATTGCGTTTCAAATCGAGAGGCTCAGATTTAGATTTTGCTGAAGGATAACAGTGGAATGAAATTAAAATAACATTTTAATATTAGAATAATCCTTGCATTTGATACAGCATCTTATCATGTCTTTGAGACATCTCGAACCCTTCACAGAATATACTGTAAAGTACAGTGACTGTGTATTTTTCAAAATATATGATGTATATTTTTGTATATATTAAAAGTACAGAAGATAGGAAATAGCGTCGAACACAGCAATCAACCGCATTGTTTACTGGTTTTACTGATGATTTCCTCCAGCGTTAAACTGTTTCTTCCCTTGTTTATTTTTGCAGGCGCTAAAATCGTAAAACTTTATGTTCCTTGGATTAATAACCCTTTTACCCCGAACAAGTTGAAACTTTGCCACGACAGTTTAAGCCCAAACCTAGGTAGAGGAATAGTTATTGTTATTTTTAGTGTTTGAGTTCCAGGAAAAAAAAAGCCTAAAGCGAGATTAAGTTCAATTGCTTTGTCGGTGATCCGAACATAGGACAGGGAATGGAATTCTATGAGTTGGAACTTGTCTAGTGGGTGATCACTTCATCAGCTCCCACACTATATACCAGGCTTGGCAGACATATGGGTTTCAATAATATTGCACAATTCTCTTTATATTTATCGCAGTAACATAGTGGTGGTTGATTTTAGATCTATGAACTGGACAAGTGGGAATGTTATGATACATCTATATATCTGTATATATGTGTGTGTGATATACAGCTGTTTCAACTCTCAAAAGTCTCTCACAGTTTAAGCAGCTGTAAATTTTAGCATCCAATGGTTCTTTCAATTGAATCCAGCTGCGTGATTTCCTTAATAATAATAATAATCCTTGCATTTGATATAGCGGCTTTTCACATCTTCTAGACGTCTCAAAGCGCTTCAAAGAATATACAGTACTGTAAAGCAAGTTGACTGTATATTTATGGGAGAGCAAAACGCGGCAGCCAATTGCGCACAGCAGCGTCCCCACAAACAGTCCTGGATTGAAATGACCAATTTGTTTGAGGGATGATTATTAGATGTGTGTGTGGAGTAAGGAAACTTGCCCACGGTTTCGCTCTGACCTGCCTGGGATTGAACCCAGGTCACAGCAAGCTAGTCAGATAACAGGCCAAGTTTAGTAGGTGTGACTGATGGCTATCAGATCCTTTGAGTGGGTAGGACAGAGATCTAACCGATGGTGGTTGAGTGCATCCATGAGTATAGATATATATAGTATATATACACATCTATAGCTCCCTTAGCTCAGCAAACACTGGCCTGCTTCACAAGGCCTCTGGCCTCTCCGTCTCACCATCGTCGGATGAGTTTTCAACCAGTGGATCTCTGCTTTCAGACTCCCTCCCTTCTCCCTGTCCCCAAACCATAGCTCTCTTCAACCTTGAATGACCTCAGTGTCATTCCAGACATCCTTCCTCTCCTCCCTCAGCTCTCGCCCCACAGCTCAGGTGCCCAGCAACCAATTGTCAAGTGCTTTGAGACATCCTCCTGACATAAAAGCCAAAACATCAATAACAACAACGAAATTACACCTTTCACATCATCAGTATACAACTGAATGTGTTTGTGTGTAAGTGTATACATATAATACAGTACTGTATAGATATAAAATCTTTCTTATTTACAATGCAACAGAAATGTATTATGTGGCTTATGGGTAGAATGTAATATTAATAATCCCTCAAAAAAATAATAAAATTGTTCATTTCAATCCACGACTGTTTGTGGGGACGGTGCTGTGCGCAATTGGCTGCCGCATTTCGCCCACAAATATAGTCAATTTACTTTACAGTATATTCTGTGAAGCGCTTTGAGACATCTAGAAGACGTGAAAAGCACTATATTCAAAAGCGAGGATTATTATTATTAAATATAACATATCAATGATGTTCATGTTGATGTGGAAAGTGAGTCTGATCTGTTTCACAATATAAAATTGCTTATTGTGCTCTTATTGTATTTCCTATGCTATTTCTATACTCTATTCCTCAGTACTATTCAGAAGGAAGTGGTGAAGCATGACTGCTAGATTGTGCCTTTGTCCTATTGTTCCATGTGCTTCTCCCTGTACACAGGGGGTAAACTGCTAAGAAAAAGTAAGTAAAGAGAAAGCCTTTCGACCTTACACAAACCCTGTTCTACGGCAAACGTAAGCGATGAACAGACGGATTTAAATGACCAAAATGTATAATTCAAAGCAATAAACCATCTTAATTCTCCTGTTTCTATCGTGACATATATATCACAGCAAATGCATTTTTAGCAACAAATCATTTTGCGAACGAAAGCAGGGGAATTACTTAAGTCTTATATCTTACCAACCGAGTTACCCTCAGTTCTGTTCCCCAGCGTTTTACACAACTAACAAAGGCAACGATTGTTAAGTTTTGCTCACGATTGCTGCCCAACTTTACGTGTAAATGAAATGTAGCTGGTTAGACTCCTCTCTGCAGCATATGGTAAGTAAGGAAGGAAGGGCTTTGCACATACCTGTAGCCAGAAATGTCCCCACTGACTGACTGACTGACTTGCATCAGAGGATTTCAAGGAGCTGAGAGCAAAGGACTGAAAATAGAGTGGTCAGTGGGGGTGAAAAGCCAACTGTTTATTGGAAGATTTCTATCGAGCCCCCACTCACTCCCCCCCCCCCCCCCCCCACACACTCACACACACACTACCCCGACATACAGAGAGTTTAATCAACAGTTGCAGTGACTACTGCATACCTTCTTGGCTTCTTAGTGACTGGACAATTACTGAGAGGGGTCTGAAGCCAACTGCAAACAACTGTTGCTCATCTAATAGAGCACCATCAGCAACTCCGTTAAAAGTCTGTGTGTGTCACAGGAAAACATAAAACTCATACAAAATTGTACCTTAAGAAAGCACCAAAAATCACCATCGTACCACCAAAAAAGCAGTTGTGCAAAACAGAAAAGGGGAGCACAGGGAGAGAACATTGGTTCTCTCCACGCCTACTGATCTTATCTCCTTAGATATACTACAATAATTCTCTAGGGTGTAAACTGCCAGTTTAGTCTCTCAGAACAATGGACGGATTGTATCTAGGCTTGTGTTTTCTGTGTTTAAAACAATTGAGCCCATGTTTGGAGAGTAAATAGAATAACGTTAAAATCACTCACTTTGACCATTGCTGCTGCATGTGAAGCAATAAATGTTAGTTCCAATTTATATTTTAAAAAAGGGATGCTTAAAAGATTAGTGAAGGAATGATACCGCTTGTCATTTAAGGGGCTGGTAAATAATTTAGACTTAGAAATCAAATCAGGTGCACACACGCATATCCAATTTGTACCCTGACTATCTTTTATACCGGTGTGTTTATAAGTGGACGCAGAAATAAGAAAGTACAGTATTTAGAATCAAATAAATAAGTCATTATTAAGTCATAATGAGCGACGCACAATTAAAGGCAGAACAACCATTGTGGGGAGTTATATAATCATTAAGGTATCACGCAATCAATTCACTTTGCAGTATATCCTGTGAAACACGAGCAGCCCTCAACGACATGATAAGGCACTGCATCAAATGTGAGGATTTTTGTAATATTACAAGAACACATATAACATATAACATTTTGCAGGTGCAGTAGTAACTGAAAACGGCTCGGGGCAGATTTCTTTTAAAATCAGAATATTTGCTCCTTTCGGGAGTCTCGTTAGAATTGTGTGTTATTCGTGAAATGCGTGCTGTGCTCACTCACGCTAGTGAAAAGGATTCTGTTTGTCTTGTTCCTTTGAAGGGAGCGCATCTGAATCAGCTGTGAGTCACTGTCTGTACAGCTCAACTGTACAAACCATTTGAGAAATCTTAATTAGAATTAAAATACATTGGGTTTTACTGCTGGCAAGGACTGGTTGAAGACAGTGTTAGTAATCGCAATAAATTTCAACATCGTGGCACTGGGAACCCACGATCATCTGACTCACAATACATAAGAGCTACCGACTGGCACCTAGATTGTGTTGAGTCAATGTTCTGAATTGTACAAATCAATTGATTTAGACCCGGCAAGATCAGAAGAAAGGTACAGATGGACAAAAAAATACATCACATTCTCTCAGAATACTCACTTTACTTTTTTTTCCCATGAAACATAGGAACAGGAGGCCATTCAGCCCCTCGAGCCTGTTCTGCCATTCTATTAGATGATGGTTGATCTGTACCTCAACTCCAATTGCCTCTCCCCCCATCCCACCACTTGTCCCATAGCCTTAACAAATATCTACCATCCGGTTCTGCTGCCTTACTATATACAGTCAATTCCCTTTTATACTATATTCTGTGAAGCACTTTCAGACGTTGATAAGATGTGAAAAGCTCTGTACCAAAATGCAAGAATTATTACTATTATTTGAAGAGATTATTAAGAGTTTACTATATCCATTTAACTCTAAGGCATCTCTCTCTATCTCTACCCCTGAGATACCCATCCAAAACTGGAGTCGTTTAAGGTTATTCTAAAATCTGAACAGATTCAACAAAATCCAACAGTTTAAGATGACTTTATTGGAAAGCTTCGGGAAGAATTACAAAGTTATAAATGATTCAAACACATCTTGGTTCATCTTGGAAGCTGTAGTTTCTTTATAAACCTACTGACTTTAAGAGGATTTATTTTTCAGTTCTAACTGGTATTGAACAAACTGAATCCTCCACAAGAAAACTCCCAAGAGTTTTAGATGCCTGACGTCAATCTGAAACATCCACAAAGCATTCAAGATGCAGTTGAATCGTGTGTGTGCGTCCGGGAATTCATTCTAGAATATCATCTATAATGAACCACTATATATATAGATATATACTGTATATAACATGAATGACATTTTAAAAAATATATCCCATGCGAAATGCTCTTCTGGAAAAGGTTGCAAGATTTTAGCTCACATTTTCTATGGACAATACTTAATAATAATTTTGGAAACGTTTACAAAACAGTAAAAACGATTTATATAGTAAGCCATCGCTGTATAAATATCCATTGAAATTAACAATTATAAAGCGTGAAAAAAAACACACAGATTTTTGCACAGTGATAATGCCTTGGAATAATTTATATCACATAATACACAATCCAAATTACAACATGTACAAAATCTTCACGAATATCCGTCGGCAGGAACTCGTGATGGTCTCAAAAAGGACTGTTAGGAACGCAGGGCTGCTCGTGCTTTGTCAAGAATATCTTTCCTCATTTTGGGATAATTGGGATGTGCTTCCAATACCTGTCAAGGCAGAACAAATAAAGCAGTTCATATTTTATAAGAACATACGAACATAAGAATTAGGAGCAGGTGTAGGCCATTCAGTCCCAGTTGCGATGTTGCAATCAACCAATGGCCTGCCCCGCCATTTAATAAAATCATGGTTGATCTTCTAATCTAACTCCAGCTGCCCCCGTTTTATCCCCATATCCCTTAATCCCTTTGTCCACAAGAAATCTATCAATCTCAGTCTTGAACATGTTCAAGGATTGAGCATCTACAGCCTTTTGGGGTAGAGAATTCCATAAATTCACTGGCCTCTTGAGTTTTTCCTCAAATAATTGTGAAAAGGCTGACCCTTAATCTTAACATTGTGACCCCTAGTTATATTATGGGTTTGGAAGATTTAATGTAACAGTTGAATATAAATGTAAAATATAGAACGTTTACATCCAGTGCAGCAATGACAAATATTCCATTGATAATTGATTTATAATTCCCCTAAATCAGAATTGTTTTACCGTGTGAGTCGTGTACAGAAACTATTGCCTTGTTGATAGAATAAGGACAGAACCAGCACTTTTTGAATGAACTGAACTGTTGCGAAACTGCATTTTGAGTGAAGGAATACCTTATGGCAGATGTCTATGGCGTCAACATATCGTTTCGCCTTCAAATAGTTGAACGCCAGCTTGTATCCTGCAAAACATATTCCAGGGTCAGTCTTGGCAGAGTCAGTGTCACACATCTTGGCATATTATAGTTAGATTGTGCCGATCGTATCTTCTGGCAGTAAACAAAACCAATTTGTGCAAAAAGAAAAGCGCAGTATCTACTTCACTCCCTACAGTAAATCTATGATGATGTGATGAAGGAGGAATATTATTATTATTATTAATTGGGAACCTACCTATTGTCGGGTTGGTGTGGTTGCCGTATTTCCAAGCCATCTCATAATTAACGGCTGCATCTTTGTACGATTGTTCCTTTTCCATAATGTATCCCATATATTCATAGGCCTTGCAGCAGGACTAAAGAAACAAAATAGAGAAGGCGTGATAAGGCAGGCGCTGGATCAAGAGAAAGCATTATTATTATTATTTTAGGTACCCCGCCCCAATCGCGGTTTTTTCTCCCGCTGATATCACGTATCCACGGTTGGCTCGCTGTGACAACCCGTGCTAACCACGGCAATGGTTATTGCTTATCCATGGGTTTTAACACTAGCGTTTGGCGCTAGGACCCAGCAGCATTAAGCAGCCTCGATGTCGCTTCGCGCTAGCGTTTGGAGCTAGGATCCAGATGCAATGTCGCAATCAACCAGCCACGATGTCGCTTCTCCGCACGCACCCCCCTTGGTGTCACCCACCACACCACCTTCTCCACATCCTCCCACCTCGCACTCGTCGGTGATTTATGATCTGGAGGAGGAGGCAGAGGAAGGGTGCGCAGGGCCCCTCTTCCATGTAACAACCGCCTCCCCCATCATCATCATTAGGATTTAGGAAAACAACATGAATTTTTTAGTGTTTAGTTCAAGGACAAGCAAACTTACTCCCCCTATCCCCACAAGATTTTCCAAATGTTACCCTATTCTAATGCCCTCCTCACTGGTCTCCCGTCCACCACAATCCACAAAGTCCAGCTGCTTCAGAACTCTGATGGCCGCGTTCTCACCCGCACCAAGCTTCGCTCCCCCATTACCCCAGTCCTTGCCAGACTTCATTGGCTCCCTGTCCCCGAGAGGATTGACTTTAAGATCCTAACCCTTGTCTTCAGATCCCTCCACTCCTCTGCACCCCACTACCTCTCTGACCTCTCTCCTCCAAACAAGACCAGTTGTTGTTGTGGTTGTATTTCACACAATCGGCTGAAACAGAGTCTGGATGAAAGTACAGTTGAGAGGTCGCCTGCTGGTTTTGATGCGGGTGAATTGCCTCCTCCTCTGGCAGTTACTGACAAGTTTTAAAAACTTCTATTATTTCTTCCCCGCCAACCAATATCAATGTGGAGTTCCTGTAGCTCAGTGGTTAGAGCATTCGCCTTACAAGCGTAAGACCTGTGTTTCGAATTCAGGCAGGTCAGGTTAGGGCAATACCTTAGGCAAGTTTCCTTACTCCACACACACACGCGCCTAATAATAATCCTTCAAAAAACAACTATAATAAACTGGTAATTTCAATCCACGGCTGTTTGTGGGGGACGCTGCTGCGCGCAATTGGCTGCCGCATTTCGCTCTCCCACAAGTATAGTCAATTCATTTTACAGTATGTTCTGTGAAGCGCTTTGAGACATTGATAAGATGTGAAAAGCACTATATCAAATGCAATGATTATTATTATGATTATTATATATCACCCGTTACCTTATTGTGCCGCAGACAGCGTTTCAGAAGTTCGCCTGCCATGTCAAATTTTCCAGACTGGATGTAAATATCAGCCAGCAGTAACCAACTCTTCTCAAACTCCTCCGCGTCAATGGCATTCCAGTTCAACTTGGCGATGCGTTTCAGCTGATTGCGAGCGCGCGGAGTCTGTTTTGAAATCATATACGCTGTGGCCATGCCGAAGAGGGCCGGGATGTGGTCTTTCTGCGTTATGACGTGAAATTAAGTTAACAAGTATAATAAGAATCCAAATTTTTTATTCTCTGCTGACGCTGTAGACATTGCGACTGGATTGTATTTATAGCTTAAATTTAACAACCCGAGTTAGAAATGTACCTTAAAAAACGCAAGCACTGACCTCCGCGGTTCCTATCTCGGTGAAGATACTGAGAGCCCGCTCCACGTTTGTTTTTTGCTTTGTGGCCATGAGGCAATAGCTTTCCATGATACGCAGTTGTACGTGGCCCTGAATTGTTTGAGGTTTGAGTTCCTTCAACAGTTTCTCCGCTGTTCTCACCGCCAGCTGTTCTGACTCTTGCTTTTCTGTCGAATTTCTGCCAACATCAATTTAAAAGGTAAAGAACAGAATTGCCTTCTGTATCAAAACGGCACTAATATGAAAGGAACTGAAGCATACAAAATTTAAGATAATTTCCAATATAATTTAATAATGATACTAATAATAATAACAATCCTCCCGACGTGAAAGGCGTATCAGTGTAATTTTGTTTGTGTGTTTGTGTAATTGCATTTGATATAGTGCTTTTCACATCTTTTAGACTGTGTCTCAAAGCGCTTCACAGAATATATTGTAAAGTGAATTGACTGTATATTTGTGGGTGAAACGCGGCAGCCAATTGTGCACAGCAGTGTCCCCACAAATAGTCATAGATTGAGTGACCAAATTTTTTTTTTTTTTGAGGGATTATTATCAGGCGGGATGGAGTAAGAAAACTTGCCCACGGTTTCGCCTGTCCTGACCTGCCGGTAATCGAAACCAGGTGTTTCGCTTGCGAGGCGAGTGCTCTAACCACTGAGCTACAGGACTCAATACTGACTATGACAGTAGAATTTCTCACAATATTGTTGATGTAAAAGGTACAGGATTGTTTCCAACAATGCCTAATCAGTAATGAGCTGCCTTGGCACAGTTTATCAGAGAGTAATGGATTTTAGGTTCATGCCACCTGGGACATCAATGAGTAGTTCCTGTTCTTTGTGCCTTAATTATTCGAGGTGATGCCAAACATGCTTTTTTCTGTCAACAGTTGCGTTATATAGTGGCAGCGGCATTATTCGCAAACAGTTGGCCATGGAACAAAATGGATCTTATATATGAAAAACAACACTCGAGGAAGTCAGCAAAAATACTTTCCTCCCCAGTCACCACTCCACTGTTCAGCAACACAGCTCAATGTGAGGGGCACAATATAAATTACAGGTCATTGCATTTGTATTGACTGATAATAGAGCCCTGACTGTCCAGCGCATCGGGACGTCCCCGTGACGTGAAAGGCGCCCTACAAATATAAAACAACAGGCAAAATACTGCAGGTATCTGAAAATCTGAGCTAAAACAGAAGTCGCTGGCACTAATCAGCAGCATCTATGGAGAGAAGAGAATGAGCTCAATGTATCTAACTGTTCTCTCTTCATAGATGCTGCATGTTCCCGGCGACTTCTGCTATTCAAATGTAATTTATTGTAGTGGTTGTTGACTTGGAAACATTCAGATTTGTTTTGTTACTGACTTTGACAGCGCTAGAGAAAAAAATGATAATGAAGCTGCGACTATGAATTAAATGTAGGGCAACAACTTAATATGTAATTTTCGGCCACATATATACAGTCAATTCACTTTACAGTATATTCTGTGAAGCGCTTTGTACCATTGATAAGACATGAAAAGCGCTATATCAAATGGAAGCATTATTATTATTATAATAGTGAAAACTAACATTTAATTTTATTTCCAATTCTCCAAACTTTTCAACATGGATCTACGCTGTGCAAAGCAACGTTTTCTCACCTGACATCCCCATCCAGGTTCTCAAAGACTTCACCTCCTATAGTCTCATTGTCTGGATTTACGCAGATCTCGATCATGTTATAAACTGCATTCTGGCCCCAGTCACTGTCTTTACGTGCTTTATTGAAGTGTCGGAGAGCATCATTTGGTTCTCCAGTGTACCTAGAGTACAGTCATGATAAGGTTGAGTATCCAGTGCAATTATGATGTTTATTATTATATTTGACTTCTAGCCATTGGCAAAATTTCACCAAGAAGTCCTGTAGCTCAGTGGTTAGAGCTCTTGCCTTACAAGCGTGAAACCTTACTCCACACACATGCTCAATAAATCCCTCCAAAAAAACAATAATAAAATTGGTCGTTTCAAACCATGGCTGTCGGTAGGGACGTTGCTGTGCGCAATTGGCTGCTGCATTTCACCCACAAATATACAGTCATAGAATCATAGAATCATAGAATTTTACGGCACAAAAGGAGGCCATTCGGCCCATCTAGTCTGTGCCGGCTCTTTGAAAAGAGCGATTCAATCCCACTGCCCTGCCCGCTCCCCATAGCCTAATAGACCCGTTCTCCCTAAATAAAGATCCAATTCCCTTTTAAAAGTTGTTATCGAATCAGCCTCCACCACCTTTTCAGGCAATGCATTCCAGATTCGAACAACTCGCTGAGTGAAAAAATTTCTCCTCAGCTCCCCTCTACTGCGCCTTGAAACTATTTTAAATCTGTGACCACGAGTCACAGATTCACCCACGAGTGGAAATAGTTTTTCTCTATTTGCCCTGTCGAAACCCCTCATGATCTTATAAACCTCTATTAGGTCTCCCCTCAATCTTCTCTGCTCCAGAGAGAATAACCCTAGCCTATCTAGCCTCTCCTCATAGCTGAAGTCCCTCAATCCTGGCACCATCCTAGTAAATCTTCGTTGTACCCTTTCCAATGCCTTCACATCCTTTCTGTAGTGTGGTGACCAGAATTGAACACAGTATTCCAGCTGAGGCCTCACCAAAGTCCTATAGAGGTTAGTCAGCACTTCCTGACTTTTGTACTCTATACCCCTATTTATAAAGCCTAGTATCCCATATGCCTTCTTAACAGCCTTGTCTACCTGTCCTGCCACCTTCAACGAGTCACTAACACAAATCCCCAGGTCTCTCTGTTCCTTCACACCATTTAAAATTGTACTATCTAGCCTATATTGCCTCCCTTCATTTCTTCTCCCAAAATGCATCACCTCACACTTCTCTGCATTAAACTTCATCTGCCATGTGTCTGCCCACTTTACCAATTTGTCTATATCCTCTTGCAGATGGCTACTATCCTCCTCACTGTTTACTATTCTCCCTAACTTAGTGTCATCTGCAAACTTGGAAACTGTACTCCGTACACCCAAGTCCAGATCATTGATGTAGATTACAAACAGCAATGGTCCCAAAACCGATCCCTGTGGCACACCACTGCTCACTTCCCTCCAATCTGAAAAACAGCCGCTCACTACAACTCTCTGCTTTCTGTCTCGCAGCCAGTTGTGGATCCACGCTGCCACTGTCCCTTTTACGCCATGGGCCTTTAATTTCATAATAAGTCTCTCATGTGGCACTTTGTCAAATGCCTTTTGAAAGTCCATGTAAACTACATCAACTGCGCTACCATTATCCACCCATTCCGTTACCTCATCAAAAAATTCTATCAGATTTGTAAGGCAAGATTTGCCTTTAACAAATCCATGTTGACTGTCCTTTATTAGCCTATATCTTTCTAAGTGAAGATCTACCTTGTCCCTGATTATGGACTCTAGAAGTTTGCCCACTACCGACGTTAGACTGACTGGTCTATAGTTACCAGGCTTGTCCTTCTGCCCCTTTTTATACAAGGGAGTAACATTAGCTATCCTCCAGTCCTCTGGCACGACCCCTGTGTCCAAGGAAGATTGAAAGATCGTGGCCAGAGTCCCTGCTATTTGCTCCCGTGCCTCACTTAGTAACCTAGGGTGCATCCCATCCGGACCAGGTGACTTATCCACCTTGAGCGACGTCAACCTTTTTAGCACTTCCTCTCTGGTTATAATTATTCTATCCATTTCTCCTACCCTCTCCTCTAATACCATGGCATTGGCTGTATCCTTTTCTTTTGTGAAGACAGAGGCCAAGTACTCATTCAGTACATCAGCCATGCCCTCTGCCTCCACAATGAGATTTCCTCCTAGGTCCCTAATTGGCCCCACCCTCTCCTTGACCAACCTTTTACTCTTAATATGTTGGTAAAAAACCTTAGGGTTCCCCTTAATCTTACTCGCTAATTGTTTTTCATGCAGTCTCTTTGCCCCTCTAACTTCCTTTTTTAGTTCTATCCTACACTTCCTATATTCTGCTTTGTTCCCTTCTGAATTTTGAGCCTGACACTTATCATAAGCCTCTTTTTTTTGTTTGATTTTGGAAAGTCAATTCACTTTACAGTATATTCTGTGAAGCACTTTGAGACACAGTCTGGAAGATGTGAAAAGCGCACTATCAAATGCCAGGATTATTATTATAAGAAAGTTGCAGACTTTGCTTACCATCCAAGCCATAATTAAAAACACCAAAGGTCCCAGCACAGTATCTCCCAGGCTGGCCAGGGCAACTGTTCCTCTTTCCGCCTTCCATACCTTTCCCATTTGAAGTTACCTGGCACAACCCTAATTCACCGTTCTTCAATGGAACATTTAATCATTGACATCCGACATTCTCCAGCCGTCAAAGCCAACATTGGAAAGCACACGCCCTCGGGTTTGTTAAATATGACTTTACGTTCCTGAATCTATGCCCACATTCCTTTCGCCAGTTATGAATTGTTCCGAACGTCTGCCGCAAGATCAATCTAAACGATCTTACAGATATTTTCCTAAATGCCTGATGTGTGAAGAAAAAAAGTTTTCCATTGCAAGTTTCTTTAAACGATGGGGAGTCGAATTTTGCGCTACTTTCCTGATCTCCACTGCTGAACAAAAATGTGCGCATTACGTTTTTATCACATCATGTCGATAACTTCAGAAATTTTAAAAAATCTGGTAACCAATTAAGACGTGTTTACACAATAGAAATGATCATTGCACCACAAGATGGTGCTATTGCTCTCCACTGCACAAAAAGGCCCATTTTGAACCAAACAGAAAGGGATCTATCTGTAGGGCGTCAGTTGAGACATTGGGTGGGGAAAGCTCAACTTATTTTTGTGAACCTCACAAGAGTAATGATAATAATATTTGCATTTTGATATAGCGCTTTTCACATCTTATCGACGTCTCAAAGCGCTTCACAGAATATACTGTAAAGTGAACTGACTGTATATTTGTGGGCGGAAACGGCACAGTGGTGTCCCCACAAACAGTCATGGAGTGAAATGACCAATTTTTTTTTTTTTGAGGGATTATTATTAGGCGTGTGGAGTAAAGAAACTTGCCTGAGATTTCGCGTGGATTCGAAACACAAGCCTCATGCTTGTAAGGTGAGTGCTCTAACCACTGAGCTACAGGAGCTCCAGTAACAGTTCCTTACCAGAGGTACAGTCCTTTGCAATAATTAAATCCCGGCTCTGACAATGCTCGGGGACTGTGTTTCTCAGCCATCTCAAGGAATCGAGGAACATCTTCCAGTTTCCCAGCTCTCCTCAACAGGTCAATCAAACGGGCTAAAGTCATGTAATTATCTAAAAACAACAACAATTTGTATAAATACTCATATAATGCATATACACTGCCCGGTGCAGTTGAATCAAATGGTATCTATGCATTCAAGTGGTAGACCTTGGCATGAGGGAGAGGGGAATAGAAAGTGTATGAGAAGGAGTAAAGAGTGGGTGGTGACTTGGATGGAGTATAAACACTGGCTACAACAACAACTATGATTTATAAAGCGCCCTCCATGCCAGACGGCGTCTCAGAGCGCTTCACATGGCTATACATTGTTAGCAAATTTTTGTAAGATTTATGCGCGTGCGATTGGGTGAACTTAATCGATTTACCCGGTTTACGTTCCAAAAGTTGTTGGAAGTGAAATACGGCCTGGTCATAATCCTGTTTTCTGAACATCAGATCTGCCATCATCTGTGCAAAACAAGGCAATGGACTAAATTGCAATACACATTCAAAACAACATCAATCTACAAAACCTGTTTTTAAAAATAAATTAAGGTTAAAAACGGACAGTGGGCTCAATAGGTCATCAATAGGAAATGGTTCAGAAAGATTTGTTGTTTCACAAAAAGTGAATTGACTGTATATTTGTGGGTGAAATGTAGCAGCCAATTGCACACAGCGGTGTCCCCACAAACAGTCATGGATTGAAATGACCAATTTTTATTGTGTTTTTTTTTGGCAGGATTATTATTATTATATGTGTGTGTGTGTGTGTGGAGTAAGGAAACTTGCCCAAGCTTTCGCCCTGACCTGCCTGGATTTGAACACGGGTCTCACGCTTGTAAGGCGAGTGCTCTAACCACTGAGCTACAGGAGCTCCACAGGAGCTGACAGGAGTAAGAGCCCAAATTACCAAAAAGAATCATAATAGACGCTGAGCAGTGCAGCGAGAGAGTCCATTTATTGTGCTGTCATACTGAACTTTCCTAACCTTCCATCACCTTTTAAGATCTCTGCCAGCTCACTCTTTAACCTTCTCCAGTCTCTCTTCATAATTAAAACTCGAACAACCCAGTTAACCAGTTTACTGCCCCCTTTATTTCTTCTAATCTTTCTAATAGAATGTCCCAAATGGTACCCAGAATCCAATTCACACCTCAGGTCTTGAAACACATTGTACAATACTGTACTGTAGTTCTTTCCTTTTGTGTTCTACGCAGATCATAGCCTGTGTAACCCATGTCCACATCACTGACTTACATACAATTCCCTTTGTGGCTTCCAATGCTGTCTCCCTCCCTTGACCCCAGAGGTTATTGTGGAGCTCCTGTAGCTCAGTGGTTAGAGCACTCGCCTTATAAGTGTGAGAACTGGATTTTGAATCCAGGCAGATCAGGTCAGGGCAAAAACCTTGGGCAAGTTTCCTTACTCCACACACACATACACACACACGACTAAATACTAATTTCTCAAAAAAACCAATAAATTGGTCATTTCAACCCACGGCTGTTTGTGGGGACGCTGCTGTGCGCAATTGGCTGCCGCGTTTCGCCAACAAATATACTGTGAATTCACTTTACAGTATATTATATGCTTCACAGTATATCAAAGCGCTTTGAGATGTCCAGAAGACGAGAAAAAGCTATATCAAATGCAAGAATTATTATTATTATGCTTTGAGACATCTCAGAGCTCTTGATAGGATAAACAGTAAAGCGAATTAACGGTATTGTACATTCAGTGGGTGAAACACAGCAGACAGGTTTTGAACAGGTGTGTGTGTGCGGTCATATCCGATGTGGTTTTTGCACAACTCACCATGGTAGCTGCGTCATTATCTTGGTCGCTCTTCAGGAGGACAGCACATTGATGTTGGCAGGCTTCAATATCGTCCTGGGCAAGATACAACTGAGCGAGCTCTAACATCACCTGCCGTGCAGAAAACAAAAACAAAAATTGTGATTCATACCTGGAGGACAGATGACTGACTGGCATATGGTATAAGCAGCTTAATTAACCAGTCAGGGATTTGCAAGTCAAAAGCCTCATTTGGTGGGGAGGGATGGGGGTGGGGGGGAACAGGAGTTGAATGTAGTACAGTAAAAGCCTGTTTATCCGGCATTCTTGGGACCTGGCCAACGCCAGTTAAAGCACATGCCGGATATTCAGCCGAAAACACATAAAAAAAAAGTTTTGATTAAAAAAATGGAATTACTTTTTTTAAAACATACCAGGGTTTAAAAACCCTGGTATGTTTTTTCTCTCTGTGAGGGAAAAGAATGGCAGCGCCGCCTTCAGGCACTAGTAGCAGCATTCCAAAATATTGATACGAGAGAAGAAAATGCGACTCTGCCAGATAAGACCCAGTTAATCGAATGGGGACCTTTTTATGAGGTGCCGGTTATACGGAAGTTACAGTAGATTGGGTCACGGATAAACAGGCTTTTACTGTACTTTAGATGACACAGGCTTTCCATTTCTTGTGTGCCTGTTTCGAGTTCTCAGTCAGACAGAAGTGCGGTGCCCAATAAGTTACCGAGCACTTATTACGACTAACCTTGTGATCGTTTTCACAATACACAAGTGCCTCTTTGTAGTACTTAATTGCTTTTTCGTAATCTCGCTGGTTCGTCGAATGCTTCGCGATCTCAGCACAAATATCTGCAGCGAGCTTCTTATGTGTGGGCACCGTGTCTGGCTGATCCAACTGAACGCGCTTCAGTACTCGAGCCTGGACTTCCCGTGCCTGCGCAAGGTAAAGATGGGTATGAGAGAGAGAGAGAGAGCTGTGCAAATTCTGAAATGCCATAAAATAAAATGACTGTTTGATAATAATAATCCTTGCATTTGATATAGCACTTTTCACATATTATCAACGTCTCAAAGTGCTTCACAGAATATACTATAAAGTGAATTGACTGTATATATTTGTGGGCGAAACATGGCAGCCAATAATTGTGCACAGCAGCATCCCCACAAACAGTCGTGGATTGAAAATGACCAATTTTATTATTATTAATTATTCTAACAATATTTATTATTATCAATGTATTATCAATATACAGTAGTTTGATTAGAAAAAAATACATTCTGTCAACAAAAATAAAATGAGGTTTGTTTACTCTCTGCAGTGAAAGTATGGCACCGTCGGTATTTTCAATCTTGCTATAGATTTTCGCCAGAAGTACTAAATATCGTCCATCTTCTATCAAGGCTTGGAGATCACTTACTGTAAAAGATTTCAGGGAGGGTTGAAACAATACGTTATAAAAAGATTATAAGAAGGGTTTTAACTTCTAACGCACCAGCATTGGAGGCCACGATTGAATCATAGAATCATAGACTGTTACGGCACAGAAGGAGACCATTCAGCCTATCGAGTCTGTGCCGGCTCTTTGACTGAGCAAGTCACTTTCATTCACCCCAATCACCAGCTTTCTCCCCATAACCCTGCAAACCCGTCTTCCCCAGATACCTATCTAGTTCTCTCTTAAAAGCTGCTATCGAATCGGACCTCACTCCCCTTTCAGGCAGATCATTCCAAATTTGAACAACTCGCTGAGTAAAAATATTTCTTCTAACTTCCCCTCTGCTTCTTTTGGTAGATTGATAAAAGAATGTACAACACTCAAAAGTGTACCATTGTAATTGGCTTCTAAATATGACTGATGATTTTGACTGTCTCGATTGGGAATTAACTGCCAACTAAAGCAACTGAAGTACACATGTAGCTGTAGAAGTTAGAACAAATCAGATAAATTGGGAGTTAAAAGTAAAAAATTTGGTATGTCATGAAATTTAAACGCATTTATTTATTCACTCACACTGCGGTCGTCGTCCCCCCACCCCATGACCCCCCCCACCCACCAAACACACGCTTCTGCCTCTCCTGCCTCATTTCCTCTGAATTTTCCTCTTTACTTTCGTCTTTCAACTTCTCCCTTCATATCAACACTGCCACCCACACCCACGGCCATCCTCTCGATCTGGTGATCACCCGAGGCCTCAACGTCTCTGGCGTCACCATCACAGACAAGGCCATTTCCGACCATTTTTTCATTTCCTGCAACACCTCTATCCCTCCCCCATCCACTTCCAAACCCACCACCATCTTCTACCGGCCCTGGAAGAAGATTCCCCCTCAAACTTTCACCTCTGCCCTAGAAACCTCCGACCTCCTCCCACAATGGCATTCTTTTTGTACCGACCCATCCTCCGCCTCCACCGCCCTCCACAACACCCTCTCCACTACCTTCGACACCCTGGCCCCCCTCACCTCCAAAACCGTCTCCCATTCCCGATCATCACCATGGTACACAACTCACCTCCGTTCCCTCAAAAGTCAAGTGAGAGCAGTTGAACGCACCTGGCTCAAATCTGGCCTCACGGTCCACCGGCAAATCTGGCTGGACCGCATCAAATGTTACCGCTCCGCCCTAGCCACCGCCAAATCAGCCTTCTACTCCAGGATAATCCTGGAAGCGAAGGACAACCACCGCCTCCTCTTCGCCACCACCAACCAGCTCCTCCGCCCCCCCCCCCCGCCTCACCTCGCAGATCCTCTCCTCAAACGTTCGTTGTGAGGAGATGCTGGATTTCCTCGAATCCAAAATTGTGAAAATCCGCTCTGCGGTTTCCTCCCCCCACCAGTCCTCCACCTCAGCGCCCTCATCAGCAACCCCTACTCACCCCCCATTTCACACTTTCAACCCCACCACCCCGCTTTCAATCACAAAAACAATCACCTCCATGAAACCCACGACGTGCTCATTGGACCCCATCCCCACCCCCCTCCTCCGCACCCAGCTCCATTTGTTAGCCCCACTCATTTCTGACTCCATTAACCTTTCCCTCTCCTCAGGAACCGTCCCTACCTCCCTTAAAACAGCCACCATCACCCCTATCCTGAAGAAACCCTCCCTTGATGCGTCGCAACCATCAAGTTATCGACCCATCTCCAACCTCCCATTTCTATCCAAGGTCCTTGAAAGAGTGGTTGCCTCCCAGCTCCGCTCTTTCCTTTCAACTCATTCACTTTTTGAACCCCTCCAATCAGGTTTCCGCCCTATCCACAGCACAGAAACTGCCCTGGTTAAGGTCACAAATGACATCCTAACCGCCTGTGACCAGGGCTCCCTCTGCCTCCTCGTCCTCCTTGACCTGTCTGCTGCGTTCGACACAGTCGATCACACCATCCTCCTTCGACGTCTTTCCTCCCACCTCAACCTTCAAGGCACAGTCCTTGACTGGTTCCATTCTTATTTGACCCATCGTTTACATTTTGTTTCTTCCAATGGCTTTTCATCAAACCCCCGCACAGTTTCCCACGGCGTCCCTCAGGGCTCTGTCCTCGGTCCCCTTCTTTTCACCCTTTACACGCTCCCCCTGGGCGACGTCATCCGCAAACATGGGGTAAATTTCCACATGTATGCGGATGACACCCAGTTGTACCTTTCTGCCTCATCCCTCAACCCCCAGACGATCGATGTTCTGACAGCATGTCTGTCCGACATCGAATCGTGGACGAGGGACAACTTTTTGCAATTGAACGTGAGTAAGACCGAGGCCCTCCTGATTGGCTCAAGCCAACGCCTCCGCACATCGGGCGCTGCCAGCCTCAACATCCAAGGTTGCACTTTCCACCTCACAAAGCCAGTCAGGAACCTCGGCATCATGTTCGATCAAAAACTTTCCTTCCTCCCCCACATCCGCGCCTTGACCGGCACCGCCTATTTCCATCTGCGCAACATTGCCAGGCTCCGCAACTATCTTACCCCCCCGCGCTGCCGAAACACTCGTGCACGCGTACATCACCTCACGGCTGGATTACGGAAACTCTCTCCTAGTCGGCCTCCCCAGTTCCTCCATTCATAGGCTGCAGACCATCCAAAACTCTGCAGCCCGTGTACTATCCCGCACCCGCCTCCGTGACCACATAACCCCCACCCTCGCCCGTCTCCACTGGCTCCCCATCCTCCAGAGGATCGAATTTAAGATCCTCGTCCTCACCTACAAGGCCTTACACGGCCTTGCCCCATCCTACCTAGCCGATCTACTCTCCCCCTACACGCCCACCCGCACCCTCCGTTCAACAGGACTTGTCCTGCTCCAAGCCCCCCGCCCGAACCGCCCCACCATCGGAGGCCGGGCCTTCAGTTTCTCCGCTCCCACCTTATGGAATGCCATCCCTCAATCCCTCCGTTTCGCCTCTTCCCTTTCCTCTTTCAAGGCCGATTTGAAGACTTTCCTCTTCGATCATGCCTTTTGTTCCACCCCGAACTCTTTTACCTCCCCTTCGTGTTTCACCCCTTCCCAAACACTCCCCTCCCAGCTCAGGTCACATGCCTCTTGTTTAGCGCCTTGGGACGTCCTCCCGACGTGAAAGGCGCTATATAAATGTAAATTGTTGTTGTTGTTCATACCAGGATCATGTTCCAGCGCCTGGAGTAGAACGTTTTCTGCTTTCTCGAATTGCCGCAGTTTTTGAAGGAGTTCAGCTAGGTCGAACCGCAGGAAATTTTGCTGACCAGATTTCACTGCAGCTTCATAATAACTAATAGCCTGGTGAGAGATATAACAACAGGAACAACCTCTGGTTAAAAACAAAAACATGAGAACAGTCAGGGTAGGCTTCAGCAAATCAAAATTCCCCGCCCCCCGCTTGACCAAGCTGTCACCCACTCCTCTTTCCCACGATCTGTCCCATTATCCGACAATAGTCACTCACTTCATACAATTACCGGTAAATGGGCGCTGGCTGTGTCTTTAAACTTCCCCCAACCACATTATAAGCAGTCTGTCCTTATGAAACCCATTAGGAGTGTATTTGTTTCATGAATTCCCGCTGATCAAAAATAAATCTGAAATATCTTTAGCAACAAATGTTTGTAATGTTTCAGCGCCTTGGGACGTCCTCCCGACGTGAAAGGCGCTCTATAAATGTAAATTGTTGTTGTTGTAATATGTTGAAGTGACACTATACTATTGTACAGCATGAGAAGCGCTCCCGTTTGAATTGTAAACCCCAGAATTGCAGCACAAAATTTATAACACACCTTGGTGTAATTATGCGTTTTAATGAGGGCTTTTCCAATCTTGCTCGCCAAAGCTCCATCTCTAGGATTTTTCTTTAATGCTTGTTCATAAACTTCAATTGCTTTCTCTGGCTGTTAATGAAATGGGAGATATTCACAGAATTGCAAGCCCTGTTAAGGGATGACACCAACCACATAATTTTTTCGGTGAATAGCAAATCAAGCCCACGCCACTTAACTTGACTAAAGAGAACATTAAGCCTAACATCACCCATGTACAAAGCTATCTCCTTGAGTACAATTAATAGATGTATCACATTACGTCCAATGGTGATATCTTGTGTTCGTGTTCTGTATACGGAAATATCACTACATCAATTTCTGTGTAAACCATCAATGAATGACTAGACCTGTCATATTCTTTATATTAACATTTAAATATCTTCACACAGTAGTAGCACAAAATAGATGACAAGTTAATGCAATTGTACATATCTCAGAAACCATTGTCATTACAGCAAGACCACCTACATTAACAATTACTTCAGAGAAATAATATGCACTGTACTTCATCACGATCACCTCAACCATATTTTCATGACTGTTAAGTCTATTTTTGATGAACAGTTTGCAGATTTTATGGAGTAAATTCAAATTTATCAAGTCTTTATTAAAACTTAAGACTCAAATCAATGATAAATATATTTGCTTGGTGTCTCTTGTTATCTCCAGTGTGAGCCTGCTGGTATAGAACTGAAAGATGCTAATTTTTAGGTTAAACGATTTAACATAATAAATAATGTCAACAAAGATCTCACCTCTTGAATATTTATGTAGGCATCTCCTAATAGGAGATAAGTGTGGCATCCTGGCAGTTTATCAACCAAGTCCCTGCAAACAAAAATATTAATTTGCATAGTTATATTAGTTTTAGGCAGACATATTCATTCCAGTTTAGTTTTCTTTCAGCCATATGACAACTAAAAGTTATTGTTAAGTAGAGTAAACTGTACTTATGTTTATGAAGCCAATCTATGTTCAGCAATGTCCCTCAGGGATATGTGAATGACCAATTATTCAGTTTCCTCTCTTTCTAAACACGTCCTTTGATATCTTTCTGCCTTTTTTGGGTCTCTTCTGGAGGCTGGCATCGTCACAGAGCACAGCTCCCCCCAAGCCCTCCCCCACCATGCTGCTAGTTGATGTAAACATTTTAAGCTCAAAAAGCCACAAAAATATTTCACGGCGGTACTGAACAAAATAAAGTCATCACCTGTAGCAACTGGCGTACAACTGCTTATCCTTCCTGTGATTTAGGTATACCTCAGCCATTTTTTCTTTGGCCTGAATATAATACGGCTGTTCGGGAGTGACGTTTCTAAGCATACTGAGTGCCAGTTCAACGTCCCCTCTTAAGACAGCAAGGTCCGCATTGGCAATTGTCACTCGCAATTCCTCTGCAGTGCCTGAAAATTCATTGATAGCATCTTGCATCACTTTGGCAGCTTCGTGCTATAGAAAGACAACACAGATGTTTAATTATTGTCAGACATTTATCAGAAGATACCGTACATGGTATATACAGTAGCAATTGTCACGTTGAAAACATTTTAGTCATTTCAATCCACGACCGTTTGTGGGGACACTGCTATGCGCAATTGGCTGCTGCGTTTCGCCCACAAAATATACAGTCAATTCACTTTACAGTACATTTTGTGAAGCGCTTTGAGACACAGTATAGAAGACATGAAAAGCGCAACATCAAATGCAAGGATTATTATTATTCTATTCCACTGAACAGAGAGCTGAATAGTTTTACGATAATTTACTATTAAAATAAACTGGTGTACATGAATTAGAAAGAATTCTAGTTGTATCTATGTTGATATTAAGCTAACTGTTGGCTGACTTAGAAATTACAATCAGGGAAGTTTTGACATTTCCTTTTAAATAAGAAACACCTGGCATAGCACCTTACCAATGAGGCTCTGTACTGTAGTAATTACTGTCAAGTGCAGAGAATGCAGGCCAACAATAATAATAATAATAACAACAACAATCCTTGTATTTGATACAGCGCCTTATCGCGTCTTCGAGATATCTCAAAGCGCTTCACCAGAATATAGTGGACTGACTTGTGTTTTGTGGCAAAACGTGATAGCCGATTGTAAGATCTCACAAAAAGCCATGAGGTGAGCTGTGTGGGAAGAAACTCTGAAGAGCTTTGAGTCGTCTCAAACAGATTATATGACGCTGTATTAAATGTAAAGATTATTATTATTAAGACTTGCTTTTCTGTACCTGTTCTCCGTTTAGACGGTGAGCATCTGCCAGTTCCAGGAACACAGAAACACGATCGGTGGCGCTAAATTCAATTTTTTTGCCTTTTAATTTTGAAGCACTCCCAGTCCTCCTCATGGCAGGTAAAGTGGTAGCCATTTGCAGCGTTTTAATGGCTTCCTGCACTTCGCCCATCTGCTTCTGAGTTTGTGCTTTAATTAAATGATACAGGGGATATTCACGAACCTGGTGGTGGGGTGGGATGGAGGGATAAGAGAGAGAAAATAATAATTCAGAGTCAGCCAAATGAACAGAAGAGTAAGTAAACTAGATTTGGGTTTTAAAAATTGCTGGTTCCATTGAGAACCTCTGGCAAGGCTGATCTGCTAAAAAAAACAATCCAACTTGTACTTTAGTCAGATCATGGAAAATATGTTATTAAAAACCTAGAGGCAAGCTGCATCAGGTGATTACTTTGCAGATAGTGTCTTTTTGACACTATCTGCAAAGTAATCACCTGATGCAGCCAAATCTCAGACAGCTAGCGCAGTGCAGATTGCACACGTCTTAAATGTAGATTTGCCTCTCGCTAGTGCTAAAACTTCAGCATGACTTCCTCTCACCCAAAGTGTTTAGTGACTCAATGAACTTTGGTTCTCAAGACTGTAAGAAACGACCAAGAAGTAGCTTCTTTTCCCCATGATGAGAAAGGTAAATTTTCAAACTGCAATTTTCAGCGATGCGACTTTGTTAAGACGCCACGACTCATGTCGAGTATACACAGTAAAGTGTGCGCGCGCATCAGATGTGCGCGCCCGTTAATTGTGCACGCGCACCGAATGTACGCGCATTCCATGCTCTAGGTCTAGGAGGTGGCAATGCCGGCGACAAGGTAAGCTGGAAAAGATCGCATTACACTGATAATACCAACAATATTGATATATTGCCAGGAACGATATTAAAAATATAACGATGTATATTTTTTAAATCGAATCTCTCGATATAAAGTTTTTTTTAGAATCACCATATCGGCATACCGATCTGAAAATCATATCGGGTTTAATCGAAAAACCGATACATCGCCGTTCCCTACGTGTTACTAAACAAAATATCTAGAAATATTCCTAAATCGGAACTTGTAACTTTAATGATCCTATTTCAAGACCCTCCTCTTCAACCGTGCCTTCTGCTGCCCTCCCAACTCTCTCCCTCCCTTCCTAACTCTCTCTCGCCACTCCCCCCTGCCCTGCCTCTCTCCCTTGCTCGGGTCCCGTCCCGACTGTTCAGCGCCTTGGGACATCCTCCCGACGTGAAAGGCGCTCTATAAATGTAATTTTCTTGTTGTATTTCACATCTTATTACCTCAAAATTGTAGCTCAAACACAACTCCAGGGACTGCGAGCAGAGTTTATAGTTGCCTTGAGAAAGGTTCACTTGAGCCATTAACAGATGAGCGTCTGCATATGAAGGACTCTGTTCCAAGCAATGCTGGAGGCTGCTTTCAGCACCATCGATTTCACCTTTTTTTAATATAAAAAACAAAATAATAGTAAACTGAAAACAGGAAATTAATTGCAGCCAAACTATATAGATCACAATAAATTATACTTGTCAAATAATAATAACAATCCTTGCATTTGATATAGCGCTTTTCACATCTTATCGATGTCTCAAAGCGCTTCACAGAATATACTGTAAAGTGAACTGACTGCATATTTATGGGCGAAACGCGGCAGCCAATTGCGCACAGCAGCGTCCCCACAAACAGTCATGGGTTGAAATGACCAATTTTGATTATTGTGGGTTTTTTGGAGGGATTAGTATTAGGTGTGTGGAGTAAGGAAACATGCCCAAGGTTTCACCTTGATCTGCCTGGATTCGAACACAGGTCTCAAGCTTGTAAGGCGAGTGCTCTAACCACTGAGCTACAGGTCAGGCTCCGCCACTGTTAAGCGCTCTGAGTTGCTGCCCTGCGTGGAGGATTAGTGCAAGTTGTTGTTTATTCTGCCGCATTTCAGTTACACCTTCTCCAGTTGAGAAACGGCAACTTAGCCAGGGATGTAACTTAGTGCTGTATCGGATTGCACGAGAAAGGTATAAATATATATCTAATAATCTAACACAATCATTTAAGACAAGCTCTAAACAAAATATTACGCTAACAAATCACAGAAATTATTACCTGCCAAGTATTTGACTCTGGCCATCAAAAAGGCAGCCTCTAACAGCCCCGGCACTGTCTTTACTACAGTCTCCAGCAATGAAGCACAATGCTTGAGCAACGGAGAGGGGGGCTGGCCCGGTGCTGTGGGCTAAAGGACATTGGATTGTCAGGGCAAAAGAATATCAGTGTAACAATGCTCACTACACTAATGATACAAAGCAGGAGAAACTCAAAACAGTCACAGAATGATTACCTTAAACATTTTTTTCTAAATATCAGATTGTCAAACCTTTAAGGTCAATTATTTTGAGGGTAGGGGATCAAAACAGTGTAGCGGGTGAAATTCCTATAACCTATATATATCCTTATATTTGACATTGTTATAGTGAAGTTTGCATTCTTCAAAAGTAAATTGAACCTCTGAGATCTAACAAAGTAAAATTGAATTCAATGTGAAACTTTTTACCTGTGTGGGGCAAAAGGCAAGGTATTCTCGTATAACATTCAGTAAAAAGTCAGGATTCAATTGTTCAAAGTACTGAACTCCTAGTGGCAGGCCTTGCAATGAGGAGAAATGAGTGTCCACAGCATCATTCAACAAGTTAACCACCTCATCCTGTCCCTTCTGCTTCTTTACGGCCAAAACGGCACGTAGGTAAGACAGCTCCTAAATAAAAATAAACAGATTTTTGTTTTCCATCCGTGGAACATAACTTATTTTCCTTTTCAACGTTAATTTCCGAGCGTGACCAAACATTCCTCTGGAGGGAATTCCCGACTAAGATTGAAATAAGGTCAGGTAGAAATTGCAAACTCACCCCAGACTTGCCTATAGATTGCTGAATTTCTTTCAGAAATTCTAATTGTTGCTCTGCATCTTCTAATTGTCCTTCAAGCAGCTGACATCTGATAATACCTGGAGGTGTAAAATACATTCACAAACAGTGCTTTAAGGTTTCTCAAAGTATCTGTGTTAATCGTAACTCAAACATGAATCCGCATGTGCAAACCACTATCAACATTATGATTGACACAGTAACGTTAGCCACCCCTAATAAACCTGAACATAGATTATTCCTCTTGGAAACCTTAATAACATTTTCAAAACAAAGAACGAATCTAAAAACTGAGGTGAAAGTTACATTCCATGAGATTCAACTTTCATTCTTTTCAATATCATCCATATCCCTCCATCAGTTGCTCGCTTGTATTCATTATTCAGCAGAAGTCTAAGTGTCTACAAAGTTATTGATATACTAGTTCATAATTTCAATATCTTAAACTTTCAGATTCTATTTAACAGACTTAGCAATCACCGTTAAGTTCTGCAACATCTATTTATCATTGGTGGAGCTCCTGTAGCTCATTGGTTAGAGCACTCGTCTTGCAAGCGTGAGACCTGTGTTCAAATCCAGGCAGATCAGGGCAAAACCTTGGGCAAGTTTCTTACTCCACACATACATGTCTAATAATAATCCCTCAAAAAAAAATACAATAATGAAAATTGATCATTTCAATCCACGAATGTTTGTGGGGACAATGCTGTGAGCAGTCGGCTGCCCAGTTTCGCCCACAAATATACAGTCAATTCACTTTACAGTATATTCTGTGAAGCGCTTTGAGAAGTCGATAAGATGTGAAAAGCGCTATATCAAATGCAAGAATTATTATTATTATTTACATTACCGTATATCTCCGCGTATAAGGCGCCCCCCCCCCCCCCGTTTTTGACCTTTTCTTGGTGAAAAAAAACGGAAGCATTTTCAATGATATTGCCGGCAGAAGCGAGGAGAGACAGGAGAGACAGGTAGGTAGGGAGAGAGAGAGGCAGGCAGCCAGGCAACCAGGGAGGGAGAGAGGGAGGCAGGGAGAGAGAGAGGGAGAGAGGCAGGCCGGCAGCCCGGGAGAGAGAGAGGGAGAGAGGCAGGCCGGCAGCCCGGGAGAGAGAGAGGGAGAGAGGCAGGCCGGCAGCCAGGGAGAGAGAGAGGGAGAGAGGCAGGCCGGCAGCCAGGGAGAGAGAGAGGGAGAGAGGCAGGCCGGCAGCCCGGGAGAGAGAGAGGGAGAGAGGCAGGCCGGCAGCCAGGGAGGGAGGGAGGGAGAGAGGGAGAGCGGCAGGCCGGCAGCCCGGGAGAGAGAGAGGGAGAGAGGCAGGCCGGCAGCCAGGGAGGGAGAGAGGGAGAGAGACAGGCAGGCAGCCCGGGAGAGAGAGGGGGAGAGCGGCAGGTCGGCACGCAGGCAGGGAGGGAGGGAGAGAGAGCGGCAGGGAGTGAGGCAGGCAGACTGGGTTCGGCAGAAGGTAAGCACAGCACTGAAGTCCGCTGCTGCTGCCGCTGCCCGGGCGGCCGAGGCCGAAGCCCCGTCACCCGCTCCTCCCAACCCCCGCCGGACACTGACCAAACCCCGGCTGACAGCGCGCCGGCCGCCCCTCCTGTTTACTGTGTTTCCGAGGCTCAAAATTGCTTGTACCTGCGTATAGGGCGTACCCCCCACTTTCGAGATCTTCCGACCTGAAAAAAAGTGCGCCTTTTACGCGGAGATATACGGTATTTTAAAAATCATTTAAATAATAGTCTATTTAAAAAAGATTTGATCTTAAACGTGTGTTAATGCATTCCCTTTATTCCCTTTATATACATATACCTTTCCCGCCCTCTCCTCCCTGACTCTCTTTTCCCCCTTTGTCCCCTGGCTCCATTTCCGTGTCTGTTTGTGTGACACTGCTGTGCGCAATTTGGCTGCTGCATTTCGCCCACAAATATACAGTCAATTCTCTTACTCTTCTTCATCCTGCCTCGACCCCTCCCTACCTGCTCTTGTCCCTACCTGACTTGGGACGTCCTCTCGACGTGAAAGGCGCTATATAAATGTAAGTTTTGATTGATTGATTAATTGATTGATTTGATCAGGTTTTTTTCCGGTGAACATAAAAACCCACAAAAAATGCATTTGGCAGTCCTTGCTAGTGTTCAATTATTACAACGTTATCATATTTCAGCCATAGCACTAACTACACAGTGATCAATCACATTGTACCAGTTAAGGCAGGGACGCTTGTTTCATCCAAAGACATAGCAGTCTTGTACCACTTTACGGCATCTTTTATTTTCCCCTGTAGAACCATCTGGTAGCCAAGTTCATTTGCGAGTTCTGAATCATGCGTGGCCAGGCGAAACGCCCTATCAACCAAAGTGTAGGTCTGCTGTAGGATCATCTGGTTCCGTCCACACTGTGTCAGAATGCAAAGGGGTGAAGATTGGTAACTTACAATGTGGTAGGACTGATAAAAACTCACATTCGCCTGCTTCGTAAATTTAAATTCGAGGCAATCGCGTAACGTAGCTTTGCAGACAATGAATTAAACTTTGATCTTGCTGAATAAATTGCATGGTGCTCAATTTAAAACTCAAGCCTCGATAGTGACACAGCAAAAACATGATTCAAAATATTAAATATATTACTTACCGTCCGACTAAACGCCAACGCCATTTTGGAGAAAAGCTCTGGATTGTGAGGCTCAAACCGATCCATGATACCAATCAGATCGCCAAGTTTATTGGCAGCCTAAAGGAGGTTCAATAACTATTGTAATTGGAATTCTAGTTCACGGAATTCTCATGGTAACATTACAACAACAAAATTACATTTGTATAGGGCTTTCATGTCAGGAGGACGTCCCAAGGCGCTGTACAGTAAACCTTGCAAAAGTCTTATCTTTAGATCCGATAATTGTCTAAGTTGTACATTCACCCAGGTCACATTCAGTTTAAAAAAAAATCAAAAGCTGTCTTAAAAAGTACGTTGTGGTTTTAAATATTGCATATTAAACCCACAATTTCTGTTTCACTGTTAAGATGTTAAAGCATATCTTCCACTTAGACTTATTGCAAATATTGCCAGCTCTTGTATTTTTTAAATGATTTTCATCCGCAAACTGTCACACATACACAAACACTGACTCGGTTTCAATAACAGGAATATCATCGCCCAATGTCATGTGGCTTTACACCGTACAAAATAGGCTTGATTTAAATCTTACCAATCTAATCCTTTCCCTGGAGAAACACTGATAAATAAACTAAGGAAGTGAGGTGAAGGTAGTGATACATTGAATAAACGCCACGAGCGAGGTACCTGAACAGAGAGAAAACAAATCTAAACAAAACTAACTGCCCAGTCAGAATTGGATCAATATTGATCTAGCGATTAATCACTTCCTAATTGGTAAAATTACAACAAAACATCCTGAAGAAGCTGACTGCCCTCCTCTGAATTGCCAATGTTTCCCTTTTGCTACACAATGGGGCAGCACTCTTCCAACCACATTTGCAATCTTGCCAAAGATAAATGATTTTGCTTTCGGCGCTCACCTCTTTAACGTTTCCTTCTCTGCATAATGAATGGAGGGCCAACATCCTGTGTGCTTCAATATTCTGACTGTCCTTCTGTAAGAGCCTAAGATCGATTTTAGAATTTTATTTAAAATTAAATAAAATTTATTTTCAAATTAATATACAGTACCACTAAATATACTTTAGTCAATTCTAATCTTTTTAAATGGTGACATTCCTTAAGCAATCATTCAGCCTAGAATTCACAGTACATTATTCACATCAACACTTACTCTGGCTTGTTTGTATCCTCTATGGATTGCAATAGTTTTTACAATTCTAATGCGTCAGCCGTGACATTACATAAATATCCCAAAACACAATTTCATTGGCAAAGTTCACAGGTTTCATTTATAAATTATTAACATTTTATTAGAAAATAGGAACAACTGTGCAAATGTATTTCATTAGAACAAACTGTACTGAAAGGTTTGGCAGAAAGTTCTCACTGTTGATGTAGTTGTTGCTAATTTAACAATTACAGTTTATAACCAATTGAACCAAGTAATGTTTTTTATTGTGTCTGGCAATGGTATTGTGTTGGGAGCCTCTGTAAAACTGAACAAAACACTAGTAATTGTTGTCCAATAAGTGCTCTGGCTGTGTCATTGCCCCTCATAGGTTTCCCAGAAATTGAAACTTTGCAGGGGTCTTTGCTGAATGAGGGTCTATCTATCTACACAGAGGTGACACTGCTCAAGCGTTGCTACGGACACCAGAATGTACAATAAAAGGCCTTGCCGCTTACCTTTGCGTTGTCTCGATTGTCTGTTCCCAGTCCTGCAAGGCAAGCTGGAGCTTTATCTTCTTTATTAGAGCGGGAAGGAAACCAGGGAAGTTAACGATCACCTGGTTCACCATTTCCAAAGCTCCCGAATAGTTCTGACGTATCTCAAAGTACTGTGCCTAATGTGGGGGGGACAGACAGGGGAAAGGGAATAAATAACGTGTGGCGGCGGGCTGATCCCTCAGCATCTAGAGTATCTAAACATCTTAATATTCTAAACATCAACAATTTACACCTCAAGTTGTTTAAGTACGTAATCCTGTTACATCACGGCTGATTAGTATAACCGGTGGCTAATGTGGTTACACCTCCCTGGTGCCAGGGTTGAAGATTGTCTAATGCTGTAGGGGGGGGGCGTTTAAACTAATTTTGAAGGGGGATGAGAATGCAAACAGTAGTTCAGATAAGGGAGGGGTAAGACAAGGGAAGGGGTAGGACAGGAGAAAAGTACAGAGCAGGTGAATTCTGTCTTGGAGTGCATATATGTAAATGCACGGAGTTTGACAAATAAGAACATAAGAACAAAAGAATTAGGAGCAGAAGTAGGCCATCTTCAACCTAACTCTAATTACCTGCCCTATCCCCATATCCCCTAATCCCTCTATTTTTCAAAAATCTATCAGTCTCAGCCTTGAAAATGTTCAAGGACTGAGCGTCTGCAGCCTTCTGGGGTAGTGAATTCCATAAACTCACTACCCTTTGAGTGAAGAAATGTTTCCTCAACTCTGTTCTAAAAGGCTGACCCTTAATTTTAAGATTATGACCCCTGGTTATAGATTCTCCTACCAGGGGAAACAGTCTCTCACTGTCTGCTTTATCCACCCCTTTAATAATATGTTTATATGTTTCAATAAGATATCCCCTAATTCTTCTGTACTGTAGAGAATACAGCCCTAGTTTATTCAACGTATCCTCATAAGTCAGTCCCCCTATCCCAGGAACTAACCTAGTGAATCTACGCTGCACCTCCTCTAAGGCAAGTATGTCCTTTATTAAGTAAGGAGACCAAAACTACACAGAATTCTCTAGGTGCGGTCTCACCAAGGCTCTATACAGTTGCAGCATGACTTCTCTACTCTTGTGCTCTAAACCTTTTGCGATGAACGCTAACATGCCATCTGTATTCAATTCTGGTCACCACACTATAGAAAGGATGTTAAGGCATTGAAAAGGGTGCAAAGAAGGTTTACTACCCTTGGTTATGGGTACTACCACCATAACCATAGTACTTTTTTACAAGGGTAGAATGGTACCAGGATTGAGGGACTTCAGTTATGGGGAAAGGCTAGATAGGCTAGATTTATTTTCGTTAGAACAGAGTAGGTTGGGAGGAGACCTAATAGAGGTTTATAAAATCATGTGGGAAATCGACAGGGTGAATAAGGAAAAACTGTTTCCTCTGGTGGGCGAATCTGTGACTGGTGGTCACAGATTTAAAATAGTTTCAAAATGAAGCAGAGGGGAGCTAAAGAGAAATGTTTTCACTCAGCAGGTTGTTCGAATCTGGAATGCATTCCCTGAAAGGCCAATTCGATGACAGCTTTTAAAAGAGAATTAGATCTTTGTTTAAGGAGAACAGGTCTGTTAGGTTATGGGGAGAGAGCTGGACAGTGGGATTGAGTTGCTCTTTTCAAAGAGCCGGCACAGACTAGATGGGCTGTAAAATTCTATGATTTTATGTGAAGCTCGTCCATGTCGAAATAGTTCAAATTAAGAAATACAGTAATTATAATAAATTGATAATTTCAACCCACGACGTTTTGTAGGGACGCTTCTGTTCGCAAGTGGCTGCCGCGTTTCACCCACAAAATACACAGTCAATTCCCTTTACAGTACAGGTATCCCTCCCCAACCACGGGGGATACGTTCCTGTAAACCTCCGCGGTTAGTAAAATCGCGGTTGGAAAATACAGGGCCCTATGGCAAACATGGGGATAGGGGGAGTAAGTTCGCGTTCCGTAGAACTAAACACAAAAAAACCATACAGTTTTAATATACATGGGGATAGGGGGAGTAAGTTTGGGCGCATCTGCAGCAATCCGCGAGGCTGTCTGACTGACTGACTGATCTACACAGACAGAGAGATAGAGAAGGTGAGAGAGAGAAGGGGGTGTGGGGGAGATGGGGGGTGGGGGGGAAGAGAAGGGAGTCAGAGAGAAGGTGAGAGAGAGAGAAGGGGTGTGTGGGGAGGGGAAGGGCGGGGGAAGAGAAGGTGAAGTAGAGAGAAGGTGAGAGAGAGACCTTCCTAAAGTCCAAGAGAATTCACAGAGAGAGAGAGATAGAAAGATACCACTTCAGCCTGAGATAGAGAGAGAGACTTCTACATACACTTACAGAGAGAGAGAGATCCGCAGATCCTGGCAGCCAATGCTTCCAAACTTACTAGCTAGGCAGCAGAGAAACGACAATAAATTCATGCTACTGTATTTAACTTAATCCTAAGAGAAGCATTGACACTGGTTCATTGCAACAACGCAACCAGGTCCTAGCACTGTACGTTAGCGCGAAGCGACATCGAGGCTGGTTGATGCAACTGGGTCCTAGCACTAAACGTTAGTGTTAAAACCCATGGATAAGCAAGGGTTATAAGCCGCGGTTGGCAAGGGTTGTCACATTTAGCAAACCGTGGATGCATGAGTTTCGTAGTTGACGTGGATACGGTTGGGGCGGGGTACCTGTATATTCTGTGAAGCGCTTTGAGATGTCTCGAAGACATGAAATGTGCTATATCAAATAAAAGGATTATTATTTGATACAGTATAGCATGCCTTAAAGTGCTTCACAACTATCTACCAAGTGTAGTGACTGCTAGTGAATTCAGGGAATTCCAGAGACCAGCAGAGAAGCAGCTGAAGATTTACGCAGCTAAGGTTGGGTAGAGGAGCGAGGTACATGGAGCTGGCCTGAGGTAGCAGAAGAAAGGACATGGGCTGTATTACAATTCTTTGGACAGCATTTCACTTGATTCTCATTTGAAACTTACCTTTCCCATCATGGCAAATGGATCTTTCCCATTGTGCATTCCTTCATCAAAATACTTGACAGCCTTTTTAGCGTATGCATCTCTCCCACTGGTCAAATCAATCCAGCCTTTCAGGATCAGTCCCTGTAACAACAGTAAATACATTCATAAACTGATCATGGCAACAACAATGCATGTGTGTTGTACATGAAGTCAAATTAACTTAGAACAAAACAGAATATCTGAGGTGCAAGTCAGTTTCCCATGAATGACATGAGCAACTGTGGATCATCCAAACTTTTAGTTTGAATTCAATCAATTCTCAGCTGATGGAAATACCTTTAGACACAATGCTCACCTGAGCATATTGTCAATCATGTAACAAAGAGATAGCAACACATCCCCCCCAACAAAACATTTTTAATACAACTAACAGCTCACTTACACTTGAAAATATTTGGAAACACAACTTACAAATCAAACCCAGGGTTAACACATTTCCATCTCCTGGCCATATCCTGCGTAAGTTCTGGAGGGAAAGAAAGTGGACTAACCTCTCTTGCTCCATTGGAAACTTTAATCATTCTGTCGATGTATTCGCGAGCTTTGTCGTGACGCCCGATATGCCAAAGGAAAACGCTGGCAAAATATAACTCCACCTGCCCTGCTGCCTTACGGTCCTCTTTCAGTTTGCCATCGAGTTCTTGGATGGCATCGCGATCTGCCATCAAAAGAAAGAAGTTTAGAACTTGCCTGACTGAACTGGATATTTCTGCTGTGTTCTCTTATTTATTTTGTTCCCACTGCACTTTTGTTAAAACAGCATTTTTTTTATTGGGGGGGGTGGTGGGAGAGAGAGCATCTTGGAGAGTTTAACAGTGATGAAGCCCCAAACAGCAGGGGTTTGGGAAGAGAGAGAAGGTGTCCAGTCAAAGAGGAAGGTCTTTAAGTATGATCAATAGGCTCTAAATTCATGGTTTCATTAAGACAACATTTAGCTACCACATCTGGTTAAGCCCAGAGAGAGGACTCAAGGAAGGTTTCAATATAAAACAAGTATGATAGATAGTATTCTCAGACCCATGAAACAGGCCCCCAAAAAAATATTGTGAATAAATCATGGTGTCATATTAAAGAGAAATCTTGTGCATTCTAAGCCGAAGAATAGGGTGAGCAGCGCCCTGCCTGCCTGTCTGCAGTATCAAAATGGTGTATGGCATGGGAACAAAGTGAAAACAAATAAACTTTGTGGGGCAGTTTAACCTCTTAATTTATTAGCAAACATGGATGTAGCCAATGGAGCTGAGAAACACAGGTATGGGGCAGATGGATGAATTGTTTACCATTGTTTCAATCTATCTAAGAAAAAGAAACCAAGCAATAATAGAACGTAAATGCTTTGAATGAGCTGAAAATTGTTTTTTTTTAAATCCTGGTTTTTATTCGTATCATTACATAAGAACATAGAAGAACATAAGAATTAGGAGCAGGAGTGGGCCATTCAGCCCCTCGAGCCTGCTCTGCCATTCAATAAGATAATGGCTGATCTATTCTAGCTCCACCTACCTGCCATCACCATATCCCTTAATCCCTTTATCCATAAGAAATCTATCAATCTCAGTCTTGAATATGTTCAAGGACTGAGCATCACAGCCCTTTGGGGTAGAGAATTCCATAAATTCACTGGCCTCTGAGTGAAGACATTTTTTTCCCAACTCAGTGCGAAAGGGCTGATCCCTAATCTTCAGACTGTGACCCCTGATTATAGTTTCTCCAACCAGGGGAAACAGTCTCCCACTATCTACTCTGTCTTACCCCTTAATAATCTTATAGGTTTCTATAAGATCACCTCTAATTCTTCTATATTCTAGAGAATACCAGCCTAGATTGCTCATCCTATCCTCTCACCAGGGTCCTATACAGCTGCAGCAAGACTTCCCTACTCTTATATTCTAACCCTTTTATAATGAACTCCAACATACCGTTAGCCTTCCTAACTGCTTGCTGTACCTGCAAACTAATTTTTTGTGACTGGTGTACAAGGACACCCAAGTCCCTCTGAACGCTAACACTATTTAGTCTCTCCCCTTCTTAAGAATAATCTGCTCTACTATTTTTACCACCTAGGTGGATGACTTCACACTTCCCTACATTATATTTCATCTGCCACCTACCTGCCCATTCACCTAGCCTATCTATATTGTGCTGCATTTTTAAAATGTCATCCTTGGTGTTTACCCTCCCTCCTAATTTAGTGACATCTGTGAATTTGGATATTTCAAGTTAAATCTCTTCATCTAGATCGTTGATGTAGATTGTAAATAGTTGAGGCCCAAGCACTGACCCTGTGGCCCTCCACTAGTCACATCCCGCCAGCCTGAGAAGGGCCTGCTTATCCCTACTCTTTGTTTCCTTCCCGTTAGCCATTCTTCAATCCATGTTAATATATTTCCCCCAATTCCATGGGCCCCTATCTTTTGGATCAACCTTTTGTGCGGTACCTTATCGAATGCCTTTTGGGAATCCAAATACACTACATCCATTGATTCCCCCCTATCTAATCTACTTGATTAAGTATCTTTCAAAAAAATCTGAAAGATTTGTCAAGCATGACTTCCCTTTTGTAAAGCCATGTAAACTTTGTCTAATTATATTGTGATCCTCTAAGTACCCCACTGCGACATCCTTAATCAAGGATTCTAGAATTTTCCCTACCACCGATGTCTGATTACCAGTCCAGCTCAACTAGAATGAAACATCAAAACCCATTGAAGGTTTAATGTTTGTGCCAATTTATATGACACAACAGTTTATTTCACCAAATCACAAAGTGAAAACAAAAGCCATTCAATTCAATCCAGCGCCTTGGGATGTCCTCCCGACGTGAAAGGCGCTCTACAAATGTAATTTTGTTGTTTTTGTTACCTTTTTCGCCCACAAATATACAATCAGTTTACTTTACAGTATATTCCTTGAAGCACTTTGAGACCCCCAGAAGACGTGAAAACCGCTATATCAAATGCAAGGATTATTATTAGTAGTAGTACATACTCACCTGGAGTGGCACATTTCTTATGAGCGTAAATTAGAGCCATTATGGAACAGAGTGACACATCCTGTTTGTCCTTGACAAACTCAAGCTCACGGATGGCTTCCTGAACTCGATCTACGTGAGAGATATATATTTTGTTAAATTATTTTAAAATGTTTAAAATATTTCCTTCAATACATTGAAAAACAAAATGTGGTCACTCAATCCACGAGTGTTTGCGGGGACATAACTGGCTGCTGCCTTTCACCCTGGGGGAGGGAGAAGAAGGTGACCGAAAGCGCGGTCGAAAAGAAAATGTTTAGATTCGACCTGAAAGTAGGAAGAAAGGGCGAGGCAAAGAGAGTGAGGGAAGGAGTTCCAGAGCCTCAGGGCGTAGTTGCTGAAGGCATGGCCGCCGATAGTGGAGAGGAGGAAGCGGGGGACAAGGAGGAGGCAACACCCAGTGGAGCGAAGACAATGGATACTGTTGTGAGGAGAGAGGAGGTCAGAGGGGGTGGGTAGAGGAGTGGAGGAATTTGAAAATGAGCGATGATCTTGAAATCGATCCTCACCGGGACAGGGAGCCAGTGCAGTCTCTGGCGAGGACTGGGGTAATTGGGGAGCGGAGTTTATTTCGGATGAGAGCATATTCACTTGACAATATATTTTCGGGCAAGTTTCCTTACTCCACACGCCTAATAATAATCCCTCGGAAAAACAATAATAAATTTGTCATTTCAATCCTTAATCGTTTGTGTGCTGTGCGCAATTGGCTGCCACGTTTCGCCCACAAATATAGTCAGTTCACTTTACAGTATATTCTGTGAAGTGCTTTGAAACACAATCTAGAAGGTGTGAAAAGCGCGATATCAAATGCAAGGATTATTATTATTATTCTGTGAGGCCCTTCGAGACGTCCCGACGACATGATAGGGCGCTGTGTCAAATGTTTATAGTAATATAAGAATAATAATCCTTGCATTTGATATAACGCTTTTCACATTTTTATCAATGTCTCAAAGCAATTCATAGAATATACTGTAAAGTAAACTGACAGTATGTTTGTGGGCGATTAATGCAGAGAAGTGTGAGGTGATACATTTTGGGAGAAGAAATGAGGGGAGGCAATATAGGCTAGATAGTACAATTGTAAGGGGTGTGAGGGAACAGAGAGACCTGGGGATTTGTATTAGTGACTCTTTGAAGGTGGCAGGACAGGTAGACAAAGCTGTTAAGAAGGCATATGGGATACTAGGCTTTATGAATAGGGGAATAGAGTATAAAAGTCAGGAAGTGCTGACTAACCTCTATAAAATTTGGGATAGGCCTCAGCTGGAGTACTGTGTCCAATTCTGGTCACCACACTATAGAAAGGATGTTAAGGCATTGGAAAGGGTGCAAAGAAGGTTTACTAGGATGGTACCAGGATTGAGGGACTTCAGTTATGGGGAAAGGCTAGATAGGCTAAGTTTATTCTCATTAGAGCAGAGAAGGTTGAGAGGAGACCTAATAGAGGTTTATAAAATCATGAGGGGATTCGACAGGGTGAATAAGGAAAAACTGTTTCCACTGGTGGGCGAATCTGTGACTCGTGGTCACAGATTTAAAATAGTTTCAAAACGAAGCAGAGGGGAGCTGAGGAGAAATGTTTTCACTCAGCGAGTTGTTCGAATCTGGAATGCATTGCCTGAAAAGGTGGTGGAGGCCGATTCGATAACAGCTTTTAAAAGAGAATTAGATCTTTATTTAGGGAGAACAGGTCTGTTAGGTTATAGGGAGGGAACTGGATTGACTTGCTCTTTTCAAAGAGCCGGCACAGACTAGATGGGCCGAATGGCCTCCTTTTGTGCCGTAAAATTCTATGATTCTATGGTTAAGTCAATGAATCGGCGAACCGGGAAAAGCCCCAAACTGACACCGCGATCGATCAGTTACCTTCCATGAGGATTCCGAAGGCACGGAAAAATAGGAAGACAGGGTCATTGCCGTATTTCTTGAGGCCCTCGTTTGCGGCGATCTGGACGTGGTTGAAGTATTTTTCTTGGCAGTGATAGTTGATCAAAGCCTGCGACAAAAAAACAATTGGGGGGGGGGGTTGGGGGAGGTTGTTTAAAACAGTAATATTAATTATTATAATTATTATTGTATTTGATTGATATAACCTGACTGTAATGTGCAAGCTTGTCGTCACTCAACCCCCACCCACTGTCTCCCCCCCCCCCCCCCAACCCCACTCACCGATCTCTCCCCCACCACCAACCCCCTCAGGCTGCCCCCCCCTCTCCCCTGTAGCCCCTCTCCACCCCCCCCCACCCCCCCCCCCCAGTGTCAGGCTGTGTCCCCCCCCCCAGTGTCAGGCTGTCGTCGTCCCCCCCGCCCAGTGTCAGGCTGTGTGTGTGTGTCCCCCCCAGTGTCAGGCTGTGTGTGTCTGTGTGTGTGTCCACCCCCAGTGTCAGGCTGTGTGTGTGTGTGTGTCCCCAGTGTCAGGCTGTGTGTGTGTGTGTGTCCCCCCCCAGTGTCAGGCTGTGTGTGTGTGTGTCCCCCCCCAGTGTCAGGCTGTGTGTGTCCCCCCCCCCCCAGTGTCAGGCTGTGTGTGTGTGTCCCCCCCAGTGTCAGGCTGTGTGTGTGTGTGTGTGTGTGTCCCCGCCCAGTGTCAGGCTGTGTGTGTGTGTGTGTCCCCCAGTGTCAGGCTGTGTGTGTGTGTGTGTCCCCCAGTGTCAGGCTGTGTGTGTGTGTGTGTGTGTGTCCCCAGTGTCAGGCTGTGTGTGTGTGTGTGTCCCCCCAGTGTCAGGCTGTGTGTGTGTCCCAGTGTCAGGCTGTGTGTGTGTGTCCCGCCCCCAGTGTCAGGCTGTGTGTGTGTGTGTGTGTGTCCCCCCCAGTGTCAGACTGTGTGTGTGTCCCCCCCCCCCAGTGTCAGGCTGTGTGTGTGTGTCCCCCCCCCCAGTGTCAGGCTGTGTGTGTGTGTGTGTCCCCCCAGTGTCAGGCTGTGTGTGTGTGTCCCCCCCCCAGTGTCAGGCTGTGTGTGTCCCCCCCCCCCCCCCAGTGTCAGGCTGAGTGTGTGTGTGTGTCCCCCCCCAGTGTCAGGCTGTGTGTGTGTCCCGTCCCCCCCCAGTGTCAGGCTGTGTGTGTGTGTCCCCCCCAGTGTCAGGCTGTGTGTGTGTGTGTGTCCCCCCCCAGTGTCAGGCTGTGTGTGTGTGTGTCCCCCAGTGTCAGGCTGTGTGTGTGTGTGTCCGTCCCCCCCCAGTGTCAGGCTGTGTGTGTGTGTGTGTCCCCCAGTGTCAGGCTGTGTGTGTCCCCCCCAGTGTCAGGCTGTGTGTGTGTGTGTGTGTCCCCCCAGTGTCAGGCTGTGTGTGTGTGTCTGCCCCCCAGTGTCAGGCTGTGTGTGTCCCCCCCCCCCCCCAGTGTCAGGCTGTGTGTGTGTCCCCCCCCCAGTGTCAGGCTGTGTGTGTGTGTGTGTCCCCAGTGTCAGGCTGTGTGTGTGTGTGTGTCCCCCAGTGTCAGGCTGTGTGTGTGTGTGTGTCCCCCAGTGTCAGGCTGTGTGTGTGTGTGTGTGTGTGTCCCCAGTGTCAGGCTGTGTGTGTGTGTGTCCCCCCCAGTGTCAGGCTGTGTGTGTGTGTGTGTGTGTCCCAGTGTCAGGCTGTGTGTGTGTGTCCCGCCCCCAGTGTCAGGCTGTGTGTGTGTGTGTGTGTGTGTGTGTGTGTGTGTGTGTGTGTGTGTGTCCCCAGTGTCAGGCTGTGTGTGTGTGTCCCCCCCCCAGTGTCAGGCTGTGTGTGTGTGTGTCCCCCCCCAGTGTCAGGCTGTGTGTGTGTGTGTCCCCCCCCAGTGTCAGGCTGTGTGTCCCCCCCCCCCCCCCCAGTGTCAGGCTGTGTGTCCCCCCCCCCCCCCCCCCCCCAGTGTCAGGCTGTGTGTGTCGTCGTCCCCCCCCCCCCCCCCCAGTGTCAGGCTGTGTGTGTGTGTGTGTCCCCCCCCAGTGTCAGGCTGTGTGTGTGTCCCGTCCCCCCCCAGTGTCAGGCTGTGTGTGTGTGTCCCCCCCAGTGTCAGGCTGTGTGTGTGTGTCCCCCCCCCCCCCAGTGTCAGGCTGTGTGTGTGTGTGTGTCCCCCAGTGTCAGGCTGTGTGTGTGTGTGTGTGTGTCAGTGTCAGGCTGTGTGTGTGTGTCCCCCAGTGTCAGGCTGTGTGTGTGTATGTGTCCCCCAGTGTCAGGCTGTGTGTGTGTGTGTGTGTGTGTCCCAGTGTCAGGCTGTGTGTGTGTGTCCCCCCCCCCAGTGTCAGGCTGTGTGTGTGTGTGTGTGTGTCCCCCAGTGTCAGGCTGTGTGTGTGTGTGTGTCCCCCCAGTGTCAGGCTGTGTGTGTGTGTGTGTGTGTGTGTCCCAGTGTCAGGCTGTGTGTGTGTGTCCCCCCCCCCAGTGTCAGGCTGTGTGTGTGTGTGTGTGTGTCCCCCCCAGTGTCAGGCTGTGTGTGTGTGTGTCCCCCCCCAGTGTCAGGCTGTGTGTGTTTGTGTGTGTGTGTCCCCCCAGTGTCAGGCTGTGTGTGTGTGTGTGTGTGTCCCCCAGTGTCAGGCTGTGTGTGTGTGTGTCCGTCCCCCCCAGTGTCAGGCTGTGTGTGTGTGTGTGTGTCACCCCCAGTGTCAGGCTGTGTGTGTGTCCCCCCAGTGTCAGGCTGTGTGTGTGTGTGTGTGTGTCCCCCCCCAGTGTCAGGCTGTGTGTGTGTGTGTGTGTCCCCCCAGTGTCAGGCTGTGTGTGTGTGTGTGTCCCCCCCCCCCCAGTGTCAGGCTGTGTGTGTGTGTGTCCCCCCCCCCAGTGTCAGGCTGTGTGTGTGTGTGTGTGTCCCCCAGTGTCAGGCTGTGTCTCCCCCCCCCCCCAGTGTCAGGCTGTGTGTGTGTGTGTGTGTCCCCCAGTGTCAGGCTGTGTGTGTGTGTGTGTGTGTGTCCCCCCCCCCCCCAGTGTCAGGCTGTGTCTCCCCCCCCCCCCCCCCCCAGTGTCAGGCTGTGTGTGTGTGTGTCCCCCCCCCCCAGTGTCAGGCTGTGTGTGTGTGTGTGTGTCCCCCAGTGTCAGGCTGTGTCTCCCCCCCCCCCCCAGTGTCAGGCTGTGTGTGTGTGTGTGTGTCCCCCAGTGTCAGGCTGTGTGTGTGTGTGTGTGTGTGTGTGTCCCCCCCCCCCCCAGTGTCAGGCTGTGTCTCCCCCCCCCCCCCCCCCCCAGTGTCAGGCTGTGTCCCCCCCCCCCCCCCCCAGTGTCAGGCTGTGTCCCCCCCCCCCCCCCCAGTGTCAGGCTGTGTGTGTGCGTGTGTTCCCCCCCCCCTCACCAGTGTCAGGCTGTGTGTGTGTGTGTGTGTGTGTGTCCCCTCACCAGTGTCAGGCTGTGTCCCCCCCCCCCCCCCCCCCCCCCCAGTGTCAGGCTGAGTGTGTGTGTGTGTCCCCCCCCCCAGTGTCAGGCTGTGTCCCCCCCCCCCCCCCAGTGTCAGGCTGTGTCCCCCCCCCCCCCCCCAGTGTCAGGCTGTGTGTGTCCCCCCCCCCCCCCCCAGTGTCAGGCTGTGTGTGTCCCCCCCCCCCCCCCAGTGTCAGGCTGTGTGTCCCCCCCCCCCTCACCAGTGTCAGGCTGTGTGTGTGTCCCCCCCCCCCCCAGTGTCAGGCTGTGTGTGTGTGTGTCCCCCCCTCACCAGTGTCAGGCTGTCCCTGGCCGCCATGTCCCTGGTTGCCCTGGTTACCGCCCCCCGCGGGGTGGGTGTGTAATCGAGCCCAGAGTCACTGATCAGCTCAGCCCCGCCCCCTCATCGATACAGCGGCGCTCGGCACACAGCCTGACACTGGGACACACAGAGACACACAGTCACACAGAGAGACACACAGAGAGAGACACACAGTCACACAGAGAGACACACAGAGAGAGACACACAGTCACACAGAGAGACACACAGAGAGAGACACACAGTCACACAGAGAGACACACAGAGAGAGACACACAGTCACACAGAGAGACACACAGAGAGAGACACACAGTCACACAGAGAGACAGTCACACAGAGAGACACAGTCACACAGAGAGAGACAGTCACACAGAGAGACACAGTCACACAGAGAGACACACAGTCACACAGAGAGAGACAGTCACACAGAGAGACACAGGCACACAGAGAGAGACAGTCACACAGAGAGACACAGGCACACAGAGAGACACAGGCACACAGAGAGACACAGTCACACAGAGAGACACAGTCACACAGAGAGACACAGTCACACAGAGAGACACACAGTCACACAGAGAGACACAGGCACACAGAGACACACACAGACACACAGAGAGACACACACAGACACACAGAGAGACACAGACACACAGGCACACAGAGAGACACACAGTCACACAGAGAGACACACACAGACACACAGAGAGACACAGGCACACAGAGAGACACAGGCACACAGAGACACACAGTCACACAGAGAGACACACACAAACACACAGAGAGACACAGGCACACAGAGAGACACAGGCACACAGAGAGAGACACACACACAGAGAGACACAGTCACACAGAGAGACACAGACACACAGAGAGACACACACAGGCACACAGAGAGACACAGGCACACAGAGAGACACATACAGAGAGACACACACAGGCACACAGAGAGACACACACAGGCACACAGAGAGACACACACAGTCACATAGAGAGACACAGTCACACAGAGAGACACAGGCACACAGAGAGACACACAGTCACACAGAGAGACACAGGCACACAGAGAGACACACGCACACAGAGAGACACACACAGTCACACAGAGAGACACACACAGTCACACAGAGAGACACAGTCACACAGAGAGACACACACAGTCACACAGAGAGACACACACAGGCACACAGAGAGACACACACAGGCACACAGAGAGACACACACAGGCACACAGAGAGACACAGTCACACAGAGAGACACACACAGGCACACAGAGAGACACACACAGGCACACAGAGAGACACACACAGGCACACAGAGAGACACACAGTCACACAGAGAGGCACACATAGAGACACACAGTCACACAGAGAGACACACAGTCACATAGAGAGACACACAGTCACACAGAGAGACACACAGTCACACTTAGAGACACACACAGTCACACAGAGAGAGACACACACAGTCACACAGAGAGACACAGACACACAGAGAGACACACACAGTCACACAGAGAGACACAGGCACACAGAGAGACACACAGTCACACAGAGAGAGACACACACAGTCACACAGAGAGACACAGACACACAGAGAGACACACACAGTCACACAGAGAGAGACACACAGTCACACAGAGAGACACAGGCACACAGAGAGACACGGGCACACAGAGAGACACACAGTCACACAGAGAGACACACAGTCACACAGAGAGACACAGGCACACAGAGAGACACACAGTCACACAGAGGGACAGGCACACAGAGAGACACAGTCACACAGAGAGGGACAGGCACACAGAGAGAGAGACACAGTCACACAGAGAGACACAGGCACACAGAGAGACACAGGCACACAGAGAGACACACAGACACTCACACAGAGAGACACAGTCACACACAGTCACACACAGACACACAGAGAGACACAGACACTCACACAGAGCACTGTCACAGCCTGCACTACCTGCACTACTAATAATAATACTTGCAGCCAGGCAGGTCAGAGTGAAACCTCGGGCAAGTTCCCTTACTCCACACACACACGCACACACATACACACACATACACACACGCACACACATACACACACGCACACACATACACACACACACACATACACACACGCGCACACACACACACGCGCATACACACAAACGCACATACACACGCACGCACACACACGCATACACACACACACACGCACGCACACACACACACGCCTGATAATAATCCCTCAAAACAAACTACAATAATAATAAATTGGTCATTTCAATTGGCTGCTGCGTTTCGCCCACAAATAACAAGGTCAATTCACTTTATAGGACAACCTGTGAAGCGCTTTGAGACACAGTCTAGGAGACGTGAAAAGCTCCTATCAAAATTCAAGGATTATTATTATTATACTATTGCACTTGCGCAGTCCTGCGGCTCAGTGGTTAGAGCGCTCGCCCCTCGCGAGCGAGAGGACCTGGGTTTGATTCCCAGCCGGGGCAAATCCGTGAAGTTACACCTATTTAATATTCACTTCTATATTAATTGATCAATCAACTGATTTATCAAGGAAAACTATAATAAGTAACTCAATAAATACAATGATAATATCCAGTCAATTCGCTTCGCAATGAAGCTCGTTGAGACATCTCGAAGACACGATAAGGCGCTGTATCAAATGCAAGGATTATTATTACTATTAGAATTATTATTGTCTTAAGGCTACACGGAAGCTGAGGCATCACAAGAGAAGAATTCCCTCTTCACCCAACAGACAATCCATCAGGAGTGACCGATTTAGAACAATTACTGATTGATTGAGCTGATTGCAGTTGCTGTGTTTGCCTACCAGATGGCCCTATCTCCCAACAAAATAGAGGTGGCGAAAACAGATGGCGGGTTGGAGTGACATCACTGTGGCACACATCACTTCCTCCCTCTCCTTGACGACACTCAACGCTTTCCCGTCAATTGATCGGTCAAAGAAAACTTGCACCGGTGGCCGGATTCCTTGTTGAAACGTCGCCTTTTGTTTACAAAGGAAACACAAGGTCGTGATCGTACACTATTCCATGTCTTTTGTTTCACTTCCTTCACTGGCCTTCACAATATAAGTGCTTGCAGAGCTTTAGAGCGAGTGAGGGAGTGAGACTGGGCTTTTTTAAAAAAATAAAATTGATTAGATTTGATTTGTTTCCTTCTTACATTGTTCTAATTTTTTTTCTATCTTTCAATTTTAATCAAACAAAAATCGAACGAAAAAGGAAAAGTAATTGTCAACCCAATCCACTGCCATTTGTGGGGAACGCTGCTGTGCACAATTGGCTGCCGCGTGCTGCCCACAAAATACACAGTCAATCCACTCTACAGTATATATGAAGTGCTTTGAGACGTCTCGAAGACACGATAATGTGCGAAACACGACAGCCAACAGTCAAGCAAACAGTCGTGGGTTGAGTGATCAAATGATTATTTGTTTTTACGGGATTATTACCCCGGAAAGTGATCTACCAACAAGAAAACCATCGACTAACAATAGGGTTCTGACTTACAGCTGGTAAAAATGGAAATGTGGAGTTAGGAAATTTGTCGAACTCGCCCGGTCCTATCGCTCGCGAGGCGAGTGCTCTTAACCACTGAGCTACAGGTCTCCTCACGATGTGGAGTCTCCACACAATGGAGAAAGCAATGTAATAAACTAAAGAAATGAAAAAGGCCCATCTAGTTCACCTTCGTCCATTACCTGCAGTTGCCACATAGTGGCGTCACCCATGTTCACTGCCAAGTCACTGACAGGCACAGTAAAATGTAAAGAAATTAGACTCCAAAGATAGTTTTAATTGACCGAATGAGAGACGTACGCACATCAGGCTCTGCAAAACAAAAGATTAGTAAGGTTGTATTCATGTTGCTATCTCAATCCAATTTAAAGTGTAACACCACATCTGATATTGTTTTGCAGTGTGTAACGTATTTCATCCTCGTTCATCATCCTGTTATTCCTGATGAGATAAATTGTTATTCCTGATGAGATAAATTGGGTTTATATGTCTGACCACCTGTGCATTCAATTGGATGAGTCTTTAATCTGTTATTTTTGGGTTTTCCAGTTGTTAAGGTTTTCTCTGTCTCTGTCTCTTTCTCTAAAGGACACTGGAATGTGATAAAGAGAGTATTTCAATTTGAGAGGATGGGGTTCTCTACGTTTGTGTGTGTGTGTTGGGGGGGAGCTGTCCAGAGTTTTACATGGCATAAGATGCCTTTTTTTAAGAGCCAGCCTGGTTGGTGTCCGATACAATCAATCAATCAATCAATCAATCAAAACTTACATTTATGTAGCACCTTTCACTTCGAGAGGATATCCCAAGACGCTGCACAGTCAGGTAGGCACAAGAGCGGGTGGGAGGGGCAGTATGAAGGAGAGTAGGAAAATTGACTATATTTGTGGGCAAAACGCGGCAGCCAAATTGCGCACAGCAGCGTCTCACAAACAGTCACAGAAATGGGGCCAGGGGAGAAAGGGGGAAAAGAGGGTCAGGGGGGAGAGGGAGGAAAAGGTGGGGTTAAGTCAGGGAAAAAACAGGGAGAGGGAGGGAGGGAAAGCTAGGTGGGGGACAAAATCGGAGAAATGGGGAGAAAGTGGGGTAAGAGGGTAGAGGGAGGGAAGGGGGAAAAGGGGGAGAGAAAGGTTCAAGTTGCTAAACGACTTTTATTCAGTCATTTTGAAATTTTAAAAAAATTCAAATAATCTATATCCAACAACAACAACAACAAATTACACTTATAAAGCGCCTTTCACGTCGGGAGGACGTCCCAAGGCGCTGCACAGGAGGCGTGTGACCCGAGCTGGGAGGGGAGTGTACGGGAAGGGGTGAAACACGAATTGGAGGTCGAAAAATTCGTGGGGGAACAAAAGACACGGTCGAAGAGGAAAGTCTTCAAACCGCCTTGAAAGAGGAAAGGGAAGAGGCGAAACGGAGGCGATTGAGGGATGGTATTCCATAGGGTGGGAGCGGAGAAACTGAAGGCCCGGCCTCCGATGGTGGGGCGGTTCGGGCGGGGGGCTTGGAGCAGGCCAAGTCCTGCTGAACGGAGGGTCCGGGTGGGCGTGTAGGGGGAGAGTAGATTGGTTAAATAGGGCGGGGCAAGGCCGTGTAAGGCCTTGAAGGTGAGGACGAGGATCTTGAACTCGATCCTCTGGAGGATGGGGAGCCAGTGGAGACGGGCGAGGGTGGGGGTTATGTGGTCGCGGAGGCGGGTGCGGGATAGTACACGGGCTGCAGAGTTTGGGATGACCTGCAGCCTATGAATGGAGGAACTGGGGAGGCCGACGAGGAGAGAGTTTCCGTAGTCCAGCCGTGAGGTGATGTACGCGGGCACGAGTGTTTCGGCAGCGCGGGGGGTGAGGTAGTTGCGGAGCCTGGCAATGTTGCGCAGATGGAAATAAGCGGTGCCGGTCAAGGCACGGATGTGGGGGAGGAAGGAGAGTTTTTGATCGAACATGATGCCGAGGTTCCTGACTGGCTTTGTGAGGTGGAGAGTACAGCCTTGGATGTTGAGGCTGGCAGCGCCCGATGTGCGGAGGCGCTGGCTTGAGCCAATCAGGAGGGCCTCGGTCTTGCTCACTTTCAATTGGAGGAAGTTGTCCCTCGTCCAGGACTCAATGTCGGACAGACATGCTGTCAGAACATCGATGGTCTGGGGGTTGAGGGATGAGGCAGAAAGGTACAGCTGGGTGTCGTCCGCATACATATGGAAATTTACCCCATGTTTGCGGATGACATCGCCCAGAGGGAGCGTGTAAATGGTGAAAAGGAGGGGGCCGAGGACAGAGCCCTGAGGGACACCGTGAGTAACTGTGCGGGGGTTTGAGAAAAAACCGTTGGAAGAAACAAAGTGTAAACGGTGGGTCAGGTAGGAATGGAACCAGTCAAGGACTGTGCCTTGAAGGTTGAGGTGGGAGGAAAGACGTTGGAGGAGGATGGTGTGATCGACTGTGTCCAAATGACTGTGTCTTAAACCAAATAGGTTGGTTTAAGCAAATGAGAGCTAAATCATTTATATATACATTACATATATATATATATATATATAATGATTCATTGTCACGTGGAGGAGGTGGTGGGGGGAGGGGGGGGGGGGGAATTGTAAATTTAGATCAATTAGAATTAAATCAACCTGCTAAAGTACAGCCTCGCCAGATTCCAATTTCTAAATTTGCGCTGGTGAAAAATCCTCCCACTTTGGTTCTCACTCTCCCTCCCACAGGAATTCTGTTCTCTTACTTGCTGCTGACGGAGACTTGCCATTTCCAAATAACAACAGCAAAGTGACATTCACACAGCGACTGCCTTTCCTGTTGGGAGGACGTCCCAAGACGCTGGACGGTCAGGGAGTTACGAGTCAGGATCGGGAGTGGGTGGAGGGCAAGGAGAGGGTGGGGGTAGGAGGTGGGGGCAGAGAGGCTGAAATGGTATTTCTATAAAAAAAAGAAAATCACGGCAGGTGGAAAACAAGTGAGATTATACCGAGATATGAAAGCTGAATACGCCAAACCATTACTGTTCAGCTTCACACTGTTGACATCCAATGGGAAGTTGGTTGGCATTTTTATCAATGTGAAACTTTAAGAAGCAGAAATACAGCACACACAAACCAACCAGCGCACACAAACACCGCGAAAAGCGGGAAAGGACAGTGTGAAAGGCAACAGAAGGAAACAGTGTGCGATTTGTACCAAATTACTGTTGTGAGTGAAGCATTGAACGGAAATGAAAGAAATATTTGCAAATATTCACGACTTTCTAAGTATGAGGGTTGACACACGCTCTGACACCTGTGATAGCTAGACTGCCATAATAATGGTAAAAATAATAATCCTTGCATTTGATATAGTGCTTTTCACATCTTCTAGATGTCTCAAAGCGCTTCACAGAATATACTGGAGAGTGAACTGTGAGCCCACAAATATGGAGATATTTGTGGGCGAAACGCAGCAGCCAAATTGCGCACAGCTCAGTGGTAAAAATGACAAATTAAAAAAAAATTAGATTCCTAATAAAGTATATTATTTTAAAACAGATGCGCACACCAATCTATTTATCATAATATAAATCTTACACCTCATGTATAGTGCAATTTATTTGAATGTCCTGTTCATGATGAAACCTTGGGCAAGTTTCCTTACTCCACATGCCTAATAATAATCCCTCAAAAAAAAAAGATAAATTAGTCATTTCAATCCACGACTGTTTGTGGAGACGCTGCTGTACGCAATTGGCTGCCCCATTTCGCCCACAAATACACAGTCAATTCACTTTACAGTATATTCTGTGAAGCGCTTTCAGATGTCTAGAAGACGTGAAAAGCGCTATATCAAATGCAAGGATTATTATTATTATTACGTAGCTTTAGAACCACTCTGGGTTAATAATAAATGTGAATGAAACAGAATGTGTGAATGTGTGATACATCGTTTTAGTGAAAATGTTGCTCTAAAAATGTACTCAAATCCCTAAAACATCCTCTCATGAACCATCATCATGTTTTAATCATTTAGCCCCGGCCTATTCAGCGGTTTGGTTACATTTACTCTTTTTTTAAGGTAAACCTTCTCCGCATATTGATTCCCTCTTGTCTCAGTTAGTCATCATACGCTCAGAGTCAAGAATTCTCCCACGTTAAAGCTGAAGTGAGTGACTTGCTGACAATTCGCCCACAAATACAGTCAATTCATTTTACAGTGTATTCTCTGAAGCACTTTGAGACGCCTACAATATGCTATAAAGCGCTATATCAAAAATGCAAGGATTATTATTATAATGATTCACCCATAAGGCAGCTAACTCACTGACACGCAGGATTGATTTGGAGAGACGATGGGAATCAAATGATAGCATTCACATGTCAGCAAATGTCTCATTTGCACAACAAATTTCCTGATCCAGCTCAGGCCATCAATAAGACTTTCAGGCAAGGCAATCAATCCACTTCCCTACAAAGAGATAGGGAACTTTCCCTCTCTCACTATGAAAAAAAAATTTTAGAAAAAAAATCAGCCCACGCTAATCCTGTCGATGTCGGCACCATCTTTTCTAAATGTGTCAAACCAGCTCTCCCGATCGGTTGTCATTAAACATTCCCTGACAGTACAGACGCACAGATATAGGCCAACAGGTACAGTGGCGTAGAAGCAGAATAACTAGCGCTTTGGCTAAGGCAGGAGGAAGACGGTTAACAGAGAATATAAATAAGTAATAGAGAGGGAATTAAATTTTAAGCCTTCCTTTATCACTAGGATCTGCGTATGACATTTGAAAGCCCAGTTTGTTTCCTGTTTATAGACAAATACCGTAAGGTTTGGAGACAAACGTCTACAATCGATCAATATGTCGTTTTACTTTGATTCACAGCAATTTTCATTTAATGATCCTGAGCAATGTTCTGTATAAAATTCTACGTTTTTATCTTTTTGGATCCCCGCGGCGTAAAATAATAATCCTTGCATTTGATATAGCGCTTTTCAAGTCTTCTAGACATCCCAAAGTGCTTCACAGAGTATACTGTAAAGTGAATTGACTGTATATTTGTGGGCGAAACGCGGCAGCCAATTGTGCACAGCAGTGTCCCCACAAACAGTCATGGATTGAAATGATCAATTTATTATTGTTTTATTTGAGGGATTATTATTAGGTGTGTGTGTGGAGTCAGGACTCCACAGCGTATTGGGTAGAGCACTCACCTCGCGAGCAAGTAGACCTAGATTTGATTCCCAAGAGGGGTGAAATGAAATGTTGGGCAAGTTTCCTTACTGATCAAGCATGCCTCGGTTTACCTAACAGTAAGTAGGAACAGTAAGTTATTCTGCTTCTACGCCACTGTACCTGTTGGCCTATATCTGTGTGTCTGTACTGTCAGGGAATGTTTAATGACAACCGATCAGGAGAGCTGGTTTGACACATTTATAAAAGATGGTGCCGACATCAGCAGGATTAGAGTGGGCTGATTTTGTTAGTTGAGGCGGGTGGCTTTTCTGGGGGTAATAATCCCTTCAAAAAATAAATAATTTGGTCACTGAATCCCAGACTGTTTGTGGGAACACTGCTGTGCGCAATTTTTCTCTCCGTTTCCAGTTCTTTGATGCTTCTTCACATGGTTTTCCATCACCTCAAACCCTTTGAGAATTGTTAAACGGCTCCTTCCTTTGCCGGTCTGATTTTCCCGTCTCGGTGGGAGATGTAAATATTTTACTACCCGCCTCAGATTAATTTCCTCTCTGTAAAGTTTGGTCAATAGGTATTGGCAAATGTTCATTTGTGGGCAAGCTAAAAATAAACTTCCCAATGCTCGATGGATCACTCCAATGTAGCATCTGTCACGGTTTTCCGATCCGCAAAGGGGACAAAGCGCACTTTCTGTTAGCCTTAATAATAATAATAACGTGTGCCTTTTTATATAAATAACGCTTTTGCTTTGTCTATGATTAAACGTCTCGAGCGGAGAAGGGACACACAGAAATCCAGATCCTGTCAATGGTACAAAAAAAGATTATGGACAGGATAAATATCTAACTGAACCTGCGGAGGGAAGATAATCCCTTTATCACTTGACAATAATGGATGAAAACTGAACAAATGAAGAGACAGAAGATAGCCAGTTGGCGTTCCAATACTGGTGAGAGGTGATAACAGGCTATGAGGGTGTGTGTGTGTGTGTCTCTGTGTGTGTGTGTGTGTGTGTGTGACTCCCTTACATCAAAACATTTACAGCCTTTAGAAATGGCTCCAGAGAAATGCCTAGACATGTGGAGAAGTGATAAGGTCGGAATATATTAGTAATTGAGATCCAGTCTGGTTAAAAATCTGAAATGTTGTTCAACTAGATCACAGAAATGTCGAGGAGGCAGCCTGCCTACGAGGCGGAGGCCACATGCATCCACACATACAGTCATTGCACTTAACAAAAAAACAGGCTGTGAAGCGCTTTTTGAGTCCTTTTGATGTGATAAGGCACCATTGTGTCAAAACCAAGGTTGACTTCCAGAGATTTAAAAAACAAATTAATTCAACGGATTTGCTGCTACTCCTGATTGTTGAGCCCATCTTGTAGTCAACCATTCTTACTTTTGAACGGATTTAATTCATAGCGCATTCAGGGCAAATTTAGAAACAGGCAGTTGTCTTGTGGATAATGGATTATTATTTTACCTTACTTGTCGGGATATGTATTTACTGTATTTACACCATTATAGAAAATTAGCTGGTGTAGAGAATGTTTGGCAAATGTAGGCAAAAATAACCTTTATTGGGAGAGCGGTCAGTTGTGGGGGGGTGGGGGTGGGGTGGGGGGGAGGCGGGGGCGGAAGGCAGGGAGCATACAGGCTGAAATATGCTGATGTTATTTCCTTTCTCTAGACGCCAAGCAAAGCGTATAACATGTTACTGCTGCTTAGCACAGTCCATGTAAGCATCCCGCAAATATGAAGCATTGCATTGCAAAGCGTTTCTCGTGCGCAGACAGACAGCAGAATGGACAAGATAAGTACAATACCCTCTTTGCCATTAGCTGACAATTTTATGCCTTATTAATCAGCTGCGGTAAGAAAATAAAACACGTGTCCGTGTACATAACACAGCAACAGCACCCAACCATATACATCACTCACTGAAACAATCCTTTTTTCAATCGGTCACTGACGTCATCATAATCCAAATCAATTTGTTTGATCAATATAAACCTGCTCCCCATCGCACGCTTAATAGAAAGGTCAGCAGTACAGCGCCCTATCTCCTCCCCCACCACAACACACACACACACACACACAAATTATATTTCCAGTGGTGAAAATAATTAATAAGGTCCATGAGTTAAGTGAATTACAAATTAATACTGCGCGGCAGCTATACGATAATTGCAAAGAAGAAGAAGAAAAAAATGCAGTGATGGTTTTCCACCTGCACCATGTTAAATGAAGTGAAGGTTGACAAGATGAAAGGATTTATGTGCAAGAGCATGAATAATTCAGGAGGAGTGCAGACTGCTTCGGTGATCTTCCAAGGCAAAAAAACCCTCCAGTTTCTCTCGGATGAGGCGCTGGTAACAACACTCGCTTTCTCTCCTTCTTTCACTTTGATTATTACAGTGAAATTCATACGATTCACGGTTTCCACGTTACATATTTAAGCTTAGCATTCATTATTGCCTTATTGTCACATTCCTGCAAGGTGCTAAAATGTCCTAGTTTCCGTTGCTTTGCTTATTATTCTTATTATTTTTATCATTATTATTTTATTTTTCAGGACAATTATTCTCTAGTAGGGGAGAACGTCAAACATCTTCAGTGTTTTTTTTCCCAGATAAAAAAGCCTGTGTCAGTCAGCCTTCGACGAATTGTGTGAACCCAACCCACAAAGAATGATTCACCAAATGTACATTTTTTTTCTATAACCAGACGCTTTTACGGGCATGTGCTTTTTACCCAGAAACACAAACAGACTCTTACAAATTGCATTAGCCGTGGCTGTAGCCTGGTTTACAGGGTTCTTCAAAAAAAATATAGCAGCAGAGGTTATATTTGTCCAGTTCGTCTGGAACAAGTGACGTGTTTTGTTGACTTTGAGAAAAAAAGCGTAGCAACAGAAGCTCCCTAGCAACAGAGCTCTCCCAGTGATACACTGATCCTGTATAACACACAGCTTCCTCCCGCAGAAAAACACACGGTCAAATTCTATATTCTGCGAAGGCCTTTGAGACGTCCCGAAAGACATGATAAAATTGCCCAATGTTTCACCCATGTACCTCCTCTGTCAGACATCGCAAGCCTGGTCCCCAACAAACACCGAGCAAATGAGCAGTGGTACTTAAACATGGCAGCAAATCCTGCACCATGATGGAATCACTCACTCACTCACCCCACACACAGACACACAGACACACAGACACAGAGTATTACATTGGTGCTATCCTACAGCATTTCGTTGATTCAGGACTTCAACTGGTTTAGGACATGTAACTACTGTTGTTATCGCTATGCTTTGCTGAACAACAAATATAAAAATAGCATGTGGGGGCGGGAGGGAGAACCGTATTTTGAGAGTCTCGAGGTTTGAAAATAACATTTCCATGTGTTTACGTGAGTTAAATTACATGCAGTTTGCAGATTGGTTGCATCCTGTAGATCTGTGGCTAAAGAACATGTGTTATCAGGAAAAACTGAGCTGGTGTTACCTCATTGGGAAGATTCACAATATAGCCGGGTTGAATTTATATAATATCTCTCAAGTCGTTCGGACGTCTCAAAGCGCTTCACAGAATAATAATAATAATAATAATAATCCTTGCATTTGATATAGCGCTTTTCACATCTTATCAACGTCGCAAAGTGCTTCACAGAATATACTGTAAAGTGAATTGATTGTATATTTGTGGGCGAAACGTGGCAGCCGATTGCACACAGCAGCGTCCCCACAAACAGTCTGGATTGAAATGACCAATTTCTATTATTGTGTTTTTTTTTGAGGGATTATTATTGTGTGTGAAGTAAGGGAACATGCCCAAGGTTTCGCCCTGACCTGCCTGGATTCGAACACGGGTCTCACTCTTGTAAGGTGAGTGCTCTAACCATTGAGCTACAGGAGTAGATGGTAAAGTGAATTGATTCTATGTTTTCTGTATCAGGAATGCAAAACAGAACATTTTAAGGAATTATATTTCTGACAATGATTTGCGAATATATTACAAGTTCAGATCAGTTTTCTTTTTGGTTGATTTGTGCAATGATTGTTTCCGAAGAGCGTGTTTGCCAACAGCCTTGAGATTACAACTATCTGGTTACACGATGAGTTATAACAGAGTAGGCAGCATGGCCATTAAAAACATTATCCACTGTTTATTTACTTGCAGGATGTGTACTCGCATGAAAGCCTTTTAGCAGAAGGTTTCCTTTCAGTCATCATTTTAATTGATTCAATGATCAGGACTAGTTGCTTTATAGTCACTTTTCTGCTGCGTCATGGAGGACTCAACTCCTCCACAAACACTCACACACATACACACACACGCATTGTGTGAACACTAAGCTGTGCACAGCTTCAAACATTATTTTACCAAATGGGTCAACCGCTAACATATAACTCTCACAGTGTTGGCATTGAGGTAGAAGCAGTGGGGAATGTCAAATGTGGTTCTCGAGATGAAACTGCCTGTGGATTTATACAACAACTTGCGTTTACACAGCGCCCCTCAGGCAGGATAGCGCCCCAGAGCATTTGGCAGTGACGGGAGGGTGACACTGAGCAAGGGGAAGGTGACCGTAGGCACGATCAAAGAGGGAAGTCTTCAGGCACCCCCTGAAGATGGGGAAGGAAGCAACAAGGCTGTCGGATAGAGGAAGAGGCTCCAGAGTTTCTGGTCATAGTGACTGAAACCACAGCGGCCGAGGGCGGTGCGGAGGCCACCAGGGGTAAGCAGGAGGGTGGAGCCAGTCGAGGGGAGGCAGTGGGTAGTGGGATGGGGAGAAAGCAAGTCGGGAGAGGTAGGAAGGTGTCAGGGGAGGAATGGATATACATATTTAGCTGATCTTACTTATGTCTAAATTATTTATGCGACATAAACCTTTACTTGTATTTCCCATTGGTCACCCCAACTCCCCCTCTTTCCCTCCCTCCGCCTTCCCCATCCCTGACCCCAGCTCGGGTCTGAAAGATAGACTGTCCCAGCGCCTTGAGACGTCCTCCTGACGTGGAAGGCACTGTACAAGTGTCATTTTGTTGTTGTTGTTGTTGTAGTTCTGAAACAGGAAGAGCGATTGTCTACTCCGCCACCATTAATTAATCATATTTAAAGCCCTCCACAACCTCACCCCACCCTTGGCGGGCGAGCCTTTAACCACTCTGCCCCAACCTCTGGAACTCCATCCCACAGTCCCTCCGCCTCGCCCCCTCCCTGCCCTCCCTGAAGTCTCGCTTCAAGACCCTCCTCTTCAATGGACCCATCGACAACTCCTAATTTCCCCCTTCCCTCCCCCCCACCCCCCGCCCCCCCCACAGGTCATCAGCTCGGGTCTGAAGCAGTGACTGTCCAATGTATTGAGACGTCCTCCTGACGTGAAAGGCGCTAAACAAGTGTAATTTTGTTGTTGTTGTTGTAATCATTACAGTTCTTTTCTAACACTGCTGTTTGGGGAGCTCAATCCCGGCTAATCACCCTGAATCCTGCAGCACATTCCACATACAGGACTGTGTTGGTCTAGTCTCGTGTGTGGGCGGATGAATCATCACTGGAAGCAGCTTTCCTCTTGTATCTGTTCTGAAAAATCTTGTCAAATCCAATTATGTGCAACAGTTTTTGGTGGAGAACGACTTTCATTTTAAAAGCTTAGCATTTACCATTTGCATCTATCTTTTTTTCTAACCTTAAAATCCAGTTGAAAACTTTTCATTTATTTACCTTTTCCCCATGACTTCCTCCTTCCATCTTGAAAAAAATCTAAGCAGCTTTTTTTTCCCAAAATATATTTTAAAAAAAGGCATTTTGTCGGCTGAAAAGGATCTTGAAATGCTGTACATTTTTAAATTTATTTTTCCATCTTTGAGGAAACCGTGACTTAAGGTTAAGATTTGACTTAAGTGGATTTCGATAAACTAGTCTTTTAAAGGATGAGCTAATGTTGTAATGGCAATGAATATAACTGGACAAACAATATACAGGCAATTCATTTTACAATGTATTCTGTGAAGCGCTTTGAGATGTCTCGAAGATGTGATAAGGCGCTGTATCAAATGCAAGATTTACTATTATTATTATATATTATTTACCTGTAAAAGACGATGAAATTACAGGCAATCGTGTCTCCAATTTATATGAGGTGCAATCCTTCAAAATGATCTGAAGTGGGACTTGAAAGAACAGCTTGATTTAACAACAACAAAATTAGACTCGTGTAGTGCCTTTCGTGTCAGGAGAAAGGGTTTAATGCCCTGCTCGCTGGGATAGACTGTGATTCCGCTGTCTAAAACGTCAATGGGAGTGTGTGCTAACATGATTTCATTGTCAGATTTCAGTACATCTGTACAACAAATGCAAGGTAACACACATCATGAACCCAAAAAAATATAGTCTATACAACAATAATTTTGATTAGAAAGGTGACCAAAGGCGCGGTCGAAGTACACCAGTGTACAATAAAAATAAACTCGTTATCTACATGTTCCTCACCACACCCCCCCACCCCACACCCCCAATCCACTCTGGCTTAATTCATTGTCCATCAACATTAAGGTTCATTTTTTTGTGTGACTAAAAACTAATAAAATAAAATGTGCAGTAAGTTAAGAATATTTTGTGGTTGCAGATAATGATGGGTTTAATGAAGGATTACTGCTTCTATATTTTCCACTTTTTTACTAAATCCAATTAACCTTCACTATAGTATGTGGTCTGGCGTGTAATGCTCCCAAAAATCCATAATACTGTATTATTCTCATCAAAGCCGTGGGAGGATCACGTGACAGCGCAATGAAAGGCATTAAATATATTTTATTATGCTTCTCGCTACTGTGGTAAAGTGCTGTAATCTGCAAAAAAAAACATTCACAATGCCTCACTGCAGAACAGACTAAGTTCCACTGCCTCCGTCTGCTTAAAAAATAGCTGCTGAATAGGATATTTTTTGGGGAGCGTCCTTGAAAACCTTTGCGTACAGCATTTCTTTTTAAGTTTGGGTTTCTAGGGAGTTTTCCTTTATGGCCAATTAAAAAAAAAAAGTGTTTATCCTTGTGCAATTGAATAAAAACCCACCACTGAATTGACCGAGCATTGTGTCATAAAATAGGTCACAGTTTTGATAGGTTTTTAATCAAACTTCAGTTCCCAAGACATTCTTTTTTTGGGTGAGTCAGCGAGAGTGTCTGTCTGACACTAGCAGGGATCCAGCACCATGCTTAAGAGTATCCCAAAACCGGTAGATGAACAGAAACAGCTGTTCAAGTTAATGAACTCCAATTTAAATACTTCGAGTTGCTTTTGAATTATTACGTTTATTACAGTCGTCATGTATACAAACATCCTCTTATTTTTGTTAAATCGGTAGGTATACTGTGTAACGGTTAGAAAACAGTCAGTTGACCACATACTTTTCCAAGGACAGAATAGCTGAGAATAGTTAAACAGAAGTCAGAGACTGTAAAAAATGCCCAATGTTTTGGTCTGATGATGCAATGCTACTGGGTGGCAAAATGTACAATAAGACAAGACAGCTTGTGAATAAATGATGGATATATGAAAACCTAGTTTGATTTTCTGGCTTTGATGGAAGACTTCACTGAATCCTGATCACTTGGGGTGATTTTCAATAATAATAATCCTTGTATTTGATAAAAGTGCTTTTCACATCATATCAACGTCTCAGAACGCTTCACAAAATATACTGTAAAGTGAATTGACTGTATGTATATTTGTGGGTGAAACACGGTAGCCAATTGCACACAGCAGCGTTCCCAATGTCTGCGTTTAAAATAGCCGCATGGATTCATTTGATGTTGTGCCTTATCAAGTCTTTTGAGACGTCTCAAAACGCTTACCGTAAAGTGAGCTGACTACTTTTTGTGGGTGAAACCTGGCAGCCAATTACGCATCCCACGCCATCCCACAGCCAGCCATGGATCGAGAGACAAAATTATTATTATTATTTTGTTTGAAAGGGATTGTTACCCACAGAAAATGATTCGCCAATCGATTTTACAACCAGGTTCCTACTCACTGCCAGGTAACCAGAGGCGTGTGGAGCAAGGAAACTTGTCTTTGCCCTGCCCTGGAATTGAACCCGGGTCCTCTCGCTTGCGAGACGAGTGTTCTAACCGCTGAGCTGCAGGACTCCACATGGAGACCAGAGAGGTCCTGTGTTGCATTCCGGCCTGGTCAGCTCCTCTATTGAGTGAAGCTTGATGATAACGCATGTTTGTACATGGAGAAAGGACAGGCCTGGGCTTCGATTACGATTGCTGTCTCCTCCCCACAATTGAACAACTCGCTGAGTCTGGCTTGCTTGGCTCTTAGTTAAAATTAGGACAAGATTCTGGAGCGTTAAGCAGTCCTACTGCACCATACCAGTTCTGAAGAGGGTAATTAACGACCGGAATGGATTTTTGGCTGCTGAGAAGGATGCTTGAGGTCACGACATCGGACTAATTTAAGAAACAGCTTGTTGCTAAAATGGGGCGACAGTAAGGCACAAACCTGCCTTGCCATTTCGTGAAAACAATGACTGGGAACTCCACTGTGCACGTATAATTATAACCTCGGAGTTCAGGAGCTTCTGATGTGAGAAATCTAATTTATTCTTAAAATGCACAAATGATGAAAAAAGAATGTTAAAAAATGTAAACTTTTTTTAAAAACCCCGTTCTTTTTTTTTAATGTAGCTTATAAAAGTAGTCAAAAGTAGTTACAGAATTGATGTATCAATGACATCTGGACAATGCCAAGCCAATAAAAGTTCACACCGACTCAATGATTTATGTACAATAAAAAAAAAGTCGCCTTTATTTGTTAGCGTTGTTTTTAGTAATGCAGTCTCACCATTATTTACGGTAATAGTAGCATTATCCCGCATGCAGTTCACTAATACACTACTAGTCAATAGACTTTAATAAAAGGAGTTTACATTGAACTTTTGCTTTGTGTAAGAAAACACACCAAAAAAAAAATGACCTGGAATGCGATTAACCAAGTGATTTTTTGATAGGGTGAAAAAGACTAAGGGGGACTTTTGAGTGGAATTTTCCATTTCCCCACTGAGAACAGATCTCCTAGTGCAACATGAATCATTTCACAAGACAGAAAAATCTGCGGAAGGGACAGTGTGTAAAAGGATTAAAGGCTGTTTGTTTGTTGTGGCAAATAATAAAAAAATTCTCACCATTACCAATGCAGGCAGTCCTTTAAGATTTGGACAACATTTTTTCTTGTTCCTGGTTTCGAATGAGAAGCAAGTGAATAATGATGATCCTAATTCTAGTTGATTGTTGGTTATACTGAAAGCAAACGGTGAAAGCAAATGAAAGCCTCCAGCATTAATCCATTAACTAATTATTTATACTTTTTTTTAAAAAGAAGAATCTTTTGGGAAGTTCGTTGATGAAGAGGTGGATGAAAGTAAGAAAAGTATCTGGTTCTGACCTGAAATAATTCTCATCAGCTTTTTGTTGTTAAAATCTTTCAAAATATATGTACAAAAATGCAGAAAAGTAAACCGAAATGATTCTTTACAGTATGTATATTTTTCCTTTAGAAAATTCAATTCAAAACCACGTAAAATTTTGAGAGCATTTGAAGCGGATATTCTGCAACAGTATTCTGTACAAGTTCTGGTTTGACAACATACAGTAAAGTAAGTAGTCCCACTTGGTTTAGGAAAAACTCAACAACGACAACGACAAAAACAAAACAAGTGAATGAAAGAAAGCGTTTTTAAATGAACCGCAAACTACTGCTCATGAGATGCAGGTCGTATTGAACGAGTTATCGCTCCATCACTGGTTTATGGCTTCCCATTTTTCAATGACTTAATGGTACTGGTGAAAGAGACGGTTATAGGCGGTTATCAACATGCATTAGTGACAGGGACCAAACTATATTTCCAATGACACAGAGAGCACATCATCTCACCTGTGCACAGCTTGCAAACGTTAGATTGGTGACTATTTGGTGACCATTTGATGCAACATCAACAACAAAAAAATGAATGAAAACAACCATTTTTGTGCCCCCAACAAGAACCACAGAGTGAAACAGCACAGCTATTTACACAACAGAGGTTGGTGTTTTTTTTGTCTTCCCCTCGTTCCCCCACCCCACCCCAGCCCTCCCCCCCCCCACCCCACTTTTGGCACGCCAATTGCCAGCCTCGCTGAGAGGCGAAGAAGGCTAAACCAGGAATAAACAAAAAAGCAGAGCAATTTCTAGCGTCGTTCCAACTCAGGCCCGATTCCTCTTTGCCGAGCAAACCTCCTCCCCGATTCTAATCCGATCATTCTCGTCAATATCAAACTCAATACACAGTTCATGGTGCCGGCAAGAACATTAGACTACGATTGCTTCCTCCCGTTCACTGAGCCTGCGAATGACCCGCGTACAAATATCCCCACCAGATAGCAGTTCAGGAGTTTTGTTAAGTGACAGTGACAGGCACATACAGTATTAGCAATGTTCCAATATAAACACGACACACTTTCGTAAAGCACCTCAGACGAATGAGTCAACCCGAAACACTGAATAGATTGTTTTTTTGTTCTCTTACGATCGACTCGCGGCTTTTAATGATTTTTCGTGCACAATGGATAAGTGGCAGCATGCTCCCATGCAAGTCACTTTAGTACATGTTAAACAGACACTTGATTCGAAACCCTCCAGCCTGATAATCCTCCGGCCCCTTCTGTGATAGTGCGGTTCTCAACACCTCTGCTCGCCCAGGCATCACTAAAGCCCATTTACACAAAAAACAGACGCGAAAAGTAAAACGGGTTGTGAATTAGGAAACGCATAATGAAAACGCCTGTTCCAGAGGGTCCAGGGACACCATGAGTAAGCAAGCCGGAATGCGAGATACTAAGGGTAAAATATACTGACGTTTGTTATACATTTAAATGAAACACACACACACACACAGACATTTTAAGTCATGTTTCCTGGTCCCCTTGGCCTTGTCTGATCCGGACAGTCTTTGTGGCCGCCTTGACGCACTCTCTCTCCCGTTTACAGCGGTGTGGCTGGCAGTGGGAACAGTAACTTCTCTGCTGCTGCTGCAGAGTCACAGTGTCCTGACGAGGCTCACCGCCACGGTGTAGGCACTGGCCTTACGCTGCAGGTAAGACATGTCAGTTTGACACAGATCTCCAAATGGGAGTCCACAATTGGGTCACACCTTCAAAGGCTGTAAACAATGTTGCATCACAACTGGAATTTATGTCGATATTTTTTTGTGTGGGGGTGTGTGCAGGCGTGTGTGCGTTTGCCTGCGTGCGTGTGTGCGTGCTTGTGTGCGTTTGGGTGCATGCGTTTGCTTGCTTGTGTGCGTTTGCATGAGTGTTTTTGCTTGCGTGTGTGTGTGCGTTTGCGTGTGTGTGTTTGCTTGCGTGCATGTTTGTGTTTGCGTGCGTGCGTGCGTTTGCGCAAGTGTCTGCGGGTGAGCATGTGTGTGTGTGTTGTTTTTTTACTTTTTATACTCCCTGACATATCTGATTCTGTCATCTTTTTCTTTCTCCTCTCTGTCGTTCTCGGGTTTGGTGACGCTATCGTAAGATGGGGGAGAGGCAGTGGAAGGAGACACGTCGGTTCTTTCCGTGGTGGACGTCTCGTTCAGTTTATCGATCACCATTTCCTCCTTGCCCGGCAGGAGCACTCCCTCTTTGCCTTTCTCCTTGAACAAGAACGAGGCCTGCTTGACTGTCCGCCGTATCAAATAGCTCCTGAACGCTTTCTGGATGATGGTGGCTGACACGACTTCCTGCTTGCGCCGCAGCGTGGTGGTGATGGGCTCGTAAGACACCTTGGAAGGGTTGGAGGCCATGAAACGCTCTTCCATTTGCTGCCGAAGGGTGTCCATCTCCCCGCACTCGCCCAGCACGCGTTTGGTGAAGGCGAACAAGATGTCCAGGCAGTGGATTCTGTTCCCACTCACCATGGGCAGGTCCATGGCTATGAGCTGGACTTTGTTGGGTTTGGGCACCCGGAGAGGTGGCTCCAAGGCGTCAGCGAAGTCGTGCAGCTTGCTGTACTCCATAAACTGGGTGGCGTCCGAGTCGAACTTCTCCCACACTTCGTAGAACATCTCAAAGTCGTCCTCGCTCAGCGGCTCTGCGCTCTCCTCGGTAGCCACGCTGAAGTTCTCCAGGATGATGGCGATGTACATGTTGATGACGATCAGGAAGGAGATGATGATGTAACTCACAAAGAAGCAGATGGCCACGGGCGGGTTCCCGCAGTCACCTTTGACGGAGCTGCCCGGGTGGTCGAGTTTCGGGTCGCAGTCCGGGGGGCCGCTGTTTAGGATGGGAGCCAGCAAACCGTCCCACCCCGCGGAGGTGGTGATCTGAAACAGGCAAATCATACTGTTCCCGAAGGTTTCGAAGTTGAACATGTCGTCGATTCCCGACTCATGCTTGACGTAGGAGAAGTTGGACATTCCAAAGATGGCGTAAATGAACATGACCAGGAAGAGCAAGAGGCCGATGTTGAACAAGGCTGGGAGAGACATCATCAAGGCAAACAGTAAGGTGCGGATTCCTTTGGCGCTCTTGATCAAACGGAGGATCCGGCCAATCCTGGCCAGTCTGATCACTCGGAATAACGTCGGGGACACAAAATATTTTTCGATCATTTCCGCTAAGAACATGCCTGAAAGGAGGAAAACAAACAAACAAACATGGAATCATTTGAGGATTTTTGGGGGGCACTTTTGCCTAATTGCAGCAGTAACTTAATATAATATAATAATAATAATAATCCTTGCATTTGATATAGCGCTTTTCACATCTTATTGACGTCTCAAAGCGCTTCACAGAATATACTGTAAAGTGAATTAACTGTATATATTTGTGGGCGAAACGCGGCAGCCAATTGCGCACAGCAGTGTCCCCCACAAACAGTCGTGGATTGAAAATGACCAATTTTTATTATAGTTTTTTTTAATGGATTATTAATAAGCGTGTATATGGAGTAAGGAAACTTGCCCAAGGTTTCGCCCTGACCTGCCTGGATTCGAAACACAGGTCTCACGCTTGTAAGGCGAGTGCTCTAACCACTGAGCTATCAGGACTCATGTAGAAAACATTAAATCTGCTGTATATCTTGAGGCAGCTTATAGGAATGTTTGCTGAATATTGACTTTAGGAATACAGAAGCTGAGTATCTGACTAAAGTAGAAATATAACTATTATTTTATCTCTCAGGCCTTGAATTGATTTATTTGACAATACCTTAAGATTTGGCATTAAGCAATAAACTGTAAAGTTAGATACTGTACTTCTACAATTTATTCTCAACCAGGAATGCCTTGAAATGAACTGTTTCAGTATGTTTCATCATGTAATCCTGTATATATTATAAATAATAATAATATTATCTTAAAACATTTCTCTATCACGATAATATACTGCTCACCTCCAAAATACACAGTCACTACACAGTAAATCGCCATAAATTACTTTGAGACGTCCTCCTGAAGTGAAAGACGCCATATCAAATGTAAAGATTATTATTTACAGTTATGCATGAAAATGGGATATTGAAATCCCATTACTGTTTATAAGAGACATCGGAAGTAAGAGATTGCCAGCTTTTATTTTGCAGCATTTTCTCACCCAAGGTTAGATGGATTCTCATATATGAACTTTCAATTCTTAACAACAACATTATCATTATTATTTTTATTAGTCTAACAATGGATTATTCTAGACCCATTTCTAAGTTCAGGAAGTTCTTTGCGCGCGACATTCGGATGTTCAAAAGACGTGTAACAAGGCACAGGCGCGAGAGAAAGACTGACTTCGAACAATTCTTACCTACAACGGAAAGAATGACGACCACAAAGTCAAATACATTCCAGCCAACCATAAAGTAATAGTAGCGGAGCGCGATGAGCTTAAGCACGCACTCGGTGGTGAAGAGGACAATGAAGATCAGATTGATCTTGTATAAGATGTATTCCGTGCGTTTGCTCTGGTTGTCGGTCTCCACCATCATAGTGATCATATTAAGGCAGATGAGAATCATGATCAATATATCGAAGACTTGCTTTGTCACCAAATCAAACACCATCCCTTGGATTTTGTTCTATATGTGTATATAGATATATATGAAAAAAAACAAAGGTTAAAGAACACATTTTCCACTTGGTTATTCTTAGCAGTGCAGGTGGATTCCGCTCTGTGTTATTGATGTATTCTTTATCTACCATATCAGTCAACGGGCATCTTCAAGTATGTAAAGATATAAGTACCCTCAATATAGATATATATATATATATATATATATATATAGTACACATACACACACACATACATACACTAGGAATGTAATATCACACATCATAAATAGAAAGCAAAGCAGCTCAACTACATTCAGTGTATACATTTCTGCACTCAATATAAACTGTTTGCTTGTTAAAAATGACGACAAGGAAAGAATGATACGATTAACACACAATATCCTGCATTGAAAAAGCCTTGATTCAATTGTAATCGATAAACAGTTAAGTCATAAATGACTTAAGTCATCACTTCTCACTGAGATCACAAATACACTGGTCCTAAAACGCTGAAAAATACAATTAAAATGTTTATTTCTACTTTGCATAGATTGTGTCATTGGTGGTAATATATAAATATAATAGCACAGTAGTTGTTGCTATATAACAGTAATAATAAATAATAATCCTTACATTTATATAGCGCTTTCCACGTCTTATCGACGTCTCAAAGCGCTTCAGAGAATACAACAACGTCTCAAGGTAGGGACCAGAGCAGGGGGGAAGGGGTTGTGGTTGGGGGAAGGGCAGTAGGAAAGTTGACTGTACAAATTTGTGGGAGAAACGCGGCAGCCAAATTGCGCACAGCAGTGTCCCACAAACAGTTCACGTAAGTGGGGCAGGGGAGAAAGGGGGAAAAGAGGGTAAGGGGCAAAGGTGGGGTCAAGTCAGGGAGGAAAAGGGGGGAGAAAAAAGAGTCATTGGGGGGGAGATGGAGAGAAAAGTGGTGGGGAGTTAAAATCAGGGAGAAATGGGGAGAAAGGGGGGTAAGGGGGGAAGGGGAAAGAGAAAGGAGGGAAAAAACAATATAGTGCATATATATACATATATACACATACACTGTATATAGTGCATATATATATTATATATACTGCAATATAGTGCATATATTGGATTGTTGTTATTATTCTCTATCTGGGGAATCATTATCAGGGAATAGGGACTTCATTGCTAACAATAATGATTTCTAGTTTCATAATGGCTCCTTCTGGAAACTCCGCACTTGTACGTATTTACTTAATTAACAGTCAAACTGTGACTTTCCACATCAACAACAACAACCACCTGTGTTTATTTACACAGCTCACCTACACGCAGGACAGCATCCCAGAGCGCTGGACAGTGGCGGAGTCTGGCGTTGAGCCAGCTGGGGGAAGAGGGAGGTGGGGGGGGGGGTTGACGGGATTTGAGGCCAGGGAGCGAGAGAGGGGAGGTGGGGAGGGGTGAGGCAGAGTGATTGAGGGAGAGTTCCAGTGGCTGAAGTCATGGCCACTGATGGTACAAGTGGATGTAGAATCAGTTTGATGGTTAAGTACTGTGACAAACATTTGTGTGCTCCCTCCACTCCTCTGCACCCCCCTCTCCTACCTCTCTAACCTCCCCCAACAGTACCCGTTGTCTTCGCTCTCCGCTCCAACATCGGCGGCCGTGCCTTCAGCCACCACGCCCCGAAGCTCTGGAACTCGCTCCCTCACTTCCTTCGACCCCTCCACCCCACTGCACTCCTTTGCTATTTTCAGGTCTCGGCTAAAGACCTTTCTTTTCGACCGCGCTTTTGATCATCTCCCTCCCCCTCTCTCCCTCCCGGCTTGGCCCTGGGATCCGTTATTGGGAAGTGCTCTGAGACGCCGTTTGGCAGGGGGGGGAGAGAGCTACATAAATCCAAGTTGTTGTTGTTGTGTGTTGGATGTGGTTATAGAGAAGCGTACTATGGTCGAAGGTCATTCTTACCATGGGCCTGGGAATGGGCTTCTGTGGTTTCTTGGAGCCCAGCTTTTTCATTGCATTGTAATATTTCTTCTGTTCTTCAGTCATGAAAATGTCCTGACCTCCAAAGTAAAGAGACAAAAAGCAAAAAAACAAACTGGTGACAATCACGCAGACGGCTGAGGGCTGGCTAATTTTCATGACGTCTAGTAGATTATTATTATTTTTTAAAAAAGCGAATTATACAAAGGGGAAAATATGTAATAAAATATGTAATAAATAATAACAATTATAATCCCTGCATTTGGATATCTTGGCATGTTACCACGTCTCAAAAGCGCTTCACAGAATATACTGTAAAGTACAATTGACTGCGCATTTTGTGGGCGAATGGTGGCAGCCAATTGCACACAGCAGCGTCCCCCACAGACGTTTGAGATGATGTGAATGATCTGAATGACATGATAAGGTGCTGTATCGAATGCAAGGATTATTATTATTATTCTTACTGGGAGCCAGTTTCAAGGCTAATTATTGGGAGACAACCCGGGAGAATGGCTTCACCTTCATCAACAGGTACCATCCACAAATAGAATTTCAAACAAGGGAATAACTCCCTTTGTGTTGCATTTTCCATCCACTTTTTCTTCAACAGAATATTTCTGATCATTACTAATCAAACAAACAGGTGGTTTCACATTACCAAAACTCTTCACTCCTCTCCTGTTCATCTACCTCAGCGAGTGGAAACATACAATTGTAAAGCTTGTAGCGTTAGGTAAATGACACTCACAATTCCACCTCAATTACTGCATCAATTAATGCTGTTATGATTTATTTCAATTGCTATTTGTGTTGTTCTAGTTATATATATCTACAGTATTGTCAAATCTATCCATATATTCAAATTGACTGGCCTTTAATTCTTGAAAGCCTTTTAGCCCTGTACATTTCACCTTTTATAGACTAATTCTTCAAGACTGTGCTTTTGTATGCGATCAAACTTTGAAATATTTGTTGCTGCGAAGGAGGAAGGATTAGATGGGGTTTGCTACATTCTCGCAATTGCACGCCAACACATTTGTCAGTCAAACTTAACGAAAAGTTTTTTTTGTTATATATTGTTATATATATATTAAAAATGTAATAGAAGAAAATAGATACATACAGAGAAGCCCTTTCTATAATGCAGTGTTTGGAAACCAATCAAAATATATGTTGTAGCCAGAGGGAGTGTTGCAATTGCGTTTCATTCAGTATATCCTATTTTTCAATGTAAAAGTCTGGAAGCTCCACAGTATTTGAGACGAACTTGTCTACTATAGTTCTTCTCCCTCCTGTTATTGCCCTTAACTCTGTAATTGTCTTGCTGTCACAGAGAAGACAGACTCGGATAGACACGAGAAAGAGACTAAAAAAAAATGAACAGAAAAATAGATCAGGTACACGGAACAGGGAAGTAAACAGGAGAATAAAAGGTACAGCCAAACAGAGAGAGCGAAGAGAAACGTCATCAGCGGGAGACACAAGAGAGGTGAAAACAGGTTTAGAGAAACACAGGAAAATAACAAGATAGTACAGTCGCAAACACACATCTCACAGCAAACTCCAAATACGTAGAAAGATGTTCAGAGATTCAGCAAACAGATGGTCAAAACACACAAAACAGTGTCTCTGGTAAAACACACACACACACTACACACACACACAGGAAACACAGTAGATGTGGTGGAGATGTGGAGACCAACAAAAAAATACATCATATGCAGGATAGCAGATGGACTTCACAAAGGATAGGGGATTGAATAGATGGACTAGGGTAACAGGGTTAGGTGGTAGGTTGCACAAGTTAGCAAGATAACGCAAGACAAGACGGTGAGAGAGAGAGAGAGAGAGAGAGTGAAGTGATCTTAGCAGCAAAACAGGCAGAAACGGCACATGGTCAGAGACAGACCTTTGGGCAAAACGCAAAGATGATGGCTGAAGATTCTAAAGCTGGACAACAGAAAGAGCTTGGTTATCATTGTCATTCCAGTCAATCTGAGGCACAGAACAGAACAGAAACCCTCTAGATTGGGGTCAAGAAGGAAAGAGGGTGGTTGGTATATAGTTTGTGTGTCAGAGAAGGTGATTGATGCAGGATAGGGCTACAGCGCAGATAGACACAGATAAAAGCTGCAGGAAAAGTGAGTGTGGCCTCAGAAGAGAATGGGAATGGGTTGACCAGTTATGCAGCCGTGGGACAGATGGATGATTGAACACTGTAGTTGGATAGTTTCCCTGTGAATCCGCTTCATTAAGTGAAGTCACAATACAGCAGTTTACAACAAAACAAGGGATAGATATGCAGACACATGACTTTCTCCTGACGAAACCTCCAAAACACACAGAACACAGAGACACCACCACACACACAAACCAGAGAGACCAGAGGAAACTCCAGAGACAAAAATTTCAGGAAGAGACACACGGGTTTCCTTCGTCTCAAAACAGATTCACGACACCAATACATACAAGTAGGTGAAACAGGTTCATTAAAAGAAATTCAGGTTAGAGCTAAAGAACTTGCACAAGAGAGGAAAACTGAAATACAAGGTTTTTTTTCCAAAAAAAAGAGAAAGCGAACAGAGAAAGAGACTGAAAACAGCACGGGTTTTTAAACGGATTCAAAACAAGAAATGCTAGACAGGAGAGAATGCTTCCTCTGCCTTGACTCTCAAAGCAGAATTTAATGAACCGAACTTTCTACCAATGTTCCTTTCTGACAAAACTCTAGTGTTCCCAACCTTCAAAGGTAAAATCAGGGACCATTCAAACACTGCACTATATTTACAACTGAAGACAATATAGACAGGTTAGGTGAGTGGGCAGGTAGGTGGCAGATGAAGTGTAATGTAGGGAAGTACGAAGTCATCCACCTAGGTGGCAAAAACAGCAGAGCGGGTTATTGTTTAGAGGGGGAGAGATTGGAAAGTGTTAGCGTGCAGAGGCACTTGGGTGTCCTTGTAAACCATCACAGAAAGTTAGTATGCAGGTGCAGCAGGCAATTAGGAAGGCTAACGGTATGTTAGCTTACATTATGAAAGGATTAGAGTATAAAAGTAGAGAAATCTTGCTGCAGCTGTATAGGGCACTGGTGAGACCACACCTGCAATACTGTGGCAGTTTTGGTCTCCTTATTTAAGAAAGGATGTACTTGTCTTCGAGGGAGTGCAGTATAGGTTTAGTACCTGGAATGAGGGGGATGAGTTATGACAATAGGTTGATTAATTGATTAATTTGGGCCCATATTCACTGGAATATAGAAGAATTAGAGGGGATCCTATAGAACCTATAAGATTATTAAGGGGCAAGACAAAATAGATAGTGGGAGATTGTTTCCCCTGGCTGGAGAATCTAAAACCAGGAGTCACAGGCTTAAAGTTAGGGGTCAGCCCGTTCACACTGAGTTGAGAAAAAACTTCTTCCCTTAGAGGGTGGTGAATGTATGGAATTATTTACCCCAAAGGGCTGCTGATGCTCAGTCCTTGAACATATTCAAGACTGAGTTAGATAGATTTCTCATTTATAAAGGGATTAAGTGGTATGGGGATAAGGCAGGTAACTGGAGTTTGAGTAAAATATCAGCCATGATTGAATGGCGGGGCAGGCTCGATGGGCTGAATGGCCTACTCCTGCTCCTATTTCTTATGTTCTTAAAGACAGCAGCAGCAGATAAGAAGGGAGCGGAATACCCCCAAAACCTTGCGACTTTCAAAGCCGATTTCGATTTGGGTCTTTTGAAGACACAAATCGATTCAATATTTCGCAAATCACTTAGGAGAAGATTAATAAGAGGAAAGGTAATTTGCCAGTATAATTTGGACCCATCGGCAACTCCTTCACCATCCCACCCCCCCACTCCCACCACCCCCTGTCCTCAGCTCGGGTCTGAATCATTAACTGTCCAGCGCCTTGGGACGTCCTCCTGACGTGAAAGGTTCTATACAAATGTAATGTTGTTGTTGTTGTCAATCGAGCATTCCTTTCAAAAATGCAAACATTTGCAATCGCTTTCCTGCAAGCCATGACATCGGCATTGCATTTCCGATGTGATCATTACACTTTTGTGATTTTCTGCAGAATAACAGAGAGAGCATCACGTTGCTTTTGTAAGAAACACACAATCTAAAAATTTATGGATGGTGGGGGAGGGGGGAGGGGTGGGGGAGGGGAAGGAGAAGGCTCATTATGCCTTCTTCTCCATCCTTGTATTAAACGTTATTTGGAATGATTTTCAGAGAAGTTTCTTTCCCGCTGGGGAATCAAATCACATTAGACAGTAGTAGTAGAGCACACAGTCATTGCCAGTAAAGATAGTCTTATTGACACCATCTTCTCAATCCCAAACCATCGTCTACATAATCTACACGGTTGTCTTTTTTTCTCTCAGTGCATTGCGAGTGACAACTAACATTTGAACTTGAAGCCTTTAGCCACCGTGCCCCCAACCTCTGGAACTCTATCCCGCAGCCCCTTCACCTTGCCCCCTCCCTGGCCTCCTTCAAGTTTCACCTCAAGACCCTCCTCTTCAACGGTCCTATCGTTCACCCCCCCAAATCTCTTTCTTTCCCTCCCTCCACCCTCCCCAATACTGACATCAGCTGACATCGGGTCTGAAGCAGTGACTGTCCTCCTGACATGAAAGGTGCTATACAAAGTGTATTGTTGTTGTTGGCTGAAAGCACGGCCACTGATGGTGGAATGGGGGGCACGAGGGACAAACAGGAGGATGGAGCCAGTCGAGCGGAGGCAGTGGGTAGTGGGTTGGGGGGGCTAAACACATACAATGATGCCAGAACCGAGACTCAAAGGAGGGAAGGAGACACCACAATTAAACTCTATGAAAAATCCACGTTTGCATTTCACACCCTGACTAACCGCACACCCGATTGTGATTGCAGTGTTTAAGTTACTTGTGTGTGTGTGTGTGTGCCAGCCTATTCTCCCTCCACATTATTTTAGTTATTCACAAACAGAGGGTTGGGGAATTTTCAAAAGAAAACTTTTGTCCTCAGACTGGAAGCGATGCTCGTAAATTAGTTGAAAACCCCCCCAAAAAGCTCCCACCTTTTGTTCTTAAGCAGATTTTTTTTAAAATCTTTTTTAAAAAATAAAAAAACACAGAAGAAATGAACCCTTGCCAAGATATAACGATGCTTTCTCTCCTTTTGCTGCTGATGGGAATCAATTTTTTTTAGTTCATTAAATGATTGATTCTCTTTGAAATAAGATTCAAAAAAAGGATCTAAGAAGTGACATTATTTCAACCTGGATTCCTTCATTCAAAATCTCACTGTTGCACATCAACTTCAACAAGGAAGTAGATTGAGACAGCTCTCAACCGCTGTGTCCTTGCAAACCAGATTAAACTGCATTATATTTACATTTATTCCATGTCCCCCATTCATACCCCAACAATTTTAGACCCTAAGATATTTTCTTTCCCCCCACCCAACTTACCCCTCTGTGAGAAACGTCGTATAACCAATAATATTAGCATTGCCTATTTTCTCCCGTTAAAAAAGAAAATAACTTATCTTTTTTTTCTGCTGGTTGAAGTTATCGATGATGACTCCAATAAATAGGTTCAAGGTGAAGAACGAGCCGAAGATGATGAAGATGACAAAATAATAATACATATACAGATTTGCTTCATATTTAGGCTGCAGTTTCACCTGCAGAAAGAGATCAGTTCAAAGTTAAAAACAAAGTAAGGCAAGCGAAACATCTGCGGTTAATCCTTTTGACCTATTTCCCTGACAATCACCCCGTTCAATGTTCCCAGGGGGTTAATAATGCCCCACCCTCACCCCAAATAATAATAATAATTCAGTCACTCAATCCACGACGGTTTGTGGGATGGGCGTCGCTGTGCACAGATGGCTGTCGTGCGTTTGGCACAGTCACTACACTTTGCACTGTGTGTGTGTGTGTACCGTGAAGCGCTTTGAGACTTCTCGAAGATGTGATGAGTTTCTGTTTCAAATGCAAGGATTATTTTTATTATCGCTGTTGTTTATTATAAACCTAGTGTGGAGTTTAAGGCAAATCTGTGCTATTTGCGGGCGGCAATCGAACGAGTCCCAACAGAAATGGTCCGGAAGCCAAATGCCTCCAACCAAAACTGCCTTGGATACGAGTTTCCAGATCCCGATCGCTACCCGGAAACCTTCTGTGGCAGTTTTTATAGTTCAATTCGCATCATTTTGATGAGCGATTTGTGGGTTCGCAAACATTCTGCCTTCCTGAAACCACACTCCCGGGACCTCTCTTGCTCACAGCACGTGAGCACAGATCATATCTGCGTTGAGGGAAACTCGCGTTTTACTGCCTTTAGTGAACCAGTATGATTCCAAACAAACAGTGTGTGGCTCACAAATCAGCGTGCCTGCCCATGGTACTCATTAACACACACACACACACCACTAATCTGTACATCTCCCCTTCGCAGAGCGCTGGACTGCAGAAACGTCAAGCTGTTGTTATTTACCCACAAACATAATAATTAGAGCGCGGTGCTGTTATTGGATTGCACTCTGAACACGTGGCTGATCGTGGAGCTCCTGTGGCTCAGTGGTGAGAGCACTTGTCTTGCAAGCTGGAGAAACCAAACTGGGGAGACCTGTGTTCGAATCCAGGCAGCTCAGGGCGAAACCTTGGGCAAGTTTCCTTACTCCACACGCCTAATAATAATCCCTCCAAAAAAACACAATAATAAAATTGGTAATTTCACTCCACGACTGTGTGTGGGACACTGCTGTGCGCAATTGGCTGCCGCGATTCGCCCACAAATATATACAGTCAATTAACTTTACAGTATATTCTGTGAAGCGCTTTGGGACGTTGATAAGATGTGGAAAGCGCTATATCAAATGCAAGGATAATTATTATTATTATTATTATCTTTTTGATACTGAAATATTTCTATTGTCCCCGGTTATACCTCGTGCGTAATAAGTCCCCAACGCCTCAGTCCAGACATACTTTTGCAGGAAAGCGAGTGAAAGATGTAAGGTGGATTCACTTTACGGTGTATAATCCGTGAAGCTCTTAGAGACCATGCCTGAAGGCGTGATCAGGCGCTGTATTAAATGCGAAGATTATTATACTATAGGTGGCCGTTGGTTAGGTATGAGGATTCTGAACGAGATTTCTCTGTAGTTTGGGAATAATAAGAAGAATAGTCCTTGTATTTGATACAGCGCTTTTCACATCTTATCAACGTCTCAAAGCGCTTCACACAATATACTTTAAAGTGAATTGACTGTATATTTGTGAATGAAACACGGCAGCCAATTGCACACAGCAGCGTCCCCCACAAACAGTCGTGGATTGAAATGATCAATTTTATTATTGTGGTTTTTTGGGCAGGATTATTAATAATGTGTGTGGAGTAAAGAAACTTGCCCAAGGTTTTGCCTTGATCTGCCTGGATTCGAACCACAGGTCTCACGCTTCTAAGGCGAGTGCTCTAACCACTGAGCTACAGGAGCTCCACAAATACTGGTGCATTGACCTGTGGGTGTGTGCTCAGTTGCACTGCCTGAGTTTCTTGATTATCGGCTACATGTCTGCCCAGATTTCTCTCAATGGTGCTGCCAGCAATCGCCCACCATACCCAGTTGTCTGTCTCCCTCTAGCAAGCGAACCTTCCGGGGTAAGGGGGAAGCTTCCTCCAGCCTCTTAATCCTCCAGCTCACACTGACTTGGCAAGCACCAAACCACATGTGATTGCTGAATACCACTGAATTAGCAGGTAGGCATGTGTTCAGTGGACTGTACTAGTTATCTGATCATAGCATTCGTGTTAAGTCAACCACACTAGATTACTACACTGTGCCCTGGAGTACACTTTCAGCGCATCTGTCTCTCTTCAACAGGAATGTTTACCAACGTTCTAGATTCCCTCCCCAACCGCCACCCCCTCCCCCCCTTCCGCTGGACTTTGCAACCCCCCACCAAAATTATTTAATTTGCCTGTGACATTATTGCACCTCGTTCAAATTGAGCAACTAAAACATTCCCTTTTTCAAAGACCAGCTCACTGCTTTTCCTGTGTCAATCAGTTTTAATACTCAATTTATGGAGTATTCCTTAAATACCCAAATATCGAAAGCAATACTTTTTGGGTAAAATGCGCTTTTTTAAAAATCAGTTTGTCGATAAAGAGATTGATTTTATCTCAAGCTAAAAACGTCTCTGATTGTAAGTGAGGTTTGCGTCCTTACGCCACGGGAATCCACAGCCGCAAACATAATCTCCATCCATCCTTTGAACGTCGCCTAAATGTGCAAAACAAACAGTAGGCTTCAGTACAAAATATAAAGCAAGTCACAGGCATAAAGAAAAACTTTTCCCCAATGAACAACAACAAAATTACATTTGTAGAGCACCTTTCATGTCAGGATGACGTGCCCTAGTAGGGGGAAGGGGAGTAGGAGAGAGGGGGAAGAGTTAGGAGGGCAGCAGAAGGCACGGTCGAAGAGGAAAGTCTTGAGACCGGCCTTGAAGGAGGAAAGGGAGGAGGTGAGGCGAAGGGATTGTGGGTTGGAATGAAAAGTGCAAGACACATACATCTTGAAGGGCAAGGATTATTATTATTATTACTATATTATGATTATTACTATTATTATCAACATGTCATCAATGAGAATTTCTCCGCCTGGCCTGATTCACCCACAAAACTTTCTTTTCTCTACTACAATAGTAATATTCCTTGCGTTTACACAGCGACTTATCACGTGTTTGAGATGTCTCAAACGCTTTCACAGAATATACTGTAGAGTAAATTGACTTGGGCGAAACACGGCAGGCAATTGGTGTCCCACAAACAGTCGTGCTTTGAGTGACCAAATCATTAGCAAATATTATTTTTGACAGGAATTACTAAATGACATATTTATTTGCCACACACAGGCTCCGGAACCGTATCCCAAGTGGCCATTTTGTACGTGGGAGAGAGCGTGAGCAGCGAGAGTCCCTTGGCTGCCTGGATCCTATTCTCATCGGACATCGACAGAGGCAGATGTCTTGCAGGAGCAGTACATGGATATGACTCAGGAGGACGGCAACATAGTTCACTTAACTCCTTCCCTGAGGCCGCCCGCTTGTGATATCCAGAATCCTGCCCAGCTGAAATCACTTAAACAGCAACTGAACCTGTTCCCCTAGTAGGCTCAGATACTGAGGACATTCTACACCAATTCCCCCCTGCTCGTTCTCTACTTTGCAGTAAATTGCACTTGTACTGCCTATGAGTGTTGGAATGGGAGTCCTGTAGCTCAGTGGTTAGAGCACTCGCCTCGCAAGCGAGAGACCTGGGTTCGATTCCCAGCCCGGGCGAAACCTTGGCCAAGGTTTCCTTACAGTAACCACACGGCTAATAATGATCTCTCAAGAGAGAAAAACAAACACAATAATAAATTGGTCATTTCAATCCACAGCTGTTTGTGGGACACTGCTGCGCACAATTGGCTGCTGCGTTTCACCCACAAAGTATACAGTTAATTCATTTCCCAGTATATTCTGTGAAGGACGTTGAGACGTTTAGAAGAAGAGAAAAGCACTATCTCAAAAGCAAAGATTATTATTATGCAATACAGTTTGATATGGCTATATCATTTATAGGATCCTGTTTCTGGGGGTAATAATCCCTTTAAAAAAATGGACTACTTAATCCACGACTGTTTGTGGGAGGGACGCTGCTGTAGATAATTGGCTGCTGCGATTTGCTCATCAGTCAATTTTACAGTGTATTCTGTGAAGCGTTTGAGACGTCTCGAAGAGACGAGAAGGCAATATATTAAATGCAACAATTGTTAAACTATAATTATACAATGTATATACAGTATACAGTATATAAAGAGAGAGAGAGCTATATTTATACATTTACATTCTATATACATTTTTAAAAAAACCTTTACAGTCAAGGTTAGAGCTGGTTGTCTTATCTGCACATTGCATCTGCATGTTGTGTGCCATGGGCAGTAGATCTTTCCCTAGGGAATTTGACAACACAGCCAGCCAGCCAGCGCGCCAAGTCACTTGACAAAACACTATACCACCGAGTTCTCAGTAAGCCCTCAAGTCTTTGGCCCTTTGGTTAAGATGCCACAAGATTCAGGGGGTCAGTCTGGCATCACTCATTCATTTAACAACAAATACAGCCAGCAAACGAGGACTCTGCAGGCTCTGACAATCAGGACATTCTGAAAAGCAAAATCAAATAATAGAATAATAATACTAACAATACTTGCATTTCATTATTGTACCTTACCAGCCACTGAGACCTCTCAAGGCACTTCAGAGTATAATAATAATCCTTGCATTTGATATAGTGCTCTTCACGTCTTATCGACGTCTCAAAGCGCTTCACAGAATTTACTGGAAAGTGAATCGACTGTATATTTGTGGGCGAAATAGAATGTCTCCACCGAAGCAAAACTGTGCCTGAGTCACGAATCTGCTGCTGAGTCAAAGTCACAATCTGTACTGAGAGGATTCAGCCCAACATAATTGACATTTCTGTCTCAATAAAAGTCAAGTTGAACTATTGAGAGATTTAGTTAATTTGATCAGAGTTCTCTGCGTAGGCAGCAGCAAGAAGATTTTCAGACCACATTTTTTTTCCCTTTATTTAAAAACCTGAATTGTCTGCTGCCGTCAGTTACGCACAGCCATGTTCCAAACAGACGTATTAATCTATCGGCTCACATATATCTTTCTGGAGTATAATTAGCAAAAAGTTAAAAAAAAACAGAACTGAGAGACCGAAGAGGGCTTGGCAACCTCGACTTGCAGACAAAAATGGAGTAAGGGATTCAGATGCAGATCCTAACTGTAACCACCCAAAAACAAACTGCAGAAGGAATTTTTTTTTACTACTTTTTTTCAGGCCGGGCCTTCGTAAGAACACAAGAATCCTGTAGCCCAGTGGTTAGAGCGCTTGCCTTACAAGCGTGAGACCTGTGTTCGAATCCAGGCAGATCAGGGTGAAACCTTGGGCAAGTTTCCTTGCTCCACACACACACACACGACTAATAATCATTATTTTCCAATAAAATAACACAATACTAAAATTGGTCATTTTCAATCCACAACTGTTTGTGGGGGATGCTACACAATTGGCTGACATGTTTTGCCCACAAATATAGTCAATTGACTTTACAGTATATTCTGTGAAGAGTTTTGGGACGTCTAGAAGATGTGAAAGAGCACTATATTAAATGCAAGGATTATTATTATTATTATTATTATTATAAGAATTTGCTTGGCCAAAGAAGGCCAAAGTCCACCTTTTTTCAGCTGCCCTCATCTTGGCAGTCACACATCAGGTCCCAAACTCTCCCCTGTATCCCGAGGTATTAGATCTTGACAGAAATCCACCTCATTTGTTCTTGAATAGAATCGACCCTTTCTGCTTTCACCGTCTTTCCTTCCGTCCGTAGAGGACTCGCCAAACTTGAAGTAGCGTTTCCACGGTTTGCTAGTGAATTTACCCCTCGCCCCCTCCCCACACCCCCGCCAGCCCCCACCACCCACTCCACACCCCCTCACTTCCTTCAATCGCGATGCAGTGTCCTTTCCCTGTTCTACTGTGCGGCGGCACAGCTAGTCAATCAATCATCTGATTTTTTTTTCTGTGTGGATGTGTGTGTGTGTGGTGTATGTATGTGGTGTGTGTGTATGTGTGTGTGGTGTGTGTGTGTGTGTGTGTGTTTGTGTGTGTGTGTGTTGCAGAATGCCAGTGACCCACTCACCACTTGCAGTAGAGCTAGGTAGCCAGCCCCCACGTTGTCGAAGTTGATCTTGACGTTTTTCCACCTCACGGTGACGTTGGATTCAATCAGCGCAAAGCAGTCGCTTTTGTTGTTCACCACCTCGATGGGGATGTAGGTTTCATCGGTGGTGTTGATGCAGTGGTAGTATTTCCCGGCAAACAGGTTGACCCCCATGATACTGAAGATGAGCCAGAAGATCAGACAGACCAGCAGGACGTTCATGATCGACGGGATCGCTCCGAGCAGAGCGTTGACCACCACCTAAACAGGTTTGACCAAAACACACGTATTGTTCAGAGAGAGAGAGAGAGAGAGAAAGAAAGAAAAAAATTGGCGCAAGGTTTTATACATGATTCCTATTCACAATAAATCCTTTCATCGTTCACTAAGAGCGCCTCATCTTATCCTGTCTTCGAGACGTCTCAAAGTGCTTCACAGAATATACAGTAAAGGGGAACTGAATGTCTATTTTCTGTGGGCGAAAACGCGGCAGCCAATTTGCTTACAGCAGCATCTCCCAACAAACGGTCATGGATTGAACTGACCAATTTGTGTGTGTGTGTGTTTTTTTAAAAGGGATCATTACTCCAGGATTGCGATCCGCCAATCGACTAACAATCATGTTCCTACTTACTTCTTGGTAAACAGAGGTGTGCGCGGTAAGGAAACTTGCCCAATGTTCTGCCCAGGAATCAAACCCAGGTCCTCTCGTTTGCGAGACAAATGCCCTAGCCACTGAGCTACACAACTCCACTTGATATTAGACGAGGAACACACTTCAGCTAACACAGGCCGATTTGTTTTTTGTTAACAAAGCTTTACAAATTGAGGCTGACATGTAGCCAACACTAGCACACTATCTTCTACGAAATATTAAGGCAAGAAAGATTAATGAAGTGAATCGCAAAGCAAGAACAGCCAAGTAGAGTGATTAACGAGCAAGAGAAAACAGAAGCAATATACAAAATGCAGTTACTCAAGAGAAGCCATTGACGAAAGCGGCGTTTGAAAAATTAATCGAAAAAAAAATACAGAAAGAAATCAAAAACCTTGTGGTGGACTGATGGTGTCACAGAATTTGCTTACTGCAAAGAAAACACAACGTGGAAAATTGTAAATCAAATTCAAACAACATTCAAAGGATACAGACATCAGAGGAAATCTCAAAAGAAAAAGAAAATAACGGTGGTGATTGCCAGTTTGTGGGAAGCAACGCTGACAATGAACATCCGATGTGTTGGGACACGACAAAGTCAAAATGAGCAGGAGTAAAAACCAACATCTATGCACCTTAGTCTTCAAATGCAACTAATAATGTGAGTTATGTCAGACTTGCAGAGAATACAAACTCTTGAACAGGGACTTGAGCGGAGCAGATAATAATAATAATAATAATGATGACGATAAGCTTTGCATTTGAGGCAGCGCCTTATCACGTCTTCGAGACGTCTCAAAGCGCTTCGCAGAATATACACTGTGAAGTGAATTGACTGTATACATTTTTTTGTGGGCCAAACGCAGAAACTAATGGCGCACAGCAGCGTCCCCACAAAATAGTGGTGGATTGAGTGACCAAATTATTATTATTATTTTTTTTAGAAGGAATTATTATGTACAACTTAGACAACGATACGATTGTTACGATGTGGGCTGTACCGAGCATGTTACCGAGCATTAAGTTAAAATCTGTTCGTTCCATCTTACCCTCATCCCTTCAAATCTTGACAAGGCTCTTAAAGGTCTCAGAGCTCTGAGGGTCCTAAGAGACTTAATGGCACCTAGATCTGAGTAGCCCAAGGCATTAGCTGTAAAACTGATTAATGAGACCTAGAGAAACCAGAAAACACAATGAGTCTCAACAAATCATGTACGTAAAGGGATCGCAAAACCACGATAATCCAACTGGTCACAGACACTCACTCTCAGATACAATTAAGGCTCTCAGTTTTCAGCTCTCCCACAATTAATCGCCATTGTGAGTCCAAGCTTAACAGATAAATGTGAGGCCTCGAGAAACAGAAACCGCGAAGACAAAGTCTAGTTACGATGGATTATAAATCCTGTATGTTTCAATGATATAGAGATCCAACAAGCAAACTACTGAGAGGCCCGGAAATCTGAAATAAAAACAGAAGTGGCTGGCAACAACAACAACAACAGCTTTGATTTATATAGTGCCCTCCTCGCCGGACGGCGTCTCAGAGCGCTTCACATTAGCGGATCCCGGGACTGAGCCAGGGGCAGGGGGAGAAAGGTGACCAAAGGCGCGGTCAAAGAGAACACACTCGACAAGGCCGGCAGGGCAGGTCAGGCAGCATGTATGGAGAGATGGGGAAAGTGAGTTAATGTTTCAGTGGGGGTGTTGGGTAGGAAGAGGGGAGGAGCAGGCGGGGAAAGAAAGACAGAAGGAAAAAAGTTAGGCGGCGGGATCATGTGGGACCGAAAGAAAATCAAGCCTCACAAATCAAAGTAACCCAGAATAATGTACTATGTGTGAATAAAAGAATATAGGCAGGCACGCTTTGCAACAATAGATATTGACTCTTTTAAGGTTTTTTAAGTCTCGATCATCACCAGGGCTTTTTTACCCCTTGGGAGATTTGAGAGCAGCCAGTTTATCACTTCCTAGCGTAGATTCTGAACAGGATTGTAAACGAACACTGAATTTTAAAGTATTTTAGGCTGTTGGATGCAATGTTACTTGGCTTCCAATGGCACAAACATTAGCACGATAAAGCGCCTTGGGACGTCCTCCCGATGTGAAAAACACTCGCTGTACAAATGGAATTTTCTGTCGTTGTTGTTGTTGTTGTTTTTGACAACTTGAAATCGTTAAATGAAGTGAATACATTGTTTGGAATGAATTGTGTCTCCTCCCTTCTTTTTAGGTCAGGTGTTGCTCTTACCCAACCCCTCCATCCCCTACCGACCTCCACCACCCCACACCCCACCACCCGCTGCCTCTGCTCGACTGGCTCCAGCCTCCTGTTTGTCCCTCGTCCCCTCCCCTACACCATCTGTGGCCGTGCCTTCAGCCACTACGCCCCCAATCTCTGGAACTCTCTCCCTCAATCCCTCTGCCTTGCCTCCCTCCGTCCCTCCCCTCCCTCCCACTCTCCCTCCCCTCCCCTCCCCACTTTCACACAAATCCCAGCCAAAGTCTTCCTTTTTTGACCTCCCTCAAGTCAACCGTGTTGTGTTAGAAGTGTTTGGAAGAATTGGATTGTGAACCACAGATAAGAAAGCACAGAATACATACATCAACAATGAGGAAGTCCAGCCAACACCAAGCATTTGTGAAGTACTTCACAAACCCATAGGCAACCCACTTCAAAAGCATCTCCAAAATGAAGATGTAAGTGAAGATTTTATCCGCATATTCCAGGACAGCCTTGATAGTCTTATGCTGTTCAATGTAAATATCTTCGAAAGCCTAATGATAAAAAGGAAAGCACCACAATTACATGTTTTTTAAAAAAAACAATTTAACATTCTTTAAAAAATTTTAATGTAAATTTTTTTAAATTTAAAATACAATTAAAATTTATTTAATTTTTAAAAGAATACAATTTCAATTTAATTTGAATTATTTTAACAATTTAAGTTTTAAAAATTTCAATTTAAGATTAAATTAAAAACATTTGTAATGTATAAACGCAATACGAATTATCCTTTCATCCGATAATTGATTATGAATTTGAGATGTCTCAAAGCACTTCACGGAAGATACCGCAAAGTGAATTGATTGTATATTCTGTGGGCGAAGCTGTGATATATATATATACTGTACACAGATAAACTCACATAAGTCCTATCAGTCAGGACCATAACATTTAGTACGACTTGTGCAAATCCGAGTCAAATGTAAAAAAATATATAGCTGTACAGTGTATATTTTATATATTTTGTTATTTTATATATTTAGTTTTGCCCACAAATATACAGTCTATTTGCTTCACAATATATTCTGTGAAGAGCTTTGAGAAGTCAATAAGATGTGAAAAGCGCTACATCAAATGCAAGGATTATTATTATTATTGTTACATGTGCTGACGTTCAGAAAGTATGTCCAATGGATGGAGTTAGGACATGAACTGTTAAAAGGAAGCAATGGAATTGAAACTGTAACCAAATTACTTCGTGTGTTGAGAGGGCCGTTTAATAATTCATGGCTTTTATCCAACAATTGCGGCGAGGGAGAGGATTTTATTGACTTACACACACAAAAAAAACTTTGCTAGTTTGCTTATGTGACAAGATGGTGATGAGAACAAGAACAATAATACGACTAAGGAGGGAGCCAAGCAAGACTGGGAACTTTTTGTTTAATGGAAAGAGAAATGCTGATCGCAGAAACAAAGAAATCAAGAGGCAGCACGGGGACAAGAAAGCCACTTGTTCGTGGGGAAGCCACTGTGTGCAATTGGCCGCCGCGTTTCGCTCACATACATACTGTCAAATCACTCTGCAGTACAATCTGTGAAGCGCTCTAGGAGACATGAAAAGCGCTATATCAAATGCGAGGATTATTATTACTACTATAATGTGCCCACAATATCCGGGTTAAATAAATGACAATCCCACCGACTCACCAGGGCACCACTGCTCAGCAGAATCATGAAGATAATGAACGACTCAAACCAGTTGTGCTCCACTATCCTGAAGCAGGTTTTCCTTAAGTTCCACCACATCTTGCCACGATCCTCTTCTATGTTGACGTAGCAGCATGGATATTTCCGTACGCAGCCTGGAACAACACACGTTTGCAGCAGTGAATATTTACAGCGCAGTGTTTCTTGCAGCCAGGTAAACTGGATATTTTATGCTGCCATAGAAATCATTTGTGTTCAATCGACTCGAATAAATCATAACCATAACTTCAACCCACGACTGTTTGTGGGGGACGCTGCTCTGGACAACTGGCTGCCTCGTTTGCCCTACAAAAACACGCAATCAATTCACTTCACGGTATATTCCGTGAAGAGCTTCAAGACGCCTTGAAAACACGATAAGGCTGTGTATCAAACGCAAGGATTATTATTCATTATTACATTTCGATCGTTCTTCCAGACTAATGGAGTTTTTTTTACGTTTCCTGATTTTCAATTTAGAAAAACAAATGTTTTCTTCAACCATGCAAGTGATCAAATTAACCAGGGTTTGTATAATTATAACACATCAAGAGGTTTGGCTGTAACCCAACAGGTTCCACTCTGGTTTTCACATTAATTACACTTGTGTTCACTTGGGCAACATTGAGTGTACATTTTATCCAAATTGCACCCAAGTAAAAGCCTCTCATTTGACAAATCTAAACCTTTAAATCTTTACAACAACAACAACAAAATGACATTGTTAGAGCGCCCTTTACATCGGGAGGACGTTCCCAAGGCGCTGAAAAGTCAGGACGGGACCCGAGGAGGGCAGAGGGGCAGGGGCGGGAGAGAGTTAGGAGAGTTAGGAGGGGAGGGAGAGAGTTGGGAGGGCAGCAGAAGGCACGATCGAAGAGGAGGGTCTTGGTGTCTTTATCATGGGTATTGAAATCTATAGCGTGTAAAGTATTTGGTCGGATATGTCTCCACGTTTGGTGTTTTGTGTTCACAGAATAGGCTGACAATATTCCAGTGTAATGTGTGGAGAGAGCTGGACTGTTGGGAGCTGCAATGGTATGGATGTGACATGAAACTGAGATTCCCACCAAATTCTGTGCCAGTAAATTTCTCTCCCCGTCTTACAGGTATAACCATTCACTACATAGTAATAATACTACTAATAATAATAGTCCTTGCATTTGATGTAGCGCTTTTCATGTCTTCTAGACGTCTCAAAGTTCCTCACAGAATAAACTGTAAAGTGAATTGACTTGGGACGTCCTCTCGACGTGAAAGGCGCTATATAAATGTAAGTTTTGTTTGTTGTTGTTTGTTGTATACCTGTGGACGAAACGCGGCAGCCAATTGAGCACAGCAGCGTTCCCACAAACAGTTGTGGATTGAAATGACCAATTTTATTATTGTTGTTTTTTTGGAGGGATTATTATTTAGGCATGTGTGTGAGGTAAGGAAATAGCTATTTGTGGGACATGGCTATAGACTTGTAAAATTGTGTGTCTACCCCTTTATAGGCATTATATCAAAGGTCATCATTAACACTATTCGATACCAAACTCATTTAATTATGAACATAAAAGAACAGGACTGGTGAAGGGTAAATTGGCTGATCAGCTTGTTATTTTTCTTAGGCTTTTCATGTCCTACTTTATTGCCAACTACTAAAAGCAAAGCATTTTATCTCCCAAGTGCCACATTTTGTAGTGTTTCGCCCTGATCCCCAAAGGTAACACTTTTTTTTCGTGGTGAAACTGTTGAGCAAAAAATCGCAGTGATTCACTGTGAAAAATCGCAGGGTAAACACAACATGATTTGCAGTCAAGCGCTCTCGAAATTGATGCAAACTCGAATTGGATTAGCTTCACTCACAAGAACGTCACATTAACCAGCATTCGTTCTGTCTGGTCTCTGACACACTAAACTTCGTACCCTCTCGACTATTCTCCCACTTCTCGTTCGTTTGTGGCTATTTGAAACGGTTCAGCTTGGCATTCAGGTTAGCTCGGATCTCTCGCTCACATTGTCAGTTAATGTAACTCCATCTGCCACAATAGCTAGTCAACGTATCACAGGAGCATGTTGTGTGTGTGTGTGTGTGGTATGTGTGTGTGTGTGTGTGTGTGTGTGTGTGTGTCAGTCAGATGAGGGCACGGAAGCTTTTTGTTGCCTTACTGCTTACTCCTCACACCTAATAATAATCACTCAAAAAAAAACAATAATAAAAATTATTACCAATTAATAATTAATAATAAAATTAATACAAATATATACAGTCAATTCATTTTACAGTATATTCTGTGAAGCGCTTTGAGACATCGATAAGATGTGAAAAGTGGTATATCAAATGCAAGGATTATTATTATTATTACTGTACTCTCTCTCTCTAGACTTTCTCTCTGTGTGCAATGGTCTGTCCAACTTGTGTAAGTGCTAATTCACTGTGGCTGCTGGGCGGAACCCACTGCTTACATTCTGCAGCTTACAGTGGTGTCATCTCTCCTAATCTTCCAGTTTTCCCAGTTATTCAGCTGAACCAAATTGCGGCAGCAAAAAAAAACCTGGAGGCCAAAGGACAGAGAAAATGGCTCCCTGAGCAAGGATTCTCTCTGAATGGCTGACTCGTTTTTTTTAAATAAAATGAAACTAGTCAGACAAACAAACACATACAATTATCAATCTTGAAAAGCCTAGAGGATGAGCAAGCGTTGCTTAATATCTACAGATCATCTATTTTGTCTTAAAAGTTAAATCTATCAGACGATGGTCTGCCCGACTAATCATTCTGAGAGCAGTTTCTTTACCGTGTTAATCAATATTTCCCCGCGTTTATATCACGCCATGCTTTTAGACATACAATTGCGCTACATTTTAAGATCAATCTGTGTTGTTGTTGTTCAGCTCACAGTTGTTCAGAGAAGCTCCAAATAATAATGACAAATAATTTCTGTATTTACTGATGAAACTAGGTCAACTGAAAGATACAAAATATGACAGTAACGTGCACGGGGACTGAGCTGGGAGGAACACTGATAGCCAGCAATATTATCTCCTTATTCTGCTACACACTATGTATGTATGTATGTATGTATGTATGTATGTATGTATGTATGTATGTATGTATGTAAAGTCTTTACAGTTTATATCTTACTAAATGTCATGAATGGAGATACATCGTTAAAACACTTGAATTTGCTGTTGTTAATTATAAAACAAGTAAGAAATTAGTAGATTGTACATTGAAACAGCACTGCGCACAGTGAAACAAAGCAATTTGCTGAAGCAGAATAGACAGCAATAATAACTGACACCGCGAAAGGCAAAATCCTGCAGAGAAAGAAACTTAAAGCTACACTCATTCGCTGCTTAAATACGAAAAACAATGTCAAAATTACTACGTGATTCTTAACACTCCTCATTTTTAAACCCCTTCCTCCCTAAGAAGAGGCGTGAGTGAAACATTCCGACTGAAAACGTGTCAGTTGCACATCAAAATTTCTTTTTTTTTTTAAATGACATGAGGAATTATCGCTTTGAAGTGTCTCTGAAATAACTCTGGCCCAGTGTAGTAACTGTGTTTTGGAAGACAAAATGTGACAGTGATTTGCACCAACAAAATCCCACAAACAGTTATAAAATCAATGGTGGATTTACCTGGAGGATTGTAACAATTATATCCTTGCGTTTGATAGAGCACCTTATCACGTCACTGAGACGGAGCAAAGCGCTTCACAGAAGATAGCGTAAATTAGATCGACTGTACGTTTCCTGGCCAAGTTACCTTGAGAAACTGCCTGCTCTTTGCAAAGGGTCTAATACTTAACTGGAAATCCAAAGGGAAATTAATCCGAATCGTATCCACGAGACTTTGTCTGGTAACCAGTAGTACATCCCACTGACCCACGGGCTCTCCACACCACTGCGAGCTGTTTCACTGTGGCGTTCCCACAGGTTAATGTCCAGCGCCTTGCGACGTCCTCCTGACGTGGAAGGCGCTGTGCTAGTGTCATTTTGTTGTTGTTGTTGTTAATGGGAATAAATACCTCATTAATAAGCACGATGTCCAAGCAAGAGGGATGGTAAATAGCTCCAAACCGTGATCATGATAATAATAATAATCCTTGCGTTTAATACAGTGTTTTATCATGTTGTCGAACCTTCCCAATTCGCGTCACAAGAAATACCGTAAAAGTGAATTTACTGTATATTTTGTGGGTGGGATACGGGCCCAATCCACTAACAACACAGCTTCTACTTACTGCTGGATACTCCACAAACCTTAGGCGAGTTTCCTTACTCCACACACACACATCTGCAGAGACATGTGTGTGTGTGTGTGTGTGTGTGGAGGAAGGAAACTCACCTAAGGTTTCGCCTTGTCAGGGAATTGAACCTGGGTCCTCTTGCTTGCGAGGCGAGTGTTCTAACCACCACACTAAAGGACTCTGAAAATTTTAGGAACATTTCATGTATTGCATAAATCTTAACTGTGAACTGTGAATAACCGCAGTGTTCTTTGGCCGCAGATAAACTGGTTTGACCATTCACTGATAATAGATATAATTAAGCCCCAGGATGCGCTAATATTCCCTTAAGCAGATACTGTACGAGAACAAAAGCTACCAACTCTGCTCTCCAAACTACCCAGGATATAACTGGTTGGCTATTTGGGTTACAGAGTGGATGTCAAGCGTATCATAATGCTCTTAGACACTGGATTTGAGGCACTTTAACATATTCACACTCACCTTCGGCTACCTGCCTTCAGCTGCTACGTACCCAAACTCTCTCTCTCTCAATCCCTCAGCCTTGCCGCCTCCCTCCCTCCCTCCCTCCCCACTTTCAAATCCCACCTAAAGACCTTCCTTTTTGATGAATCTTGCAGTTACCTCCCCCCACCCACTCCCTCTCCCCCTGACTCATGTTAGAGTCCGAGACACCGCCCTATGTATTGCAGGGTGTTACAATCAATGTAACAACAACAACAAATTACATTTATAAAGCGCCTTTCACGTCGGGAGGACGTCCCAAGGCGCTGCACAGGAGGCGTGTGACCCGAGCTGGGAGGGGAGTGTTCGGGAAGGGGTGAAACACGTGGGGGAGGTCGAAAAATTCGGGGTGGAACAAAAGGCACGGTCGAAGAGGAAAGTCTTCAAACCGGCCTTGAAAGAGGAAAGGGAAGAAACAAGGCGGAGGGATTGGGGGATGGTATTCCATAGGGTGGGAGCGGAGAAACTGAAGGCCCGGCCTCCGATGGTGGGGCGGTTCGGGCGGGGGGCTTGGAGCAGGGCAAGTCCTGCTGAACGGAGGGTCCGGGTGGGCGTGTAGGGGGAGAGTAGATCGGTTAAATAAGGTGGGGCAAGGCCGTGTAAGGCCTTGAAGGTGAGGACGAGGATCTTGAACTCGATCCTCTGGAGGATGGGGAGCCAGTGGAGACGGGCGAGGGTGGGGGTTATGTGGTCGCGGAGGCGGGTGTGGGATAGTACACGGGCTGCAGAGTTTTGGATGACCTGCAGCCTGTGAATGGAGGAGCTGGGGAGGCCGACGAGGAGAGAGTTTCCGTAGTCCAGCCGTGAGGTGATGTACGCGTGCACGAGTGTTTCGGCAGCGTGGGGGGTGAGGTAGTTGCGGAGCCTGGCAATGTTGCGCAGGTGGAAATAAGCGGTGCCGGTCAAGGCACGGATGTGGGGGAGGAAGGAAAGTTTATGGTCGAACATGATGCCGAGGTTCCTGACTGGCTTTGTGAGGTGGAGAGTACAGCCTTGGATGTTGAGGCTGGCAGCGCCCGATGTGCGGAGGCGCTGGCTTGAGCCAATCAGGAGGGCCTCGGTCTTACTCACGTTCAATTGCAGGAAATTGTCCTTCGTCCAGGACTCGATGTCGGACAGACATGCTGTCAGAATATCGATGGTCTGGGGGTTGAGGGATGAGGTAGAAAGGTACAGCTGGGTGTCGTCCGCATACATGTGGAAATTTACCCCATGTTTGCGGATGACATCGCCCAGAGGGAGCGTGTAAAGGGTGAAAAGGAGGGGGCCTAAAACAATGTAAATTGTTGTTGTTGTTGCTATCCTAACTGGTGACAACAAATTAAAAAAAAGAATGAGCAGCAAGTGTAGAAAGTCTTAATTCAGAAACCTCGGGTCAGATTCGCACCAGGAAAATCAGGGGGGAATGAAATTGGTGTAGTACCTGATTTGCACCTAGAAAATGCACCTAATTTTCTTTTAAGACTATTAAAGTTCCCTGACTGATTGCCAGTGAGGCTCAGACACATACCATCAGTGAAACAGGCCTCTGGCTCGTTGGATTCCTCTGGGATTTCCTCCTGTTTCTCACCCTCGCCGGGCGGACTGATGTCCACCGTGCTTCCCTCAGAAGAGCTGCTTTCAGCCACTTGCTGTTGAAGGAATGCAGAAACACTCGTATGTTTTTACTCAGTGTGTACTCTCCCAACATCACTCCAAACAAACCCAACCGTTCAGTAGTTTAATAGCCACGGCATGATCGGTACATTAGATAGGTGTCGCCGCGATTTTTTATTTTAAAATTACATTGAATAAGCTGAAATGACCAGAGCGATGAGGCTGGCATTGTGGTGAAATTGCTTGTGAATAAATGCATCAAGTAAAAGCCTGTACAGCTTATCCCTTATGGTTAAAAGCATCATTACGCTGCTTCGAAAGAAAGCCACGGAATATCAAAAAAATATATACATATACATTTTACTCCACCCTTCCAAGTGTAATCTTCATCGACATGAAAATACACATTACCATTCAGTGTGTGAGGGGTTCCAAAGCCTCTGTATGTCATTTCTGAACATCAGAAAGGAAGATCAGTACGTTAGCTTTAAGACAATTCTTACACTTTTTTTTTGTTTTGCTTTTAACAAAGAAGAAATTCTGCTTGCGCTACTTAATGGATGAACTAAGCCAGTGCTCATAAATCAAAGCGGTACACATACTGACTGTGGTGTCTGCTACAGAGAGAGAAAGAGAGAAACAAAAAATATGTAGACTCGCATTGATTCCGTTTCTGCAGAGTCTTTACATTTTCAATCGCAAGATCCAAATTGGGTGCCAATTGCGAGTGCTGTACTGTACTTTGTAGTCTCTGCAATGTGTAAAATGTAATAACGTACGTGCAATAAAACACTGAATAAGCATGTGCACCAGTTTATTATATGAGAGCCGACAGTAGGGCATTTCATTAGTGTACCATGGATTCGATATTTTCCGCATGGATTTATCTAAATACCGCATTCAAGGCCGCCTGACAAACCAACTGAAATAAGAAAGGAATGGTGTAAGCAGGCAACGAAACATGGAAGAGGAAGAAGAAGAGGAAGAGGAAGAGGAAGAAGAAGAAGAAGAAGAAGCTCATTGAATAAACCAGAACGTTGGCTTCAACATATGTGTACCCATGTGCTTTTCAATTCAAAAATTAGTTAAGAAAGAGGATTTCTGGGGGAGGTTTCTTAGTGAAGGTGTTTTACAAACATCACCAGTGTCCGTAGTCAGGGCCAGGACAGTGCCACTATTATTTGTTTTTGTTTAAGGTGGAGTAGGAGTTTTTTTTTATGCAATGGAAGTTCGGCTGTAGGGACTAAAAATCGTTTAGCTCAAGAGTACGTCAAAGAGGCGAATTGGAGGTGGATATCATTTATTTCTGTGGCAATACATTTATAATAATAATAATCCTTACATTTATATAGCGCTTTCCATGTATTATCGACGTCTCAAAGCGCTTTTTCCCCCCCAGTAAACTATATAACCTTGTGTGCTCTTATTCAACAGTCTGCCTGATGAATCACTCATTAATGTTTTAGAGTCTCATAACCAAAGCCTTGGAAAGGTTAGCGCTGTCATGTCTGGCAGAGTACTTACAGGAGAAAGCAATCCGAAAGTACTCAGGAAACGTATTCCGACATACACACACAACAAAAAATCAAAAATCACTACCGGGAGATTGAATAATAAATAATACTTTTTTGAAAACAAACACAAGTCTCACTCTAATTTAAAGTAAAGTTTGCTTTGTTAAATATATAATTTTTGATGGTAGGTTTGTAGTTTGCCCCCACATATTATAAATACGATTCCGTTAAAGTGAATTGTCACCATGCCTTTACGCACTGAATTGTTTTTTGCCCAGCCAGGTGACTGATATATGCCATTGCTTTAGTCTCCAAACCCAAGCTGAGAATTCCACGCATCCCACCCACACACATGGAAATCCCAGAGATAGATTGTTGGAAAGGAACGCACTCTCTCGCGCTCTCCCTCTACCTGGAGAGATGCAACCTACTTACCTATTAAGTATTAGGCGCAGGTTGGCAATAAGAGCCAAGGTTTGGGGGGAGTGTAGAGTGTGCACTGGACTCTCTAACCAGTTAAAAATAGCATAACTTGCCATTCATATTGCTATCTTAGCAAGATTTCCCACTGTTCATCCAGCTAGGATCACTGTACCATTAGGGCTTTGGCTTACGGGGCTAAAAGGAACTGATGGGATGACTCCTTGCCCCTGGCCATGCATCACAAATGTTTAAATTTAGCTCTGACAGAATGAATGTATTCCATGATTAAACTCTTCGCTATAGTGATGGATGACGTCAGTGATTCTTAAACGCCGGCATAAGTTATTGTGTCAATTGATAAAGATTTTTATATAGACTACACTATTTTACCTCAACAGGATTTTTGAAACATGAACGGTTGAATGTAGTGCCAATGTTTTGCATTGCGTATTACAGTTAAATCAACTCTGAAACCAAATTGTTTTACCTCTTTGTTCTAAATTTTGTGTTCAGAGACTAAAATAGTACAGCAACAACTCAAAACACTAAATTCTTTATCAAAGCCATTTCAGTTAAGAGTCAGATTCTGCTGCAAAGTAGTCACACTTGCCCTTAAGAGGAATTGACGGTAGAAATTATTTAAACTGGTTAGTGACACTGAACCCTGAATGGCGGGTTCTATGGATTAATTTCCAAAGCTAGGATTGTTGAGCGCCTTGGGCCATCCTCCCGACGTGAAAGGCGCAAATTCATTTTGTATTGTACAGTATTTAGAAACAGTGACTTTCTCTGACTAAGTTAATGAGACGATTGGTGCATATCTACACATGCTCCTAGCCATGACGCTGTAGGGACAGACCACAGAAACTTCTAGAACCACAATGTCTTTAGATTACCAGCCGCGTGCATGCATCATTCCACCAAGTCCTACCAAGTCGCGGTAATCTGAAGCTCTAAAAACCCAAAACATTGTAGTTTCGTCTTTTCCCCATTCTGTCCCATCGAATCTGACATTTCCTGAATGTTTTATTCGCTCGTTATGTTTGCCTGGGCCAACAATGCAAAAAAAAATGTATGCAGAGTTTAAGTTGGCGTGAGCCAAAAAGCAAAATCGATTTAAGATATCCTTCTGAAGAATTTCAGCTTTTGTTTGTTCAGCAAACTTACCAAATTTATTTGAGTACGAAAACCCATAGAAGAAGTGGTTTGGCTCAAATACTCTGCTGAATAACTACAATTTTCTCTTGCACATCTTAAATCTTGCATATGTAGTACACACTATTTTTATTTATAATTATGTATTGCTTATATTTATAAATAAAAGTAGGGAAGCATCAGTATGCTATGAGTCGTATCTTGCCAGTGAATTCGTATTTCAGCTAAAATAATAGAACATATACCCATTATGTCTCAGAGTCTCATCTGATGTGTCTCGCACAGATACCATCAGAGGAGAAGGAAGAAAAAAGAAACATAAGATGTTATTATTTAGTGGGATAAAAGAGAATGAATCATCTTTAACAATCGTTTAATATCTGCAAAGTGCTAAAGTCAGTCGGAATGACTTTTCAGGTAAATTTGTCTTACAAGTGTTCTTGTCAGTGAGCATTGGTCTGCTTCTTGAATAGAGCTGTAATAACAACCAGATAAGTTAGGCTAGGTAAGTAGGCTGTAGAAATTGACAAGCCTTATATATGTATATAAACAGTATATACTGTATATACACGCAAACCTTATTGTCACTTAATAACAAATCTAAATGAAGAACATAAGAGCTAGAGCTATAACCTACACAGCTACATTGGACTTAAAGCAACAACATTCCTTATGTGCTTGGATGGTCCCATCACATTGGATCAGTAAACTTGTCACAGAGAGAGAGAGAGAGATGATAAACTCTCTCAATTAAAGTCCACAGAGACATCAAAATGCTTCACATCTCTGTTTCTTCTACATTATTCAAGCGGATTGTTAAAATATATTTTCCAATGAGGATGTGAAGTTCTCTGTTTACAAGACAATACTGTAGCACCACAACCCTTAATTATAGTACTGTATATTCAGTAAAATATATTCCTGTTAGTTTGATCAATGCAAATAAAATCCCTGAGAAATACAAGTATATTCGTCAGAACAAGATATATGGTGCTATTATTTACTGTGTCACTTTGATCAGGATAAAGTGTGATTTTTCTACACACTTTCTAAACATTCATTTTAGCATTCAATTCTGTTCACCATGGACTGGTTTAAAGGAAATATTAAAATTTTATACGTTAAATACGTAAATGCTTCACTACGACACAAAAGCAATTTACGTTAAATATATTCATCTCTATTCTTCTCACAATACAGACTATACAAACTACACAAGATGACACTTAATAATAATAATAATCCTGGCATTTGATATAGCGCTTTTCACGTCTTCTAGACTGTGTCTCAAAGCGCTTCACAGAATATACTGTAAAGTGAATTAAATGTATATATTTCTGGGCATAAAAGCAGGCAGCCAATTGCGCACAGCAGCGTCCAACAAACAGCTGTGGATTGAAGTGACCAATTGACTATTATTTTTTTCGGGATTATTATTATTATTAGGCGCGTGTGTGTGTGTAGTAAGGAAATTTGCCCAATATGTCACCCTAAAAACGTGTACATATTATACACTTGAAAAGGAAAAACGCGTAGGGCTCTGATGGGGTAAGAGCGGGGGGAGTGGGGGCTACTTGGGGTGACAGTGTGGCTAGTTGGGGGTGAGAGTGGGGGGAGTGGGGGCTAGTTGGGGTGAGAGTGGGGGGAGGTGAGGGCTAGTTGGGGAGAGAGTGGGGGGAGTGGGGGCTAGTTGGGGTGAGAATGGGGGGAGGTGAGGGCTAGTTGGGGAGAGAGTGGGGGGAGTGGGGGCTAGTTGGGGTGAGAGCGGAGGGGGTGGAGGCTAGTTGGGGTGAGAGCGGAGGGGGTGGGGGCTAGTTGGGGTGAGAGCGGGGGGGGTGGGGGCTAGTTGGAGTAAGAGTAGGGTGGGGGTTGGGGGCTAGTTGGAAGCTCTTTCAAAGAGACGTCCCAGCACGACAGGCCGAATGGCCTCCTTCTGTGCTGTAAGATGCTATGATTCTGTGATTCTGTGCTGTAAGATGCTATGAATGACTGACCACAGGACAACATGCCCACTGAACTGATGTGTACATTGTTTAAAGAGAAGGGGTGTTATACTCATTGAAGTGCAGAAGTTCTCTGAGATGATTAAAGACTGATTGCTGGATCCTTCCTGTCCGACATGAGACAGTCATGATTCAAATCTTAGTTCCTTATCCTATTTGTCACATCCAGAATAATCAGTTTATCACATTGGTTTATAGGAGCTGAGAGTGAGGCATGAAATAGCCCAAAGTGTATCTTTACTAGACGTGCAGGAATTGTCACGTTTACCTGGTGGATAGCACACCAGGATGTGTGAAACTGTGTAGATCTTTATTCAGGAAGTAAAACCATAGCTCATTAGAAAAAATATTTATCAGGTTAAAATGGATGACAACTAAAATAGGTTTAGAGATTATTTTGAACCATCTGATTGATTGAACACTCACTTGTTGTATTTCCAGCTATAAATATCCAAAATGTTGTTAATGCCTCACTCTTTCCCCATTTGACATGACCAGATTAGGTTAGGTTATGCTGTGTTGACTCATGACTCTCTGACAACTCATTCCAACAGCCATTTTTGATTGGTGAGAGCATCAACATATATCTACCCTTTTCCAACAGTCACACGCACACACACACACAACATATACAAAACACGCACACAACACACACACACGCTCAAACTTCCCTGATCTGTACCATCCAGCTTTACACTGCGGGGAGCTGTAAAAATCTATTTTAATATCTGGAATAACAAGTAGTACGAGTGAGCTATTACACAAATAAATCAGAATGTTCTGCACCAATCATTATTTTATTACAAACACCTTCCCCAAGCAATATAATCCTTTCAAATTGCTCTGGATCTCACCAAGCATCTGTATTTACGGAGGATTATATAGAAGGAGATTCACATCCAGAATATATAGCGGAACAAAATTTTCTTATTAAAAAAATGTAGGTGATCATAACGAGGAACAGAGACTAATAATAATAATAATCCACACATTTGATATAATGGCTTATCGAGTCTTCAAGGCGTCTCAAAGAATGTACCGTAAAGTGAACGGATTGTACATCTTGTGGGCCAAACACGGCAGCCAATTGCACCCAGCAGCGTATATTCTGTGAAGGCGCTTAGAGACATCTCGTAGAAGCGATAAGGCGCTATATATATATATATATATCTATATATAAACGCAAGGATTATTTTTCCTTCATTATGAAAACCAAGAGGCGTGACTGGGAACAAAAGTACACGTTTGTCAACTCAACATGTGGGAGCTGCACTCTGGGACAATCAACTTCAAGACTGACATGACTGTGGCTCCATCGGAAATGTTAACGGGATTCATTATCAAGTAATTCTATGAAGAACATCGCACATTGCTTCCCATAGTGAGTTATATAATACATTACAATACAATAACATAGCTCATTTAAAGAGATGTTGTCTGGTGGATGGGTGACATTGTCCTTGTTTTTTTATATTAAATTTAAAAATATATTATCAACAATCATACGTATCAGTTGTTTTTTTTGGTGGGAGGGTGAAAACAAAGGCCATTGATAACTGAGACTCACTTCATTTACATCCGTACGCATGAAAATAGGAGAGTAAAACGATTCGTTGGTATCCCTCACCTCTTTGCTTTCCTCCAGATCGGAATCGCTGGTGAAATCCTCCGTGTTGGGATTCTCAAAGTCTGACTCCCCGATGGCCATGGGTACGGTTACGGTGAGACTCGGGTTGTGAATAAAGGACATGTAGTCACTTACATCGAATTTATCGGCAGTCACACTACTGCCTATCCCACTGGTCGTGCCATTGCCGTCTTTGTGATAGTCCAGTTCCTTATTAATCTCAACCGTTGTGTGATTGGAGACAGAGCAGTCTCTCTTGCCCTGGAGGTTCTCTAGCGGTTTGACATCTTCGGTGACTTTCCTCCTGACGCAGGCTTTCCGAAACAGTTCCCTCATGTTCCTCTTCATGTAATCCAGGCCTCCCTGTATCCTGCCCACCGCGATCTGTAAGTTGTTCATCTCGCTGTCGTCGTCGGTGGCAGCCAGGTTGTCGGCGCTGAACGAGCTCAGTAACAGGGCCAGAAACAGGTTCAGGACCTGGAAACCAAAAATACAAGCGAGGGAGAGAGAGAGAGAGAGAGTCCGAGCGAGAGAGTCAGAGCGAGAGACGGAGACACAGAGAGAGAGAGAGAGAGAGAGAGAGAAGGCAATCCATCAATCAATTATTCCTTTTCTTTATAGTCCCACATCGTTAAGGGCAATGGACAGGAGGGGGAAAAGGGTGACCGAAGGCACGGTCGAACAGAAAGGTCTTTAGCTGAGACCTGAAACTCAGCTAAAGTTTCAGGTCTCAGCTGAAACTTTAGGAAGAGAGGGAGCGAGGCGACGGGAATTCCAATCTATCACAACCAACACACAGGCACGTGTACAGCAACAACAAGCATTTACACAGAACTCTTCATGTTTGGCAGTGGCTCAGAGTGCTTGACGGTGGCGGAGTCTGTCCCTGAGGAGGGAGCAGGGAGGAGGTGGCAGTTGAGTATATACAATCAAACAGGAAAAGTCTTTAGATAGGATTTGAAAACGGAGAGGGAGAGGGCAAGGCAGAGGGATTGAGGGAGAGAGTTCCTGAGTTTCGGGGCGAAGTGGCTGAAGGTAGAGTGGAGGGGACAAGGGACACAAAACGCTTGCCCAAAAATTTACGGTGCACTATCATGTCATCCCTAAAACATCACGTGGATACATAGCTTGAAGGAACTTCCACTAAACATTTATTTACACTCCAGGCAACTCTCACGTTATCAAAGGTTTGAAATAATTCTCAAGAGATGTTCTGTAAAGGCTGTTACCACTTATTTGAGAGGTATAGAAACAGCCCGTTTATCCGTGACCCAATCAACCTTCACTTCCATATAACCAGCACCTCAAAAAAAAGGTCCCCATTCGATTAACCAGATCTTATCCGGCACAATTGCTGTGGCGCATTTAATGAGTCGATTGTCACAGGAGAGTACAGTACGATTAGCTCTGAATGCTGCCGGTAGTGCACTTCCAGGTTTGGGTCTTAAAGATGCAATGTTTTTCCTCTCCTGTTTCTCTCTCTCGCTCTTTTTCTTTCTCTCTCTCCCTCTCCTTTCTTCCTCTCTATCTCTCCCTCTCTCTTTCTATCTCTTCCCCTCTCTCTCTGAAAGAGAGGGAAGGGGGGGGGGAAGAGAGAGGAGTGGGAGGGGGAGAGAGGTGTGGGGGAGAGGTGGGGCAGAGAGAGGGGGTGAGTTGATTAATTTAGATGGAAAATTAGAGGAGTGGAGGGGTTTGGGTTTGGAGCCATTGAGAAGCCAGACTGACTGAGTGTGTGTGTGAAAGAGAGAGAGAGGGAAGAAGAGAGAGAGAGAGACAGACAGACAGACAGACAGAAAGAGAGAAAGAAAGAGAGAGAGAAAGAAAGAGAGAAAGAGAGAGAGAAAGAAAGAGAGAAAGAAAGAGAGAAAGAAAGAAAGAAAGAAAGAAAGAAAGAAAGAAAGAAAGAAAGAAACGAGAGTACCCCTTTGATTGTGTGCTGTGTTTATAGACTGTAATCAATATTTATTACTTTATTGGTAAGTATCCATACAATATTCTGTTATTATTTAGACGAAGGAAGCAAGGGAGGGTCAAGGACAAGGAGGAGGATGAGATACGTACCACCAGATTGCCAATCACCATGACCATCATGAAGACGGTGAGGCACATGGTGGGATCGGCCACCTCCATGCAGTCCCACATGGTCTCGATCCACTCCCCGCACAGCACGCGAAACACAATCAGGAAAGAGTGGAAGAAGTCGTGCATGTGCCAGCGAGGCAGCACACAAACCTCCTTCGTTTTGCAGAAGTACTCCTTGTAGCTTTTGCCAAACAGCTGCATGCCCACCACCGCGAAGATGAAGACAATGATGGCCAGGACCAAAGTCAAGTTGCCCAAAGCGCCCACCGAGTTACCGATGATCTTGATCAGCATGTTGAGCGTGGGCCAAGACTTGGCCAATTTAAACACTCTCAGCTGCAAAGCAACGGGTCCTGTTAGTCAGTCGTCAACAACAACAACAACTTTGATTTATATACTGCCCTCCATGCCGGGCGGCGTCCCAGAGCGCTTCACAACAACGGATCCCGGGGCCGAGCCAGGGGGAGAGCGCGGGGAAGAACATGACCGAAGGCGTGGTCGAAAAGAAAGGCGTGAGGAAGGGGTTTCCAGAGCTAAATTATCTTTAGTCATCTACACACATTTCCATTTCACTCTATTTTAAAATAAAACTTTGACTTCCTGGCGGGGACCCCCACCAAGATGATTTAAATAAGAGAAAAAAAACACTTGTAATTACCAATCGAAAAGACCTCAATACTGACAATCCCTCCACGTCTTTGAGACCGATCTCAATTAAGCTGAGACTCACTATAATGCTGTCAAAAATGTTCCACCCTTCTTGGAAGTAATAATAAGGATGCAAGGCTATGATTTTGAAAATCATTTCAGCAGTAAAGATTCCAGTAAAAACCTGAAGGGAGACAATAGGATTATATATTTTTTTCCTCGTTAAACTGGAAATTGTAGCAAAATGTCAGCCTTGGTTATATGACCTCAACAGATAAGCTTAAATATTAAGTGATTTGAAACACTAATGCACTATGCATTTGACATATTTTCTGACATGTATTATTATACTCGATTTTCTAAAAAAAAATGATTTTTAACACTCTGTAATATGGGTATTAGGGAAGTGAAACGAAATGGAGCTTTCTACCTGAATTATTCACTACAAATTGAAAATGATAAATTGGTCAATTTTATATCTGCCGTGAAAGGACTTAGACAATACAAATTCTATATATTTTCCTTTCCAGTGACATCCGCTCTTAGGAATAGCCTGTTCTTTCACAATTAAGCAAATTATTTTTTTCACTTTCCCAATTCAATTAATGTTAAGTAATATGAAAAGGACCTTTTTTAAAAAAAAAACTCCCACTAAAGTTATAGCGTACAACAATTCCATGTTTAATGTCTAAAATAGGAAAAACATCAGGGAATTTTTTTTTGCAATAAATGTGTGCAACATGTAAGGCATAAATAAATACTGAACTCTATTTATTAATAATATTACTAATAAATAATGCTTGCATTTGATACAGCGCTTTTCACATCTTCTAGACGTCACAACGTGCTTCACAGAATATGCCATAAAGTGAACTGATTGTACTGTATTTCACTATGTAGTATATTCTGTGAGACGCCTCGAAGACACAATAAGGTGTGGGTGAATTTGTGGGTGAAACAGGGCAGCCAATTGCGCACAGCAGCGTCCCACAAACAGTCATGGATTGAAATGACCAATTTTATTTTGTGGTTTTTTTTGAGGGATTATTATTAGGCGTTTGTGTGTGTGTGTGTGTGTGTGGAGTAAGGAAACTCGCCCAAGGTTTCGCCCTGACCTGACCTGCCTGGAATTGAACCCAGGTCACTCGCTTGCAAGGCGAGTGCTCTGAGCTACAAGACTCCACCACGAACCATTTCAACCTAGATAAAAGACGGTTACCACATTCGGGCACAATTTTCAATGAGCGTGAACAAGATGGCTGACCGGTCAAACAACAACAACAACCAACAAAATGACATTTACAAAGCGGCTTCCAACAGATGTATTTGGAGGAAGACATACCTGGTTTCCAAACGAAAGCACGTTTTGAAAGTTGTTGGTCATGGGGTAATGTTCCATGGCCATGAAGAGTGTGTTCAGCACAATGCAGATGGTAATAGCGAGGTCCACAAACGGATCCATCACAACCAAGTGGACAACTTCCTTCAGCCTCAACCAGCGGGGGTGGCAATCCCAGATCAAGTACGTGTTGGCGAATTTATACCAGCAAGGGGGGCACTTCTGCCGAGATTCTTCAAGTTCTACACCAAGGCAACCAAAACACTGGTGAGCAAACCATAACTGAAGTCAACTAATACTACGATCCCATACGGTCATGGCCAGAAAATCTTGATATAAACATAATCATAATAATAATAATTCTTGCATTTGCATTTGATATAGAGCTTTCACGTCTTCTAGATGAGACGTCTGTGAATACACTGTGAAGTGAATTGACTGTATGTTTTGTGGGCGAAACGCAGCAGCCAACTGCACACAGCAGCGTCCCCACATACAGTCGTGGATTGACTGACCAAATACTGTAATAACAATTATTTTTGAAGGGATTATTATGATGGGAAATCAATCCATCAATCTACTAACAACCGGGTTCCTACTTATAATATAATAATAATAATCCTTGCATTTGATATAGCGCTTTTCGCATCTTGTTCACATCTTGTGGGCGAAACACGGCAGCCCAATTGCGTACAGAAGGCAAGCATGTTACATGGTCTAAAACTAGAGACATCGAAAGCACTGCGTACAGGTATCAACATCTACTCATACCAATACCAATTCATGTCAAATGTCTTTGGCCTCTTTGATATTATTTGAATTTGATTTGAGTGGACTCAAATTTGTTAATAATAGTAATAATCCTTGCATTTGATAAAAGCGCCTTATCACATCTTCGAAGCGTCTCACAGAATATACTACAAAGTGAATTGACTCAATATTTTGTGGGCAAAACATTGAATAACGCTAACTGGGATGTCTGATGGTATCCAAGATCTATTCATCAATTCTCCTGCTGTTAATGACATTCTCATGGGTTTCCACACAGGGATCCAATCTGCTTATTTAAAAAAAAAGATATTTTCTCATGTTCCAACAATGATTTTTATACTGAATCGGTCAGAGATATCAACACAATAAGTAAAGTAAAAAAAAATCTTAAAAGTTTCCCCACAAGCAACACCTATCCTTTGGGCATCCCAGATAACAACAACAACAACAACAATTTACATTTATAGAGCGCCTTTCACGTCGGGAGGACGTCCCAAGGCGCTGCACAGCAGGCGTGTGACCCGAGCTGGGAGGGGAGTGTTTGGGAAGGGGTGAAACACGAAGGGGAGGTAAAAGAGTTCAGGGTGGAACAAAAGGCACGGTCGAAGAGGAAAGTCTTCAAACCAGCCTTGAAAGAGGAAAGGGAAGAGACGAGACGGAGGGATTGAGGGATGGCATTCCATAGGGTGGGAGCGGAGAAACTGAAGGCCCGGCCTCCGATGGTGGGGCGGTTCGGGCGGGGGGCTTGGAGCAGGCCAAGTCCTGTTGAACGGAGGGTCCGGGTGGGCGTGTAGGGGGAGAGTAGATCGGTTAAATAGGGCGGGGCAAGGCCGTGTAAGGCCTTGTAGGTGAGGACGAGGATCTTGAACTCGATCCTCTGGAGGATGGGGAGCCAGTGGAGACGGGCGAGGGTGGGGGTTATGTGGTTGCGGAGGCGGGTGCGGGATAGTACACGGGCTGCAGAGTTTTGGATGGCCTGCAGCCTGTGAATGGAGGAACTGGGGAGGCCGACTAGGAGAGAATTTCCGTAGTCCAGCCGTGAGGTGATGTACGCGTGCACGAGTGTTTCGGCAGCGCGAGGGGTAAGATAATTACGGAGCCTGGCAATGTTGCGCAGATGGAAATAGGCGGGGAAATAGATAATGAGAGTCCTGTAGCTCAGTGGTTAGAGCACTCACCTAACAGTGTGAGACCTGTGTTCGAATCCAGGCAGGTCAGGGCAAAACTTTCACCAAGTTTCCTTACTCCACACACACACCTAATAATAATCCCCCCAAAACAATAATAAATTTGTCATTTCAATCCAAGGCTGTTTGTGGGGACGCTTCTGTGCGCAATTGGCTGCCACATTTTGCCCACAAATATATATAGTCAATTTACGTTGCAGTATATTCTGTGAACTGCTTTGAGAAGTCTATAAGATGTGAAAAAGTGCTATATCAATGCAAGGATTATTATTATTATTATATTTCTGCTTTACAGGAGTTGGGGGCGTAAGACAGAACACATTAGGATCATTAAGTGAGAGGGGCTTCATTGTTATAGTTTCACCTAATTATGCCGGCAATCGTTATTTAAAATGCAAGTGGTATTTCGACGTGTTTGTTCCAAGGCCTTTTACGAACAGTGGACAAGTTATTTGTGCTTTAAAATAAATGTTGATCTGGTGTCTGTGGCCAGATTTGCTCCTCAAGGAATTCTGCATGGTGAACTAGCCTCTCTCTCTCCCACCCCACCCCATCCCCCACTGTATGTAAAGCATGTGCCTGGGGGAAATTGCTTAAAATACCATATTGGAATTGGCAGCCCCCTTTATTTTCTTCTCTCGCACAACTCTCTCTCCCTTTAGCCATTCATTCAAAGTTCGTTCCAGTTTCTTCAGGCCAAGAAGATGTTTAAAACACACACACACGCGCGCAACAGGACCATTAAAGAAAAAAAATCTGTTAATTGTGTTCTTTGTGTGGCCCCTATACATCCTCTACGCTGCTCGTGTCATTTCTACACCCTCGCCTCCGGCAGCTACTTGTGGAGTTAGTGGTTTGACGGTAATCAAGCAAGATGCACGGCCCTAATTAACATCCGCGCAATCCCTCGGGGCGCACAGCTCCGCTCTGATTCAGCGGAAGTGGTTTGCGGAGCCACGTCAACAAGGAAGTGCTCAGGTCACACTGGTGTTCTCTCCCGATGCCAACTGCTGACGGGGAAAGGCCCCTGATCTCTCCAGCCCCCTCCCCAACCCCCACCCCCCACCCACTCCCCCACACGGTTTGTAGGGAAGACAGACACACATCTGGTAAAGATTCCCTCTGGCCTCAATTTTGATTTCAGCCACTTCAGATCATAAAAGCTCTCCCTCCCCCCACTACCCCCTCCCACTCTTTCTGTTACAGAAGATTTATCTTCTGTCACCATCACAATCATCACTTCAGATACTCCTAGCCTCTCTAGTGTGTTGCCTGGCTCTTCGCTAATAACACCCCTTCTCCCCAGTTTTGTTTCAACCCACCCCCTTTTTTGTTTTACGCCGCTATCACCTCTTTAACCCATGAATTAACACATCTTCTCCTTTGTCTTTTTTTTTGTCTTCTTTTAGTCTCCTTTGTCTTCCCTGTCTTCCCTCCCCTCCATCTCTAACTTGTATTCAAAAACCCCTCCCTCCCAACACGCCCCGGTTCTGACAAAGGGTTGTGGACCCGAAATGTTGATTCGCTTTCCTCTCTCCATAGATGCTGCCTGACCTGCTGAGTGTACCCAGCTCTCTCTCTCTCTCTGTGTTTGTGTTTCAGTAAGATTCGCTCTCCTGGTCACGCTCGAGCGAGAGAGCTGTGATGATGGGAGTCTGTGTGATTGGGAACATGGAGTCACGAGAGAGTTGGGGGCACAGCTGTGATGGATTCCATGGTTGGATGATCTGTTGACATTTACGCAGGATGAATGAATGGCCATTGAGACTGAAGACCAGAAGATTGCTGGTGTGACTGGAAACACCTCAGCGTTCGTCACTCACCAGCTTCAAAAGGTCATCTGACCAAAGGAATGCCATCATCCCTTAGATGTACCTCATTTCAAAATTCATTTGAAAGGCCACATTATAACATAAAAACATATAAACGCCCACTGTCGGGTTTCCAACCTTGGGAAGCCATTGAATTCATGAAACAGTTTGTAAAACAATGATGTGTTTCTGAAATGATTTATTTGATAAGGTAACAGGTAGAATTAATGTGTTAATATGTCTCTGAAAGTTGTTAATTTTGTACTGAAAACCGGTAAATGATGGGAAATTGGTGTGTATTTAACTGAAAGCAGAGAACACCGAGTCAAACCCAGTTCATTAGTAAAGCCGACAGAATTACAATGTGGTGAGGGGGGGGAAAATTTCTTGAATGTCTACAGACCCACTCCCATCAAAAGCAAACACCGATCAGAGACTTATTGCCAATTCCTTTCATTGGCAGTTATGGATATTTGCGGCCGAGTATTTTTCTAAATTAGTTTTTTTTAAAATTTGTTTGTGGTGCGTTTCAATGTGAATGACGTTATTTTGCTTTACATTATTATTAATAATAATAATAATCCTTGCATTTGATATAGCGCTTTTCACATATCAACGTCTCAAAGCGCTTCACAGAATATACTGGTAAAGTGAATTGACTGTATATTTGTAAGCGAAATGCGGCAGCCAATTGCACACAGCCGCGTCCCCACAAACAGTGTTTTATTATTGTGGGGAGGGGGTGGGGTTTGTTGAGGGATTATTAGTAGGCGCATGTGTGTGTGGAGTAAGGAAGCATGCCCAAGGTTTCGCCCTGACCTGCCTAAATTCGAACACAGGCTTCACGCTTGTAAGGCGAGTGCGCTAGCTAACCACTGAGCTACAGGAGCTCCATATGCTTGAATGGTCACCAAATTGTCATGTCCCAATCTACAATGTATAGTTTCCTATAAAAAGATCAGAATTTGCTTCGGGAAAAGCGCCAGAGGTCCAGGCTGTGAGGTCCAACATTAAAATATAATGCAAGGAATGAAGATACCTTCCATTGTGTTTGTCAGAACACTCGCTACACTTAACGCTCTCTGCTTCAGCATTGGATCTTCAAGCAAATCAGCAGCCGTTAGATGAGAGCCAGACCTCCTCTTCTTGAGTTCTGTTTCTGTGTTGGCGGCCTGGAATTCAAATAAGGTCAGAAAATCATTCGGAGGCACTTTACAAAACGGTACCGTCAAATGAACTGACATTCTATATACTTTTGTGGGCGAAACGCGGCAGCCAATTGCGCATGGCAGCGTCCCCACAAACAGTCGTGCATCGGGTGACTAACTGATTATAATATTAAGTATGACTGTATTACTGCAGGTCACAGCCAATTCAACCAGAGACCTCACTTGTCTCCCCAGCGAGGAGTATAGCGTTTAATATAAACACGGCTCACGTTCCATCAAAGCCACATCAAAAGAGTGGCCACTGACTGGGCTCAACAGGATTGGAACCCAGAGCCTCTCATCATAGATCTAGTCCCACAACAACAAATTAACCCACGGTGATAATAATCAGTGATTAAATACCTTAAACATTGTTCCGCTTACATTGAGTGAGAGAGGAAAGTAACTCGAATGTTATTGGAAACGTTATTGGAAACACAATACAGCATAGAAAACATCTCTTTTGGTAATTAAATCCTAATTCTGATTTACTATCTGTTTTAAAAGGACAATTTTGACTATTGGCATATCCTCCCGACGTGAAAGGCACTCCTAAATGTAATTGTGGTGTTGTTGTATTCACCATATTTATGTACTAAGTCTATTTGTTTCAAAAACACTAAAAAGAAGAAACTAAATTCTTGCTTCTTTTTTCAGCACCATTTTTTGCCTAAAATATTCTTAGAGAGCTTAGAGAATAATAATGATGATAATCTTATTCAACATTAAAATATGTTTGTGAAATACAAAGTGACTGCCCTAGAGCTTACAGGGTGACTAAAACACTATAACTACCCTATTAACTAAAAAATAATCAACAAAATCATAGTTTCTCTAAGGCATATTAGGCATTGGGTCATGACTTTTCGGGCACCCTGTATATCCTGTATATCCTGCAAAGAAGACCTTTGAAATGTCCTCCAAACGGACAGCAGGTGGGATGACTGTGTGTCGTGTAGGCAAACTGACATCAATTGAAAGTAGTGTCAGAAGAACATAAGAATTAGGAGCAGGAGTAGGCCATTCAGCCCCTCGAATCTGCCCTGCCATTCAATAAGATCATGGCTGATTGTCTAATCTCCATCTGCCCCCGCTTTATCCCCATATCCCTTAATCCTTTATCCATAAGAAATCTATCAATCTCAGTCTTGAATATGTTCAAGGACTGACTGAGCATCTGCAGCCTTTTTGGGAGGTAGAGAATTCCATCAATTCACTACCCTCTGAGTGAAGACGTTTTTTCCTCAACTCAGTGCGAAAAGGGACCTGTAGCACCTTAACTCAAATTATATTCTTTGAAAGCTCAGTACAATAAAAGCCCGTTTATCCTTGACCCGATCAACCAGATTGCACGACCTCCTCCCGGGACAATTCCCCATTCCAGCAATCGTGAGTATGCTCACTTTGCGCATGTGTGCAATGCATGTACACTTATTAAACTTACGAATTCTGGGTTTTTACCGTTTGGTAAAAAATGCTTTTTTACCGATCATTTTGCCGAGTGTGCTGGCATCTTTATTGGTAAGTAGCCATACGATATTCTGTTACTATTTAGTACATTATTAATATGGTATGTTTTAAAATAAGTACTTTTTTTGTGTTGGGTTTTTGGCAACTTGCCACCCGATTATCCGGCACAGTCAATTAGTGGAGGGTGCCGGATAAACGGGCTTTTACTGTACATCATTTCCTGGGCCAAGTGTGAGCAAGCTGACCATGAGTGACACCCAAACGCTGTAGATACACTAACTAACTGATGGTCACCAAACCTAGCCTATTTAGCGCACTGTTACAGTGTGTGCGGGGTGGGGGCGGTGGGGGTGGAGATCAACAGTTGTGTTATCGGTCGTCACCTCGGGCAGAAGGAGACCCACAGGTGAGGTTGGGTCGGAGGGTCCCCCCAGCAGTGAGACCACCCCGTTACAGTCCACCGCGCTGTGCATCTTCCCATTGGCCGACACCAGTGGCCGGCTCCTGGGGGAGGGGCTGGCCTGGCTGAGATTGCTTCCCCTCCTCTCCCCCTGTCTGTAAGGGTTGAAGAACGAGCTCCTCCGGCTCCCGTTGTCTTCGAAGGTGCTGTGCTCGTCGTCGGCGAAGTCGTTCTCCGAGCCCACGTCTTTGGTGCGGCCTCGGAAGCTGAAGATGCTGCTCCTGCTGTTGCGTCTCGGGGAGAAGAGAGATCCGCGGATACTCAGCAGCGACTGAGGAGAAAAGTGGGAACGTCAACAACAACAACTTGGATTTATATCGCGCCTTCCCTCACTCCCTCCACGCCAGACGGCGTCTCAGAGCGCTTCATAATAACGGATCCTGGGAACTGAGCCGGGGGGAGAGAGCGGGGGGGGGGGGGGGGGAAGTGACCGAAGGCGCGGTCCAAACGAAAGGTCTTCAGCTGAGACCTGAAACTCGTCTGCTAAAATAAATAAATAAAAGAATCGTGAAACTTATGCGCTACATCGCGATGCTTTTTCGTTCCTAAAATTTTTATGTTTTATTTTAAAAACAATCATAAAAATTGGTCATTTTCAACCCACGACTGTTTGTGGGGGACGCCGCTGTGCGCAATTGGCTGCTGCATTTCACCCACAAATACACGGTCAGTTCACTGTGAAGCGCTTTGAGACGTCGATATGATGTGAAAAGCGCCATATCAAATACAAGGATTATTATTATTATTATTATTATTATTAATAGTATTATTATTAGCAAGTCCGTAAGTGCAAAGACTTTTGTTGAACTGACTTGGCACGACCGACTCGGAAATGAGTCTCTCTCTAGCCGTGTAACGGGCTAGAGAATATGACCGTGTGTGTGTGAGTGGCTTTACCTGGTGTGGGGATGAACTGTTCTTTGCCCGGTTGTAATCTATGGGGAACCGAAAGACGCTCCCTCTTCCCCCGCTGTCGTCCGATTCCGACTTGTGCATCTTCTCGTTGTCCCTCTTCTCTCCGGCCGAGGCCAGCTCGTTTTGCTTGCGTTTCTTTCTGCGGTTCCGTCTCTCCTTGGCGCTCTTTGAGCTCAGCTTGGACAAGTCGGAGGAACTCTGCGACGTGTCGTATAGGTCGTCTCCTTCGCTCCCGTCCTCCGTCTCGACTGCTGTCGCCGCGAGCTGCCGAGGGGCGGGGGGGAGAGAGAGAGAGAGAGAGAGAGAGAGAGGTGGGGGGTGGGGCTTATCATTAGAACGCACAGCGCAGCCACACTCCGTAGTAAAACGATAAAAATGCAGTCACTTCCATCCATCGCAGTGTGGCGGGGGACGCCGCTGCGCACAATCGGCTGCCGCGTTTCACTCACCGGAAAACATAGTCAATCAATTAACCCTAGTTTACTACTTAAAGATTTAATAATGACAGTAGTAATAAAACTTGCATTTGGTATAGCGCCTTATCACATCTTTGAGACTTCTCAAAGCACTCCACAGTATATATATTAAAGTATATTGTAAAGTGAATTGACTGTATATTTGTGGGCAAAATGCGACAGCTAATTGCGCACAGCAGCGTTCCCACAAACAGTCGTGGATTTAAATGACCAATTTTTATTATTGTGGTTTTTTGGGACGGATTATTATCAGGTGTGTGTGTGTATGTTTGTGTGTGGAAACTTGTCCAAGGTTTCGCACTGACCTGACCGGATTCGAACCACAGGTCTCACGCATGTAAGGCGAGCGAGTGCTCTAACCACTGAGCTACATGTATTTGTACCTGAGCTTCTTCCTGCTGCCTCTTCAGTTGTTCGAGCATCAGTTGAAATTTCGCCTCCTTCTGTTCGGCTTCCTCAAGCGTAGCCTGGTTCTGCTCATCGTAAGCCATGGCTACCACAGCCAGGATCAGGTTCACCAGGTAGAACGATCCCAAAAATATGACCAGCACAAAAAATATCATGTACGTTTTGCCAGCGGCTCGGAGGGTCTGTGGAAACAAAAATATCAGGCTCCGTCAGTCGGGCTATACCGCCCCCAAAAGTTTCACAAAGTCAATTCACTTTTTATTTACGGTATATTCTGTGAAATGCTTTGAGACATTTCGAAGACGTGATTAAGACGCTATATCAAATGCAAAGAATATTATTATTATTAATATATATTTGCCCACAAGTCTACAGTCAATTCGCTTTACAGAATATTCCGTGAAGCGCTTTGAAATTTCTAGAAGACATGATTAAAATGCTGTATCAAATGTAAAGAAATATTGTTACAGTATTAATATTATGATCACACCAGAGTTACATGTTTGTGTAAATCCTGCTTACCAGTTGGTAAAGGTTTTCCCAGTAATCCTGCGTCATCAATCGGAACAATGACAAGAAAGCCCAGCCGAAGGTGTCAAAGCTGGTATAACCGTAATTTGGATTCATTCCACCTTTTATACACTTGAAACTCTCGGGGCAATTGCTGAGAACAGTCGAAAAACAAAAATCAGAAAGTACTACAATAAATTGTAATTGAAACCTTCAGAGCTCAACTGTGAATCCTTATTGTAAAGTAAGAATATAAGAATAAAGAGTAGGCCATTCAGCCCCTCGAGCCTGCCCTCCCATTCAATAAGATCTTTTAATCTAACGCCACCTGCCCCCGCCTTATCCCCATATCCCTTAATCCCTTTATCCCCAAGAAATCTATCAATTTCAGTCTTGAATATGTTCAAGGATCGACTGAGCATCTGCAGTCTTGGGGTAGAGAATTCCATCAATTGCGGGTTTCACCGTATTAATAATGTCACCCATTCAAAACACCCAATTTACCTCAAATATAATTATTCAGCCAAATCACCCAACCCTCCCACCCCCAGTTTCTATAAAGAATCTGTCCTAACAAGTAAGAAGAACAACACATCTAAAGCAATGCCCTTTCTCGTACAGCAATTTTCTTTAAGATATTTATAATGAAATGTTAACTCACCCTGCGTCTGAACTATTACCACAAAGCAACGCATCCTTGGCTTTATCCAAGAAATAGTAATTTTCTGTGGATTAAAAATTAAACACAGATATGAAACGCTTGTATTTTGATTCACATTTTCATTTCATATTTCTATCTTTTTAATAAGTCTTTCTCGTAAGTCACATTTTATTTTAAACAACATCTTGCATTTATACAGTGCCCTTCCCGTGGGGTGGGAGGGACGGAGTTTTTAAACCTTTTTCAACTAAAAAAAATACAACTAGAACTGTGTGTATAGGGTTTCTTCTAAAAAAAAGTTAATCTGCAAACTTTATTTTGCTTTCGGTTGAATAATAATAAACTTTGCATTTGATATAGGCTTTTCACGTCTTATCGACATCTCAAAGCGCTTCACGGAATATACTGTAACGTGAATTGACTGTACATTTGTGGGCGAAACACGGCAGCCAATTGCGCACAGCAGCGTCCCCACAAACAGTCGTGGATTGAAATGACCAAATTTGATGATTTGGTTTTTTTGGGGACGGATTATTATCAGCGTGTGTGGAGTAAGAAAACTTGCTCAAGGTTTCGTACTGACCTGCCTGGATTCAAACACAGGTCTCACACTTGTAAGTAAGGCAAGTGCTCTACAGCGCCTTGGGACGTCCTCCCGACGTGAAAGGCGCTCTATAAATGTAATTTGTTGTTAATTTGTCGTTGTTGCTCTAACTCACTGAGTTACAGGAGTCAGGAACCCAATTGCCACCCAGTTGTTGTATTGTACCTCCTATCAATCAGGTCAGCCTCAAGAGAAACAAATTCTAAACCAATTGTAGATGGCGAGCGCTTACCCTTGTCCAGGATATACTCATCAAAGTCAAACTTGTTCTCTGTGCCATTTGCCATGCTTTCATTCAGGTTAAGTAGGCTGTTCGTTATATTCATATTGAAGTTAGGGGGCGGCCATTTTATACATTTATTCCTCAAGTTGCCCATAAACAGTTGTAGGCCAATTAGTGCAAATACGCTCAGACAAAAAACTGTCAGTATCATTACATCCGCCAGCTTCTTCACTGACTGGATAAGGGCTCCCACAATGGTCTTCAAGCCTACGAGAAACAAAGGGAGCTCTTCTGTAACGTTCAATAATAATCATAAGAATAAGAATAATAACCGTGATCCTTGCGGTTGATTAGAACGCCTTATCACGTCTTCCGAGATGCCTCAAAGCAGCTTTGCAAAAATACCGTCGAGTGAATTGACTGTACATTTTGTGGGACGAAACGCGGCAGCCAATTGTGCACAGCAGCATCCCCACAAACAGTATTGGATAGAGTGGTCAAATAATTATTATTATTTTGAAAGGATTATTACCCCCCCACAAACAAATCCACCAAATTGACTGATAACCGGGTTCCTACTTACTGCTAGGTAAACAGAGGCATGCCTAATTTTGCCCAAGGTTTCGCCCTGCCCCAGGAATTGAACCCAGGTCCTCTCGCTTGCGAGGCCAGTGCTCCAACCAATACACTATAAGTGACAACATGGAATATTTATCGCTGACAAACACTCATATTTAATAAGGGATGTTACCATCGCTCAGTTGGTTTGGAGTACAAAGGATGTCTTAACATGATGAAACTTCCATGTTATGTATGCTTAGATTGAATTAAAATTGTTGTTCATAGCATCAGATTGATATCAAAAAAAGCAGCACTTAAAATATATATTGCACACACACAATACTGAACAGGGAAAAACTCGACATCACTAAATGCACACCAAACCATACAGGGTGGATGTTTCAAAGTCTCATGCACAAAATGGTTAAATGCCAAGGCTGAAACCAGGAATAGAACACAAGGAAATTCCATCAAATAAATGAATTAATTTTGTTTTTTCAGAAATGCCCAAAAGCAAAAGAAAGATTTGAATGGGTCAGAAAGCATTTTCTCAGAAACCCGCTTTTATTTTTTGTAGGACATGGTGGGGAAGGGGTGGGGGGCGTGTGTGTGTGGGGGCGGGGAGATAAGCAGATGGATCCACGTGTGTTTCAGAATGTTATATATATAATATATAATAATAATCCTTGCATCTGATATAGCGCTTTTCACGTCTTCTGGACGTCTCAAAAAGCTTCACAGAGTATACTGTAAAGTGAATTGACTGTATATATTTGTGGGTGAAACAAGGCAGCCAATTGCACACAGCAGCGTCCCCACAAACAGTTGTGGATTGAAATGATCAATTTTATTAATGTGTGGTTTTTTTGGAGGGATTATTATTAGGCATATGTGTGGAGTAAGGAAACTTGCCCAAGGTTTCGCCCTGACCTGCCTGGATTCGAAACACAGGTCTCACACTTGTAAGGCGAGTGCTCTAACCACTGAGCTGCAGGAGCTCCACAAGTATATATATATATATATATATTATTATTCAGTGCAAGATAAAATAAAATATAACGCAGCATTGGTGTTTAACCCGAACTCTCACCTGGAATAACTGAAATTGTTTTCAGTGCCCGAAGGACTCTGAACGTTCTGAGAGCTGAGACATTTCCCAGATCCACAAACTCTGTCAGATATCTGTAATAGGGGAGGGTACACACAAAACACAATAACAGGCGCACAGAGATACAGCTCCACAGCTACACCAGGGCCTGTGAGGAGATGGGGGGGGTGTTGAGGGGGGATGAGGGGGTTTGGGCACCTAACACCGATCACATCTTACCTGGTATTACAGAAATAGTTTTCAAAGCTCTCAACACTCTGAAAGTTCGAAGAGCTGAAACATTGCCTAGGTTTACAAATTCTGTTAAATACCTGTAGAATTAAATCAGAGTTATTCAGGCTTTTCGAAAAGAATCCCGACACTAAAATTGTTACTGTCGCGCTAGATTTTATTCTGGTAAATGCAAAATGTTAAGTTTTTAAGGCTTATTCTTTTATCCCCCTTTATTTTATTTAATTTTTTTCCCCTTCCTTCACTGAGAGCAATGAAGGAAGAGATTCATGTGAGAGATTCATGTGAGAGCAATGTTCCAATGACGCCAATGCCCTCTGGTAACTCAGCCAAATGGACGTTCTTTGTGCATAAACGTGGACAATGATTACTCATGATGGTGCATTTCAAACATCGGTATGTTTACAGACACACAACAACCTTCCACATACACACTCACAGGAGACACACATATACACACATACACACAGGATACATACTCACATACAGGAGACACACACAGGATATATACACACAACACTCACATACAGGACTCACATAGGCAGACACACACACACACACACAGAAGACTTAAAAACATAAGAACATAATTAGGAGCAGGAGTAGATCATTCGGGCCCTCGAGCCTGCTCCGCCATTCAATAAGATCATGGCTGATCTTCTCACCTAACTCTAATTACCTGCCCTATCCCCATATCCCCTATTCCCTCTATTTTCAAAAATCTATCAGTCTCAGCCTTGAAAATGAGCATCTACAGCCTTCTGGGGTAGTGAATTCCATAAATTCACTGCCCTCTGAGTGAAGAAATGTTTCCTCAACTCTGTTCTAAAAGGCTGACCATTAATTTTAAGACTGTGACCCCTGGTTATAGATTCTCCTACCAGGGGAAACAGTCCCTCAGTGTCTACTTTATCTAGGCCTTTAAGAATCTTATATGTTTGAATAAGATCTCCCCTTATTCTTCTGTACTCTGGAGAATACAGCCCTAGTTTATTCAACGTATCCTCATAGGTCAGTCCCCTCATCCCAGGAATTAACCTAGTGAATCTATGCTGCACCCCCTCTAAGGCAAATATGTCCTTTTTTAAATAAAGAGACCAAAACTGCACACAATACTCTAGGTGCGGTCTCACCAGAGCCCTATACAGTTGCAGGAAGACTTCCCTACTCTTGTGCTCCAAGATACCCACACCCGCAAGATATACACAGACATACACACACAGACAATTGCTGGTAAGAGGGATCAGTGAGTGTTCAAGACAAGACCAGTCACCCCCTGAACAATGTTGTTAATCCCTCTACCTGATCACTGAAGCCACCTGTAGTGAGGTGACTGTGTTCAGGGAACGGTTTCATCAGCAAAGCCCAGACGCCACAAGTTTGAAAATCATAAAAATAATAATAATCCTTGCATTTGCTAATAGTCTCAAAGCGCTTCACAGAATATACTGTAAAGTGAATTGACTGTATAATTGTGGGCGAAACGTAGCAGCCAATTGCGCACAGGAGCGTCATCCACAAACAGTCGTGGATTAAAATGACCAATTTTTTTATTATTGTGGGGTTTTTTTGTGGGGAGTTTGTGTGGTTTGTATGGTTAGTCTGGCTCAGTGATATACCACGCAAATCAACGATGGACTACTTGAAACTGCAATCGGTCTGAATTTCCACAAAAAAGGTGGAACTTTGGACAGATGGACTGTTGGTCGGTCACTGCCAACGGTGTGTATGAGAAACATACAATAATAATACAATAATCCTTGCATTTGATATAGTGCTTTTCAGGTCTTATCGACGTCTCAAAAGCGCTTCACAAAATATACTGTAAAGACAATTGAATATACTTGTGGGAGAGCGACGCGTGGCAGCCAATTGTGCACAGCAACGTCCCCCACAAACAGTCGTGTATTGAAAATGACCAATTTTTATTATTGTGTCGTTTTTTGTGGGGGAGGGATTATTATTATTAGGCGTGTGTGTGTGGAGTAAGGAAACTTCGCCCTGATCTGCCTGGATTCAAAACACAGGTCTCACGCTTGTAAAGCGAGTGCTCTAACCACTGAGCTACATGGTCACTTTTTGGTCACCTGGCTGTACCTTTGGTTGTGTGTTTAACACTGGAGCTAGACTAAGGAGAAGATCTTCCTATTTTACTGTGAATACTTACGCCATGGAAATTACACTGAAGTCCAGCCAGTTCCAAGGGTCTCGAAGGAAAGTGAAAGAGTCTATACAGAAGCCCCTGGCGAGGATTTTTACAAGCGATTCGAATGTGTAAATGCCAGTGAACGTGTACCTAATTGGGGATTGTAAAAATAAAACTGTTTAAAAACATTTCCGTTGAGAAACATTACTCAACACATCTCTCAGCGTCAATACAAAACCCTCTGCGTAATCTGCCACACGTGTTTGTATCAGGGCAAAACTATTCTAAGGTGAAATTAGTAACCATTATGTCACAAAAGCCACACTACACCTATGAGTGTATATATCTGCATGCACTTTTGGTAAACACCTCGAACTACATGACTTTAAATTTGAATTTTCAGTTTTATTTTCCCCCTTTAACTCAGTTAGAGATTTCCTAATCACATTTCAGTGAAACAGAAAACAGAAATCTGCCGATCGTACATTTAAATGTCAATGTTCTTCCTACAAATTAAATCTGGTTTAGTCAACGGTTATGGTTGCCAGCAGTTCAGCGGACCATACACTCTGCAAACTCATTTCAAACTTGTTTAACTTTTACCGCAACAACAAACTACATCTACTGGTCAAAGAGAGGGGGGTGGATGTGACATGAAAGAGGCAATTCGTTAAAGCGACTTATTAAGAGAAAAAAAAATTACAGATAGGATGCAGAAAACTTTCATTCAGGAGGGAAAAAAAATATAGGTTTAAAAATTTGCCGATGTGAATAGTGTATTTATTACTAATGAGCTACGAAGACTTGATCTGCTTTACATTTCAAACTTCTAAATAATCCACAGCATAACGGATACTTACTCTACATTCTTTGCCCATTCTGGAGTGTTACTTAGGGTCATAAACACACAGTTGGTCAAAATAGTGCACATGATAAGCATGCTGAACAATGTGGGATCCAGTCAAGGAAAGGAAAAGTTTGACAAATCTACCGTTAAAGCAGCATTTATATACTAACGCACCGATAAAGCAGCGAGTGCATTGACTAATGTATCAACAAAGCAGGATGGATCCCAGCTAGATTTACAATAATGCCTGGAAATGGCTCGATTCCTTTCGTAATCATTAAATATATTTGAAAATTGAGTTGAAAAGTAAACCCAGTGAAAACAAAACTAAAACAAATTCCCCCTAAGATAGCAAAAGAGGACACAGGTTTAGTTATCAAAGGCAACTTCAAGGCAGACACCAGGAAGTGTTGATTTGTCCACAAGGCAATTAATAATAATAATAATCCTTGCCTTTGATAGAGCACCTTATCATGTCTTTGGGACGTCTCAAAGCGCTTCACAGGATATACTGGGAAGTTAATTGCTTGTACATTTTGTGGGCGATACACGGCAGCCAAGCACACAGCAGTGTCCCACAAACAATTGTGGATTGACTGACCAACTAATAATAATTATTTTTGAAGGGATTATTACGCTGGGAAATCAATTTGTCAATCGACTAACAACCGGGTTCCTACTTATAATAATATAACAATAATAATCCTTGCATTTGAGAAAGCACTTTTCACATCTTGTCGACATCTCAAAGCACTTCAAAGAATATACTGTAAAGTGAATTGACTGTATATGTTTGTGGGCGAAACGCGGCAGCCAATTGCGTACAGCAGCCTCCCCACAAACAGCCATGGATTGAAATGACCAATTTTATTATTGTGTTTTTTTGGAGGGATTATTATTAGGCGTGTGGAGTAAAGAAACTTTCCCAAGGTTTCGCCCTGAGCTGCCTGGAATCTAACCCAGGTCTCACGCTTGCAAAGTGTGTGCTCAAAACCACTATACTACAGGACTCCACGATCCACAATCTCCTGATCACAGGAATCAAGGCAGTGTCCTTCCTTTTAGCCGTGCAAGCTTTTCTGATATTAGAAAAAAAAAGGACTAGTGAAAGGATATGAATGTACCAAAATCTTAATAGCTGCTCTCCTTAAAAGATTGAAAGGACTTAAAATGTACAAGGCAGGTCTGGCACTAAATCGGAAGATTGCCTTCCCTCTGTTCAATACTATAAAGCTCTGCAAGAGAGAGGGAGAGAAAAAAAAGAGTTGCAGGATTAGAAAGCTTAACTCCATCGACATGATAAGCAGCGAAATAAACATGAATATACATTACCCAATCACGTTCTATTAGAAAACCTTGGACAGAACGACATTCAATTTAATACCTGATTTTTTAAAGATATTTCTTACACTGATTGTTCCATGTCAGATACCTGGAGAGATGTTTGTTAGGTCAGGGTATTAAGGTTATACGGGGTAGGGCAGGTTATTGGACTTGAGGCACATATCAGCCATGATCTGATAGAATGGTCTACTCCTGTTTCTAGCATGTTAAGCTGAGGCCAAATAAGTCAGAAGTCAACACTTATAACTATTATATAACATAATAATAATAAATAATATTAATAATAATCCTTGCATTTTGATATAGCGCTTTTTCACATCTTCTAGACATTTCAAAGCGCTTCACAGAATATACTGTAAAGTGAATTGACTGTATCTTTTGTGGGCGATACACAGCAGCCAATTGCACACAGCAGCGTCCCACAAACAGTCATGAAATGATCAATTTATTATAGGTTTTCTTTTGGACAGATTATTATTAGGTGTGTGTGCAGAGTAAGGAAATTTGCCCAAGGTTTCGCCCTGACCTGCCTGTATTCAAAACACAGGTCTCACGCTTGTAAGGCGAGCGCTCTAACCACTGAGCTACAGGACTCACAATAAAGCTCCTAATACACAGCTACACTGTGCAGCAGGTTTTACTGCACACTTGAAGATATTGTGAGTTTCCTTATCCAAGTATTGCAATCTCACCAGTAATCATTTTCATGGTTATTTGGAAAGCAATAACCATTTCTCTGTATAATTTTCTTTCAGGCCACACCTACTGTTCAGATTTCCCAGTTTCCATAGAACCTTACGGCACAAAAGGAGGCCATTCAGCCCATCAAGACTATGCTGGCTCTTTGAAAAGAGCAACTCAATCCCACTCCCCAGCTCTCTCCCTATAACCTCGCAAACCCGTCCTCCCCAAATAAATGTCTACCTCTCTTTTAAAAGTTGCTATCGAATCAGCGTCCACCACTTTTTCAGGCAATGTATTCCAGATTCGAACAACTCGCTGAGTGAAAAAAAGTTCTCCTCAGCTCCCCTCTGTTTCTTTTAGAAGTTTCTGGAGGTTCCATCTGGAGGTTTCAAAATCCCTTCCCCCACCCCTCTGTACTTCATTAAACCAGGCTCCCTAACCCTGTATCATCCTTAATCAAGAAATTTGGGACTGCATTTGATCCCAGCAGTTTTCACGTCATCTAGACGTCTCAAAGCGCTTCACAGAATACACTGTAAAGTAAATTGACTGTATATTTGTGGGCAATACGTGGCAGCCAATTGCACACAGCAGCGTCCCCACAAACAGTCATGGATTGAAATGACCAATTTAAAAAAATTGTTTTTTGGAGGGAGGGATTATTATTAGGCATGTGTAGTAAGGAAACTTGCCCAAGGTTTCGCCCTTACCTGCCTGGATTCGAACATGGGCCTCACGCTTGTCAAGCGAGTGCTCTAACCACTGAGCTACAGGACTCCGCACCTCACAAACACGGCATCAACTCTTAATCTACCATTCCTTTTTGCTCTCTCTCCTCGATTTATCATTTAAACCTCGTCGGGGGCGGGGGTGGGGGGGGTGGAGATGGGAGGGGTGGGGGTGGGGGGGTGTATACCCGCAAATTATCTTAACGGTAATAAGGTGAGATAAAATGAGGAGACAGTTTTTACGAAGGTGTAGAATCCCCCAAACTACTCACTTTTGTGGTGCTATAAAATGGATCCAGGTCTTCCAAAGGTTCAGAAACCATCGCTGACGGTAGGTCGCCGTAAATAAACGGCAGCGATTTTCCAGCTTCCAAGTCACTGCTGGGTTTGGGGCCATTCTCATCGTCTTCGTCCCCCCGATGGCCTTTGGGCTTCCTGGCCGCCTCCTCCGCGATGCGGCTCTCGATGGCCGCGAGAGATTCCCGGGTGAACAGACGCAGGCTGTGGGGTCCTGGTGGTACGAGCAGCGGCTGTGCCATCTTTTCATCGTGCACCTTCGGACTCAACGTCTAGCCTCTCGCGCAGGAAAGCACTGTACCAAAACACACACACACACACACACACACACACACACAATTCATAGGTTAATCATATTCACACTGAAAGAACAGCCGTTCGTTTAGCCCGCGAGATATACAGTCGCTTGACTTTACAGTGTATGACAATATCAATAATCCTTGCATTTGATACAGTACATTATCGCGTCTCAACACACTTCACATATTATGCTGTAAAGTGAAGTGACTGTACACTTTGCGGGCGAAACGCGGCAGCCCATTGTGTACACAGCAGCGTCCCCACAAACGGCTGTGGATCGAGTGACACAATTATTATTACTTTGATACACTCTTTGTTCTGAAGAAGCACACAGGACCGATACAGCCAGTGTAAAGAGTGTAAATTGATGGTGAGGGAGTAGGATTTGATTGATGGGGTTATGGACTTCTACGGCAGCTTTCATTGCGAAAGGGGATGTGGCAAAGACATGAAGAGATGCGTAGCTCTAACTGAAGCTGCATTTAATGGACTACAGAAACCACCCTAAAGGAAGAGAGCCGTCGTGGTAATGAAAACAACAACAAATTTGCACTTGTACAGCGCCTTTCACGTCAGGAGGACGTCCCGAGGCACCGGACAGTCCCTGCTTCAAATAAAAGTAAGTAGGAACCCGGTTGGCGGTTCACATTTCCGGGGTTAAAAATCCGTTAAAAAATATTAATTTGGTCACTCAACCCACGGCTGTTTGGGGGGCACTGCTGCGCACAATTTGGCGGCCGTTTTTTTTTAAGCAATTGTTACTTCACCCCCAGAAACACGATCCACCAATCTACTATCAACTGGGTTCCTACTTACTGTGAGGTAAACAGAGACGTGTGGAGGAAGGGAACTCGCCGAAATTCTGGCCTCACCTGGGAAATGAACCCAGGTCCCTCTAACCATTAAACTACTGGACTTGTGCAAAGAGTGAGATGAGGTGTAGGTGAAACTTATAAATAATAGGGAATTCAATATAACCTGGGCAGGTGTATGCCTTAGGCGATTGTATAATTTATACAGATCAGCTTTAAGCGACTTTTACAGTAGTCATTTCTATCTCATCATTCCTCCTCACCGCTTGAAAAAGACTTTAATCCCATATCTCCAACGCAAACCTAATTACCACTAGCTGTGATCCGATCACACCCAGACCTCATTTTTGAACCATACAAGAAGCAGACCAAAAACCCAGATTATAGGCGCGTTTAAGATACGATAAACTCGATTTGCACATTATTTATTTGACATTCTCACAGTGCTTGATTGTTCAGCGCCTTGGGGTGTCCTCCTGACATGAAAGGCGCTTTATAAATGTAATTTTGTTGTTGTTGTTGTTGTACTTGCATATACTGTTAGATTCTATTGAAAGTAAAAACAAATTAGCTCTTCCCCCCACCCACACCCCCAAACCCTACCCACCTCCCAACTCCACCCAACCCCCAACCCCACCCACCTCCCAACTCCACCCAACTCCCAACCCCACCCAACCCCACCCAACCCCCAACCCCACCCACCTCCCAACCCCACCCACACCCCAACCACCTCCCAACTCCACCCAACCCTAACCACCTCCCAACTCCACCCAACCCCACCCACCTCCCAACTCCACCCAACTCCCAACCCCACCCAACCCCCAACCCCACCCACCTCCCAACCCCACCCACACCCCAACCACCTCCCAACTCCACCCAACCCCACCCACCTCCCAACTCCACCCAACCCCACCCAGCTCGGGTCTGACTGCCCAGTGCATTGGGACGCATTCCAGAAGATAGACATGTAATCTGTTGTTGTTATTGTTGACAGACAAAAGTCTTGTTCAGCAAGGTTTCAAACCCACTTTTGAACATTTGATAAATGATTGAGTGTCCTCACCTGATCACGGGTGAGGACACTCAACTGGAAAAGGGCTAATTTCAATGAGTTGAGGTGGGACCTAGCCAAGGTGGATTGGAAAGAAAAATTGGCAGGTAAGACAACTAACGAGCAGTGGGCAGCGTTCAAAGAGGAGATAGTTCAGGCACAGGTCAAAAGCATCCCCACAAAGGTGAAATGTAAGGCATCCAAACCTCCCTGGATGACTAAGGAAATCAGGGCCAAAATCAAACAAAAAAAAGAGGCTTATGATAAGTGTCAGGCTCAAAATTCAGAAGGGAACCAAGCAGAATATAGGAAGTGTAGGATAGAACTAAAAAAGGAAGTTAGAGGGGCAAAGAGACTGCATGAAAAACAATTAGCGAGTAAGATTAAGGGGAACCCTAAGGTTTTTTACCAACATATTAAGAGTAAAAGGTTGGTCAAGGAGAGGGTGGGGCCAATTAGGGACCTAGGAGGAAATCTCATTGTGGAGGCAGAGGGCATGGCTGATGTACTGAATGAGTACTTCGCCTCTGTCTTCACAAAAGAAAAGGATACAGCCAATGCCATGGTATTAGAGGAGAGGGTAGGAGAAATGGATAGAATAATTATAACCAGAGAGGAAGTGCTAAAAAGGTTGACGTCGCTCAAGGTGGATAAGTCACCTGGTCCGGATGGGATGCACCCTAGGTTACTAAGTGAGGCACGGGAGCAAATAGCAGGGACTCTGGCCACGATCTTTCAATCTTCCTTGGACACAGGGGTCGTGCCAGAGGACTGGAGGATAGCTAATGTTACTCCCTTGTAGAAAAAGGGGCAGAAGGACAAGCCTGGTAACTACAGACCAGTCAGTCTAACGTCGGTAGTGGGCAAACTTCTAGAGTCCATAATCAGGGACAAGGTAGATCTTCACTTAGAAAGATATAGGCTAATAAAGGACAGTCAACATGGATTTGTTAAAGGCAAATCTTGCCTTACAAATCTGATAGAATTTTTTGATGAGGTAACGGAATGGGTGGATAATGGTAGCGCAGTTGATGTAGTTTACATGGACTTTCAAAAGGCATTTGACAAAGTGCCACATGAGAGACTTATTATGAAATTAAAGGCCCATGGCGTAAAAGGGACAGTGGCAGCGTGGATCCACAACTGGCTGCGAGACAGAAAGCAGAGAGTTGTAGTGAGCGGCTGTTTTTCAGATTGGAGGGAAGTGAGCAGTGGTGTGCCACAGGGATCGGTTTTGGGACCATTGCTGTTTGTAATCTACATCAATGATCTGGACTTGGGTGTACGGAGTACAGTTTCCAAGTTTGCAGATGACACTAAGTTAGGGAGAATAGTAAACAGTGAGGAGGATAGTAGCCATCTGCAAGAGGATATAGACAAATTGGTAAAGTGGGCAGACACATGGCAGATGAAGTTTAATGCAGAGAAGTGTGAGGTGATGCATTTTGGGAGAAGAAATGAAGGGAGGCAATATAGGCTAGATAGTACAATGTTAAATGGTGTAAAGGAACAGAGAGACCTCGGATTTGTGTTAGTGACTTTGAAGGTGGCAGGACAGGTAGACAAGGCTGTTAAGAAGGCATATGGGATACTAGGCTTTATAAATAGGGGTATAGAGTACAAAAGTCAGGAAGTGCTGACTAACCTCTATAGGACTTTGGTGAGGCCTCAGCTGGAATACTGTGTTCAATTCTGGTCACCACACTACAGAAAGGATGTGAAGGCATTGGAAAGGGTACAACGAAGATTTACTAGGATGGTGCCAGGATTGAGGGACTTCAGCTATGAGGAGAGGCTAGATAGGCTAGGGTTATTCTCTCTGGAGCAGAGAAGATTGAGGGGAGACCTAATAGAGGTTTATAAGATCATGAGGGGTTTCGACAGGGCAAATAGAGAAAAACTATTTCCACTCGTGGGTGAATCTGTGACTCGTGGTCACAGATTTAAAATAGTTTCAAGGCGAAGTAGAGGGGAGCTGAGGAGAACTTTTTTCACTCAGCGAGTTGTTCGAATCTGGAATGCATTGCCTGAAAAGGTGGTGGAGGCTGATTCGATAACAACTTTTAAAAGGGAATTAGATCTTTATTTAGGGAGAACGGGTCTATTAGGCTATGAGGAGCGGGCAGGGCAGTGGGATTGAATCGCTCTTTTCAAAGAGCCGGCACAGACTAGATGGGCCGAATGGCCTCCTTTTGTGCCGTAAAATTCTATGATTCTATGATTTATCAGTGATTTAATGGCTTTATTCTAAACTACTTCTACAATACACATTATTGGGTCCACTTTCACCACATGCAACATTAAAAAAAATCTGCTTTATTTATTTGTCCTGTAGCTGATGGCATTCCTGGCAGCCTGCGATGGCAATATATGATGCATTAGGATACATCCTCTCCGCATAACTGGAATTATCAAGCACTTAAACCTTGTGCGCAGTTTAATTTCCAATCAAGCCGGAAACATTTATTTTATCAGACGGACAGACATTTGCAAAACAAAATAATAAAAATGAATTAAAAAGAAAACGCACCTGCGAAAAAAAAATCCCAAATGTCTAATAAGAGTTTTACACTGATTCAGAATCTATTCTGCACTATCATGCCAGAGCTCGAAGCAACTCCATTACATGGGGTGTGGTCTGAAAGCACACATGCACACACACACACACCGTGATCTGTTGTGAAATAGGGACTTATTTTTCACTCGACCATCAAATAAATTTGCTTCTACTACACATCGCATCAGATTCAATTGCACAAACATACTTTTTCTTTGTGTGTGTGTGTGAGTGTTTTTAATATGCAGTGTGACTCACAAAAAGTCACGATACCCCCACTATCATCTTTTTATATTGAAAAACATTAAAATCATTATTTAGTTTATGACTTTATCAGACACCGTAATGACCATATCGCGACTTTTCGGTCACCCTGCATATCGCATTTGCATGGAGATTGAAGCTCGTTCCACTCGGAGAGACATAAACACTAAACAATACGTGCAGAACAGAACATGTCTTGATGAACAAATGAATAATTCAGTGAGACGTGAAGCCGGGTTGAACCCTGTGAGATGGGGACAGACTCTGAGCCGAGTCAAATTGGTAAATTTACAATCTACTTGTATCCTAAACGAAAATCACCCCCAGTGCAGGTTTGAGCACCAGGTGAAATGTGAGCAACTTATCTTTGTCGATATGTCACTTAAATAGCTCTGTCCCCTTTCAGTGCCAACATGGAGATATTAACATCAGTAGTAATCCTTGCATTTGATATAGAGCCTGATCACTTTTCGAGATGTCTCAAAGCGCTTCACAGAATATACTGTAAAGTGAATTGACTGTATATTTGTGGGCAAAACGCGGCAGCCACTTACTATTATTATTTTTAAAGGGACTATTACCCCGGGAATGTGATCTACCAATTGACTAACAACTGGGTTCCTACTTACTGCCAGCTAAACAGAGGAGTGTGGAGTAAAGCAAACTTGCTCAACGTTTCGCCCTGCCTAGGAATTGAACCCAGGTCCTTTCGCTTGCGAGTGCTCTAACCACAGAGCGACAGGACGTCAGGTCTAGGAGATTGGCTCTGCCAGGAAATCAATGGCCTACAACACACTTTGAGAGAGTGTGTGCGTCATGTGTTTGTTGGCCAGTTATCGACAACAATTTTCAAGCGCTGCTACCGATTCCTATCACAGGACAACATTCCTTTTCGATCTGTGGCTTATGATAGCCGAGGAAATAAATCCATCCATCAGCCTAATGAAACACAAGAGTTATTCAGATCCGCGCAGTTAAAACATCTAAACACAATTGGTACTTGAACCCAATCGCTGCGTTTACACCGAGGTTAACAGAGGAAAGAAACACTGTCCCTGATAAGAGTGCCACAGATAATAATAATAATAATCCTTGTATTTGATATAGCGGCCTTTCACCTCTTAGCGACGTCTCAAAGCGCTTCACAGAATATACCGTAAAGTGAATTGACTGTATATTTGTGGGCGAAACGCGGCAGCCAATTGTGCACAGCAGCGTCTCCACAAACAGTTGTGGATTGAAAATGACCAATTTTTATTATTGTGGGTTTTTTTGGGGACAGATTATTACTAGGCCTGTGTGTGGAGCAAGGAAACCTGCCCAAGGTTTCGCCCTGATCTGCCTGGATTCAAACACACGTCTCACGCTTACAAGTCGAGTGCTCTAATTACTGAGCCAAAGTAACTCCACTCCAGTTAGGTTTGTACTTTAAATACTGCAGTTATATTATATATATATATATATATATAGATGTATCCAAATCCCTGACTGCCCAGTGCTTTGTGAAGCCCTCCCAATGTGAGAGGCGATATAGAAATGTAATTTGTTGATGTTGTTACATGGCTAACTCGGAGCTGAAAATGTTGCAAGTGTTTTATTGACTCAACAGGCTGGTCCTTGTTAATTGTGGGAGATAAGATAAAACTACTTATGTTTTTTAAAAAATAAATTCCTTGTGATAGATTATAGTGTTGTGAACCGCTGGCTTGTTGGACTGCGTGTCCGTTGTTGTTCCACTGGAACTATTAGAATAAACAGACGTTTGATAGCACTACCCATGTCTGCCCTTTCCATCCCATTACTTTTCGTATCCTAGGATCGTGGGACATCTTTCTAACGTGAACAACAGCAAAAACACAACAAAATTACACTTGCATTGCGACTTTCACATCAGGAGGACGCCCAAGGCGCTGAGGGGAGCTGTACAAGTGTAATATGTTGTTGTTGACCAGGCAACTCTCACTCTCAGATTTCCATCTCACTTTGTCCTTCTCCTTCTCCAATCCCTTTGTCTTTTGGGAGCTGACTTTCTCTATCTGACTATCTGGTTGGCGCCTAGACTATCCATCTCCATTTCTCGAAGGCTCCTGTCTTCTCATTATTTTTCCTCTATTCCTATCTCTCTCTCTCGACCGGGTCAAGTTCTCCATTCCTGACCAGCCGAAGCAGACTGAAGCCCAGTCGTGTTACATGATGGTTTAGCGTTCATCGGTATTCCATTCCGCCGATTTCCATGCAGATAATTCCACCAAAAGATGGGACAAAACTGGAACTATAGTGCAGAGAATCCAGAACAAAATTGTCATCTTATGGACCCCAAACATAAATAACTCCACTTGCTCCTTGTTTTTGTGGGTTTTGGAATGCAGTGTCTTAATAATATTATTATAATAATAGTAATCAATGCATTTGATATATCCTCAGACCACATCCCATGTTATATCTACTATATGCTGTTTTAAGAGGATTATTAACATATTTTGTTAGTTTTCCCCAAAATAAAGTTAGAAATTGAGCTACTTAATTTGTTTTGGGGGCAGAAAGTGAAAAACTTATGTCTTAATAACAATGCGTTAGTTTGAGCAACAGCAACAGATGACATTCATACAGCGCCTCTCACACTGGGAAGGTGGGGGGAGGCGGGTGATTGAAAACATTAATATCAAACTGAGAAATCTTGTGTAGGCATTAGCTGTAATTAATAATAATCATCCCTGTAATACTTTTACAGATACAGTACTGTATATAGTATGTAATGACAAACAATTATTCCTTCCCTCTGAAATGTACCATTTTTGTTTTCATTTCAAAGAAAACATGACTACGGGGTGAGTTACCTGTTGATTATCTACATATGAAATAAGATAGATTACTAAATATTTTTCCTGGATAAAAGCCAGTAGTACAATGTTGTTTGGTTGGAAACCTAGTCATGTGGTTGTGCTGGAAAATTCTCCCTGCCATTTCAGCGTGGTTGACGACTGCATATAAAATGTGATGCTTTTAACATGAAGCAATGCACAGAATAACCCTCCTCTAAGAAACAATAAGGGAAAGGCTATTAACACTATCAATTAATCCAAATATTTTTTGGATTAAAAAAAGCAAATTGCCCTCAATCACTATGCGTAATAATGCAATTATAACTTTACACATTGTATTTGCCCACTAAATATACAGTCAATTCGCTTTACAGTATATTCCGTGAAGCGTTTTGAGACATTTCGAAGATGTGATATCCGATGCAAGGATTATTATTATTATTCTTGCAAGCGTTTTGAGATCTGTTACTATATTGAAGGCGTTCATATTCCTAATTCCATGCGAAGGCAGGTAACACTGACAATCAAACTCTGGGAGTGACTGTATGCAATTCAAACCTTTTTATGTCCAGCGGGCTTCAAAGAAACATTTTGAAGGCCACAGCATATAAGAAGATTTGAATTGCTTACAGTCACTCCCAGAGTTTGATAGCAGCAACAAGGATGAGATGGCTTCTACGATCATTAAGAAAGAGCCCTTAAAACGCTGAAGATTTTAGAGTGATCTTATCGCTCTCTGTCCTGCTTCCTTGCTCTCTCCTCTTGAGTTTTATGAATGGAAACTGGTTCAAAAAGAGTCACACAAAACGAGAGGGATAAAGCTGTGATTTCAGCTCAGCGTGGAAGTCAAACGCACTCTCCGCACACACCAGACAGCCATGGTGAATGACAACAACAAAAACATGTAGCATTACCACCAAGCCACTGCCCCAGGAAAAGCATCTTCCATACTGGAGGCAACTGAATTGAAGAGATTTATTTATCTGAGGAGGAATGGCACCAGCTCTCACACAGAAACATCTCCCCCACTGGGGGTTAATCAGGTTTCTACAGGGTCATTCTCAGCCATCAAATATAAGCAATAAAAATACTCTCGTTTTAATAGTACTGTCTCACCCACATTCACTGTACACCCAGCATCCACACACCCCCCACACACACACTCACACACTTCAACAGTGTCATACTCAGCCTTCAAGAAGCACTATTGCTGAAAGTTGTGGAAAGGCTCACACACAGACACACATACATAGACACACACATGAACACACACACACATAAACACAGACACACACAAGACACATTAACACACGCACACACAGACCCACACACATAAACGCAGACACACACACGAACACATTGACACGCACACACATAAACACAGATACATTGACACACACACACACACACATAAACACTGACACACAGATACATTGGACACACACAGACAGGACACATAGATTGGGAGACAGACACACAAAGCTCCAGACAGAGAGAGAGAGAGATAGACAGACAAGACAGACAGAGAGAAAGACAAAAAATGGGATAAAACTGGAATAAAACTGCAGAGAGACAAGGAAGGTATGTAGAGAGACACAGAGTGTCAGACAGACAAGCCTCTCAGTTTATTATTGATCACTATGCAGCCTGATCCTCTCCCCAAACAGCCAGACAACAAATGGTCTGGTTTTAATTCTGATGATGAACAGATTAACTGGATTGCCCCAACCCTGAGCTGAACTGTGAGGGTGGGGCAGGCAGGCACAAGGTGTGGTTAGGCTTCATCACCTCAGCCCCATCACTGTCTGTCTGTCTGTCTCCCTACAACATCTCCTCCCAACCCTCATCAACAACTGCCCCCACACACACATACACAGCCTTGTCTCTCTCCCTCTCCCAACCCCATCCCTCCACCTTCCATCCCATCACCCTCTCTCTCCATCTTCCATCCCTCTCTCCCCTCCCTCCCACCCCCATCGCTTTCCCCTTCCCTAACCCCATCTCTCTCCCACTCGCATCTCTCTCTCCTCCCACCCCATCCCCATCTCTCCTTACCCCCAGAAAATAGTAACAGGTCTCTCTACATTTCACCCACACATTCACTGTCCTGCAAACACATATTTCAAATAATGTTGGAATTGGAATGTATTCCTATTGCCATACATGTTATAATCCTCAGGGAATGCTGTCTACATGACTACTCTGTAATGTGTATCATCAGACTAATGTATACATCTGTCTATCACTCACACACATATACATATATATATAGTTTACATACATAGTGTGTATATTGCAATATACAGGGAATATATAGAGAATATGTAGGCATACTGTATGTGTTATAGACACACTGTGTTTGTGTCCCAATGTACAGGGAAACACCCTTTTTTTCTTTTTACTTTTAAACCCCAATGTAGGAATATTGTGTGTAAATGTTCAAATGTGTGGTTTCCAACTGAAAACCCTGGTTTCACATCTTCATGAAGTGAGCTCGATTTTTATTATTTTTTGGAACATTTCTTGATTTGTAAATATATGATATGGATTATTATTCTGCCATATCCAATGTCTATCTGAATCCCTCTGCCCTTCCATCTAGGGTTTATCTGTAGATGGCTCCTTTCTCCCACCACCATCTCCTATTATTAAATCCAATTTTAACATGTAATGAAAGGCGAATATGATCGACAGTTTACTTTGAAAATATATTTTAAAATAAATATCTGTTTTGTTACATGCTACAGTCTCCCTTTGCCTTAACATCACACAGACAGGTGCCACACACTGAGCTGTAGCTAAAGTTGGTGTGATGTACACATATATTCACATTAAAGGTTGGGATGTATTGCTGAAGAAAGGCAGGATTTGACTATCAGATATTTTCAATATTTTCACAATTATATATTTTATAGATATTGGTCAAATTGCGTGCAACACGTTACAGCCACATACAACCAGCAACAATGTCCCCTTATCCTTGATTTGAGAGGGAGGGGGAGTTTTCCAATGGAGATCAGTGTTTGCCTGACCCGCTTGCTGTACATAATCATTATTTTATTCTACATTTTGACTAAACATGGTTGAGCTGTACTTCCCCCATCACCAGAAAACGCCCGGAATCCCCTTTCCTTGTTGAGATGCTTTCTCAAGGGCAGTTTCAATGCAAAAAAAAATGGCATTTGGCAATAGATTCCATTTTTAGCAGGCATTAAAACCGTTTTTATCAGCCATTAAAGCCATATTAACAGGTATGAAACCATTTTAACAGGTGTGAAAATAATCATGTAAGACTAACCTTCTCAGAGCTAATGCTAAAGCAAAACGATTTTGCTGTTTAGTTTATGGGGAATGTGGGTGTGTGTGTCTAGATATATATATTTATATACTAATCATTCCATCTGCCTGTCTATTTTTTGTCGAAATAATTTGCTTTAATTTCAACCCGAAATGTACATTTATTTTTCTGGACTATTATGTGTAATACCAGCCACAAGTTTCAATGTTATTCATTGCACTGTCCACCAGGGAAGCCATACTACTCAGTCTCAACCCACATTCAAATCCCCACCACCAAAAAAAGATTCTGGAAAGGTCTGAATACAAGGCAATACAAGGAACATCCAAACCCAAATATATCTACCTCCCCCACCCACCCCCCCCCCACACACACACACACATGCATCAAATACAATACCATGAACTGAGTTCAAGGCATTTTTTGGTTTAATAGGATCATTGATATTGGTGATGTATTATTCTGAATCTTATCTCCTTTCTCACACTCACGCACACACATTCTCATTGTCTCTCTCCCTCTCCATCTATCAGACAATTCTACACTTGATGGAAAATATATAACAGATGGAAATAGATGGGAGTTACTATTCCACACATTTTCAGCAGAAAGAGAGAGGGGAGAGAGAGAAAGATAAATACATGCTGTGTACAAACAAGACATCAATCCCTTCTGTGCAATGTACTCACCATGTTCCACAGAGTATGTGTGTGTCTCTCTCTGTCTATCTGTCTGTCCCTCTTCACAGGATGAATCACAGCAGACTCTGGGCTGCAAAGCTGGCTGAAAAAAAGATGTTCTCTTTCTCTCTCCTCTGTCTCAGTCTCTTCGATTTGCCAAACGTAGGAATGAGTGAGAGTGAGACAGTGAGTGTCCAGCCCAGATTGATGATGGGCTCACAGTACAGTACAATCAGACACTTGCTATTTCAATGCTCATATCTCCTCTCGCCTTGTAACACAAAACAGCCTTGTTAATCATCCATCCATCCACCCAGTCCTGGGGTAAAAGAAGCAATAATGATTTAATATTGAAGGGAGGGGGTGAGTTATTTTTTTACACACACACACAAGCCTCTCCTTCGTTGCAGTCGATATGAAGCACAAATCTACATTATCTCCTTGTCAACTGGTCTGCAAACCTGCCCTTGCAAACCCTCATTGGTTAGGCAAAGGCTGGGGGGAGGCTGTGCCGACTGACGTCCCAATGACACAGATTTATATTTATATATGTGAATATGCTGGGCTCTGTGTGTGTATAGCAGTGAGGTCCTGAGCTGGTGGCTGAGCAATCAGGTTCCATACAAAGATTTTTTGTTGTTAATATTGATATAATTTAAGAGCTCTCTCCACCTCACTGTCTCTCTCTCTGTCTCTCTCTCTCACAGCACAGCCCCAGCCCAGTCACTGGGGGCGAATCCTCCCACTACAGCTCCTGTTAACCCTACAGCCAAAGCACTCACTCACTCACTCACCAACTCACTAACTAAAGGACGGGGACGGTGGTCCAAGCTGGACAAGCAGTGGGAAAGCTTGACCAGACAGTGATATCAATGGCGAAGGTATTGTGTGGGTTTAGCTGGTTAGACTTCCAACAGTTACCTCCAACACACACTCTAGGCTTCCCTCCCCACCACCGCACCCCAAGCCTTGGTTCTCACCAACCTGCGCCTAATACTCTCCGGAATTAGGCAAACAGAATGTGTCCCTCCAGGGAGAGAGAGGGAGAGAGAGCATTGCATTCTGTCAATCTCTCTCTGGGATTTCCATGTGTGTGTAGGTGGGGATGGATGGAATTCTCAGTTTGGTTTGGAGGGTTTCTGTGTGTGTCAGACACCCTCGCGGCTGATTTTAAAAAATAAGAATCCTTGGCCAACTTAGGATTCCGACATCTCTGTAGATAGTGAAGCTACTGTAGCTCAGCGGTTAGAGCGCTCGCCTTACGAGGGTGAGACCTGTGTTCGGATCCAGGCAGATCAGGGTGAAACCTTGGACAAGTTTCCTTACTTCACACACACACACATACACAATAATAATCCCTCTAAAAAAAATCACAATAATAAACTTGGTCATTTCAATCCACGACTGTTTGTGGGGACGCTGCTGTGCGCAATTGGCTGCCGCGTTTTGCCCACAAATATACAGTCAATTCACTTTATTCTGTGAAGAGCTTTGAGAAGTCAATAAGATGTGAAAAGCACTATATCAAATGCAAGGATTATTATTACCTGTATTATTATTATAGTTTTTTATTATAATTATTTTAATTATATTATAAATAATATATTATTATAACAATATATAATATATATATTTTTATGAAACACACCATTACAAGGTGGGCCTCAGATATTCTGATCAGTGGGATGAACCCAACCCATGTCAGTCTTTCATCACAAGCAACATGATGCTGTAATTATCCTCTGTGATTTGCTAATAAGTAGATTTGCAAAAGCAGTCATAAAATATCAATTAACAAAACCAAAATGTCACAAAGACAGCTGTGCCATCATTTGATGCAGTGCCTTCCCACGGCTTTGAGACAGCTTAAAGTGATTCACTAAATACACCAAAGTAAATTGACTGGGAACTTTGTGGGCGAAGAGCAGTCAGCGACCCCACAAACAGTCGTGGATTGGGTGACCAAAAGCGACTAACAACTGTGCTCCTACTTACTGCCAGGCAAACAGGCAATGTGGAGTCAATGAGATGCCTTGGGCAGAATTGTGGAGCTCGTGTGGCTCAGTGGTTAGAGCACTTGTCTTGCAAGCTGGGGAGACCAAGCTGGGGAGACCTGTGTTCGAATCCAGGCGGTTCAGGGCGAAACCTTGGGCAAGTTTCCTCACTCCACACACACACACACACACGCCTAATAATAATCCCTCCAAAAAACCACAATAATAAAATTGGTGATTTCAATCCACAACTGTTTGTGGGGAAACCGTTTGTGGGGACGTTGGCTGCCGTGATTCGCCCACAAATAGACAGTCAATTCATTTTACAGTGTATTCTGTGAAGCGCTTTGGGACGTTGATAACTTGTGGAAAGCGCTATATCAAATGCAAGGATTACGATTATTATTATAATTGTGTGTGGAGCCCTGTAGTGTATTGGTTAGAGTTGCTGAAATCCTCCATTCCGCATTGTCTGTTTTGCTGTGACAAAAGCCATCTCACTCAGTTTAAATCTGGATGAGTTCATTCTGTGGCAGGACTACAGGACTTCCTTTTGGGAAGAAAACTCAAACTTTCCTCATCATCACTTTTTCTCTTAACTGAACGTCCCCAACTCCCTAACGCAATTGAATATAATTACATTTTAAGAAGGCAGACAGACTATTTTTTTTGTAGCACTTTTCAGAACAGAGATTTGTTTACATGTTCACAATATTAACTGAGACCAGTGAGGCAAATGTCCTCTTTGGCCACCATCCTAACCCTCCCCTCCCCGCCCTTCACCCACCCCTTCACTGAACCCCGCCCCCCTCACCCTCCACCAGCTCGAGTCCAAATCCCTAACTGGAGAAGCAAGACAACAAAAACAACAACAATATTACATTTGCAGAGCCTTTCACGTCGGGAGGCTTACCGTCTCCCAAGACACTGGTGGGAGACGGTAAGACAGTAAAATCCAGTGGCAAAACAGTGTCATCTTGTAAGACACGTTCATGAATCTACTATTTCACTAAATCCTCTGCAGCGCCTTAAATTAAATCTGAGAACAGAAAAGTAGTTCATATTTTTCCCAACGTTCAAAAAAAGGAATGAGACAGACACCAGGATTATGGATCAATTGACTTAAATTATGCAAGAGTGGGGGGAAAAAAATATTTGAAAGTGTTTTTATACATTGACTGTTAAGTGTTTGTCTCGAGATCACAAGGAATAGTCTGCAAAGAATGAAACGCAAGAGAATCACTTCTTAATAAATTATTGTTCTTCAAGGAAGTAATTTAATAATAAAAATTTCAATCCACGACTGTTTGCGGGGACGCTGCTGTGCGCAATTGGCTGCTACGTTTCGCTACAGTCAATTCACTTTGCAGTATATTCTGTGAAGCGCTTTGAGATGTCGATAAGATGTGAAAAGCTCTATATCAAACGCAAGGATTATTATATTATATTATTACTAATTTAACCAATTGAAGGAGCTAATTGAGATCATATCGTGTAATCATAGGCTACATTTGTTCACTCAATCCACGACTGTTTGTGGGGGATGCTGCTGTGCGCAATTGGCTGCAGCGTTTTGCCCACAAATATAGAGTGAATTCGCTTTACAGTATAATCTGTCAAGCGCTTTGAGACGCCTAGAAGATGTGAAAAGTGCCGTATCAATTGCGAGGATTCTTATTAATATTACGAGGGTTACCGAGATGGATGCTGTTCAGAAAGTTGGGCTTCTTGTTGACTCGATATATGGAACACTTATGAGAGATTGATAGCCTTAAAACGGTATCTTGCCTCGTTAAGTGGATGGACTCAATTATCACTGATGAATTTTGATGAGGGGCAAATATTAGATCATGGACATTTGAACAGGAAACGTGTGCGGGCAATCAAGGAACAAATGTACATTAGCAGAGAGTAACTCAAAGGCCATTCACTGGAAGGGAATGTGATATTGTTTCAACAAGTTATGCGAGACACATCTCAGCCATTACACTGCCCAAAGTCACGGTGAACTACACCCCAATTGTCAGCAGTTGCCCACCCCACGCCCCCCCCCCCCCCCACCCAAATAATGTCGCAAACAGCCCAAGCGAGTTTGTGGGGGATGCTGCTGTGCGCAAATGGCTGCCACGTTTCACCCACCCACCCACACAGTCAATTCACTTTATAGTATGTTCTGTGAGATCTGTCAAAGACGTGATAAGACGCTATATCAACTGCAAGGATTATTATTATCATGAATAGTGCCCTCCTCACCGGCTCCAGCTCCATCACAAACTCTCCTGCCCACATAGCAACAACAATACAAATATAATCGATTCACCCACCCAGAGACAGGGCTTTGTAGGGGTTAAATCGCAAACGAGATTGCGCTTATCCATCTTTGTTGCTTAACCCACGGATTTTGTGCGTGGGTTAAATCGGAAACTTTGGCGTGCAGCGTCCTTCCGATGTTTCAGCCACGTTTCACACACGCGTCTCTGACACTAATAGGAATTGATAGAACCAGGTCGTAAGTGTGGGAAACAGATAAGATAAGCTTTCTGCAGCTCGCAAGAAAAAACAGTGCACAAATCACAATTTAATTCTTCAGAGCACAGCGGAGAGACAGAAGAAAAGGCAAAAATAAATAATAATAATAATAATCCTTGCATAGATACAACGCTTTTCACATCTTATCAACATCTCAAAGCGCTTCACTGAATATGCTGTAAAGTGAATTGACTGTATACTTGTGGGCGAAACACGGCAGCCAATTGCTCACAGCAGCGTCCCCACAAACAGTCGTGGATTGAAATGACCAATTTTATTATTGTGGGTTTTTTGGGACGGATTATTATTAAGCGTGTGTGTGTGTGTGTGTGGAGTACGGAAACTTGCCCAAGGTTATGCGTATCTTGGCTTGAGCCGTGGCTTGTATGAACTCCCCCTCTCCGCCCACAACCCCCCCCCCCCCCCCCCACCCCCTCACCCCACCTCAACCCCCCAAAAACAATTCTCTTTTTCCCAAAGGAACTCGATGGGAATCATGTGAGCTCCTGCTATTCCAAAACGCCGTCTGTGAGGAAGGCTTTGAAACTTCCATCAGAGGAGCTGTGGATCACGAAGCCTTCGGTGTTGTGTTTGGATGTTTCTAAAGTGGTAGATTATTCAGCCGAGTGGAAGGCAAAAAAAGGGAGAGGTTCAAAACGCAGTCATGCACAATTCATGCAGCCTCACTCAAAGTCGCAATATAATAATATAATAATCCTTGTATTTGATATAGCACTTTTCATTTGATATAGCGTCTTATTGACGTCCCAAAGCACTTCACAGAGTAGACTGTAAAGTGAATTTACTATATATTTGTGGGCGAATCATGGCAGCCAATTGCGCACAGCAGCGTCCCCACAAACAGTCGTGGATTGAAATGACCAATTTTATTATTGTGTTTTTTTTGGAGGGATTATTATTAGGCGTGTGTGTGTGTGTGTGTGGAGTAAGGAAACTTGTCCAAGGTTTCGCCCTGACCTGCCTGGATTCAAACACAGGTCTCCCCAGCTTGGTCTCCCCAGCTTGGTCTCCCCAGTTTGGTCTCCCCAGCTTGCAAAGACAAGTGCTCTAACCACTGAGCCACAGGAGTTTACCAATACTGGTAGCACTGCCCACGATCGCTGGTGTGAGCAACGCAAAAACCCTTAGAAAGTCCAAATGGCGATCCTCTGTAATAATAATTTAAATAATAAATCTTGCATTTTTGATGTAGCACCTTAACACGTCTTCTAGACATCATCCTTGCATTTGATATCACGCTTTTCACGTCTTATCAACGTCTCAAAGCGCTTCACAGAATATACTGTAAAGTGAATTGACAGTATATTTGTCGGCGAAACACGGCAGCCAATTTGCACACAGCAGCGTCCCCACAAACAGTCGTGGATTAAAATGACCGTTTTATTATTGTGTTTTTTTTTGCAGGGATTATTATTAGGCGCGTGTGTGTGTGGAAACTTGCACAAGGTTTCGCCCTGAAGTGTCTGGATTCGAACATAGGTCTCACTCTTGTAAGGCATCTTGACATCTTCTAGACGTCTCAAAGCGCTTCACAGAATATACCATAAAGCGGATTAACCATATGTTTAGTGGGCGAAACATGGCAGCCAATTACGCACAGCAGCGTCCCCACAAACAGTCGTGAGTTGAGTGACTCAATTTTTTTTGTATTGTTACTATTATTATTTTTAAAACCAGCTACTTCTGAATTCCTTGATGGCCGCCTCTTATTACTGAGTGTTTTCAGATGCTCTTTCATATAATAAATGTCTCCCCTGTCGATGCAGAAATCTAAATTGTTGTAGATGCAGAAATAGAAGTTATTGCACAATCTCGTATGCATTTTTTTTCTTACCGACCTTTCATCGGTTTCAATTGGATTATTAAAGAAAAATGTACCGCGTTTCTGAGCAGTGTCGGTGGGTAGAAGGTACATTAAATACCGGCTAATAGTCCTTTATCAGATCAAATGAGAACATTTAATGTTCAAATATGTTTGTTCCCACATCCTGAAAATTAGATGACTCAATCAATCAGCCACCACGCATCATCACCGCTTAACAATTTCTACCGAGAAGTTTTCTACCGAGTGTTCAAAAATGCCGTCTGCCATAAATTGAGCTACTTTGCTGCTGGAGGCTGTGTACATTGTCGTAGTGCCTCAAAACATTAACCGATGTCAGGGCGGCTTCAACTGGCGGCCCGCGGGCCACATCATGCCCCCTGGGCTCAGAATTTTGTGATTCAGCCTCACAGGATAAAACTAGCGAGAGATTTAGAAAGATACTTGCACAAGAATACGTTAATGAAAAAGTACTACGCCCGTTTTAAACAAGGTGTTGGATCAGCAGGAGAATGTTCAATTTATTTTAAATTAAAATCTTCATTTTAAATAAAGGAGACAGTGGGACAGAACCAGGGATAGATAATATGATCCCTCACAAAAATACAACTCTTCTGCCCCTGACCTTTGGAACTCCATCGCACAGTTAGTTAGTTAGTTAGTTAGTTAGTTAGTTTCTTTCCTTCCTTCCTTCCTTCCTTCCTTCCTTCCTTCCTTCCTTCCTTCCTTCCTTCCTTCCTTCCTTCCTTCCTTCCTTCCTTCCTTCCTTCCTTCCTTCCTTCCTTCCTTCCTTCCTTCCTTCCTTCCTTCCTTCCTTCCTTCCTTCCTTCCTTCCTTCCTTCCTTCCTTCCTTCCTTCCTTCCATTTTCTTTCTTTCATATCATTTAAGCGTGTTATTTAGAAGTTCTGGAAGTGTGACAGAAATTGTAAATGGCACGGATTGAACTCCTGCAAACTGCTGGGTTTTTTTACCATACAAAAATGTGTTTGTTTCCAAATTGTGGAACATCTTTTGATTAGGAATGATCAATCGGAACAGTTATGGATTTTGGGAAATGTTACACTGTGTAAAGGATTGCCTTTATAAGGCGCCACAGGGAAGCATGGAAGTCACTCTCGGAACCCGAATTGAAATCCCGATTGCTGATAAATTTCCAACCCACAGAATTGCACCTCCTATTAGACAATTGTAGAATAACAATCTACCAGGATTGAGGGCTGATTGAAGCAGCGCATATGGTAGCAGGAATCTAAAAAGGGGAACAAATATATCCAGTTTTAATCGTTTACAGTATTTTTTTTTCGCGTAGATCATTCACCAATTATTTATATGTAAACTTCCTATACAAGGCATACTTACGTCATATGATTCTCTCCCCTACCCCAATTCGCAGCTCCGGTCCAAAGCAGTGATGTCTAGTGCCTTGTGATGTCCTCCTGACATGAAAGGCCTTTTACCAAACAAATTTTGTTGTTGTGTTTTTTTTAAAAAATATATAAACCAGGAAAGCAAATGTTAGAAGCCAGCCAGCCAGCCTAACTCCGGTGTATACACTGACGTTTTGAATTTCGCTTCAAAGGACCCCAAACCCCAAATTAATAAGACAGTATTAGTCCTTGTGTTTGATACAGCGCCTCATCACACCTGTGCAGTTCTCAAAGAGCTGCACAAAATATACAATATCATCAAGTGGATTGACTCTACAAAAAACACAGCAGTCAAGTGCGCACAGCTGCATTCCACAAACAGGTCGCAGGTAAATTTCTGCGCTTAATACATATAGCTATTTAGAGACGTGAAATTGTAAATCCGCCCCCGCCCCCCACCCACTAAAAAAAGTAAATTCAAACCCGGATTAGGTTTCTTCAATTAAACTTGCGTTTTTTCAACAATACTGTGAAATAATTCAGGGCTGAAATCTCTGTGTTCACCGAGAATTTTGCTACAATTTCATGTTGGATTATTCAAAATATGAAAACCCAGTCATCAGAGCTGTTCAACACTAGGGTATCTCTGTACCAACACAAACAATTTAGCAGCAAACACTGCTTGTGAAAGGAAAAATCTTGGACGATGTCCTTTCTTCATCAAACTCCGAGAAGGATTGCGAGTTCCTATAAATGGCCATTCCCGACTACATCCACACGGAAAGAATGTTTCATTTATTTATACGTTTCAGATATTCTTTCTTCAGCTTTGCATTTTCTTTTAAAACAGTCTGTTTATTCAGTCAGCAGGAAAGAAATAGATTGTTCTACTGTGTACGGCTGTGTGCGCGATTGGCTGCCACGAAATACACAGTCGGTTCACTTTACAGTATATTCTGTGACACGCTTTGAAACGCATGAAAACGTGATAAGGAGCCACATTAAAATGCAGGGATAATTATTATTATTATTACCAGTGCTGTTTGCAAAGGATTCTCACAAATAAAGTCATATTTTCATGCTTGATAATATAAAATAATAATAATCCATGCTTTTGATATAGCGCTTTTCACATCTTATTGGCATCTCAAAGCGTACAATGTTTGGTGCAGGCAGTGTTTCTGACAGACACCATACCAATAATGTGATGCATTGCAATGAAACAAAGGTTATCAAAGAACAGTTGTAGGCATTGCTGAATTCTTAGCACCTAATTGGGTGACAGATAGCATTAACCCGCAGCAACAGCCTGCACTTAAAGAGTACTTTCCGCAACATCAGACTTGATCTGCTAATGGTCATAATGAATGGTCCAGAGGAGTGTATGGTATAATCAGACTACAATAACTCTAACTGATTAAAATATTTGACTGTGCCTGGTACTGTAATCAGCTCTCTCCCATTCAACTCAGAACACACTGAGCTAATCAATAAAACGAGGTTATGGACTCCCATAAGGAAAGACACAACTCAGGTGAAGTGACTACAGTTGTGTTTTATAACATTCACTTTGTTTGGTTTTATAGTTTGAGACTTTAATTTTTTATCATCTGTCTGTCTGTGTGTCTATGTGTCTGTGTGTCTGTGTGTCTGTCTGTCTGTCTATGACTGCATTTATGATCTGAACCATTATGGCTTAAAACGGAGTAAAATTATTTCTCATCAAAACAGAAGTCATTTTAAATGAGAAGCAGATGTTTTAATGAAGTATTTTTTTTGCTACATCAAATCATGGGCTCAGAAACAGAACATCACAAGGCAGGTATTAGAAAAGAAAAAAAGGGGGTTTAAGATACGGATTAGTGGGAATTAAAATGTGCGCTAAATACAATAAATTAATGTGACATTTTTGTTCAGGCTAGCAAATCATATAGAGAATAGCTTTATGAATTAATTCCGCTGTTATATGTCTTGAGTTCATTGCCGAAATCCGCAATTGTTGACATTTGCCTTGAATCAGTTTGGTTTCATAATGATGGGAATAATGAGGTTATAAAAGTGAGATGATCTAAAAACTGAAAATTCAGAAATAAGCCGTAATATCACTCTTCTTTCCAAAGACAGCGGATAAATTGGAATTAATGAACTGCATTAACTGATTTATTCTTTCTCAATCGTCACTTTGCAAGGCCATTCATGGCCTGTCTCTCTGACATGCTGTCTCCCTATCAGCCGCCCACACCCTCCGTTCAGCAGACTCAGGCCTGCTCCGCGTCCACCGCCCTAACCCCCCAACCATCGGAGGCCGGGCTTTCAGCCTCTCTGCTCCCACACTGTGGAACTCCATCCCGCAGCCCCTCCCCCTCGCTTCCTCCCTGTCCTCCTTCAAGGCCGGCCTCAAGACCTTCCTCTTTGACCGCATCTTCGGCTGCCCCACTAACTCTTCCCCCTCTCCCCTTCTCCTTCCACTTCTCCCTACCCCGCCCCCCCACTTGGGGTCCCGACCTGACTGTTCAACGCTTTGGGATGTCCTCCCAACGTGAAAGGCGCTATATAAGTGCAATTCTGTTGTTGTTGTTATCGCCCACAGAGCACACAGTCGATTCTCATGGTGTGTTCCATGAAGCTCTTTGAGACGTCTCGAAGACATGATGAGGCGCTATAAAAAATCCAAAGGTTTATTCTTATATATTATAAACATTTCGAGTTCTGTCCTGTACTGTATTCTGAAATAACATTTGCAATAGTGCCACCCACTGGTACAAAAAAAAGGCTCATGTGGAAAATGTATTCAAGGATGGAAGAATGGGTAACAATATTCAGCATTTGGCATAATAAATTCTACACTACATCACCTGCGAAAGGAACTGTTAAATAGTCAGCAGGACGGACAAGTGTCTGCATCAAAGGGGATCAACACTGTTCGGATAAAGCATTCGGGGTCTCGATGGCTGATAAGAATAGGCGATGCTGAGAGATGGAGAAGTGTGTGTGTCGAGTAGTACAATCTGTCCCTCTGTACTACAGAGACTCACTCGCTCGGGATAAACCTAATCTGTGGGGGAGGAGCTGGGTCTCCATAAAAGGCTTTCCTCAGTTATTCACTAACGTCAGGCTTCAACAAACAACACATGGACCTGTGCAGGGTTTGGTAACTAAAGGCAACACACAATCAGTCTGTCTGTCTCCTTCCCAGAACCAAGAGAGAGATTACAGCAAGTCAGTGAAACATGGACAGTGATGATGCGGAGAACAGGCAGGTGCAGGAGAACTATCAACAGGTAGGCTTGAGGGGTTTCGCTACTTGATAAACCCCCCACAACAAGTGGTGTCCTGTGCAGCTGCCTTGCACGCGAGAGGACCTGGGTTTGATTCCCGGGAGGGCGGACGGGCTGAGCAAAACTTTGGGCAAGTTTCCTTACTCCATACGCGCGCCTCTGTTGACCCAGCGGTGAGTAGGAACCCTGGTTGTTAATCAAATCGCAGGTGGCTTTTATTGTGGTAAGAATCCTTCTCAAAACAAAAATAAATTTTAAAAAATAATAATAATTTGGTCACTGGACCCACGACTGCTTGGATGTATTCAAAGAGAGAGTGAGAAAAGCTGAATTTGAGTGTAATTAAAGGTGCAATTATTATAGAACAGCGCAAGTGGGGACGATGGCATTTAAATTATATTTTGGTAGATAATATATGTATATATATTTTGTTTATATTATATATTTATATTATATATTAGTACATAATATATATATATACTGTTAACTCCCTAAACCATTTACTTGGAGTCCTGTAGCTCAATGGTTGGAGCACTCGCCTTACAAGTGTGAGACCTGTGCTCAAATCCAGGCAGGTCAGGGCGAAACCTTGGGCAAATTTCCTTGTGCCACACACACACACTCTCTCTCTCTCCTGATAATAATCCCTCAAAAAAAACCACAATAATAAAATTGGTCATTTCAATCCACGACTGTTTGTGGGGACGCTGCTGTGCGCAATCGGCTGCCGCATTTCGCCCACAAATATATAGTCAATTCACTTTACAGTATATTCTGTGAAGCGCTTTGAGACACCGTCTAGAAGACATGAGAAGCGCTGTATTAAATTCAAGGATTATTATTATATTCCTCCTACTGTATGTGCAGAATGAGTTTGTGTTCAGGGTGAGCGAGAGTCGGTGTGTGTGATAGAGCCTTTCCTGTCTGCTTTCTTGCTAATAGGTGTTTGATGCGAGTGATCAAAAGGCTTTGGTTCCCAAGGAGAACGCAGCAGAGAAGAAAAGCAGCCTTTCATCTGCCAGTTTCAATGTGATAAACTCGATCATTGGCTCCGGGATCATTGGTACAACACACGTGTTATTCTCTCTTTCTCCCTCTCTGTTCAGTGCTTAAACAAACAGCCACTTTAGTAAACAGCGCCCTGTGAAGTGGTGGGAATACTGTGTATAGCTCCGCCTGTACTTGACGTTAGGCAACAAACACAATTCCCCCCCCACCCCCCCACACCACCCTTTCATTAATCATTTAGATGTTGATTTCCAGGCAAACACAGACAATAATCTGAGCAGTTGTCGGGCTTTATTATATGTTTTACCAGCGGGAAAGACACAAGAGGAAAATCAGGGGGTTGGGGGGGGGAAAAAAATCATATATATGTCTCCTCTCAGGAACTTACAGATTTAACGGGAAACTTGTTGAACAGCAACAACAAATTTCATTTGGGTAACGACGCCTTTCACATCGGGAGGACGTCCCAAGGCCCCTGGATAATACCACTGTTAGGGGTATAATACTATCAATACTATTGTTACGGGGTGCAATACTATCAATACTGTTTGTGGGGACGCTGCTGTGCGCAATTGGGCTGCTGTGTTTTGCCCACAAATACACAGTCAATTCACTTTACAGTATATTCTGTGAAGCGCTTTGAGACGTCGATAAGATGTGAAAAGCCGCGATATCAAATGCAAGGATGATTATTATGATAATAATACTATTGTTAGGCATGTAATTCAGTACTATTGATGCTATTGATAGGCATATAATACTAGAGTTTCACATTTTTTCCATTTGTTCCCAGGATTGCCTTACTCATTGAAGCAAGCGGGTTTCCCTCTAGGAATATTGCTGCTCATTTTGGTTGCCTATATCACAGGTAATGTCAATAATAATATACTCTGCAGGGAAGTGTTTAATCAACATAACAGTAACTGTGAGGAGAGGGGGAGAGGGGGAGAGGGGGAGAGGGAGGGGGATATAGTTGAGTGGGCTGCAGAGTGAGGTGCTTGACAATGGAACGTCAGTGTTAAGTCACTCTGTGTGACAGTCTGGTGTGTGTGAGCCTGAGTTACTGCAGACCACAGTTCATCAGCAGGATAAAGGATAGACCTGTCACTGGCTACCAGCAGGGATTCTCTGTACTCAGCTCCTGTTAACCCTGCAAGCCCGAGCCCTGACTAATGGGGTAAAAAAACACACACATACACACTGTAATAAATCGATCATTTCAACCCACGACTGTTTGCGGGGACGACGCTGCTGTGAGCAATCGGTTGCCGTGTTTCACACGCACAAAATATACAGTCAATTCTCTTGATAGAGCTTATTCTGTGAAGTGCTTTAAGACACAGTCTAGAAGACGTGAAAAGCGCCATATCAAAATGCAAGGATTATCATTATTAATTATTAATTGATATTATTATGAATGGAAATAAACGTGTTATTCTGGCCTAGATTATTCTATCATACTGCTGATCAAAGGAGGGAACTTGTCGGGAACTAATACTTATCAGTCTATGGTGAACAGAGCCTTTGGGATGACTGGTTATGTGATCCTGTCCATCCTGCAGTTCCTGTATCCTTTCATCGGTAAGAAATTTGGCACGAGGCAGTGGGAGCGTTGGCGTTGGCTTTGTCGGTTTATGTCGATATAAATAATCCAAATATCTCGGCCCTTGTTATCGCTCACCACAATGTGACAGACAGAGTTTGCATTCAAAGGGAAGATTAATAATTCAGAAATGTCAATGATCGTTATCTTATTAAAACCATCTGCAGCCAGTCCCACAACATTTTGCGTGCAAAACACACACACACACACACACACACAAACACACACACACACACACAGTCGATTCACTGTACAGTATATTGAGAGGTCTTGAAGACATGATAAAGGCATTATGTCGAATGCAAGTATTATTTATTGTTATTACCGTGATAAAACACTCAACAAATTACTGAGTGGAGCGCCTGTAGCTCGGTGGGTTAGAGCGCTCGCCTTACAAGCATGAGGCCTGTGTGCGAATCCAGGCAGATCAGGGTGAAACCTTGGGCGAGTTTCCTTATTCCACACACATACCTAATAATAATCCATCTGTCAAAAAGAAACAATAATAAAATTGGTCATTTCAAGCCACGACTGTTTGTGGGGGATGCTGCTGTGCGCAATTGGCTGCCGCGTTTCGTCCACAAATATACAGTCAATTCACTTCACAGTATATTCTGTGAAGTGCTTTGGGACGTCGATAAGATGTGAAAAGCGCTATATCAAATGCAAAGATGATTATTACAGTAGTATTATTACAGTATTACAGAAGCACCTAAACATTCACAAGGCAGATCACAAGAGAAAGTTCATCTTTTTTTCCTTGGTTTCAGTGTAAAATGCCACAGCAACTTTGATTTATATAATGCCCTCCACACCGGACGGCGTCTCAGAGCGCTTCAGAGTGCCACAGACATCTTACTAACGCAAGGGTTTGTTCCTCTTCTTGGTATCTACGTGAATGTTTATTAGTTTTAAAATGTGCTCAATTTAATTTTCAGCCATGATTAGCTACAACATAATAACTGGAGATACATTATCCAAAGTTTTGCAGAGGATCCCTGGAGGTAAGTCATGTGGTGATTTACAGTGTTCTAAGCGCGTTGAAATAAAAATGATTCAAACATTAGAATAATTTGGTCACTCAATGCATGACTTTTCGTGGGGATGCTGCCACGTTTCGCCCGCAAAATATACAGTCACTACACTTTACAGTATATTTCGTGAAGCCCTTTGAGACGTCTTGAAGACGTGATAAAGTGCAATATCAATGCAAGGATTGATTGATTTGTTTGTTTGTTTATTAATTATTAATCGGTCTGCCTCATTTCCTCCCGACGTGAAAGGCGCTATACTAATGCAATGTTTTGTTCTTGTTGTTTTTAGTGGGTCCTGACGGCATATTGGCCGAGAGGCATTTTGTCATTATAACAATAACTATTCTGTTCACGTTACCTCTGTCGCTGTATCGCAGTGTTGCCAATTTAGGAAAGGTAACTAGCATTGTATTTGGTCATATGAGTGTGACACATTGCTGATACTTCCTTGTCACCGATTACTATGGGTTTTTCAGTAAATTGTGATATCAATACCGATTCTCAATCTCTGTCTACTTTTGTTCAGGTCTCGCTGTTGTCGTTGGTTTTAACGTTTGGCATTTTGACTGTAGCAGTCGTCAAAGTCGCAACGCTGGGACCACTCATGTGAGTTTCGACGTACAAATGATCCAAAGTTTACAGCGGAGTTTGGAGGGGAAATCCATTGCTCAGGCATTAATCCAACTGTGTTCTCCTCTGCCATGTCCTGAGCATGTCCCAAAGCGCTTTGCAGGATTTACTGTGAAGTGGAGTGCAGCTCAACTACGCACAGCAACATGCGATTTTAATGGTCTAGAACTATTTAATAGTCTTAGATTCAGGCGGGGGCATCATATAGCAGCACCTTAGATTGCACTTAAGTGACTTTTACTGTACATTATCGCAAAGAGAACCATTTGGTTACACAGTTTAATCTCCATGACTAAGATTTGAAACTATTATTTTCTTCCACAACGTTATAACACTGGGTGGATAGTAAATGCTAATCATTTTTACGGCTAAAAGCTTTACAAGCGCAGTTTAAGGATTTCAGAAACGGATCGATGTTTCTTTTCCGAGCCTTGTGATTTGTGACCGGCATTAATTATGAAAGACAGATCAATCCCAGGCGTGAATTCCGCAATTGTGCGCATTTACCAGTCAGTGTTTGCTTGGGCTGTGTACATTTTTAAGTTCCTTAGAAAACATCTTCAGTAACTATTTAGGCAAGTATTGGGTGATAAATGCGGTTTGACAATATATATATTTTTCTTTTTAAATTGCACAAACTGCACACAAAATAGAACAGCTTGTGTGTGTGTGTGTGCGTATGTGTGTGTATGCGTGTGTGCGTGTGTGTGTGGCTTTCCACGAAATGCATGAAAATAATACGAAGTGTTAAATGAAATGATTTGCAATCGATATTTCCGTAACGCAAGTGAAATGTAATGAACTGCGGATGTGGCTCACAGCATCTGTCGGGGGGGGGGGGGGGGGGAACCCCTCTGGAATTTATTGTGTCGAAATAAAAGCCTCATTATGAGGACCCGGCGTATCTATGGCAACTGGAGTTTGCCTGGAGGTACTGAGCTAAATGCGTACTGCAGTGAAAGGTTTAATTCCACTTCAGTCAACATTTCTTCATTCAAAAAAAAAGAAGAAATTACCCTGTGATTTTAAGATTAAAATAAATTTGCATTGAAGGTTTAAACAGGAGCAGGTTAGTGATCAAAGCAAGTCTGAACTAGCGAGGTACTCAACTTCAATCCCATCCCCTTTTGTGTGCGTGAAATGTTAGATCAGCAATTATTTAGCTGGACATTTCTATCTCACCTATCTTCAAGTCATAGTGTGGCATTCGGGCAGGAATACAAGATTTGTTCCATTTGCATTGAAAATGAACCATTACAGCATCTTCCTGTGAAGTGCTGGAGGCGTCTCAAAGATGTGATAAGACGCAGCATCAAATGCAAGGCTTATTATCATTATGATGATGATGCCTGATAATAATCCATCCAAAAAAAAACCACAATAATAAACAAAACTCACAATAAAAAAAAATGGGTCATTTCAATCCACGACTGTTTGTGGGGACACTGCTATGTGCAATTGGCTGCCGTGTTTCACCCACAAACAGTCAATTCACTTTACAGTATATTCTGTGAAGCGCTTTGAGAAGTCGATAAGATGTGAAAAGCACTATATCAAATGCAAGGATTATTATTATGTTGATGATGATTATATATATATACACAGTATATAGATTCATCTATAGCACCGAATCATTTGTGTTGTTGCTTTACTTTGACATTTACTGTCCAGTCCAGCCACTGAAAATGCCTGGAGTTTTGCTCAGCCCAACGCGATTCAAGCAGTCGGAGTCATGTCATTTGGTGAGTCCTGAAGGCCATTCTCATTCTGATCACATCTATACTGTTACATGGTACACTTTCCACTTTCTCTCTACTCATAGTTGATCCGTGAATCGTTTCGAAACATGTTTAGTTGCCTTAGAAATTTTCCGCGTTCGTTAATGTTCTGTATTTAAAGTAGATGGAAATAATAGATGGAATTCTGGATTTGGGTTAAACTGTACACAAACAAACAAAGTAAACTTGTTGCATCTATTTGAAAGGGATATATACGTGTGTGTTACATTCCTTGTCCTCCCACGGACTGAAAGTGACAGAAAAGTGTGACTCTCTCTGTGGATCCAGGAACAATTTGCTTACCGTGAATAATTGGCCACACGATTAATGTCTTGTTATTGTCTTCGCAGCGTTTATATGTCATCACAATAGCTTTTTAATTTATGGATCCCTGGAGGAGCCGACCCTAGGCAATTGGTCCCGAATCACCCACGTCTCTGTGATATTTGCCCTGTTCATCAGTTTGCTTTTTGCTACTTGTGGGTACGTAACATTCACAGGCTACACACAAGGTAAGGAGAGCTCTCATCATTCGCCAGCACCATAATGACTTTCCAGGCTCGATGAGCCAAATTGCCTCACTGTATATATATTTCTAAATTAAGAATAATAATACTGTAGGTAATAATAATAAATAAAAGTAATCCTCCGTTTGATATAGCGGCTTTTCACGTCTTCTACACGTCTCAAAGCGCTTCACAGAATATTCTGTAAAGTGAATTGACTGTATATATGTGTGGGCGAAAAGCGGCAGCCAATTGCGCACAGCAACGTCCTCACAAACAGCCGTGGATAGAAATGACCAATTTTTATTTGGAGGGAGGGATTATTATTAGGTGTGTAGAGTAAGGAAACTTGCCCAAGGTTTCACCCTGACCTGCCTAGATTCGAAAACAGGTCTCACACTTGTAAGGCTCTAACCATCGAGCTACAGCATTCAACAAATAATAATAGAATATGTGGTATAAAATGCCTCCATCCGTATTTTTTTTTGGCAAATGAATAAATAAAATAATCAGTTTCAAAATTTTATTTGTAAAAATATTATTAGACACAACTACAGTACGTATATCCATATAATCATTTTCACAAACAATGCTTTATTCCTTGTTTCTAGGAGACATATTTCAAAATTATTGCCAAAATGATAATTGGGCGACTGTGGGGAGATTTCTTTATGGGATCACTATCATTCTGACGTTTCCAATCGAATGTTTTGTAACACGGGAGGTGAGTAAACTCCATTAGAACAACATCATGTACAACTGCTTATATACGTTGAGAAACTATATTCAATGCCACTCGACCCTTTCCAATGACCTTGCTCTCTTGAAGGCACGTCTCAAGACCCTTCTCTTCAACCGTGCCTACCTTCCCGGCCCTCCACCCCTCCTCCATCCCAACCCCCCACCCCTAATGCAGCGAAATTGCGAACGGCAGCGTCCCCCACAAACAGTCGTGGATTGAAATGAACAATTTATTAGAGTTTTTTCAACTGATTATTATCAGGGGGGTATGTGTGTGTGTGTGTGCGGAGTAAGGAAACCTGCCCTAGGTTTCACCCTGACCTGACCTGACCTGCCTGGATTCGAAACACAGGTCTCTCGCTTGCAAGGCGAGCGCTCTAACCACTGAGCCACAGGGCCTCCACATCTGTTGTTGTGGTTGTTGCTGTTGTCGTTGTCTTTGTTGTTGTTGTCATCCGCAGACACGGGATAGTTTACATTACTTTGAAATACAACTTACACCTCATTGACAAATCGCGTGCGATTGCCGAGTGCGTCAGGTAATCTGTTTGTCTTTGATCTGCAGGTTATTGGTAATGTGTTTTTCTCTGGGAATCTGACGACTATATTACACGTCACACTGACTGTGTCCATTGTTGCTGCGGCCACAGCCATCTCACTAGCCTACGACTGTCTGGGTATCGTTCTGGAATTAAATGTGAGTACTTTTGTCGGTGTTCTGGCAAGTTTCCTTACTCCAAACTCACACACACGCACACACACGCGCACACACACACACACACACACACACTCCTAATAATATTCCCTCCAACAAAAACACAATAATAAATTAGTCATTTTCAATCCATGACTGTTTGTGGGGGACGCTGCTGTATGCAATTGGCTGCCGTGTTTTGCCCACAAAATATACAGTCAATTCGCTTTACAGTATGTTCTGTGAAGCGCTTTGAGACATCTAGAAGACATGATAAGGCGCTATATCAAATGCAAAGATTCATATTATTATTTCATCTCAACCAGTGAAACTCTCATCAAGTCTGATCTGTATAAATCGTATCATAGGCTAACTTCTACGCATGCCCAAATCCCGTTCAACAGTTTGCATTCTGTACACGTTTTGACATAACTCGTACTTTGCATAAGTCATATAAATGTCCGGTCCCAACTGATATGACTTATGTGAGGATTACTGTTTAAATCAGTGCCTTGGGACGTCCTCCCGACGTGAAAGGTGCTCTATCAATGTAATGTTGTTGTTTTTATTGCTGTAATGGCTAATTTTGTGACACCGCTGAGCACCAATGGCTCCTGGGTTTCACCCATCAAATACACAGTCACTACGCTCAACAGTAGTCAAGTAACAATAATAATCCTTTCATTTTATATAGCGTTTTTCACAGCCTCTAGACGTCTCAAACCTCTTCACAGAACATACTGCAAAGTGAATTGACCGTATATATTTGTGGGCGAAACGCGGCAGCCAATTGTGCACAGCAGCGTCCCCCACAAACAGCCGTGGATTTAAATGACCGATTTTATTATTGTTTTTGTTTCTCTCTCTCTCCCTTTCTCTCTCTCTCTCTGTCTCAGGATTATTATTGATCAGGCGCGTGTTAGACTTAGTGACTGTGTATTTGTCAAACGCTTTGAGGTGCCTCAAAGACCGTGCGTGATCAGTCGCTGTGTCGGATGCACAGAAAAATATATTTTAAGATGATTGTTACAGAATTAGGTTGAAGACTTTGGAAGCTTTCTGTGACTGTGGCTGTTCCCTTTGCTTCCCTGCAGGGGGTGCTCAGTGCGACTCCTTTGGTGTTCATCATCCCAGCGGCTTGCTATCTCAAGCTGGTGGATGAACCCTGGTCCTCTCCGCACTGCCTTCAGTCTTGTTTCATCCTGATCACCGGTGTCCTGGTCATGATTGTGGGCTTCGTGATGGCTGTCCTGTCCCCGCAGGAATGCAGTCACGGCAACGATATGTTTTACTGCTTTCCCTCAAATGCATCCGTACATAATAACGCCTCCGCTAACCAGATGGTTTAGTCGGTCCCCGGAGCTCGGCACCTTGTCAAACTAGTTGACGTGACGTGTCCTGCGGTTACGCCTGTTAAGATTTGCGGAGGTTCACGTTTAAAAAACAAAACTCTAGAACTAGCGAGTTGGTACTTTCTTTTCGAATAAATATAACATTCAGTTGTATCAGGACTTACTCGTTGATTGGGGGGAACGATTGATGTATATTAAAATGCGTTTGTTCACTGTAATTATTAAATACTCCCCCATCTTTGCTCCCGAGGTGAAAGGTGCGCTAAACAAATGTAATTTTTCCGCTGTTGTTGTTGTTGTTGTGGGACAGTGTGAGACTTTGGGGTTCATTTGATATTTCACAAGTACTGTACTGTAGTGTTCATCCATTTCACCCACACATATACATTCAATTCACTGCACAGTCTATTCTGTGAAGCGCTTTGAGACTTCGATAGCATGTGAAAAGTGCTATATCAAATGCAAGGATTATTATTATTATTATTAATATACCTTACCATCAGATGCTGCGACAACAACAACAACAGTACATTTGTATAGCGCCATTCATTCACGTCAAGAGGACGTCCCAAGGTGCTGGAATCTATTCCTATTCGTCCACACAAAAAAACACAGACGATTCACTTTACAGTACATTCCGCGAAGTGCTTTGAGACATTGATAAGATGTGAAAAGCTCTGTCTCAAATGCCAGGATCATTATCATCGTTATTATTTGTTGCTCCTCTGCAGTAGGAATCAACACGTGGTTTGATTACAACCAACGGAACTTTATTATCCACTCAGCAAATGTCTGATCACCTCAGGACGACGGGAGCTATTCTGAATGTCCGTATCACTGCAGTATTGTTTTTTAGATCGTAAAGTGTATTTCAAAATATATGACAAGAGAGAGGACCCGGTTTGATTCCTGGGCAGGGAGAAACCTTAGGCAAGTCTCCTTACTCCACACGCCCCTGTTTAGCAAAACAGTAAATTGGAATAAACCCAGTTGATAGTCCATTAGTGTATTGCTTTCCTGGGGGGTAATAATCCCATTTAAACAAACAAAAATGGTGTAGTGACGGTGTATTTAGTGTCTATTTTCTGTCTATTTCTCTCGTTTTTGACTTCAGATGGTACTCAGATACTTTTGTTACCAAGACACCACATAACTAGATATGAGGCAAAACTATTCCTTTCACACTTGGTTTCATTCTAGTGATTGGTAATTGAAAAATTCAATCCTCTGCTCGATCATATGTGGAAACTGTCCCTCACCTTGGCTGTGTGTTCAGGCAGAAATAAAATCATCTGTTTTCTTGTTTCAAATTTCCCAGCAAATATATATATATATATATAGGCCTGGTCAAGGGATGATACGCAGAGATTTTCAATAATATATTATGATAATAATCCTTGCATTTGTTCGTCGTTGAGACGTCTCAAAGCTCCTTCACGGAATATACTGTAAAGTGGATCGACTGGGTATTTTGTGGGCGAAACGTGGCAGAAATGTAATTTGTAATCTGAGTTAGATTGACTTTAGAGACAAACAAAATGTCTGACTGCCGCTGTTAAGTGCCCCGAGACTCTGCCCCACATAAAGCTGCTATATACATCTTAGCTGTTGTAGTTTTTGTCGTGGGTTTTGTCATGTGAAGAGTTCCTTGTGTACTTCAACTAAATATTTCGCCCCCAACTTGTACAGTCAATTAACTTTACAGAAATGTACTGAGAATAGGTACGCGTGAGCCTGTTTAGGGTTCCGAGGAGGCTGGAAAGTTTCCACATTTAATGAACGGACTGAATGAGAGAAAATAGGTACAGGGGCAGACACACATACACACACACACACACACACACACACACACTCACTCACGCCCGCACGCACGCACTCATGCACTCACGCACGCACTCACTCACTCACTCACTCGCTCACTCACTCACTCATTCTCTTGCTCACTCACTCGCTCGCTCGCTCGCTCACTCACTCGCTCACTCACTCACTCGCTCAATGGGCTCGCTGGCTCTCATCCCATTTGTTCAGCACCTGAAGGCACAGGAGAGAAAAATGCGAGGCCAAGTTGTAATCGAAAACTTATGTATTACAGAATAATTTACAAGAGAAAGGATTTGCTTGGCTAAGCCTGAAGGGTTAATAATGGAAACATAAAACTGTGGTTCAGGTGTTTTTTTTTTAACATTTCTCCTATGAACACATCATGGAACAGGTAGAAGGAATGAGAATTGTTTTTTGTCACTGTGAATAGAATAATAATAATAATTTGTGCATTTGATATGGGGCCTTATCACGTCTTTGAGACGTCTCAAAAAGCTTCACACAGTATACTGTACTGTACAGTAAATTGACTGTATTTTGGGGGGGCGCAAAACACAGTAGCCAATTGCGCACAGCAGTGTCTCACAAACAGTCATGGATTAACTGACCAAATTATTATTTACATTTTTTTAAAGGGATTATTCCCCCCCCCCCCCACCCAACCCCACACCCCTCCACCCCCCAAAAAAAGAGATCTGCCAATCAATTAACAACTGGGTTCCTAGTTACTGCTGGGTAAACAGAGGCGTGTGTGTGGAGTAAGGCGATCAAACTCAGAGCTGGCGAGTGATCTAACTAATATGCTGCAGAAAGTGAGTGAAGATTGCGCAGATTTGAGACATGACAAGTCAAGCACTTGGCAGGAGGGTGGAAGGCAAGCTGGATGGACCTTGGTCTTGTTTCGTCTAGGAATTCTTATGTTCCAGATCCATTTTAAGTTCCAACAACTGCTGTATTAGACAGGGGGATAGGGATTTTAATCGCATTAATGTAAGCTGGATTCTAACCTTTAACCCAGAGATGAAAGCACAGCATTTTATCCACTCTCCCAGCTAATATATATATATATATACATACATATATATCTACAGTATACTGTATGTATATATCTCCCAGCACTTAAAAGGCGCTGAATTGCAAAATACTGTCAGAAATTGTCACCCGCAGTATTGACTGTTTAAACTGGACAATCCAAATCCAGTAATAACATGTTTAAGGTGTGAGTGAGAGAAGGGTAAAAATCCATCAGATGAAACATGTGCCCTGTAGCCTTGCTGTACTTTTGTAACGCTTCCAATTAGTCATAGTCCTGTAGCTCAGTGTTAGAGCACTCGCACCTTACAAGAGTGCCACTTGTGTTCGAATCCAGGCAGGTCAGAGCAAAACCTTGGACAAGTTCCCTTACCCCCACACACACAGACACACCTAATAATAATCCCTCCACAAAAACCACAATAATAAAAAAATGTTCATTTCTATCCACACACACAGAGACTCACAAAGAGAGAGACTCACACACACACACACAGAATCAGAGAGACACATAGAAACCCACACACTGCGAGACTGACAGAGAAAGAGAGACAGACAGACAGACAGACAGACACACATACTGAGAAAGAGAGACATGTAGAGACACTCAGACACCGAGAGAGAGTCTCACACACACACACACACAGATACACATACACAGAGAGACTCACAAAGAGAGAGACTTACACACACACACACACACACATAGAATCACAGAGACACGCAGACACCCACTCACTGCGAGAGAGACGCAGAGAGAGACTGACAGAGAGAGAGAGACAATCCATGGCTGTTTGCGGGGGACGCTGCTGTGCGCAATCGGCTGCCGCGTTTCACCCACAAAATATACAGTCAATTCACTTTACAGTGTATTCTGTGAGGCGCTGTGAGACACTAGTCTAGAAGACGTGAAAAGCGCTTTATCACATGCGAGGGATGCTGTGATTATCAGCGTTAAAGCCCGCGATTGTAAATCGAGTGCTTGAGACTCGATCTCAAAGCGCTTCGCAGAACGCAACCCTGTGGGAGTGGACTGACTTGGCGTTTTGGCGGCTGCGACCGCCAACGGACGAACTGCGCACAGTGGCGTCCGCCCCACAGAGCCGTGGATTTGAGAGACCAAATTATCATTGTTTATTATCCTTCTTCATCGTAGTAATCTGTACATTTGACAGCAGCTCCTCATCGCAGCCTGGCGACGGCTCCAAGCTCTGAGAGATAGATAGATAGATAGATAGATAGATAGATAGATAGATAGATAGATAGATAGATAGATAGATAGATAGATAGATAGATAGATAGATAGATAGATAGATAGATAGATAGATAGATAGATAGATAGATAGATAGATAGATAGATAGATAGATAGATAGATAGATAGATAGATAGATAGATAGATAGATAGATAGATAGATAGATAGATAGATAGATAGATAGATAGATAGATAGATAGATAGATAGATAGATAGATAGATAGATAGATAGATAGATAGATAGATAGATAGATAGATAGATAGATAGATAGATAGATAGATAGATAGATAGATAGATAGATAGATAGATAGATAGATAGATAGATAGATAGATAGATAGATAGATAGATAGATAGATAGATAGATAGATAGATAGATACACATAGATACCGTACTGTAAAGTGAAACAACTAGATTTATTTTGTGGGTGAAACACACAGTAGTTTAGCCGCTGTCAGCATATTAATATTCATAGGCAGAAAAACCTTTTTGTGTTCCTAGTGGCAGGAATGAGGAGAATCTGCGAGAAGAACACATTCACTCACTCACACACACACACTCACTCACTCACACAGAAAGTTAATCATCTCTGCAGCTCCCTGCAAATGTCGGTCAGTGTGTATTGTGGCTGTCTCTCTCAGCCTGTGTGTGTGTATCTGTGTGACTCTCTCTCTCTCAGGGCAGTGTCTCTCTCTCTCTCTGTGTGTCTCTCTCTTTCTCAGTGTGTGTCTGTCTCTCTCTCTCTGTGTCTCTCGCAGTGAGTGGGTGTCTGTGTGTCTCTGTGATTCTGTGTGTGTGTGTAAGTCTCTCTCTTTGTGAGTCTCTCTGTGTGTGTGTATCTGTGTGTGTGTGACTCTCTCTCAGGGCAGTGTGTCTGAGTCTGTCTCTCTATGTGTCTCTCTCTTTCTCAGTGTGTGTGTATCTGTCTGTCTGTCTGTCTGTCTCGCAGTGTGTGGGTGTGTGTGTGTCTCTCTGATTCTGTGTGTGTGTGAGTCGCTCTCTTTGTGAGTCTGTGTGTGTGTGTCTGTGTGTGTCACTCTCTCTGTGAGTCTGTGTTTCTGTGTGTGTGAGTCTCTGTGTGTGTCTCTCTCCCACTCTCTCTGTGTGTATCTGTATCTTTCTCTCTGTGTGTGTGTGTGTCTCTCTATGTGAGTCTCTCTCAGTCTGTGTGTGTGTGTGTGAGTCTCTCTCTCTGTGCCTCTGTGTGTGTGTGTGTGTCTCTCTATGTGAGTCTCTCTCAGTCTGTGTGTGTGTGTGAGTCTCTCTCTCTGTGCCTCTGTGTGTGTGTGTGAGTCTCTCTGTGTGTGTGTGTGTGTGTGTCTGAGGGAAAGAGACACAGAGACAGTCTGGGTGAGGGTCAGGGTGGGGGGTTGGACTGAAGGTTGGAGAATTGGCTTTCACATGTCAGGCTTGAAAATCTTCCTCACTGGTCACATACACACACACACACACAGTGACACACACACACACACACAGTGACACACACACACACACACACAGTGACACACACACACACAGTGACACACACACACAGTGACACACACACACACACACAGTGACACACACACACACACACACAGTGACACACACACACACAGTGACACACACACACACAGTGACACACACACACACACACAGTGACACACACACACACACACACAGTGACACACACACACACAGTGACACACACACACACACACACAGTGACACACACACACAGTGACATAGACACACACACACACAGTGACATAGACACACACACACAGTGATACAGACACACACAGTGACATAGACACACACATACAGACAGGACAAACGCATGGAGAGAGAGATACACACATAGACAGACAGACAGAGAGACACTGGAAGATAGGACACATACATAGACAGGGAGGTACACACACAGAGAGACACATAGACAATGGGAGATAGGACACACACATAGACAGAGACACACACACACACACAGACACACACACACACACACATAGACACACACACACACACAGACACACACACACACACACATAGACACACACACACACACAGACACACACACACACAGACAGACAGATAGAGAGAGAATACACAGACACTCAGAGAAAGTCTCACAGGCACACACACACACAGACAGCCACACACACAGACACACAGACACACACACAGACACACACACACACACAGACAGCCACACACACACACACAGACACACAGACACACACACACACACAGACAGCCACACACACACACACACACAGACACACAGACACACACACACACACAGACAGCCACACACACACACACACAGACAGCCACACACACACACACACACACAGACAGCCACACACACACACACACAGACAGCCACACACACACACACAGACACACACACACACACACACAGACAGGGGGCAAAGGACACAGACAAACAGACACACAGAGTTAACGTACACCTAGCGAGGGGAACAAGCCTAGACAGCCACTGTAATCATGTCTCTCCAGCACAGACGCTGATTTAGTGTTTCTGGAAAGAAATGACACAGAGAATTGCTTCTTTACAAAAAAACCTATTGCTTTTAGGGTTAAAAGTTACTTGGTGTCAAATTTCAAATATATATATATATTGTTGCTGCTGACTCTCACCCCCAACTTTCTTTGTGTCTCTGTGTGTGTGTCTGTCTGTGTGTGTGTGTCTGTCTGTGTGTGTCTGTCTGTGTGTCTGTCTGTGTGTGTGTCTGTCTGTGTGTGTGTGTGTCTGTGTGTGTGTCTCTGTGTGTGTGTCTGTCTGTGTGTGTCTGTCTGTGTGTGTCTGTCTGTGTGTGTGTCTGTCTGTGTGTGTCTGTGTGTGTGTCTCTGTGTGTGTGTCTGTCTGTGTGTGTCTGTCTGTGTGTGTCTGTCTGTGTATGTGTCTGTCTGTGTGTGTATCTGTCTGTATGGGTGTCTGTCTGTGTGTGTGTCTGTCTGTGTGTGTGTCTGTGTGTGTGTCTCTGTGTGTGTGTCTGTCTGTGTGTCTGTGTGTGACATTAAGAAGGGTTTGTGTTGACAGTGAAGGGAACAGAAAAGAAAAGGTTTCTCTTTGGTTTGAAGAGGATTTCAATCCAGGGATGGAGGCTCCAGGCACCATGGCTCGTACCGGGTCAGTACCAACCATATCTCACCAATAATAGTAATAACACTGATGCTAATGTCGTGATAAAGTTTTGCCGTCTGTTCACAGCTCCTCATCGCGTCTTCGAGACGCCTCAAAGCGCTTCAGGGGAACACGCTGTAAACTGTATTCTGTGGGCGAAACGTGGCAGCCAATGCCCCCCCCCCCCCCACCCCGATTTCTTTGGTTATGATGTCAAAAAAAATAGCAATTTTCGACATTTGCGTAAGTCGCTCCTTCGCAGGATCCCGTTCCAACAAACGGAAAGAAGACGGCGGATGTAATTCACCCCGCGCGTTCATAAACACAGTCCCCACCTGTCACAGGAGTTGCAAAAAAGCCTCAATGGTTTTCCATCGGAGAGCTAAAATTCACGCGAATTTCACTGGGTCGCACGGTGAACGATACACCTCTAGGTTGGGCGAATTTAGTCACAATGCCCTTGGATCCCTTTCAATCGAAGCAAGTAATAACTGGCTAGGCGAGGCACACCTTGCTCTATCATTGCTGGAGTGTGAGCCAAAAAAAAGTGTGTACGTTTCGCCCCAAAATACACAGTCAATTCACTTGACTTATCACGTCTTCGAGACATTTCCGTGAAGCACTCGGAAATGTCTCGAAGACGTGATAAGGCGCTTTATCAAATGCATGGATTGTAATTATTATTTTTATGTTGCTTGCTGTTGACGTGTGTATATATATATATATATATATCTATCTCTATCTATTATTGATCTGTTTTTAATTCAGCGTTTCTTTTTATTCGACATCGGTAGAAGTGCGCGTTTGGTTTTTATAAAAGGTCACCAGGGTATAAGCAGCTGAAATGTTTCCACACAGAACAGGGAAATGCAGGGAAATGCAGGGAAATGCAGGGAAATGCAGTATACCGATACACCTTACGTGAGTCGTGTCAGTATATTTAATATGACTTGTGAAAACGTATGCCAATGTGATGTCAAACTCGCATGAAATCTAAACTCCTCAACTTGGGCAGATGTATGACTTTTATATGTGGGCGATTGTACAATTTCTCGTCGGATTTGTGAGAGTTTTTGGTAGAGTTGACAAACAATGTCAAAATGACACCTGTACAGCGCCTCTCACGTCAGGAGGACTTTCCCAAGGCGCGGGAAATTTAGAAACGGGAATGCGGAACGGAATTTTGCGGTAAGGTATATGAGGATGGTTATTTGCAGTTCAATGTCAATGGGCAAATAGGTTGGAGCTTGTTGAATTTCTGATGCGTCTGGATCCACTTAGCTGCGGAGGTCAAAGCACAAAGCCTCCATTGACATTACAATTAAACCACACGGTCAACTATCCAGTTATTATTATTATTATTATTGTTATTCAGTCATAATCACAATAATAAAAATAATCATGATTGAAATCTGATGATTTACTGTCAGCGGGGTGTCACTGGATTGAACGTTTAATATCACAAGGTGACGTTTTACTGGGACTTGAATGGCTGATGTCAAATCTGTAGTGACTGTTTAATAATAATAATAATCCTTGCATTTGATACAGTGCTTTTCACGTCTTATCGACTTCTCAAAGCGCTTCACAGAATATACTTACAAAATTATCATTTTTTAAAATGGATTATTATTAGGTGTGTGGAGTAAGGAAACTTGCCCAAGCTTTCACTCTGATCCGCCTGGATTCGAACACAGGTCACACACTTGTAAGGCGAGTACGCTAACCACTGAGCTGCAGGATACAGTTTACTCTGCCAACGTGTGCAGTCAATGTTTCCGTGGACTTGTCTGGTTGTCTGGGTACAGTACAGTGTTTGGTTGCCTGCTGTCCTTTGGGTAGAAGTTCTGAATCGACCCCAGAATGTTAGAGAAGTTTATTGGAGTAACGGAAGTTTAGACAAAGTTCTGGAGTCAAAGGGAAACCATAAAAATGTATTGGCTCCTCCCTACAAAGCCATCTCTGTGTTTCATCATCAGAACAGGAACTAAATCATGCTTGCTCACCCACACCGCCCAGAAACATGTGGAGGCCTGTTGCTCAGCGGTTAGAGCGCTGGCCTTGCAAGCCAGAGGACGTGGGTTTGATTCCCGGGTTTCCTCACTCCACCTGCCTCTGTTTACCCAGCGTTAACACCTGGCTGTTAATCGATTGGCGGATTGCTTTTCCAGGGGGGCAATGATCCCTTTGGAAAAATGAATGTGGTCATTTCAATCCACGACTGTTTGTAGGACGCTGCTGTGCACAACTGGCTGCGGCGTTTCGCCCACTGCAGTCAATTCACCTATTGTTAGAGCATGATAATCTGCAAGACGTCTCAAAGTGCTTCACAGGATAAACCGGAGAGAGTGAATTGATTGATTTGTTGCCTCTTTGGTGCTTTCAGCCGGGAAAAACTGCTTGAGTTCCAAACTTTCCGTGGCGTAAAGGATCAAAGGTATTTTCGTGGTGTGACTACTCCCCAGTATTTGTAGCTCAGTGGTTAGAGCACTCGCCTGACAAGCGTGAGACCTGTGTTCGAATCCAGGTCAGGTCAGGGCGAAACCTTGGGCAAGTTTCCTTACTCCATGCACATCGCCTAATAATAATCCCTTAAAAAATGTTTTTTTTTTAATTGCTCATTTTCAATCCACGACTGTTTGTGGGGGACGCTGCTGTGCGCAATTGACTGTTGCGTTTCGCCCACAAATATACAGTCAATTCACTTTACAGTATATTCTGTGAAGCGCTTTGAGACACAGTCTAGAAGATATGAAAAGTGCTATATCAAATGCAAGGATTATTATTATTGTTATTATTTCTCAGCCGGACAGCAAGGTAAGGATCTTCATATGGAATTGGTGATATTTCCTCCAAGGAACAAACTCTTTCATTATCGCCCAACTAACCACGAAAAGGGTAATGGTATCAAAGTATCACACAGTGAAGGGAGAGGGCAACCATTGAGCCGATTAGGGGGAACTAGGTCGGAGGGATTAGTGGTTCCGACACTGAAAGGAGACTTAGCAGCAAATGCAAAACATCACACCAAATATTTTCCCAATGTTATATAACAAGAGGCTAATCTGAGAGGAAGGTCAAAGCCTGAGGGAATTCATTCGATGGGAGTTGAAAATTAGGAATATAATAATTTTTTGCATTTGGTATAGCGCTTTTCACGTCTTGTAGACTGTGTCTCAAAGCACTTCCCAAAATATACTGTAAAGTGAATTGACTGTATATTTGTGGGAGAAACGCGACAGCAGCGTCCCCACAAACAGTCGTGGATTCAGTGACCAAAGTTATTATTTATTTCTGAGGGTTTATTATCCCCCGAAAAGCAACCCGACAATCGAAAAAAACAAAAAAACAGAAAGAACGCCACGTGGTAGTAAAATATACATGTGAAAGCTCGGGAGGGTTACCAAATTGGTTACCAAATGGTTAAGCTAATATCTGTCAGTTTACTTACTTGGGTGGGACGGATGAATGTTGAAATGGATGGTTGGTGGAAGCACTGTGTGCTGACTGCTGACATTGCATTGAGTTCAAAACTTCTGAGTTCGTTGCCAAGTTGCAAAAACAAAAAAAAAGATATTGGAATTCGGTAGTAAAATAAAAATAACTCATGGGCTCAACGGAAAGAATAACAGTAAAGGAGTGATTCTCGAAGACTATTATTGTGTGGTGTGTTTTTTTCGTTGTAAAAAAAATGGTTCCAACGAAGATTTTTCTCCCTTTTAAAATGTTTCCTCACAAACCTATCAAAGCTACATGTGATCACTTTGTGTGCAAATTGGACTTTAGTTGATGACTCACTCTGCTATCTGGCTCTGTGTTGAGTGCCGTGGTTAGGACACTGTTTGAAGTTGAGTGTTGCACAAGCACCCGTGAGGCAGGTCCGACGATGGAGGGATCCAGAGAGACTGACCGTGCCCTGTAGGCTCACTGGTTAGAGCGCTCGCCTCGCAAAACATCGGGTAAGTTTCCTTCTCCCCCACACGCGCCTCTGTTGACCTAGCATTAAGTAGGAGACCGCTTGTTAGTAGTCGATTGGCGGATCGCCTTTCCGGGAGTAATAATCCCTTTCTTAATAAAAAAAATATTAAAAACTTTAATAATAATTTGGTCATTCAATCCATGACTGTTTGTGGGACACTGCCGTGCGCAATCGGCTGTCACGATACAGCCGATTCACTTTACAGTATATTCCGTGAAGCGCTTGGAGACGTCTCGAAGGTGTGATAATAATAATAATCATCATGATAATCCATGAATTTGATATAACGCCTGATCATGTCGTCGAGACGCCTCAAAACGCTTCACACAATGTACCAGTACTGTAATGCAAAGTGAATTGTAAAGTGTATTTTGTGGGCGAAACATAAGTCATGACACAGACAGCCCTGACATACCGTTGAGTGTTGGTGTCTGTGACTTTAATGTCGAGCTTTCAGTCTGCCTTTTCTTACCCTTTTTTCCTTCTGTGGTTTGTATCCCATCATATGATTTCATCTTCTCTTAACCACAGTCAGTTTGTGGGACGATTATCCATGAGTCAGCTAAGCAGTACATGTTCTGGGAGGGTGTGGGGAGGGTGGGGTGGGGGGAGAGGAAGGAAATAGTTGGTTGGTTTGATCAGAGGAAAATAAATATGTAAATAGGGATTTTGGCGAGTGTGTACCTACCTGTTTTGATGGTGTGTTTTGTACACACAATGTTGGCATTGTACAGTGCGTGCCACAATGGCAGACCACAGTCTTTAGATTTTTCCCCCCCATTTCTCTTAGATTTTAGTGAATCAACATTTGATGTGATTGTTTTTTTCCTTTACCATAGCAACAGCTGAGAATTCAACTCAGTCTTCAGAGTGCCAGATAATCTTTTCATTGTGCCCCTCACCATAATAATATTAATAATAATCTTTGCGTTTGACACAGCACCTCATCATGTCCTCAAGACGTCTCAAAGCACGTCAAAGGATCTACTGTAAAGTGTAGTTACTGTAAATTTTGTGGGGCAAATGCAGCAGCGAATTGCACACTGTCCTGTCCCACGTACAGTCGTGGATTGAGTGAGCAGATTATAATAATAATAATAATAATCATTGCATTTGATAAAGCGCTTTTTCACATCTTATCGACATCTCAAGTGCTTCACAGAATATACCGTATATTTGTGAATTGACTGTATACTTGTGGGCAGCCAATTGCGTACAGCAGCGTCCCCCTCAAACAGTCGTGGATTGAAATGACCAATTTTTATTATTGTGTTTTTTGGGGAGGGGAGGGATTATTATTAGGCAAGTGTGTGTGTGTGTGTGTGTGTGTGTGTGTGTGTGTGTGTGTGGGGAGTAAGGAAACTTGCCCAAGCTTTTGCCTTGATCTGCCTGGATTCCAAACACAAGTCTCACGCTTGTCATGTGAGTGCTCTAACCACTGAGCTACAATTATTATTGTTTTATACAGGCCTGAATGAGGTAGCGCAGTTTGAGGTTTGTCTGTACGTACTCCAGCAGATGGAAGAAACAGTCCATATTAAATATTTCAGCAGAGTAAGAACACACAGGTATTGTAGCCGAGGTTATACAATATGTTCCGAGAGAGATGCAAGTTATTACGGAGAAAACTGTCATAGAAGGGAACAATTCAACATCAGAGGAGGGAAGGAAAAAATCTCAGCCTGACCTTAAAACCCCAGTAGGTTTATTTGGCTTTTGTACGTTTCATTTCTTCCGAACGTTTTAGTAGGTTTTCTTCAGTGGAAAATCCGAATCTGAATGCTTTTAGCTCGCAGTATTGCTCATGTTTTCTTTTCCATGCGGTGGCTGTCCATACCTACCTGTTTTAATGGTGCGTTCGGTAAACTTCTTGGCATTGTACTATGTGCACCACAATGGCAGCATTTAGTTCCAATACATGTGTTTTCTCTCACAGCTTTGGCTTTACATTAGCCTTCAAATTATTTGCTGAGAAACCCATTTTTGGTTCAGTTTGTGAAACTCAAACCAGAAATGCCAGACATTCACAGCAGCTACATAATAATAATAATAAATAAACATAATAATAATCCCTGCAGTTGATACAGTACTTTATCAAGTCGTTGAGACGTCTCAATTGACCCGTGTATTTTGTGGGCGAAACTCAGCAGCCAATTGCGCACAGCTGTGTCCCCACAAACAGTCTTAAGTTTAAAAAGTCTAAATCACTTCATCCTGTGAAGTCTTTTGAGATGTCCTTCTGATGTGAAAGTTACCAAACTAAATGCAAGGTATATTATTATTATTATTACACATTCTCTCAAGCATCTGCATAAAGTTGCAGATGGATTTCATTGCTTGAATTCCACCTCGCTTCTTTCAATCTAAACTCAGAGTTATACAATGTTAAGTTTACGTAATAAACTGGTTATTCCAAATGCTTTTTTTAAAATAGATTTGTTGGTATAAAGAGAGGAAATTGTTGTAAACAATGGTGAACCAATATATGTGCTCTGTGCTGTTTGGAAGGAGGGTTTGAGGTATATATCAGTGAATCTTAAACTGTTGTAGCAATAAACCTTGGATTGTCATATCAAACTGCCCGGTCCCTCCGCTCAGCGGGCTCTGGCCTAGTTCACGTCCCCCACCAAATCCACTCCATCATCAGCCCCCAGCCTCAGCAACTCTATCCAACAGTCCCTTCACCTCACTCTCTCCCTCACCTCCTTCAAGGCAAGTCTTAGGACCCCCCTCTTTGACCGTGCCTTCGTCCAGCCTCCTAATCTCCCACCCTCCTGTGAATCAAAGAATATTCCTCCCCGACTGAAACGCGGTTCATTATAATTCAGAATAAATCACCTGAAGTTTGTGCGGGGGCGAAAGATTTATGTGGAAAAGAATCATGATAAAACCTATCTACAGTAAAATTGTTCAATTGGGAGCGAGCGTTTAGAATGGGCAGTGCAGCTGAACACCTCTGTATTTACAGACTTTGTATGTAAAAGGCTTGCGTTTGAAATGTGGTATTTTGAGTGAATTGGGATAGCAGCTGAGGGCAGCAGGCCTGAATGTTGAGTGTACAATAGCCTTTTATATTCGTTGGGAGGGAGGAAATGGCATTGGACTTTCTGACGAAATATCTCAAGTTATGGAACAAACTCATCACACACTTAAACACTGCTCATTTTGTCCTGTGAGACGAATGAACGCAAAATTGATGAAATAATCGGCCCAAGTTCTATTTTGCAAGAGTAAATGTTAACATTTTTTTGTTGGGCAAAGGATAGATTTGTATGACTGTTTCTCGGGCCCCACCCTTTGGAACTCCAACCCACAGTCCCTCTGCCTCGCTCCCTCCCTTGCCTCCTTCAAGGCCCGCCTCAAGACCCTCCTTGTCGACCGCGCCTTCGGTCACCCTCCTACCCCCCCACCCTCCCTGCCCTCCACCCCTCCTGATCCCAAAGCCCGAGCTTGGATCCAAATCTCTGACTGTCCAGCCCAGCCCAGCCCAGTGCCTTGGGACGTTCTCCCGATGTGAAAGGCAGTCGCTGTGTAAATTTGTTGTGGTTGACTCCAGATTATTCTGCTAATTGGATTCTACGTGGTTGATTTTTGCTGTGCTAGAAAACTCTGTAAACGTGGATATTAACAGAGCGGACCAACGAAAACAGGCACTCCCATTTATTTATCTAACTCTCAGATAATTAACCTGGTTGGATCAATGCACAGCTGTTTGCTGTTTTACTAAAAACTACCAAAGTACAACCCTAAAAATAAACCCTTGTTACATGTGATTTTTATTTAAATGACAAATGGAAGGCATTTCTTTGAATCGACAGCTCTGGATTTTTCATGAAGCAGTTGCTACAGTTGTAGGCACCTGCTAAAAACATGTTTTGCTAAAAGTCAAAGTCAGTCCAGTCCATGTTCACGAAACTCAGACTCTCTTTGCCATGCCAAAAGGCTGGTCAAACAATGTTGGTGTCCCAATAGTTTCAAGGCTAAAATGAAAGAGATTTAACACTTCGTTTCTTTTTAAAAAAAACTCTATCCTGTGTAAATCAGGAACAGAATTGCATTGTTTCCCGCCTCAGCGATAGCAGTTTGCGGAGGTGATTTTCCCTCTCTGCCTCCCCCCCCCCCCCCCCCACCCCACCCCCAGAAATGTATAATTGTGCTTCACAATTGTGAATTTTGAGTTTCGAGACAAATAAATGTGAGGAACTAACAGCTAAAGGAACGGTCAGTTTATATTGATACAGCCTCGAGCTCTCTTCAGCTCTCATTGAATGTGATCCGAGTGAGGGGAACAAATGTAAATATGATTCTCTGGCTTCACGTTGCTTTCACGTTTTTGTTTCTCTGTGGTATAAACGGAGCCTGGAATAACAAAGATCTCTTTGTATTCGCCTGATATCTGAACATGTAGAAGCATGCACAATGGGAGGGCTGAATAGCAATGTTGTCACCAGTACATTGGGAGGGACTAGTCTTATTTTCAGGCGTTAATATTTGACCAAACCATAAAAGATAATATATACTGTATAAATATATATATATATATGTAAAATGTATTTGCAGTCTCCTGCTTTATCTGGTTGGAATTTAAAGTGGTGTCCACTTTTGCAGACGTACATCGATTAAAATGTTTAAACAGATGCTTTGATCGTAAGTTACTGCTTCAAAAACTGCTTGGAAACCCCGCTTTCAAAGGTAGAATATTACTTTTGAACAGCTGGGACTGTGCCATAAAAATACTTTGCTTGAAGTTTGACAAGTGTGTTTTAAAGTATGTAGCTTTAAAAATTGTGGCTTTTTGTTCAATGGACTGAAGAGCTTTAAATAATAATAATCCTTGCATTTGATACAGCGCTTTTCACATCTTGCCGACGTCTCAAAGCGCTTCACAGAATATACTGTAAAGTTAATTGACTGGATATTTGTGGGCGAAATGCGGCAGCCAATTGCGCCAGGTAGCGTCCTTGGGAAAATATAAAATTTCAAATGGAAGCATAAAAGCAATTGGGGAAAAAAATACAAATTAAAGGACAGGTTAGGAAGACATTGGATAAAATCATGCTGGAATCGATGTTTAACTTTGTAGTTTTTCCCTTAATTAGGGGAAGCAGCTCTCACACAGCATTGCCTGAGATTAGAAAATTAGGATAAAGTGTCCTGGTCAAATCTTTCTAACAAAATCACTGCGGGCTATAATGGATGTTTCATTTTCTTACTCCACACACGCACGCCTCCCTTTCCCTAGCAGTCAGTAGGAATCTGGTTGGTAGTCAATTGGCAGATTGCTTTTCCGGTGGGGGTAATAATCCCTTCAAAATAAATAAATATAATAATAATTTGGTCACTCAATTCACGACTGTTTGTGGGACACTGCCATGCCTGGGTGTACGGTAATTTCCTTGTGTGTTTATATTTGGGCTGAATTCATGCCATTTAGTGCACAGCAACAGCAGTGGAATTGCTAGAGAGTCAGTTATTTGAATTCACTAATCTGATTAGCAAAAGGCTGCTGCGTTTCTCCCGCCAAACATTCGCTTTTACATTGGGAGATTCTGTGAAGCGCTTTAAGATGTCTGGAAAGCATGATAGAGCGCAGTATAGAATAGAAGGACGATTATTTATCTCTGCTCTGATCGCTCAGTGTTAGCTCGCTGGAATTTCACCGCATAGCTTTCTGTTCCAGTGAGAAAGATGTCAGTTTGTGCTTTGGTGCTGGTCTGAATGTGTTAGCCCAGCCTTTTGGAATGATAATAATAACTTGTCCTGATGTGGAGGGGTGGTGGGGGGTGGGGGGCTGAGAGACAAACATGAATTGTTTTGTGGAGATCAGAATGGAGTTTTGCTGGGAATGTACTTTGTTGACTATTGTAGCTATTTGTCTATTAGTTTCTGCCACAACAAAAAAAAAATTACATTTGTAAAGCGCCTTTCACGTCGGGAGGACGTCCCAAGCTGCCGCAGTCTCCGGAAACAACAGCTGACAGCAGGCATGTTTTTTTAGAGCCCTGTAATTATAGTTCCTAACATTTTTGTTCCGTTGCTAACTTGACTTCCTACGTATTAAGACTTGACAAGAGTATTTCATGTTGTATCACATTGTGGAGGCCTATAGCTCAGTGGTTAGAGCACTCGCCTCACAAGCGAAAGGACCTGGGTTTAATTCCCGTGGGTGGGCGGGTTTGGGGAGGCAAAATAACCTTACTCCAATGCAAGTATTATTATTATTGTATGTAATCTTTAAAGATGTGTTCATAACTGATGCACACCACACAAATCAGGTGCTATTGTGCGTATTGGAATCTATTTGGCAAATCCTTCCCATGTTTGTATAAATGTGACGTGGATTAATTGAGAAGAGAGGAGGGAGGCAGGATAACTTGGAAGCTGTTTATCCGAACACTAGTTATCAAATAGACTTGGGAAGAATTGCTCGTGTCCCCAGCATGTCCTGGGTGTATAATTATTTCATTGTTGTATTTATATTTGTGTTGAAGTCACGCCGTTTTATTCCACTGCAAAAATGGAATGAATCAAGAATCACTTATTCAGGTTCGCTAATCTGATAAGGGTTCTTAAATTAGGATCATCCTATCCAACTGTGAAGGAAGAAAAACATAGATAATAGGTCAGATTAAGGAATTACCAATGTAACTAATAGTGTTATACTCTTATCTATGATGGTTGGATTACCTCTGCTAAATCCACGAGTAGCCTATAATAGCCAGTTACTCAGGAAAATTGATCGATTTTGTCTCTCCCCCCGGCCCCCCACCACCCCAACCCCACTTTAAGAATTGAAGCGCTGAAAGTAAGATACACATCTGAACTCTACATTTTCTTGTACAACCGTTTTGTTGCGTGAACTCAGTCCTTGCCACTTGCAAAATCACTGCGGAATAGTATTTCCTTATTTAGGATCTTTCATTTGACCTTACCTTACTGTGTGCTGTACAGATGTTCACAGCTGTCTTTCCAAACATAGATCAGTGGATGCCTGCTGCTTTTTTTGTCTTCAGTCATTGTGTTCAGCAGAAAGAGTCCAGGAGCATAGTGGCAACCATCAAGTTATCGACCCATCTCCAACCTCCCGTTTTTATCCAAGGTCCTTGAAAAAGTGGTTGCCTCCCAGCTCCGCTCTTTCCTTTCAACTCACTCACTCCTTGAACCCCTCCAATCAGGTTTCCGCCCTATCCACAGCACAGAAACTGCCCTGGTTAAGGTTACAAATGACATCCTAACCGCCTGCGACCAGGGCTCCCTCTGCCTCCTCGTCCTCCTTGACCTGTCTGCTGCGTTCGACACAGTCGATCACACCATCCTCCTTCAACGTCTTTCCTCCCACCTCAACCTTCAAGGCACAGTCCTTGACTGGTTCCATTCCTACCTGACCCACCGTTTACACTTTGTTTCTTCCAACAGTTTTTCCTCAAACCCCCGCACAGTTTCTCACGGCGTCCCTCAGGGCTCTGTCCTCGGCCCCCTCCTTTTCACCATTTACACGCTCCCTCTGGGTGATGTCATTCGCAAACATGGGGTAAATTTCCACATGTATGCAGATGACACCCAGCTGTACCTTTCTGCCTCATCCCTCAACTCCCTGACCTTCGATGTTCTGACAGCATGTCTGTCCGACATCGAGTCCTGGACGAGGGACAACTTCCTCCAATTGAAAGTGAGCAAGACCGAGGCCCTCCTGATTGGCTCAAGCCAGCGCCTCCGCACATCGGGCGCTGCCAGCCTCAACATCCAAGGCTGCACTCTCCACCTCACAAAGCCAGTCAGGAACCTCGGCATCACGTTCGACCATAAACTCTCCTTCCTCCCCCACATCCGTGCCTTGACCGGCCCCACCTATTTCCACCTGCGCAACATTGCCAGGCTCCACAACTACCTCACCCCCCACGCTGCCGAAACACTCGTGCACGCGTACATCACCTCGAGGCTGGACTATGGAAACTCTCTCCTCGTCGGCCTCCCCAGCTCCTCCATTCACAGGCTGCAGGTCATCCCAAACTCTGCAGCCCGTGTACTATCCCGCACCCACCTCCGCGACCATATATCCCCCACCCTCGCCCGTCTCCACTGGCTCCCCATTCTCCAGAGGATCGAGTTGAAGATCCTCGTCCTCACCTTCAAGGCCTTACACGGCCTTGCCCCACCTTATTTAACCAATCTACTTTCCCCCTACAAGCCCACCCGGACCCTCCGTTCAGCAGGACTTGGCCTGCTCCAAGCCCCCCGCCCGAACCACCCCACCATCGGAGGCCGGGCCTTCAGTTTCTCCGCTCCCACCCTATGGAATACCATCCCCCAATCCCTCCATCTCGTTTCTTCCCTTTCCTCTTTCAAGGCCGGTTTGAAGACTTTCCTCTTCGACCGTGCCTTTTGTTCCACCCCGAATTTTTCGACCTCCCCTTTGTGTTTCACCCCTTCCCGAACACTCCCCTCCCAGCTCGGGTCACACGCCTCCTGTGCAGCGCCTTGGGACGTCCTCCCGACGTGAAAGGCGCTCTATAAGTGTCATTTGTTGTTGTTGTTGTTGGACTCGCCTTGCAAGCGAGAGACCTGGGTTCGATTCCAGGCAGGGCAAAAACCTTGGGCAAGCTTCCTTACTCCACACACACACACACACACACACACGTCTGATAATAATCACTCCCAAAAAAAAATTGGTCATTTCAATCCACGACTGTTTTGGGGACGCTGCTGTGTGAAATCGGCTGCCACGTTTCACCCACAAATATACAACCAATTCACTTTACAATATATTCTGTGATGCTGTTTGAGACATCCAGGAGACATGAAAAGCGCTTTGTCATAACGCAAGGATTATTGTTATTATTAAAGTCACAAAGCCAGTAGAGACTGACTCGTTTTTTTTCCTGCCGCCAGCTGTTGCCATGCTTTGAGATCCATTAAAGATCACCTGATGTACTTATACTAACAAGGTATCAGGGCCATTAACAGTTGCTTATGCAATCACAGGCCTGATCTTCGATACACCATCAACCAGGAATGAAGCACGTCACAGAATCCTGCGGGTATAATAAATAATGCGCCAACTTTATGTCTTCTGCAACACTTGATATTTTACTGTACAGTATTTAAACTTCTCATGATCAAGTGGCTTCACCGGGACTGTTTGTTTACAGAGGAATTAACCCGAGTTTTATATACAGTATATATTTATATTTATATATATATATATATGTGTAATCTCTGCTTCCACCGTCTCCCTAGTACAGTATTTTTTTTGATCCATGATCAGATGAATAAAAAGGGCAATTAACATGGATAAGGCAGGGGTGGGTGAATCAGACTTTATCTGTGTAGGAGAACAGAGACTCACTGGTGGTGTTGATGCCCTACGTTTCCTGCTCGCTGTGTGAGCAGGGGGTAATAATAATAATAAAACCTGCGATTCGACACGTTTGGTTTTGGGGGAAATCCTGACGCCTTTTTAAGTGTCGAGAGATGGAAAGATTTGATTTTTTTTATTTATAATGCGGTTTATTGGTGCGTTAGGCAGCAGCACGTCCCCTGACAATGTAAACCAGAAACATCGGCTATTGAATAACCTTGAACTCGGTGTGTGTAACACACGCCACGCCAAACCCGAGGGGCAGTCCGTTAAAGTGGTAAAGCGATACCATTTTATTATTTTAAAAAAAAAACACATGAACATGCTTCTTGTCATGGATTACCACTGTGGATTAGCACTGCTCCGAGACGTCTCAAAGCGTTTGACGCAACGTACTGTGAAGTGAATTGACCGTGTACAGTATTTGGTGGGCGAAAACGCGGCAGCCGATTGCGCACAGCGGCGTCCCCATGCAAACAGTCGTGGATTGAATGACCCTATTCATTTTTTTGTGGAGAGGGATTAATAACCGCTGGAAAGTGAGAGGTTATCAGAGTAGGCAACATTTGTATTTTACGAAGGAAAGAAACTTTCTGCGAGCCTCATATACTGGACGGGCTTGTTCCCTGTTGTATTTTCCCGCACTCCCGACTCTCCTTGTGGCCCACATTTCACTGGCTGACAGAGGAACTTGGAATGTAACTTGTTGGAGAAGATCGTTCTCAACTCTAAGAGTTAGCCAGGATCGTGCACTTGGGTTTGAGTTCCAGAATGTGATCCCCAGCAGGAATGCTGATCTCTGCTCCTGTAGCTCAGTGGTTAGAGCGCTCGCCTTACAAGCGTGAGACCTGTGTTCGAATCCATGCAGATCAGGGCGAAACCTTGGACAAGTTTCCTTACTCCACACACACACACCCAATAATAATCCATCCCTCCCCCAAAAAAACAATAATAAAATTGGTCATTTAAATCCACGACTGTTTGTGGGGACACTGCTGTGCACAATTGGCTGCCGCATTTCGCCCACAAATATACAGTCAATTCACTTTACAGTACATTCTGTGAAGCGCTTTGAGACGTCGTTAAGTTGTGAAAAGTGCTGTATCAAAAATGCAAGGATGACTCCGATCAGATCAGACCTCGTCCAATCCATGGCCGGTCACGCAAAGAGTTCCGGACTCAGCTGGAAATGTTAGGCAGGTATTCCCATTACCTGGGAGAAGCATTCATATATGAATTGACTGTATATATATTGTGGGCGGAACAGAGGCAGAAAGAGAGAGAGAGACAGAGAGAGGATGTTCGAGAGAGTCAGTGAGGCAAAGACAGAGAGAAAGTCTGAGAGAGAGAGGGGGGAGAGAGGGAAGGACTGGCATGATGTGTTGTATTAAAACATTTATTTTCCACCTCATTTACCTGACTGTGTTAATGATTGAATCCATTTCACTTTAATCGACTGTCAGTCATCACTTTAATCGACTGTGTTTAAACAGTCAACGTTCATCCATAACTTCCTGGAACTGACATGTATACAATCAGCTAATTGCTGCAATTTAAATCGAAACAAAAGTCATGTTTATTCTTGTTTGGGATAGAAATTAAGAAAGGCCTGTTTTGAGTAATAATAATAATAATCCTTGCATGTGATATAGCGCTTTTTCACGTCCTCTAGTCTATGTCTCAAAGCGCTTCACAGAATATACTGTAAAGTGAATTGACTGTATATTTGTGGGCGAAATGCAGCAGCCAATTGCGCACAGCAATTTCCCACAAACAGTTGTGGATTGAAATTACCATTTTTTTTTTTTTACGGATTTGAGACGTCTCGAAGACGTGATAATCATTGTGGAATTCGTTCAGTTACTATCAAGTCAGCCCTGAGCTGGGCAGGAAATCGAAAAGGAGATGTTGTTTATAATGTTTTCTCAGTGGATAATTCCAGCTGAGAATGTTTGTACGATACTGTGATTTCTTTGAATGTCATAACATTTTGAGATCGAGCACAGGAAATTCTTTAATCGCTCTCAGGCTTCAGAAACATGGGAATGAATTCAGTTAGTATGGAAACAGATCTCTTAATTTATGAAGCAGCAGCAACACGCAAATGAACTCGCAGTTGCCAGGGTTAATCTTATAAATACAGTCATGAGCCTTTTGTATTTTAACTCATAAAACGTAACTGAGTGACAAGAAAAGTTTACATATTACATTATAAATATGAAACAGCTGCAGCATTTTTTTTTAGTACTTTCACATTTCAACTACAACGCTTCACTTGGGAATAACTGTGATGTCAACTTGTTCTTTTCTAAGTCCCTACAATGATCAGAAATGTTTCAGGTTTTTTTTTGAGGAAATAAGACATACTACAGTAATAATAACAACAACAACAATAATAATAGTAATAATCCTTATAATAAATAGTGCCTTATCACGTCTTCGAGACGTCTCAAAGCGCTTCACGGAACATTACTGTCAACTGAAACGACTGTATCATTTTGTGGGCGAAACGTGGCAGCCAATTGTACACAGCAGCGTCCCCCACACAAACAAACGGGAGGGTGGACCATTGTGCAAGAAGCGACATGTTTAAACCACATTTGAGAAAACCTATTGTGAAACACATTAGCGTTTGGTGAGGCACGCAGTTATGTGGATTTTAATTACTCATTTTAAAACAGTTTTCCAGATAAACTATTTGGGGGATTTGGGAGGTCAGATCTCACGGGAATCTCTTGCCAAGAGTTCTTTCCCCAGTGAAATTCAGGAATGTTGGGTTTAGATGAGAGGAAGAGATGGGAGATGGGAGGGTTTACTGCGGTTGGAGGCAGCACATTAGATGTTATAGTTTTTAATAATCCTTGGCATTTGATATAGCGTCTTATCATGATGTCTCAATGCGCTTCACGGGGTATACTGTACTGTCTTGTGGCTGTGTGGTTTGACACAGTTGTCATAGAGAATCCTCATCATACAATGATCACAAAGCTGCAACTCAACCGTTACCAATTCCCAATATGGAGACAATTTCCACAAATGTTGTTGTTGTTGAACACAAAGTATAATTCAACAAGATTTTTCTCCGGCTGCATTTCTCACTAGATTATCCCAGTTTAGGGAGTTTGAGCTCACTTAGAGCTCAAACTCCCTAAACTGGAGGGGGGGCGGGGGAGAAGGGGGGTGGCCGGTGTGAAAATCACATTAGTTAACTATTCTGTTAAGTTGTGGAGTTCTGTAGTTATAATAATAATAATAATCCTTGCATTTAATATACAGTAGCGTTTTCACATCTTGTTGATGTCTCAAAGCACTTCACAGAATATACTGTAAAGTGAATTCACTATATTTGTGGGCGAAACGTGGCAGCCAATTGCACACAGCAGCGTCCCCAAAAACAATCGTGGAGGGATTGAGTGACCAAATTAGTTTCATCTATTTTTCGAAGGGATTTATTACCCTCGGAAAAACGGATCCACATTGCGACTCTACAAAAAATACTTCTAGTCCGCAGTCTATCACTTGTATCTCAGCAGATGCTGCCTGTTCCCCTAGGTGGGGACTGGCTGTGTGTGTGTGTGTGTGTGTGTGTGTGTATGTGTGTTTAGAATCAACTGAGCATTTTAGAATATGACTAGGATCACCCACCAGTCATTCCCTGTAGCTTTGGGTCTAATTCAAACCAAAGCAGTAAAGATTGGAACAGAGAATATGAGTCATGCCTGGAGCCTGAGGAAATAGCCAACACATGCGTGAGAATGTATTTGGCATTTCACACACACACACATATATATATATATATACATACTGCATCAACATAGAATTCCACCCTTTCCAAGTGCATCACGAGACTTAATGCTGCAGTGTGATAAACGTGTGGCTTGCCATCCTTTCGCTCAGTGGTTAGAGCACCCGCCTTACCAGCGTGAGGCATGTGTTCGAATCCAGGCAGATGAGGGCGAAACATTGGGCAAGTTTCCCTACTCCACACACACACACCTAATAATAATCCATCTCCCAAAAAATACAATAATAAAAATTGGTCATTTTCAATCCACGGCTGTTTGAGTGGGGGACGCTGCTGTGCGCAATTGGCTGCTGCGTTTTGCCCACAAATATACAGTCAATTCACTTTACAGTATATTCTGTGAAGCGCTTTGAGACGTTGATAAGATGTGAAAAGTGCTACATCAAATGCAAGCATTATTATTATTATTATTAGCGCAACAATTATTCCTAATGCAATACAAGGTTTAATAGCTTTGTTGCCATCCATTCAGTGATCTAGGCCAATACGCAGTCCATCGCAAGGCCCGACACTAAAACGCAATTGGCTGCCGCCAATTCCCCTGCACAAAATATCCCACAAAGTATACAGTCCCATTCTTTGAAGCATTCGTTGAGACGTCTCAACAACACGATAAGGCGTCATATCAAATACAAGGATTATTATTATTATTATTATTACTAAAGCATGATACCAAAGCAAATTGAACCAGAATGACTGTGGTATTTAAAAATTCTTCCCAAACCACTCCCTCGTATTACTTTAGGCACATACCAAACGCCCCGATACAGAAACAAATACGGAAAGGTGTAAAGTTCCTTATTGTAAAGTGTATTCTGCATCAACAAATTGGACCGGCTGGCTGTGAGGGAGTAGTGTTGCTATTATTAGTGTCTCGAGGAATTTTACACCAGCTGGCTGAGAGATTCCTCAGCTTATTAACTTTACTGACAGCAGCCATGTTTGCTGGCAGGTACATTGTGCCTATGTCAGCCGCCTGGGTTCCTCCACTAGCAGTCTTTAATGGCCTGGAGAATTTCTCATTCATGTCAAAAAAATATCATCTGGATGTTTGTTAATCATCCTTCCCTCCCCCACCACACCTCCCTCCCTCCGCCCATCCCCGTCCTCAGCTCGGGTCTGAAGCATTAACTGTCCAGCGCCTTGAGATGTGAAAGGAGCTACACAAGTATAATTCTGTTGTTGTTGTTTAACACAGATACAGGGAGTGTGAAATATAATAACAGCAACAACAACATCAACAGCAGCCACTTGCCTTTAGATAACGGCCTTCGATTAGGGTAGCGTTTCAAAATGGTGGTTTGAGTTTTCTTAAAAAATGAATTTAATTCCCACCTCACCTCTTCAAAAATCTGATCTTCTCCCTACATGTGTGTTAGGACAAATGGTGATCACTTACCCTCATGTTACAGAAGTGGTTTTGTGTTCTTAATATTTCCAAATTGTTATTTGTACCTTTTCTGAATAGGGCTTCTAACCACATTTTGGATTTGCTCCTTACCAAGTCTGTTATGTAACTAAATAGTCTGCGGCTTTCGTTGCGAACCATAGTCAAAACTTGTTATACAGTCTATTCAATTCCACACCTTGTGACCTTGAAGAAGAACATTGCATTCAGTATTGTGTTGGAACGATAGAACCTTGTTTGAACACAAACGGCAGTCCACATAAGTAGATTTACTACAACATTAGAGAAACTGCGCATTGCAAAACAATTGTTCAGCTGCCTCCCTGAGGGGTAGTGTTCGATTGCTATTAAACTGTGGATTAAGCAAGTCACTAACTGCAGTGTGTGGGGGTGTGGAGATCAGTGTTCAAAAGCTTGTAGAGAAGTGGGCAGCGCTGGAGTGATTCAGGATAAGGAGTTTGTGTAGCAACTTGCCCGCTCTAGCTTCTATTTAAACGTTTCTCAGTCTCCCATCAAGTCTTAGCTGGAAACATCCATTACGATTGTCAGCACCTTCACAGTAAACCTCCCTTGGGTCTTGTGGTGTCTTGAACGGGACCCGGGCAGATATGGGCCTAATACAGGTTCACACAGTTCAAACTGGTGTAAGTTTTTAGCTGCATTTCTACTTTCTATTAGCAATTCCCCATATTAAAATGACAACTGTCTGGGCAGTGATTAGCAAACACACAGAGGGAACCCCTCCAATCAGGTTTCCGTCCTGCTCACAGCATGGAAACTGCCCTGGTTAAGGTTACAAACGACATCCTAACCGCCTGTGACCAGGGCTCCCTCTGCCTCCTCGTCCTCCTTGACCTGTCTGCTACGTTCGACACAGTCGATCACACCATCCTCCTCCCATGTCTTTCCTCCCACCTCAACCTTCAAGGCACAGTCCTTGACTGGTTCCATTCCTACCTGACCCACCGCCTACATTTTGTATCTTCCAACGGTTTCTCCTCAAATCCCCGCACAGTTTCTCACGGCGTCCTCCAGGGCTCTGTCCTCGGTCCCCTCCTTTTCACCCTTTACACGCTCCCTCTGGGCGATGTCATCCGCAACCATGGGGTAAATTTCCACATGTATGCGGATGACACCCAGCTGTACATTTCCGCCTCATCCCTCAACCCCCAGACCATCGATGTTCTGACAGCATGTCTGTCCGACATCGAGTCCTGGACGAGGGACAACTTCCTGCAATTGAACGTGAGCAAGACCGAGGCCCTCCTGATTGGCTCAAGCCAGCGCCTCCGCACATCGGGCGCTGCCAGCCTCAATATCCAAGGCTGTACTCTCCACCTCACAAAGCCAGTCAGGAACCTCGGCATCATGTTCGACCACAAACTCTCCTTCCTCCCACACATCCGCGCCTTGACCGGCCCCACCTATTTCCACCTCACAACATTGCCAGGCTCCGCAACTACCTCACCCCCCGCGCTGCCGAAACACTCGTGCACGAGTACATCACCTCAAGGCTGGACTACGGAAATTCTCTCCTCGTTGGCCTCCCCAGCTCCTCCATTCACAGGCTGCAGGTCATCCAAAACTCTGCAGCTCGTGTACTATCCCGCACCCGCCTCCGCGACCACATAACCCCCACCCTCGCCCGTCTCCATTGGCTCCCCATCCTCCAGAGGATCGAGTTCAAGATCCTCGTCCTCACCTACAAGGCCTTACACGGCCTTGCCCCACCCTATCTATCCGATTTACTCTCCCCCTATAAGCCCACCCGGACCCTCCGTTCAGCAGGACTTGGCCTGCTCCAAGCCCCCCGCCCGAACCGCCCCACCATCGGAGGCCGGGCCTTCAGTTTCTCCGCTCCCACCCTATGGAATGCCATCCCCCAATCCCTCCGCCTTGTTTCTTCCCTTTCCTCTTTCAAGGCCGGTTTGAAGACTTTCCTCTTCGACCGTGCCTTTTGTTCCCCCCGGAATTTTTCGACCTCCCCTACGTGTTTCACCCCTTCCCGAACACTCCCCTCCCAGCTCGGGTCACACGCCTCCTGTGCAGCGCCTTGGGACGTCCTCCCGACGTGAAAGGCGCTTTATAAGTTTAAGTTGTTGTTGTTGAAGGTTTCCTGTTTTCCCCAGTGGGAAGGTTTGCGTTTTCTCAATTGCCTGTACTCAAACATAATAACAATAATAATCCTTGCATTTGATATCGCGGCTTTTCACATCTTATCGACGTCTCAAAGCGCTTCGCAGAATATACTGTAAAGTGAATTGACTGTATATATTTGTGGACGGAACGCGGCAGCCAATTGCGCACAGCAGCGTCCCCACAAACCGTGTTCAGTAAAGAGCAATGGAAAGCCATCATGTGCATTGATGAGGACTATAAATTGCTCGAACACTTGACATGTAATACCTCATCTCCCACCTTCCAGTGGCAATCCTAAAAATTCACTTGAACTTGTTATTGTTGATCTGGAACCTGAATTTGTCCTCAGCGCACAAGAAATGGAATTGTTTGAAGTCGGAACAAATCAATATGGTTTGAGTTTCAAGCCTGCACTTTCCAGTCAGGAGGGGAGGTCAGCCTCTATCACCATCACTGATGTCCACCTCAGTCTGAGACCCAGCAAACCAGCCAGCCACACAGCTAGCCAGCCAGCCAGCCACACACACAGCCACACAGCCACACACACAGCCACACAGCCACACAGCCACACACACAGCCACACAGCCACACACACAGCCACACACACAGCCACACAGCCACACACACAGCCACACACACAGCCACACACACAGCCACACACACAGCCACACAGCCACACAGCCACACACACAGCCACACACACAGCCAGCCACACAGCCACACAGCCACACAGCCAGCCTCACAGCCACACACACAGCCACACAGCCACACACACAGCCACACAGCCACACACACAGCCACACACACAGCCAGCCACACAGCCACACACACAGCCACACACACAGCCACACAGCCACACAGCCACACACACAGCCACACACACAGCCACACAGCCACACAGCCAGCCACACACACAGCCACACAGCCACACAGCCAGCCAGCCACACAGCCAGCCACACAGCCACACACACAGCCACACAGCCACACAGCCAGCCACACACACAGCCACACACACAGCCACACAGCCAGCCAGCCACACAGCCAGCCAGCCACACAGCCACACACACAGCCACACAGCCACACAGCCAGCCACATAGCCACACAGCCAGAATGCCAGCCACCCAGCCAGCCAGAATTTGGGCAAAACTAAGCATACCCTTCAATCATGTTGGGACTCATTCACGCTCTTTATATCTGAAAGGAAAAAAATCAATGTCAATGTTGCGTGGACAAAGCGAAGTGAATAACCAATTCAATGGCTCCTCTATGCACTTCTTCGCGAGCTTGGATTTTGCAATGCTTTCCCCTGGCAACAGTAACACACTAGATCTCACTTCTCTGGAATTTGTTGAATTGGTAAAAAGAGACCATTGCCATCGACACAGAGTGGCAGACAGTGATATGACCAATTTAAACACACTTTTTTAAAAAAAAGAATGGTAACACAAGTGGCTCTTGCATTCAGTGAAAAGGTTCCCTTTCTTTAGGGGCGCTGTGTAAATGCAAATTATTGTTATTGTCAATTTCACCCACCAAATAAACAGTTGATTCACTTTACAGTACTGTATCAGTGTGAAACATTTTTTGAGACGTCTCTCCAACATGTTAACGCGCTATATCAAACGTGACTGTTATTATTATTAGTGTTACAGTATTATGGTTATTGGTAGATGTTAAGAATCTGTGGTATTATAATCGCCGCGATAAAAACGTGGAATAATTCTAACATTGTTTCCCACCATGATCAGTTACAGTAAACCGTGGCCAACAATGTTGTTGGGAGCCGGAGCCAAGATAATAAAAGTCCAAGGGCAGAGCGGGCCACACTCTAGTTTTCTTACAGAATGCAAACCATGTGGATTGTATTTCCTCATTTAGCCCCAGCGTCAAAACTTCACATCAGAAAGTTTTAAAAAATCTTTGTTTAGGGAAACACACACGGCCGTCATTGGAAATCCAATCCCAGCGATGCATTTTCCAGACAGCAGAAGGAATGTCGGGCTGCGCTCACTCACTGAGCTTAATAATAATAATAATCCTTGCATTTGATGTAGCGGCTTTTCACATCTTATTGACGTCTCAAAGCACTTCACAGAACGTACCGTAAACTGTATATATTTGTGGGCGAAAAGCGCAGCCAATTGCGCACAGCAGCATCCCCCACAAACAGTCATGGATTGACTAACTCAAGTGTAGGGACAAATTGAGGGAAGGGTTTGTGTTTTTGACACTTTGGGAAACAAGTTTTCAGTTACCACGTCGCCTTCTATCGGTGGAGTTATCTAGCGCCTGGCGAGCCCACTCCTCGCAAGCGAGAGGACCCGGGTTCGATTCCCAGGGGTGGGGAGTGGGGCAGTAAGTTAAACTCGCCCAATGTTTCGCCCTGGCCGGGAATCAAGCAAATGCTCTAACCGCTGAGCCACAGGACTCCTTTTGGCATCGACCGGATGCAGATTTGGGACCCGATGGAAATAGCCATAACTCGGATGTTTCCACTGTACCAACGGGTCAACCCCCCCTCCCTACTTCCTTGTCTGTTCCCAAATAGTGTGGGATAATCCAAGGCCAGTTTGTTTGACGGTTATGTCTTTGGAATCGATAAGACCCAAGGGTTCCCACGGCTGCTGAGGGAGGTTTATTATACACAGTCAACCACAGGGTCGTCAGAGGTTTGCCTTCAACAAACTAAATGTGGAAAGACTTCACTGTGGGTGGTTGGGTGGGATGAGGGTCAGTCAATCTTCTTCCACAGGTTAGTTTATTCCAAAGAATGAAGCGATGGACAGATTATACTCCCACAATGCTCTGTAGATGAGAATGTTCTTTGTGCGTGTGTATATATACATATATAATATAATAATAATATAATAATCCTTGCATTTGATATAGTGCTTTCCACATCTTATCAACGTCCCAAAGCGCTTCACAGAATATACTGTAAGGTGAATTGACTGTATATATTTGTGGGCGAATAATATATTATTATAATAATATAATAATATAATAATCCTGACATTTGATAATAGTACCTCAATCCACGACTGTTTGTGGGAGACGCTGCTGTGCGCAATTGGCTGCCACATTTCACTCTCCCACAAAATATACAGTCGATTCACTTGACAGTGTATTCTGTGAAGCGCTTTGAGACATCTCAAAGGTGTGATAAGGCACTAAATCAAACACGAGGATTATTATTATAATTACTTATGCAGAATCGTGAGGATTGTCTCAGCGACAGCCAAACCAGTAGTTGGAGCGAAGTTGCCCCCACAAATAATAAGGATGATATCATTTTGATTATTATTATTATAAGTTTCCAGTGAAGATACAATTTAACCCTTTGTTTGGTGTTCATATCTAAGAGGAGAAGTATCAATAGACTGGATAGGAGCCATGGTGCAATGTCCTATACCCTACGTATCAAGCCAATATAATTACCAATCATAAATATAGTAATAATTGTTGTGACTATCCGTGACATGGGTGAGGCAGCTGTTGTTTTTAGTGGCTTTGAAGGTGGTTGAATGGTTTGTTTAAGCGTAGATATCAATTGTATTAAAAGTCTTTGGTCTTGTGAGGAACACACAAGGCTGCTTTTGTTTGATTGAACAATGTGTGGGATTGGTTGTGGCTTTACACAAGATCACAAATTTGATAGCAGAACATATGAATTTACTGATTAGGTGGAGTAAGATACCCGCTTAACTAGGCAGTCTCTCTCTCTCTCTTTCTCTCTCTCCAGCCACTAAACTTCGGAACTTCAGATCTCACCTTGCCTCCTCTGTGCCTGTCTTCCGACACTATAAATGTAAGTTGCTGTTGTTGTTTCTCCCGCTAACCGTTTTTGCCCCAGAAAGCATACAGTACAGTTGTTTCATTTGACCGTATATTCTGTGAAGCGCTTTGAGACGTCTCAATAATGTCCAAGTTTCCTTACTTCACATGCCCAATAATAATCCCTCCAAGATAACCACAAGAATAATAATAATAATAAAATCGGTTGTGGATTCCAATCCACAGCTGTTTGTGGGGACGCTACTGTGTGTAATTGGCTGCCGCGTTTCATCCACAAGTGTACAGTCAATTCACTTTACAATATAAATGTAAGTTTTTTTTGATTGATTGAATATTTTCAATTTACAGTATATTCTGTCAAGCGCTTTGAGACATCTAGAGGATGTGAAAAGCACTTTATCAAATGCAAGGATTAGTACTATTATCATTATCCATCTTTATGTGTGCCCTTAAATTTAGCTACTTCAGGAATTTTATCAGTCATTATTTTCAGTAAATGCACACGAGTTTAAACTATCAGGCTACAATGAAACTTTCTGATGACGTAAAGAAGTGTTTGACGACTGGAATCTCTGTTGTATTGTGATTTCGATCACGTGCTTTGGAAACGGTAATTACATCATCCATCCCATTGTTGTGTTCTGCAGTTACAAGTCAAGCAATTGCTGTATGATCAGCCTTTGTTGGCGAACTTAACATTCCTGAGATAAAGAGCGTATCTATGTAGGATAATAATAATCCTTACATTTGGTATAAAGCTTATCGCGTCTTCTGCAAGTCTCAAAGCGCTTCACAGAATATACTGGAAAGTGAATTTACTGTATATTTGTGGACAAAATACGGCAGCCAATTGGACACAGCAGCGTCCCCACAGAAAAGTAGTGCTTTGAAATTGCAGTCTTGCATTATTATTGTTTTTTTTGGAATCATTATTATTATATATGTGTCTATATAGTTGGGTGACATCTCAGCACATTATGAGATCTCCTGTCTGCTGATCTCACCATTCATTTTTCAAGCATTTTAGTGAATTCAGAGAATATTGCCCCCAAATAAAAATTTGGCAATTCAATCCTCGACTGTTTGTGGGGACGCTGCTGTGCAAAACGGCTGCCGTGTTTCACCCACAAATATATACAGTGAATTCACTTTACATTATATGCCGTGAAGCGCTTTGAGACGCTTCGGAGACGTGATAAGACGCTATATCAAATGCAAGTATTGTTATTATTATCACTGAGTGAGATTGAGATGAATGCTGGGGGGAATTTTTGTTCTGCTAAATGTGAGATAGGGTCCGGTGATATATCGATATATCGGTTATATCCGATATAATTTTCATATCGATATGCTGATATCGGAATTTGAAATATATCGATATATCGAAAAATTCGATACGTAAAAAAAATCTATGTATCGCAAATATCGGTATATCGTGTCCGGCGATATATCGATATATCAGTATATATCGGTATAAAGCGGACTTTTTCAACTTACCTTGTCGATATCCGAATGCACGCGCACCTCCAAATGTGTGCGCATGCGCAGGACAAAAAAACCCATATCGGTATATATCGATATGGGCAAACCGATATATCGATATCGGAAAATTTCGATATCGACGGACCCTAATGTGAGATAATGATCATTTGAACTGTAAGCTAAAAGAATGTGCGCAAAATAAAATATGTGTGTTAGGGTAAATATGTGTGGAAGGAAATGAATCTTGATGCGATTATATTCACCGAAACTTTCTTTGTCAAACACTCAATTCCATCTTGTGGGCTATAGCTGTGTATTAAAGTTATTCTAAGATTGTATCACCGGTGAGGAAATTGTTTGAGTGGGGTGGGATTTGGGCACCTTGTTTCAAAAGGATATTGAAATAGTGAGAGAAATTTCAGAGACGTGCCAGCAACGAGATCTATAATTCCAAGTTGTGAAGATTTGTGTGATTTCTGTAGAGGAATATTGGTTGAGGTTCAAATCCCTTCAGCCTACCTCACCAGCCTGCTTTACTCCGCTCGGCTTGTCCATTCGCTCCACCATCAGCCACCATGCCCCGAAATTCAGAAATACTCTAGTCCTCTGCCCCCACCAACCCCCACCACCACCCCACTCCCGCCCTAAGCTTCAGGTCGCGCCTACAGTCACCTCCCCCCTCCCCCTGGCTCGGTGTCTTCCTCCGTCACTGTCAAGCGCTTGAGACGCTGCCCTGTGTGAGGCTGCCCTATGTGTGTAGCTGTGAGTTATTGCTGTTGATAATATGGGGTGGACGAATATTCTGTACATTTTTATTGTTTTGGCCATGATTATTCAGTGGAACGAGTGGCTGAGGATCGCTTCTTGGGCAGGAAACTGCTTATGATAGAATAATGAATTTCCTGTAGTCGATAACTGAAATGATGCAATATTTAATATATCTCCAGTAGAACGTTCATACATCAGTGTAAGTCAACAAGCTCCCCCAAAGTGCCAATAAGTTTTCAATAGGTGTTACAATAGAGATCTCAGCCATGGTTTGCAATTAACTCACACACTCACACTCACAAACACACACACACCAGGTTCAGCCTTGGGAAAATAATTTAAGACCTGGGGCTAAAATCAACACTGAAATGCTGCGTTGCACAATAACAAGAAAAAAAATGTAAGCCTCCTCCGTGAAATAACTTGCACGCAAGAAATATGATTAATTTGATTAAAAACTAATTATACCCACAGTACTATTATTGTCAGTAGTCAGTAGTTGATGATACTGCATCCACTATCCTCTCTACTCCATGTTTTGTGGAATGAGTCCTTCAGTTAACATCTACCTCACATGATTTGTTTTTTTTTGAGTAAACCGGCATCATTGTACAAAGCATAATATCCTCAGTTATTGTTCAGTTTATATTAATTCCTTGATATATTTCTTCGGTAATACACTAATGTTTATAATAAAATAATAATAATCGCACTTAATATAACTAACACTTTATGCTTTTGAAACGTCTCAAAGTGCTTCACAGGATAGAGTGTAAAGTGAATTGAACTGTATCTTTTTGTGGGTATGAAACGTGGCAGGCAATTGCGCACAATTGGTTTGCGACGTCTCGAGGATGTGATAAGCCGCTATATCTAACACAGGGATTGTTATGATGATGATGTTGATCCTAATAAAAATTAAAACATCTCCTGTTCCTGAGCTTACTTTTTGCTGGTAGTTTGATTGTGTTCACGTCAGTACATATCACAGTGTAATTAAGTACGGTGTGTGCTAGTATTTATTTTTATTATATTGCTGAGTGAACAGCGTGAGGCTGTTTGCAATTGTGGAGATTGGATTCTGCAATCCTGCTTAGTGTGGATTTTTATTATATTGCTGTTGGTTTTGTGCATGTCGAGTTTTGCTTTAAAACACATTGAAGGTGATGTGGTCAATTGAATTGTACGTACTTTTGTGGTGAGCGATGTGTCGCTTCCCAAAATGATATCACCACCCAGGTGAGTCACGGCGAGGGTGATTTCTCAGAATGGACACACTGCTACAAATCACCAGGTTTAACTCGATCAAACAGATTACAGGACATTAGATTAGAGGCCAGTGTCAGTAAATTGTGTGACGTGTTATCTCAAACCTGCACATTGCATCACTGCGTTGGGATTCTCTTTAACTTGCATTCTTTTCCAATATTGCACATGGTTCCACTTTGACATTGCTCATATCATAAATATTTTATGATAGGGTGGGGTGTTGGAATCTATTCAGATTAGTTGCATTTATGGACCCACACACCTCTGTTTGCCTAGCAATGAACAGGCTTTCCGGGAATAATAATCCCTTCGCAATAAATAAATAAAAAAAAAATTTTAAAATGCGATCGATCGATCCACGTCTGTTTGTGGGGGACACTGCCATGCACAATTGGCTAACGTGTTTCGCCCATAAAATACACAGTCAATTCACTTACCGTATATCCTGTGAAGTGCTTTGAGACGTATCAATGATGTGATAAGGCGCTGTTTCAAATGCAGGGATTATTATTATTTAATGTAACACTTTGCAGCTCGTGCCAATGAACTGACCAAACAGGGGAATCAGTCGCTAAAAGGCCTCACTTTATTTGAAAGTCAGGCACATGGCACGGGGAGACTAATGGAGGGTTGACGTTGCCAGAGTTAGCGGACTGCTTTGCGGTGAGCGATGTGTTGAAGAGTGTCCTTTGGTATTTGCGTGTTGAGTTGATGGAGGAGAGATCTCGATAAGCTGGGGTTGGTGACTGGATGTTATGTTCCACCTCGTAACACACGTCACTGTTTGTGTATTTGCGTGTGCAGAGACTGAAAGTGGCGTTTGCCCCAACTATCGATAGATGTCTCACTGGGCAGCTGCTATATTATTCTGGCTTTGTGATTTGAAAACGTGCCAGTGACTGTTAAGGATGTTATCCCAATTGTGTTGTTCGCCTCTCCCCCTCCCTCTCTCTCTCTCTCTCTCATGGAAACATCATCACCGGTAATCCTTGCATTTGATATAGCAGCACGATTTACACAAATGCAAGGATTATTATTATTATTGTGATTAACATTACTTTATTGGGCCTGAGGACTTTTCTCAAACCTCAGCAGCCAAAGGGGTCGGCCCTGCCTGGCCTAGACTATGTGAGTTCAAAGCTATTTTTTGGGGGGGTTAAGAGGACGTTACTTCAGCCAGACAGCTGGTCCATTGGGGGAAAAAATAATAGTATAGTTAGATGCGGGGAAACTATACTTATCCTGTGAAGTGGCTGCTCGTTCAATTTAACTTGCTTTTTTTGATGGATTTTTCTATAACGGGGAAAAGGGGACATAAAGATGTGAGGCAGGAATGACCTCAAAGCGTTTATCAGCCAGCCGTAAGCACCAGTTACAGCTTTCAATTATCTTGCGTCTGTAACGACCTCCCTCCCTCCCTCCCTCCCTCCCTCCCTCCCTCCCTCCAATGCTTTCGGGGCAAAGTTTCCTCTCAACTCCCTGCTGGAGGAATGTGTGGCTTCTTTATCTGTCTGCCGTGGCCTCCAGCCACACCACCTCACACAGATAAAGAGAAGTCTGACTGGCACGCCAATGGAACGAATGTCAGCCAGCAATATAGAGCCAACACCTTCAGAAGGTTTCAGTGAACTGATCCTTATCAGCACATTGCAAAACTCCAAACAATCGCCAACCAACTCACCGACCCGTTCGTCTGCTTAGTGATGTCAATCTTCCCTCAACTGGCAAAACAGCTTCATCAGTCAACTAGAGAGAGAGAAAGGGGAAGGGCCTCGATGAACAGATGCTCTCTGCTGTATTAGAGAGCAGTGGAGCTCCTGCACTCACCTCACAACAACAACAACAACAATTTACATTTATATAGCGCCTTTCACGTCGGGAGGATGTCCCAAGGCGCTAAACAAGAGGCGTGTGACCCGAGCTGGGAGGGGAGTGTTTGGGAAGGGGAGAAACACGAAGGGGAGGTAAAAGAGTTTGGGGTGGAACAAAAGGCACGATCGAAGAGGAAAGTCTTAAAATCGGCCTTGAAAGAGGAAAGGGAAGAGACGAAACGGAGGGATTGAGGGATGGCATTCCATAAGGTGGGAGCGGAGAAACTGAAGGCCCGGCCTCCGATGGTGGGGCGGTTCGGGCGGGGGGCTTGGAGCAGGCCAAGTCCTGCTGAACGGAGGGTGCGGGTGGGCGTGTAGGGGGAGAGTAGATCGGTTAGGTAGGATGGGACAAGGCCGTGTAAGGCCTTGTAGGTGAGGACGAGGATCTTAAATTGGATCCTCTGGAGGATGGGGAGCCAGTGGAGACGGGCGAGGGTGGGGGTTATGTGGTCACGGAGGCGGGTGCGGGATAGTACACGGGCTGCAGAGTTTTGGATGGTCTGCAGCCTATGAATGGAGGAACTGGGGAGGCCGACTAGGAGAGAGTTTCCGTAGTCCAGCCGTGAGGTGATGTACGCGTGCACGAGTGTTTCGGCAGCGCGGGGGGTAAGGTAGTTGCGGAGCCTGGCAATGTTGCGCAGATGGAAATAGGCGGTGCCGGTCAAGGCGCGGATGTGGGGGAGGAAGGAAAGTTTTTGATCGAACATGATGCCGAGGTTCCTGATTGGCTTTGTGAGGTGGAGAGTGCAGCCTTGGATGTTGAGGCTGGCAGCGCCCGATGTGCGGAGGCGCTGGCTTGAGCCAATCAGGAGGGCCTCGGTCTTACTCACGTTCAATTGCAAAAAGTTGTCCCTCGTCCACGATTCGATGTCGGACAGACATGCTGTCAGAACATCGATCGTCTGGGGGTTGAGGGATGAGGCAGAAAGGTACAACTGGGTGTCGTCCGCATACATATGGAAATTTACCCCATGTTTGCGGATGACGTCGCCCAGAGGGAGCGTGTAAAGGGTGAAAAGAAGGGGGCCGAGGACAGAGCCCTGTGCGGGGGTTTGATGAAAAGCCATTGGAAGAAACAAAATGTAAACGTTGGGTCAAATAAGAGTGGAACCAGTCAAGGACTGTGCCTTGAAGGTTGAGGTGGGAGGAAAGACGTTGAAGGAGGATGGTGTGATCGACTGTGTCGAACGCAGCAGACAGGTCAAGGAGGACGAGGAGGCAGAGGGAGCCCTGGTCACAGGCAGTTAGGATGTCATTTGTGACCTTGACCAGGGCAGTTTCTGTGCTGTGGATAGGGCGGAAACCTGATTGGAGGGGTTCAAAAAGTGAATGAGTTGAAAGGAAAGAGCGGAGCTGGGAGGCAACGACTCTTTCAAGGACCTTGGATAGAAACGGGAGGTTGGAGATGGGTCGAGAACTTGATGGTTGCGACGCATCAAGGGAGGGTTTCTTCAGGATAGGGGTGATGGTGGCTGTTTTAAGGGAGGTAGGGACGGTGCCTGAGGAGAGGGAAAGGTTAATGGTGTCAGAAATGAGCGGGGCTAACAAATGGAGCTGGGTGCGGAGGAGGGGGGTGGGGATGGGGTCCAATGAGCACGTGGTGGGTTTCATGGAGGTGATTGTTTTTATGATTGAAAACGGGGTGGTGGGGTTGAAAGTGTGAAATGGGGGGTGAGTGGGGGTTGAGGTAGCTGATGAGGGCGCGGAGGTGGAGGAGTGGTGGGGGGAGGAAACCGCAGAGCGGATTTTCTCGATTTTGGATTCGAGGAAATCCAGCATCTCCTCACAACGAACGTTTGAGGAGAGGATCTGCGAGGTGAGGCGGGGGGGGGGGGGGCGGAGGAGCTGGTTGGTGGTGGCGAAGAGGAGGCGGTGGTTGTCCTTCGCTTCCAGGATTATCCTGGAGTAGAAGGCTGATTTGGCGGTGGCTAGGGCGGAGCGGTAACATTTGATGCGGTCCAGCCAGATTTGCCGGTGGACCGTGAGGCCAGATTTGAGCCAGGTGCGTTCAGCTGCTCTCACTTGGCTTTTGAGGGAACGGAGGTGAGGTGTGTACCACGGTGATGATCGGGAACGGGAGACGGTTTTGGAGGTGAGGGGGGCCAGGGTGTCAAGGGTAGTGGAGAGGGTGTTGTGGAGGGCGGTGGAGGCGGAGGATGGGTCGGTACAAAAAGAATGCCATTGTGGGAGGAGGTCGGAGGTTTCTAGGGCAGAGGTGAAAGTTTGAGGGGGAATCTTCTTCCAGGGCCGGTAGAAGATGGTGGTGGGTTTGGAAGTGGAGGGGGGAGGGATAGAGGTGTTGCAGGAAATGAAAAAATGGTCGGAAATGGCCTTGTCTGTGATGGTGACGCCAGAGACGTTGAGGCCTCGGGTGATCACCAGATCGAGAGGATGGCCGTGAGTGTGGGTGGCAGTGTTGATATGAAGGGAGAAGTTGAAAGACGAAAGTAAAGAGGAAAATTCAGAGGAAATGGGGCAGGAGGGGGTGAAATGGAGGTTGAAATCGCCAAGAATAATAAGGCGATCAGAGGAGGCACAAAGGGAAACTAAAAGTGAAGAAAAGTCTGAAATGAAAGTGGGGGAGGGTTTGGGGGGGCGATAAACTAATAGGATTTTGAAAGAATTGTGGGAGGAGTGAGAGAGGGTGAGATGTTCAAAAGAGGGGAAGGAGCCGAGACCCATGTTCAAAGCGCGAGACCCATGTTCGAATCCAGGAAGGTCAGGGCCAAACCTGGGGCAAATTTGCTTACTCCACACACACACACCTAATAATAATCCCTAAAAAAAAACAATAATAAAATTGGTCATTTCAATCCACAGATGTTTGTGGGGACGCTGCTGTGTGCAATTGGCTGCCACGTTTCGCCCATAAATATACAGTCACTTTATAGTATATTCTGTGAATCGCTTTGAGACACAGTCTAGAAGATGTGAAAAGCACTGTAATCAAATGCAAGGATTATTATTATTGTTACTCTTTTATTAATTCCTTTAGGCAGCAATGGCCATCAGGAAACATTGATATCAAAGTGAAATAATCGATGCCCACAATAAGCAGAGGATAAATTATACTTTTTTTAAAAAAAAAACAATGTCCCAGTCAACTCGTGCAGTTGTGTGATGTCTACCTGCTATTATTACTCCAACAGTTCGTTAAACAAATGATTCTTTGAATGGCAGGGAATGTACAGCCACAAAGCCAGCATTTGACTTGGAAAATCAAGCGAAACAGTAACTATTCCAATGCTAACGTTTAGTTTGAGACTTTTTTTTGGAAGAAAATTTTCGTTTTGAAAGTTTTTTTGTTAGAATTGCGCAAATCTATTTGTTTGCTCGCTCTGGTATTGTGGAGTCCTGTGGCTCAGTGGTTAGAGACTTGGCTCACAAGTAAGAGGACCAAGGTTTGATTCCCGGGCAAGACAAAACGATTGGGCGAGTTTCCTCACTCCACACGCCTCGGTTTACCTCGTCGTAAGTCAGTTGATTGGCAGATCATTTTTTCAGGGGGTGATAATCCCTCCCTCCCTCCCACCAAACAAATAAATAAATTGGTCACTCAATCCACGACTGTTTGTGGGCATTGCTGCGCACGATCGACTGTGGAATCTCACCTGCAAAATATACAGTCAACCCATCTTTACAGCCTATTCTTTGAAGCGCTTTGAGACGCCTCGAAAACGAGATGTACAACAACCACAAGTTTGATTTGTACAGCGCTCTCCACTCCGCACGGCGTCTCAAAGCGCTTCACAACGGCGGTTCACGGGCCCGAGCCGGGGGGAGGGGGAGAAACGCCAACCGAAGGCGCGGTCTGAAATCTTAGCAGAAGTTTCATTGGAGATGAAATGCAAGGATTATTATCAATAAGCGTTATAATAATCAAAACTTTTTTGCAACTTAAACTAAACAGTCAGTCAGCTTGTTGTTTGGGGGAAAGGAGATTAGCTGTGACCCCTTCGGTTGTGTGAAGGCAGATTGCCACAAGCTGTAATGACCACACACACACACATACATGAATAGGTACACAATGCAGGTCAAAGGGAAGGAAGTAAATATCCTCTAAGCCTAACTTGACGTCAGTGTTGGGGAGGAGCTGGAAGGCAGGTCAGCCGAGAGAGAGAGAGTGTGTGTGTTGAAATCACACTCCTTCCTCACAGCCATTCCGCAAGGAAACATTTGGGTGAACCAGGAATACTTTCGACAGTCAACGAGATTCATGTGACAAAGGTAAAACTCGATGGTTTTTCAACGTAATTTTTTCTATTAACAAAAAACCCTCCCAAGTCTGAAGACTAAAGTGAAAGGCGGAGTTGTTGGAAGCCTATTCTACAACATGTCGTTGCAATGTCAATTTGTTCCCCTTGAGCTGACAGAAGTAGTTTACTGTTTACTGCCAATCCACAAACTTCCACGCTGACATTGGGTTGATTTCTTGTCTGTTTTCCAATTGTGTTTCTCTCCCGAGCAATCAGATCCAACAAACCCTAGTGACAAACACAGGCAATATGTTAGTAAAGAATAGAGCAAGTCCACAGGTGGCCAGGGCTGCACCTGGAGGGAGTCCCCACATGATACCTGGCAGTGATTTGATGGAGCTTCCCCTCCCTCTAAACTCGCCCTGTGTTGTGTGAATCGTTCGGGGATATAGTAAAGTGGAAACAAACACTTTACTATATCCCCGAACGATTCACACAACTTTAAACAGGATTTTGCGTGACGTGTAGTGACTGTGTATTGTGCGGGTGCAGTTCCGCATTCCCATTGCGCGCGGCGGTTGCCGCGCAAACAGTCGTGGTTTCAGTGGCCAAAGTGGTTTACTTTAGTGTACTCGCTGGTCGGCAAACAGGGACGTGTGTATGCGGAGTAAGGAAACTCGCCTAACGTTTCGTCCTTTTACCCGGGAATCGAACCTGGGTCCTCCCACGTGCGAGGCGAGCGCTCTGACCACCGAGCTGCAGGACTCCCGAGGTGCAGCGCGTCAGCGCGGTTGGATTACAAACGTTGGAAATGTTAGCACTTTCTTAATAAATCGCCCGGAAATCCCTCTCGCTATCTTTAGACACAAACAAATGGACCGTTGTCTGTCTGGTTTGGTGCGAATAACTAATAATAATAGTAATAATAATAGTGCGTTTGATACAGCGCCTTACCGTGTCTGCCAGACGTCCCAAAGCGCTTCACCAGATGTACTGTAAAGTGAACTGACTGTATATATTTGTGGGCCAAACGCGGCGGCCAATTGCGCACGGCGGCGTCCCCCACAAACAGCCGTGGGTTGAAAATGACCAAACGATTATTGATATTATTATTATTGTCACGCATTGGTTTGCGAAGGTGAGTTTTAGTCATTGAAAACCCGGGGGGGTGTGCTGGGGCTTCAAGATGAACAATATGTAAATTTGCCCAACCTGACGAGTTGTAAATCAGGTGAAAGACGAGAGGTTGCAAAGCAATGCGAAAAACAATGTGTTTCTTGTCTCTCCACATTTCAGCGGAGAGAGAGACCGGGTTGGTTGGTTGGTGTAGCACACTGACAGGTGTGTGTTTACTCAGCCATCACGCACAGTATGTTTTCTCACACTTGTGGCTCCCAAGTGGTTACTTCTGTTCTCTATACTGTAGTATTTAGTAACCTGAAGGTAACGCAGATTGTGTTGTGTGACCTTCAAACACCAGCGAACGTCAATGCTTCAGACCCCACAAAATATACATACAGTCACAATTCACTTGACAGGCATTTTACTGTTGGGGAGTCCTGCTGTAGCTCTGTGGTTAGAGCACTCGATTCGCAAGGGAGAGATGTGGGTTCTATTCCCAGCAGGGCAGGCAAAACTGTAGGCAAGTTTCCTTTACTCCACACACACACACACTAATCCCTCAAGTAAGGAAAACAATAATAAATTGATGCCTTCAATCCAGGATTGTTTGTGGGGACTCCTCTGTGCGCAATTAGCTGCTGAGTTTCGGCACAGGTACGCAGTTAATTCACTTTATGGTATATTCTGTGTCGAGCTTTGAGACATCGTCTAGAAGTCGTGATCAGGCGCTGTATCAGAGGCAAGGATTATTTTTTATTAGGATTGCATCTTGCCCACATGCCACTGTGTGAAACTGAAACAGGCTGTGACATTCCACAAAAGGCTTGGCCTTACTTTATTTTCAATGTCAGTAAAGGGTAGATTTATTACCATTACCAATACTAATTAATCACTGTGGCTGGTTTCAGAGAACAGTAATTTGCATGTGTTATGTGTGCTGCAGTAGAGCTCAAGTTTGCTGGAGGTCATTTTTGCGTCAAACTGGAAGTAACAATATTCTATATGTGAATAATCTATTATCACAGTATAATCAAAATATACTGTCAACATTCACTTTACAGTCTTTACAGTCAGCTCTGGAACTCTCTCCCTCACTCCCTTCGCCTCCACACCCCCACCCCTCTTTACCTAGTTTCAGGTCTCGGCTAAAGACCTTTCTTTTCAACCGCCCCTCGGTCTCCCTTTTCGCATTTCCCACTGACTCGGTTCCGGGATCTGTTGTTGTGAAGCGCTCTGAGACGCCGTCCGGCGTGGAGGGCGCTATATAAATTGAACTTGTTGTTGTTGTTACAGTCAAGCGCTTTGAGGCCTCTTGAAGATGTGATGTGGCGCTATATCAAATGCCATGATTAATATTATCATTACTGTGTATTCCCCTGTTGAGATGCTCTGTGAGTCCCCATTCCTAAACCCAACTAGTTGAGCAACTTTCATTCTGTGACTATCTGTGTGGACTGAATTTCACTTGGTGCTTGAGATAGCCAAGTGAGATTTGGTTGTCGTCTGTGTTCAATGGTGAAGTTACTTGTGTTCATTTTAGTGCCTGTCCCCTTACCAACCTGCCCGTCCCCTCCCTCTGCCCAGCAGACTCTGGCCTGCTCCACATCCCCCCGACCCACCTCCCCCACCATTGGCGGGCGAGCCTTCAGCCACTCTGCCCCCCCACCTCTGGAAGTCCATCCCGCAGTCCCTCCGCCTCGCCCCCTCCCTGGCCTCCTTCAAGTCTCACCTCAAGACTCTCCTCTTCAATGGACCCATTGGCAGCTCCTAATCCCCCTTCTTCCCTCTTCACCCCACCCCGTCCTCAGCTCGGGTCTGAGGCAGTGACCTTCCAGCGCCTTGGGACGTCCTCCTGATGTGAAAGACAAGTGTCATTTTGTTGTTGTTGTTGTTGCCTCCTCTGGTTGTTCAGTCAGTGACAGTCCGTGCTGGATATCTGAATGATTTTGCTTGTGCTCCAGATGTTTCCGAGATAACTACAGTCGAGTGATCACCTTTGATCATTTCTCCCAGCCCGTGAGGTGATAAACGTTGACTAGATTATGGCTTTACAGCTACAAAGGCAAACTGAAACCAACCAAACCAGCTCAGACATCTCACTGCTGTGTCCACAGGTGCTGCACAGATGCTTGTCTGCTTTTTAACAAGAAAATGCTTGCACTTGTTGATGTCAGAACATATAGATGTTTTTTCTTCTTTTTAGTGAAAAAGGCAGTGTACGTCTCTCAATATTATCAACTTAACCTTTTAACCTCTTCTGCTGGTCAGAGGAGTTGATAATAAATAATAACCCTTGCGTTTGAAATCATTCGAGATGTCTCAAAGAGCTTCACAGGATACACTGTGAAGTGAATTACAGGCCACAAATTAATAATAATAATAATCCTTGCATTTTCACATCTTACTGACATCTCAAAGCGCTTCACAGAATATACTGTAAAGTGAATTGACTGTATATTTGTGGGCGAAACGCGGCAGCCAATTGTGCAAAGCAGTGTCCCAACAGTCGTGGATTGAAATGACCAGTTGTTTGGGATGTGATTGGCATGTATATGGAGTAAGGAAATTTGCCCAAGGTTTCGTTCCGGATCTGCCTGGATTTGAACACAGGTTTCACACTTGCAAGGCGAGTGCTCTAACCACTGAGCTATAGGAGCTCGAATATACAGAAAATTCACTTTACGGTATATTCCGTGAAGAGCTTTGAGACGTCTGAAATACATGATTAGGCCCTTTACCAAATGAAAGGAATATTATTATTATTATTATTCTGTTACTTTAAATTTCTGAATTGGAACCCATCTATATGTTCTGACATCTATATGTTCTGACATCACCATTGCATGCCACATAAATGTTATTTTTCTGTTCATCTTGTTGTGAGTACACATGTACTAGTGATTAGCCATCTTAGACTAGAGGCGGAATGATGAGTTTCAAAGACCTGTCCTGTGGAAGGCTGTTGCAGTCTTAAATTCAAATTTTCACTAAATTCTAAGAATTTGTGAGTCAAACTTCTAGAGCACATCATAAAATTTAACACTGATATGTGCGTGTGTGTGAGTTGCATTACTACTGTTTGGCATATTGATATCTCACTGAAATATACTGTTTAACAAATGGCTCCTCCATCCTCAATAGTTATTCATGTTATTTCTTATGTCCCGCTGCCTCCGCTCGGCTGCCTCCGGTCTCCTGTTTGTCCCTCGTTCCGTCCGGTCCACCCTCAGTGGCCGTGCCTTCAGCCACTACGCCCTGAAACTCTGGAGTTCTCTTCCCTCAATCCCTCCGCCTTGCCCACTCCCTCTCTATCTCTCCCCACTTTCAAATCCCGCCTGAACACCTTCCTTTTTGATGTAATAAGGTGCGATATCAAATGCAAGTATTATTATTATTATTCCTAACATGTCACTCATCACTGATGAACTAACTCATCACTGAGCCCCTTTTTACTCTTTAACATTGAGTTATCAGAAGTTGACTGTATCCCAATTGATTTCTGGTTTGACTTGAATTCCACATCTTCACAATCCTCTTCCAATCTCACTTCGAACTTAATGGCTCAGCTCAGATTTTAAGGTAAATTAAACAGGTTGCACATGCGAGGGAGAGGAGAGTAGAGGGAATGGGGGGAAAGAGGATTGATTAGGAGGAACGGAGTATAAACACTGACAGAGATGATTTGGCTGCTTCTGGTCTGTGTAATCTATGTAAGGCTATGCAATTGATGGATGGATTGCAGTATTCAGTTCAAGTATGTACCTAATAAATTCCTGCTTTACGTCAAGTGAATTTTTGGGTTGCGAACCCTGATAGGAATGCCGAGGTTCTGAGTCTGATGTGTCCGTACACATCTGTCTCTCTGGCTCCTGTGTATAGCGAACACAAAGATTGGCTGGAAAAAAGGTTTTAGAAAAGGCCAAAATCAGAAATGTTTTAATCCTTATTAAAGTGAAAGACCAGGCACATTTTTTGGGCAATTGCCTTAATTTTAAACCTTGGATATTTCCAGGCAGATTATTCCTGTGGTGTTTAAAAACAAACTGGATTATTTGTGAGCATTTGTCCTAATAATCACAGTGTAAATATAAACGCTCCAACTTTTAATACAGTCCCTTTTATTACTAGTGTTCATCGTCAGGTCAGTAGACCAACCGAGTGTATGTTTTAAGCAGGGCATTTATAATAGAGAAGTTTAATGCCTTGCTTAACCAAAAATATATACATTTTGAATGTTTCATTAATCCTTGCATGTGATGCAGCGCCTTATCACGTCGTTGAGACGTCTCCAAGCGCTTCACAGGATACGCTCTAAAGGATTCTGTAATTAATGTAAGTTTTTTTTAGTCATCTGTATGTTAGCACCTTGGGATGTCCTCCCGACCTGAAAGGCGCTCTATAAATGTAATTTTGTTGTTATTGTAAAGTGGATTGACTGTGAATTTTGTGGGCAAAATTTGGCAGCCAATTGCGCCAATTTCTCCCACAATAATCCCGGATTGAGCAACCAATTTTATTTGGGGGATTTATATGTTTTGGATTTTTGTTGGCCATTTGCCTATCAATAAAGATGAGAGATAGGTTTACATGGTAAGATTTCAACAATCTTGCATATGAATAATCCCGTGCGGCCTTTGGGGTGTGTTAATTTGCGTGAGGAATTTTTTTGCGCGCAAACAATTAATTAAAGAGGAATTTCCTGCATCCTAATCCCCAAAACTCAATGTTGTGTTCACATAAACATTTCCTCCCATTCCTCTCACTTATTTATTAGAAACACAATGCTCTGCAGCCTTGTGTGTAAAGCATTAATTGGGGCAGAATTTCCCTTATCCTAATCACAATATCATGAAAACACTCCCTCCCATCAATTTGTTTAACGGAACGCCAGGATAATCAGCACCAACGCCTTAGGATGTCCTCCTGCCGTGAAAGGCGCCATCCAAATGTAATTTTGTTGTTGTTATTTGCGAACAGCAGTGTCCCACATTCAGTCATCATCGAGTGACCACATTAGAACCTGGAAAAGTGATCCGCCAAATTACCTCATAAACCGAGCGGTGGGGGAGTGAGGAAACATGGCCAATGTTTCACCCTGTCCGGGAATTGAACCCGGGTCCTCTCGCTTGCGAGGCGAGCGCTCTAACCCCTGAGCTACATACACGTATAAATAAACGCAAGTTGTTGTTTTGTTATTACTAAGACTCAGGCAAACGTTTGGCCCACAAGCAATGAGTTGGCCACCACCAATACAAGAGGTTAAACAATAAGATTGTTATCGGGTTTTGTGACATTTTGCACTTCCCATGTCATGATTCATGGCCCTATAAATAAAAATTGATTGTGCCGTGTTAGCATTGTTCCTTTTGTGCTATTTTGAAGAAAAGAAAATATATATAGTATATATATATATATATAAAACAAATGGTTTCTTGGCTGGGAATGCTATGATTCCCAGGAGATGATTTAATAGGAGGTAGTACTCCCCAAAAAATTCCGCTTTTGTGACAAATCTAAAACTGGTAAATTTCCACTTCAGTTTCTAGTTTGAACAATTGATCTGTTTGAATTTATGCCAGAAGATGTTTTTTTAATGGAAGGTAAAATAACTCAAATGGAATGAGTGTAATAGGCAACAAGAGTATTGTGTTGTTTACTAGAAAGCTACATTTCATAGAATCATAGAATTTTACGGCACAAAAGGAGGCCATTTGGCCCATCTAGTCTGTGCCGGCTCTTTGAAAAGAGCAACTCAATCCCACTGCCCAGCTCTCTCCCCATAACCAACAGACCTGTTCTCCCTAAATAAAGATCTCATTCTCTTTTAAAAGCTGTTATCAAATCGGCCTCCACCACCTTTTCAGGCAATGCATTCCAGATTCGAACAACCCGCTGAGTGAAAACATTTCTCCTCAGCTCCCCTCTGCTTCGTTTTGAAACTATTTTAAATCTGTGACCACGAGTCACAGATTCGCCCACCAGAGGAAACCGTTTTTCCTTATTCACCCTGTCGAATCTCCTCATGATTTTATAAACCTCTATTAGGTCTCCTCTCAACCTTCTCTGTTCCAAAGAGAATAAACCTAGACTATCTAGCCTTTCCTCATATAATAATATTAATTCATAATCATGTTTTCCAGGTGTCTGAAGCGCTTCACATGATATGCTGTAAAAGTGAATCGATTGTATATTTTGTGGATGAAATGTAGGAACATAGGAATTAGGAGCAGGAGTAGGCCATTCGGCCCCCCGAGCCTGCTTTATCATTCAATAAGATCATGGCTGATCTTCTAATTTAACTCCATCTGCCCACCTTATCCCCATATCCCTTAATCCCTCTATCCATCAGAAATCTATTAATCTCAGTCTGGAACATGTTTAAGGACTGAGCATCTACAGCCTTTTAGGGTAGAGAATTCCATAAATTCACTGTCCTCTTGAGTGAAGAAGTGTTTCCTCATCTCTGTGCGAAAAGGCTGACCCTTAATCTTAAAACTATGACCTTTGGTTATAGTTTCTCCAACCGGGGATATCAGTCTCCCACTATCTACCCTGTCAAGCCCCTTAAGAATCTTATAGGTTTCTATAAAATCACTTCTAATGCTTCTATACTCTACAGAATACAGGCCTAGTTTACTCAACCTACCCTCATAGCTCAACCCTCTCATCTCAGGAACCAACCTAATGAATCTATGATGTTACTAAACATGGCAGCCAATTGCACGCAGCAGTGACGCACAAACAGGAGAGGATTGAGTGATCACATAATTCATTTTTAAGTAAAAGTTTTGAAGGGATTATTACCCCGGGAAAAGCGATACGCCAATTGACTAACAACCTGGTTCCTACTTACTGCCGGGTAATATCTCATTGAAATCCAAATAGCAAGAGAATTTCATTGCAGCTTCTTAGATATATCTGCCGTGTCTCTAATGGTTACGCTCATATATCACATTTTCCTTAACTGTGCTTTGCTAATTTGAGGGTTGATGTCCTATCTCCCTGTTGTTGAAGGCTTTCGTTCACAAACAACTGCTCGGGGACAGAACAATGCTAATTTAGGTTTCAACACAAAATGGGAAATAGATTATATTTTGAAATAAATGGAATGCATATCGTATTCTGGATACTAAGAAATGGCTAATCCTTTTCCTTTGTGTGTGTGTGTGTGTGTGTCTGTGTGTGTGTTTAAACCGTAACTCTTAAGAGGAGATGATGCATTTAAGTGTCTGGAAAGGATCCTTCTAAGTGTCCAAGCCAACATTTCCCAAGTATGATTCCTGTCGTCGAGTTGATAGTAGGCCCATTGTTTCAACGCCCTGTGGAATAAAGTGTTTTTTGTTTGATGTGCACGTGGAGGTTTGAAGGGAAAGCTGTGATTATTATAGCACACTGAGGCATTTATATTCCCCAAACCACAACGTTTGGATCTTTTGACCTTAAGTCATATGCTCAGCGTTCAGTCACACACTCGAAACTCCTTACAATCTTCACAAAGGTTTTTTCAAGATGCAAATGTCTCCCAACGTGGTGTGTGAGTGTCTTGAGGTGTCTTCCCACCGTGAAAGGCGCTATACAAATGTAATTTGGTCATTGTTGTAAGTAATCTGTTGCAAACCATGGAATATCTTGTCCCGATCAATATGTCATTCATGCCTTCAACGCATCCAGTTCCTGTGGCTTAGTGATTAGAGCACTTGTCTTGTAAGTTGGGGAGACCAAGCTGGGGAAACTTGTGTTCGAATCCAAGCAGGTCAGGGCGAAACCTTGGGTAAGTTTCCTTACTTCACACGTCTAACAATAATCCCTCCAAAAGAACAAACCACAATAATAAAATTGTTCATTTAAATCCACGACTGTGTATGGGACACTGCTGTGCGCAATTGGCTGCCACGATTCGCCCAAAAATATACACAGTCAATTCACTTTCCAGTATATTCTATGAAGCGCTTTGGGACGTTGATAAGATGTGAAAGTATTATTTTTATCCAGGCTTGATTACGCCAACGTCCTGCTTGTCGGCCTCCTCAACTCCTCCCTCCATAGCCTGCAGATCATCCTGAACTCTGCAGCCCGTCTCCTCTCCCGTGACCCCATATCCCCCTTTCTAACCCGACCCCATTGGCTCCCCATCACTCAAAGGATTTAATTCAAGATACTGGTCCTCACCTTCAAAGCCCTCCACGGCCTCGCCCCACCCTACCTCCGTGACCTCCTAAACCCCCTACCAACCTGCCCGCCCTCTCCGCTCAGTTGGCTCCGGCCTGGTCCGCATCCCCCGCCCCACCCGCCCCACTGTCGGCAGCCGAGCCTTCAGCCACTCTGCCTCCCAACCTCCGGAACTCCATCCTGCAGTACAGACTCTGAATTGGAATAAGACAACTAAATTTTGCTTCAGTTGAATGAATAGTAGCAGAGTAAAGATTGCTGGTTTTCCGGTTGGCTTTCTTGAGTAAGAATTGAGTGATTTACGCTTTGACATCTGCACACACATTGTGAATATCAGTCAAGCATACAATACTTGATAATTGGCCCATTTTGTTTCCTCGTGGACTTGTTGCTTCAGTGACAGCTTTATCAAGTACAGCACTGTACATACCATTTTGACTGATGGTTTTTGATTCTGTGTACACTGAGCGAGAGCGAGGCCTGTGCTGTGTGATAGCTACCTGTATGGACTTTGACCCGGAAAGATATTTAAAAGTCTAGATGAGCAATTCCTAGGCTCCTTCCTTTAGCAGAATAATAATAATAATACTGATAATAATCTTTGCATTTGATATAGGGCTTTTCATGTCTTCTAGACGTCTCAAAGCCCTTCACAGATTGTACGGTAAAGTGAATTGACTGTATGTTTGTGGGCGAAACATGGCAGCCAATTGCGCACAGCAGCGTCCCCTCAAACAGTCGTGGATTGAAATGACCAATTTATTTTTTTTATTTTTTTTGAGGGATTATTATTAGGCGTGTGTGTGTGTCGGGGGCGGGGTGGGTAAGGAAACTTGCCCAAGGTTTCGCCCTGACCTGACCTGAATTTGAAACACTTGTAAGCCGAGGGTGCTCTAACCACTGAGGTACAGGACTTCGAACCCGCCTGGGTACATGTGGAGCTCCTGTGGCTCAGTGGTTAGAGCACTTGTCTTGCAAGCTGGGGAGACCAAGCTGGGGAGACCTGTGTTCGAATCCAGGCAGGTCAGGGCGAAACCTTGGGCAAGTTTCCTTACTCCACACGCCTAATAATAATCCCTCCAAAAAAAACACAATATTAAAATTGGTCATTTCAATCCACGACTGTGTGTGGGACAATGCTGTGTGCGATTGGCTACCACGATTCACCCACAAATATATACAGTCACTTCACTTTACAGTGTATTCTGTGAAGCGCTTTGGGATGTTGATAAGATGTGAAAAGCGCTATATCAAATGCAAGGATTATTATTATTATGTAACCACTTAGCAGAACGTTGTACATCAATTGGCGGCCGACCAAGAAACAAAATGAGTTTTTCATGTGAAAATATGCGCGGAATTTCAGAGTAGTGAACAGATCATTTTCTGGTGTGTTTGTGAACATAAAGTCAGAAGGTCAGTCTTGCTCTCTCTGCTCCTGTTCCAGCCCAGCCATGTTTAGATGTGAAGCATGAGCTGTAAACACACCAGGCTTGTTTGCTGAGTTAATAGAAAAGTAAAAGTAAGTTGCCAATATAATATTCCTAAAAGCTGACTCCACAATTGTTTTGTTGATTGTTGATCAGGCTCTAAAAAGAAAACTTAGAATGTCCGTGAACATTTCAGACACAATCTTCGAACTCCGTACTTTCCCTATGTGTGCTGGTGAGGTTTAAATAAAAGGTTTAAATAAAATAAAAGTGATTAGACTAGTACTCAATAAGATAATGGCCCTACCATCTGTCCACTGGAAAACAACTGTGCAAACCTCCAGCCCTGAGAACATACTGTCTGTCTGTCTGTCCGTCTGTCCGTCTGTCTGTCTGTCTGTCTGTCTGTCTGTCTGTCTGTCTTCTTGCGTCTACGTTCCAAGCCATGTGTCTGCCTCCCTGCCAATATACAGCACTGAGTGTGTTGTGTGACCCCCCTCCCCCCCCCCCCCCAGGTAAACAGAGGTGTGTGGAGTGAGGAAACTTGTCCAACATTTCGCTCTGGCCCAGGGAATCGAACCCGGGTCCTCGCTGGCCAGTCAAGTACTCTAACCACTGAGCTACGGGACTGCAGTATGTAAAATAAGGGCGAGGTGCGTTAGTCTAAATGGGGGGGAATAACAGGATTTGCATATTTCAGAACTGCACCCAAATGAGTTGAGATGTATTTTCATTTACCAAAGACCCACAGTGAAGACAATTCACTTTGCGGTGTGTTCCACAAAGCGCTTTGAGACGTCTCGAAGACGCGATGATGGCGCTGTGTCAAACGCCTGGCTTATTATTATTATTAATATTATAACAACACTGTTCAGAAGGAAAGTCACTCAGCATCTCTTTCCTCGAGATGTACTTCCAACGTTTATTTGGGGAGGACGGGTTTGCGCTGGTTATGGGGAGAGAGCTGGAGAGTGGGATTAAATTGCTCTTTTTAAAGAGCCGGCACAGACTCGAGTGGCCGAATGGCCTCTTTTGTACAGTAAGATTCTACGATTCTATGATCAATGCTACGGTTGTTTCCATCTTAACAACGTGCAATATATTTTGTTGTCACTTGCTGACAAAAATTGTGGCAAGTTTCCAGGGCAATTATTTACTTACTGAATGGTCAGTCTTCAGTTAGTAAATGTATAACCAAAGTTATGGCCGGCACAGGCTTCATGAGAATGTCACCTGCGTTTTCTCATATGTAGTTTGTTCTTTCAATCTTTCACATTGTGCCTGCCTTCAGGTAGGATTTAATCATACTAATAAAAATAATATATTATTATTATTATTATTATTCACAGGATAATCTGTGAACCGCTTTGAGACGTCGATAAAATGTGAAAAGCACTGTATCAAATGCAATTATTATAATAATAATAATCCTTGCATTTGATTCAATGCCTTATCGTGTCTTGGAGACATCTCAAGGGCTTCATCACAGCATTGACTGCAAAGTGGATTGATTGTATATTTTGTGGGAGAAACGCAGCAGCTAAATTGCTCACAGTGGTGACCCCACAAACAGCCGTGGATGGATGGAGTGACCCAATTATTATTATTATTTTGTTTTGAAGGGATTATTACCCCGATGGAAAAAGCAATCCGCCAATCGACAAACAACTGGGTTGCTACTTACTGCTGGGTAAACAGAGGCAAGCTCTCTAACCGCCAGAACAGATGGTATCTGCAGGTTACCTGCTCAGATTAGTTGCTAGTTGAGCAGTGGAGGTAGTGTCTTGTGGCAGGCAATTCACTTCTCCTCCAAAGGGGAGGAAAAGTCTAACCCAATCAACTGCGCTTGTTACAGCTTTGTAGTCATTCCACCGCTATACTGGTACTGAGGAATGGCTGCTTAAAGGTATGGCATTGTCTCAAAAGCAGTTAATTTAGCGACACAACGCTCGGTGTCTACCGAGGGAAACACACCCGTCAAGTAAATAACGTTTTGTTCAGAGCAGGCAAGTCACCTTTTTATGGTTGAAGCTTTTCACAAGCCCCTGTTTACCTGGCAGTGAGTAGATTAATAATCTCTTCAAAAAAAAAGAAAGGCATTAAAAGAAGAATAATAATAATGCACGACAGTTTGTGGGGGCGCTGCTGCGCGCAATTAATTGGCTGCCGCGTTTCGCCCACAAAATACACCCTTGATCCGCTTTACAGTATGTTCCTCCCGACATGAAAAGCGCTCTATAAGTGTCATTTTGTTGTTTGCGGTGTTCTGCAAAGCGCTTTGAGACGTCTCGAAGATGTGATCAGGCACCACATCAAATGCCAGGATTATTGTTATTGTTGTTGTTAAATAGTCAAGTTGGCTATTGTTCATGTTGTGTTATTCTTTTTTTAAATCCTTAAAATATTTTTTCAGGGGCTAAGAAGAAAAGTGGAATTTGGGTGACATATTCCATCCACATTTTTAATAATAATCATAATAACAAATAATAATCCTTGCATTTGATATCACGCTTTTCACATCTTATCAACTTCTCAAAGAGCTTCACAGAATATACTGTAAAGTGAATTGACTTCATTTGTGGGCGAAACGCGGCAGCCAATTGCGCACAGTGGCGTCCCCGCAAACAGTCGTGGTTTGAAATGACTAATTTTTACCATTGTGTGTTTTTTTTTAATGGATTATTATTAGGCGCGCGTGTGTGTGTGTGTGGAGTAAGGAAATTTTGTCCTGACCTGCCTGGATTCGAATAAATAGCCTTGTTTTTTTTTTACAAAAAAACAAGAAAAAGCCAAACTAAAGTTGAAAGCCCAACGCGTTCATATCATATGTGCGCGTGTGTGTGTGTGTGTGCGTGTGTATGTGCGTGTGTATGTGCGAGTGTGTGCGCATGTTTGTATTAACACAAGTTGTGTAAAGTGCTCTACTTTGTACCTACTCGTGCTGAGGAGCCAGTGAAGCTGTAAATGAACCATTATTTTGGCTCAGATCAAAGGTGTGGTCACATTTTGCAACTTCAAAAAGCAAGCGGTTTTCAGATGCGACGTGACCGAACGAAGCCAGGTGCTCGTGAACCAAATAAAGCCTTCCCTTGTGCCTCCGTCCTGCAGGATTGAAATCAGGTGTTACATCCTCTTGCAACACAAATAACCTTCTCACTCTCTCTCTCTCGCTGTAGCAGCAACACATCTGTTAAACATCACTCCAAATGTGAACGAGATGTTGGGAGCACTTTAACATAGACACACCATTTAGAACACCCTCTCTCTCCCTCCCCCCCCCCCTCTCTCTCTCTCTCTCTCTTATGACAGCCCATCTCTGTTTTCCTATCCAACTCACTCTGTTAATCGAACTTAAACCATGATAATTTGAGTGACCGAAAAGATTATTATTATTTTTGAAGGGATCATTACCCCACCACCCCCCACCCCCCCCCTCCCCCCCCCACGCACAGGGATGTGATCTATCTGCCAATCGACTAACAATCAGATTCCTACTTACTGCTGGGTAAACAGTGGCGTGTGTGTGTAAGGAAATGACGTCTCGGTTACGTTTTACTGCGAAATTTTGTGTCCGATCACAGTGTGATCTGAGACTGTGTCCGATCTGAGGAATACTTGATGTTTTTGACGACGCTGTTAGGGTTGAGACAAAGTTTGAAAGCTGATTGATTCATTTTATTTACAATGGAGCTTTTGAGGATTTATGAAAATATATAATGATTGCATTCAATATAACGATAATAATAATAATCATTGCATTTGATATAGCGCCTTATCACATCTTCAAGATGTCTCAAAGCGCATCAAAGAATATACTGTAAATGTATTATTCTATGGCGAAATATGGACAGAATATCTTTCCATAATAAAGGATGTGTTTCCCACGACCGATTTCTCACACGGAAAAAAAAATTATTTTTTCCGCAGGAGTAAAAACAACAAGTCAAAGGCTCCGGCACCTCCTCCCTCCTCCTCCTCCTCCTCTTCCAAACATGTGGAAGCGTTTTCAGTAGCCAAGGACGCGGAGTGTGAACACATCACCATGGAGCACAAAGAGAATGCATTGGAGGCGGGCGTGAATCTGACTGTGTTGCTGCCGGGAGGAGGACAGCAGATTACCAACGTCAATGGAAGGCACGTTTCCTCTCTCCTGTGGCTGCGCGCTGTACTGTGAAGCTCCTTTCTCACCCATTTAAAGTTACGGTGATGGTGATAATCTGGTATTCGATTACACCAACGCCTTATCGCGTCTTCGATGCTTGGCTGAACCGTACAGCGAAGTGAATTGTATGTATGTATGAAGTATATGTATCTTGTGGGTGAAACGCGGCAGCCAGCAGTGTCTCCCATAAACAATCGTGGGTCGAGCGACCAAATCATCATCATAATTATTTTAAAATTTCTTTTACTTTGAAGGGTTTATCACCCTTCCCCATCCCCAGCTTCCTACTTACTGCTACACACACACGCACACCAAAACAAAATTACATTGATAGAGAGCCTTTTCACGTCGAGAGGACGTCGCAAGGCGTTGATAAACAGAGGCGTGTGTCTGTGTGCGCGCGAGGGCGCGAGTGTGTGTGTGTGTGTGTGTGAAGTATGGAAACTCGCCTTAGGTTTTGTCCTGCGAGAGATTGGGGAAAGCGAGAGAAAATATGCCGGCACCTGACGTCGGGATCTGGATGTTAATCTGGCTTTATGGAGGCCAGATGGTTACTTTCTGAAATGTATGATCTGAGGCCTGAGGCACCGGAGACGAATTGTGTTTAACTGGATGCTGAGCATATATACACACACACACATACACACACACACACACAGATTGATTAACATTAGTCCAAACGAGGCAACACAACACACACGGTTTTGATTTCCTCTGTGACTTGGTTGTCAGAGTCTCTCTCCTCTGGGAGTGGGTGGGTTTGTGGTTTCTGATCACTGCTTGGCAGGTGCTGGGGTAAAAAGAGGAAGTGATTTCAGCAGGGAACCAGCTCCTTGAAGCTGCAACTTTCATGTTTGAGAGTTTGTTTAAACAAAGAGCGACTTAGAGAGGAAACTGGGCGATTGTTTTGAGTCTGTTTCCTAGCCCCCCCCCCCCCCCACAGTGACCCCAGAAACACAGTTTGCGGGATGCCGCCGTGTGCAATTGGCTGCCGTGTTTCACCCACAAAATCATACAATCACTACGCTTTACAGTATATTCTGAGAAGCACTTTGAGAAAGACGTGGTGAGGCGCTGTATCAAATGCAAGGATTATTATTATTATTATTTTATGGACAAAGGGATTAAGGGATATGGGGACAAGGCGGGGACAGGTGGAGTTAGATCAGAAGATCAGCCACGATCATATTGAATGGCGGAGCAGGCTTGAGGCCCTGAATGGCCGACTCCTGCTCCTAATTCTTATGTTCTTCTTATTACTAATAGGATGAAAATGTTCCTTCAAATCAGCCTGGAGAACTTTGTAAATGTAAATTTGTGAACAGGGCGGGGGAATTGACAGCAGCGTGCGTTGTTCCAACATCAATGTCGCTGAGTTCATTGTTGCCTGAACTTGGAGGGTTATTTGCCTGCGGTAACTACAGCAACAACAGCAACTTTGATTTATCTCGCGCCCTCCACGCCGGACGGGGTCTCAGGGTCTCTGTCACAATAGCGGATCCCGGGCCCGAGCCAGAGGCAGGGGGAGAAAGGTGATCGAAGGCTCGGTCGAAAAGAACGGTCTTTAGCTGGGACCTGAAACTGGGAAGAGAGGTGGGGGCGAGGCGAAGGGAGTGAGGAAGGGAGTTCCAGAGCCTTGGGGCGTAGTGGCTGAAGGCACTAACCCTTCAGTGCCTTCAGCCACAAACTACCCTATTGTGGGACGTCCTCCTGACGTGAAAAGCGCTCCATATCATTTTATTGTTGTCGTTGTGTGTCTCACCGAAAACCCTTCCCCACCCCCACCCCCCCCACACATCCTCTCGTTTCTCTAGCAAACCGGTGATGGATCTGCTGGTTTATCTGTGCGGCAGATACCACCTGAATCCAGCCAGCCACACCATGGACCTGCTGGGCAGAGAGAACCGGACAATCCGCTATAAACCCAACACGCCGCTGGGAACCCTGGAGGTGGAGACGGTGATTCTCAAACACAGGCAGCAGCAGGAGGAGAAGAAAAGGCCTGTCGCAGTCGTGCCTGAGGTGTGTGTGTCTGTGTGTAGTGTCTGTCTGTGCGTGCGTGTATCTGTGTGTGCATGCACGTCTGTTTATGGAGGTGCGTTTGTGTCTGTGTGTCTGTGTGCTATGTGTGTGTGTGTGTGTGTATGTGTGACTGTGTTGTGTGTGCGTGTGTCTGTGCGTGCGTGCGTATGTGTGGGACGTCCTCCTGATGTGAATGGCGAATTGTTGTTGTGTATGTGTATGTGTGTGTGTGTCTGTGCGCGTGTGTGTGTCTGTGTGTATGTGTATGTGTGTGTGTGTCTGTGTGTATGTGTATGTGTGTGTGTGTCTGTGCGCGTGTCTGTGTGTATGTGTCTGCATGGTTGTGTGATGTGTGTCTGTGCGCGTGTGTGAGTTTAAATGCTTAGCTGTGTTAATGCCCACTAAAAGTTCAATTTGCAGGTCATTGTAAATCAGGTTATATAACATCCGTCTGATTTGCTCGATCCTTTGTCTCTTGCCCAGAATCTAGGTCGATTGACTTTTCCAATGAAGTGCTTTGAGACGTCTCAAAGCTGCCGTGAGGTCCAAGGATTATTATTATTTTTAATATTATTATTAATTTTAACCTTACCTTTTTAATCTTTCAGCAAACTGTACGGGTGGTGATAAACTACAAGAAAACGCAGAAAACCATTGTGAGAGTCAGTCCCAATGTCCCTCTTCAAGAACTGGTTCCAGTGATTGGCAACAAATGTGAATTTGATACAAAGAGCACGTTTTTGGTCAAAAGCTTTGAATGTCAAGATCCTTTGGATTTAACGAAATCCCTGAACGAACTTGGTATACGAGAAGTCTATGCGATGGATACCAGCATAGGTACGTGCCTTAGTCATTGCTATCGAGCACTCGCCTTACAAGCGAGAGACCTGTGTTCGAATCCAGGAAGGTCAGGGCAAAACTTTGGGCAAATTTCTTTACCCCACTCAAACACGCCTAATAATAGTCCCTCAAAAAACAATAATAAATTGGTCATTTCAATCCACGACTGTTTGTGGGGACGCTGCTGTGTGCAATTGGCTGCCGCGTTTCTCCCCCAAAAATATATACAGTCAATTCACTTTACAGTGTATTCTGTGAAGTGCTTTGAGATGTCTCGAAGACATGACAGGCGCTGTATCAAATGCAAGGATTATTATTAATAATATTATTATAGCTAGCAGCACTATTGAAAACCTACAGTGGTTTAAAAGTGCGTTGTGGTGTGTTAGTATGTGTGTGGGTGTAGGAGTGTAGAGTGGATGAAAGGTATTTGGGTATGGAGTGGGTGGGGTGGTGTGTGTGTATGGGGGGGGGAGGGGTGTTTGTGTGTGTTGGTGTGTGTGTTTGTGTGTGGGTGTGTGTGTTTGTGTGTGTGGAGGGGGATAGATATGTGTTGGTATGTGTGTGTGGGGTGTGTGCCTGTCGGTGTGTGTATGTATGTGGGGGGATAGTTATGTGTGTGTATATGGGTGCGTGTGAGTGAGTATAGTTGCAAAATATAGGTTACTTGGAATATTGTGCATCTTTCTATTCTATGTAAGAAATTAAAGCTGAATTGTCCCTCCCGTGAGACGTGAGTGGAATATTTCTTATTCTGTTTCGAGTAGAATGCATGGGCTGGAGATTAACCTTTGAGAATCAGTGGGTACTTTCTTTTCACACGCGGATCGGGTGGGGAGGTGGGGGGGAGGGCAGTGGGTTTAGCTCACTCAAAGGTCTCGCAGTGTTAAGTCTTTAAATTGAACTCACAAGAATATTTAGCAGCAGCTCACGTGTCGCTAAGATTTAACAACATGCAGTAACTAGAGCAACGTACTACAAAATGGTCCTTCCTCCTGCTAGACCTGAGTACTAACACTCCTGTAGTTCAGTGGTTAGAGCACTCGCCTTACAGGCGTGAGACCTGTGTTCGAATCCAGGCACATCAGGGCGAGACCGTGGGCAAGTTTCCATACTCCACACACCCACACCTAATAATCCTTCCCCAAAAAACACAATAATAATGAAAATTTATCATTTTCATTCCACGACTATCAGGCGTATAATAGTATTAATACTATTTTTAGGTGTATAATACTGTACAGTACTATTAATACTGTTGGTGGGGACTCTGCTGTGCGCAACTGGGTGCCGCGTTTCGCCCACAAATATGTAGAGTCAATTCACTTTACAGTACACTCTGTGAAGCGCTTTCAAACACAGTCTAGCAGACATGAAAAAACACTGCCAAATGCAAGGATTATTATTATTATAAGCGCATGATCACGACTTCGAGACGTCTCAAAGCGCTTCTCAGAATACACTGTGATGTGAATTGATTGTATATTTGGTGGGCAAAATGCGGCAGCCAGTTCCACGCCGCGGTGTCCCAACACACAGCCGCGGATTGTAGCTTTCCCCCCGGTGTCCTGGCAAACAATTCCCCCCAAAAAATTGGTTACTCATTCCCATCACTCACTCACTCACACACACAAACTGGCTGCCGCGTTTCCCCCACAATACACAAAATACAACAACAACAACAAAATTGCATTGTTTGGATGTCCCAAGGCACTGGACAGTCAGTGCAGTCGATTCATTTTGACAGTATATATATATATATATATATATATCCTGTGAAGCAAAAACAAAATAACATTTATAGAGCAGTTGGGACCCAAGCAGGGGGTGGGGGAGGGTCGGGGTAGGGACGGGGGGAAGGGAGAGGGGGGAGAGTTAGTGGGGCAGCAGAAGGCGCGGTCGAAGAAGAAGGTCTTGAGACCGGCCTTGAAGGAGGAGAGGGAGGAAGCGAGGCGGAGGAGGGGCTGCGGGAGGGAGTTCCACAGTGCACTTTGAGACATCTTGACGATGTGATAAAGCATCAAACACAAGGAGTATTATTTTATTATTTTGTTATTTTGTTATTTTTCTGTGGAGTGCTGACAGGCCCCATTACTGTAACTCAGATTTGTCCCCAGATACTCAGACCGTTAATAAGGCTAAGTAGCCGGCAGGAAATCTCCTGTGCCTTGTAAACCGTTTCCTGGTGTGGCTGGTGTGGCCTCCTTATGGAAGTCGTTACACTGTAGTTTTTAGTGGTTTTTATTTGTGTTGCCAGGTTTATAGTGCTGCCTTGTGCGTGGAATGATTTTAATGATTTGGCATTCAGGAGGTTGTTGAATTCTGAGTTGAAACTATATATATATACTTGAAGGGATAATTTGTTATAATAATAATAGTAACAATCCTTGCCTTTGATATAGTGCTTTTCACGTCTTCTATCTAGACGTCTCAATATTCAGTATTATAATAATAATACAAGTTTAGAGTGTTTGCGATCTTAAAAGTTGCTATAATTATGATTTCCGCCTTTCCAGGATCCTCCCAGGTACATTCCCAAGGAGTGTCTGTTCAGCAAGGTAACGTCAATCGTCTCTGGAATTTCACACGTTACCGTATCGCTTAATATGTCGGCTCAACCTTTGAGTTCTATTGCTTAGTTCTGTTACCTGTTGGAGCCCTGTGACTCAGTGGTTCGAGCACTTGCCTCGCAAACGAAAGCATTTGGGTTTGATTCCCGGCCAGGGTGAAACCCTAGGCAAGTTTCCTTACTTCACACGCCACGCCTCTGTTTACCTAACAGTAAGAGGAACCCAGTTGTTAGTCGATTGGCGGATTGTTATTCCGGGGGTAAATAATAATACAGTAATTTGGTCACTGTTGTGAGACAGTGAGACACTGTTGTGAGCAGCAAATAGGCTGCTGCCTTTCGCTCTCAAAATATACAGTTAAGAACATTCTGCGACACGTTTTGTGACGTCTCGGAGTCTCTGTGTACTCAAATGCCAGGATTATTATCATGTTCGGTAAATGGCTCTTGACATAAACGAAAAAGAAAAAAGCTGCTGAACCCAATTCCAGAGAGAAAAAAGGGAAAATCAGCTGTTTCACTTCAAATACCAACACTCTTTGCTCTGGAGTTTTATTTCCCTGTTCCCTCCCCTCCCCTCCGCCAAAGGCATTAATACTCCCAGGACTCCCCTGTTTTTGCTTCCTGTACCTGTGTGCTATAATTATACCATAGAGGTGTGGTTATGGCTTGCATGTTTTAGCATGAGTGACTGGCTCTGAATGCTTGCTTAGGTCATTGTGCAAGGTCTTAACAGAAGTGTCAGAGTTGCTCTTTTTTTTAATGCGACTGGTTTTTAAGCGTGGAGCTCCTGTAGCTCAGTGGTTAGAGCGCTCGCCTTACAAGCGTGAGACCTGGGTTTCGAATCCAGGCAGGTCAGGGCGAAACCTTGGGCAAGTTTCCTTACTCCACACGCACACGCCTAATAATAATCCCTCAAAAAAAACTAGAATAAAGATTGGTCATTTCAATCCACGACTGTTTGTGTGGGACGCCGCTGTGCGCAATTGGCTGCCGCGTTTCACCCACAAATATACAATCAATTCACTTTACTGTACATTCTGTGAAGCGCTTTGAGACATCGATAAGATGTGAAAAGCCGCTATATCAAATGCAAGAATTATTATTATTATAAGCGCTCTGAGAAACTACCCTGCGTGAGGGCGCTACACGATCGCGAGTTGTTGTCACCGTTGTTACGTCTTAGACTGATCACCTTTTTTGCAAAAATAATTACGGCAAACAAATGAACGGGATGAGCGTATCAATAGATTCACGTAACAGACATTGTTTACCTGGGTAGTTAAGAGTCGGAGGAGAATGAGCTTAACTATAGAAGTGAAAGTGATCTTAACTAGTGTGTACTAACTACCCTCGGCAATAATTCATTGTGTTGCTTGTTACAGTGATAATGTTTTCTAACCTTCCACAAATGTGTTGTGTGTTTGTTGTAGGTCATTTCCCGCTCACTGACAGTATGAATTCGCTTCAGAGGGAGAAGGAAAACAAAGGTTTTCTCAATTTTTTCCGACTCAGTAAAAAGAAGCGTGAAAAAGTAAGCTTTTTTTTAAAATGCAAAACTTTACATTTGTGTAGATTGTTACAGAAGTGCCTTGGCTAGTTGGGGTGAATAGTAATAATAATAATAATTCTTGCATTTAATATTGTGAACCAATATTACACACACACACACACACACACACAGGCCTAATAATCCCTCCCCACAAAAACACAATAATAAAAAATTGGTCATTTTCAATCCACGACTGTTTGTGGGGACGCTGCTTTGCGCAATTGGCTGCCGCATTTTTGCTCACAAATACACAGTCACTTTCGCTTGACAGTATATTCTGTGAAGCGCTTTGAGACGTCGACAAGACTTAAAAGCGCAACTGTATATCAAATGCAAGGATTCTTATTATTTTTCAAATAATGGAGTACTGTAGCTAATTTGTTTGTGTAGAAATGTGGGAGTTGAAAACCTCATTTCCTTTTCTGAATGGCTTTGAATTCAGGCAACGTAAAAAATCCAAACGCATAGTTTTTTTTTGAAACGGGCTATTATGTAGTCAATTGCGCTGTTTGCTTTTTCGCTCTTTTAAGAACATCACAAATCATCTCAAAGGGTGGGCTGTGTCCTGAGCAGATACTGGTGGAGTGAGTGGGTCCAGCGTAATCCCACAGAACACACAGTCACTACACTTTACAGCGTATTTCGTGAAGCGCTTTGAGATGTGTTGCAGGCCTGATCAGGCGCTGTATCAAATGCCAAGTTTATTATTATTATTATTTTACCCGCATAGGCATGGTTCCTGCCCTATAAAAATACATGTCGATGGTATCATAGGAGAGATTGTTCTCTTGGTCTCTGAAACTCTGTGATCCCTTCACTATCGGGTGGTTTATGTTTCCTTTGGTGTCTGTTTTGTACAGTACACAGAATATCCAAAAGTTATCAAAGTTATTATCCGAACAACTAAAATGCCTGATTTGGGGGTAGATTGTTTTCAGTGTGGCTGATTCAGAATTTCCCTTGTGTCAGCGGTTAGTTAGTTAGTTGGTCGGTCGGTCGGTCGGTCGGTTAGGAACCTGTTTTTTTTTGCTGAGTGGATCATGGCGCATTTGATTATAAAATAAAAATCAGACTTGTTCATTGGTGGCACCATAAAATAACATAGAGCGATTTGATTATAAAATCATACACTTTTATTTGTTTGTTTTTCTCTCCCCCTCTCTCTCTCTTATTCTAGGCGCCCAGTGCTCCAGCCACCCCTCTAATAAGCCATCAGAGGCAGCCGAGCTTCACGGCTCCCAGCGCTCACAGCCCGACGTACGAGTCCAACACTTTACCGTCCACCATGCCAAAGAAACGCCGGGCTCCCCCGCCACCTCTCTCTACGTCTCAGAGTGTTCCAAAGGATCTCAGTCAGGGGATGTCAGCCAGGCCGTTATCCTACGTTTCCCCATCCAGCGTGGAACAGGTCAGTAACCCCTCCTGCTGCTAATAATAATCATTACATTTGATACAGCGCTTTTCACATTTTATCGACGTCTCAAAGCACTTCGCAGAATACACTGTAAAGTGAATTGACTGTATATTTATGGGCGAAACGCGGCAGCCAATTGCGCACAGCAGCGTCCCCACAAACAGTCGTGGATTGAAATGATCAATTTTTATTATTGTGTGTTTTTTTGGAGGGATTATTATCAGGTAGGTGTGTGGTGTGTGTGTGTGGTGTGTGTGGTGTGTGTGTGTGTGTGTCTGTCACTGTGTGTGTCTGTGTGACTGTGTGTGCCTGTGTGTGTGTGTGTGACTGTGTGTGTGGAGTAAGGAAACTTACCCAAGAGTTCACCCTGATCTGCCTGAATTCAGAACACAGGTCTCACGCTTGTAAGGCAAGTGAGATGCTCTAACCACTGAGCTACAGGAGCTCTGTATTCTGTTAACGCTGTGAGCAATTGGCTGCCATGTTTCACACACAGAAAACACACGGTCACTGCAGTACATTCTGTGAAGTACTTTGAGACGTCTAGAAGATGTGAAAAGTGATATATCAAATGCAAGGATTATCGAAGTGCTCTGAGACGCTGTCCAGCGTGGAGGGGGCTATATAAATCAAAGTTGTTGTATTATTATTTTATAATAATGTGAGATTAAAATGCTCGGCTGGATTGAAAGTCTCTGCCACAGGAGGGAGCTGTTGAACAGCTGTTGGCCAATTGATAAATAAAATACTGCTGATTTACTTTCCACATGTACTTTGTTTGGCCACGGTTCCTGGCTGACCTGCTAATTTGGTGACAACTATTTGTATTGCTGCTTTGAAATTGTTGGAATTGCCAGTGGACCAAGGACTGTTCAGCAAGTACATAACCATGTCCCTGAAGTCCTGTAGCTCAGTGGGCAGTGCACTCGCCTCGCAAGTGAGAGGACCTGGGTTCGATTCCCTAGCAGGACAAAACCTTAAGTTTCCTTACTCTATATACACACACACACTCACCACACACATTCACACACAGACACACGCCTCTGTTTACTCGACAGTGAGTAGGAACCCACTTATCAGTTGAATAATTGGCGAGTAATAATCACCCCACAAAAATAATAATAATAATAATTTGTTCACCCAATGTACGGCTGTTTGTGGGACACTGCTGTGTGCGCAACTGGCTGCCGCATTTTGCCCACAGTCACAGTCGCTCCTGTGAAGTGCTTTGATTCACCTCGAAGACGTGATGAGGCAAACGTAAAGTTCGACTGTGTGTGTTTCGTGGGCGAAGCCCGCAGCCGATTGCGCACAGCGGTGTCCTGCAAACAGCCATGGATTGTGTGAGTGAGTGACATGTTATAATTCTGCATTCAGAAACTCTTTAAAAGTTTTTTTATCTTGTTCAGTTAAAGAGGTCTTGGATTTCAGATAGCGAGGTCACCTACTGGTCTAGTGTTCAAACTGCCTGTGCTCTCAGGGTAAATGGATAACTTGAAACGCTACAGTTTGAAGTTATGCAGGGTCAAGGTTTGAGGGGGATGATATACAGTACTGTGCGAGTTGAATGTTTTTTTTCTCCCCCGTTGTTTCCATGACCACAGATATTTATCTGTTTCTCACAGGTTAAACCTGAAATATCACATGGATGAGTTCTTGTGAATTCTGAGAAGGGAGGATCTTGGCAATGATGATGTATAATCGCCCAATAATAATCCCTCCCCAATAAAAACACAATACTCTAATAATAAATTGGTCATTTTCAATCCACGGCTGTTTGTGGGGACGCTGCTGTGCGCAATTGGCTGCCGCGTTTCGCCTACAAATATACAGTCAATTCACTTTACAGTATATTCTATGAAGCGCTTTGAGACGTTGATAAGATGTGAAAAGCGCTATATCAAATACAATTATTATTATTATTATTAAAATCGAAGTGCGACTAAGCGTTAGACACGATAATATGGTTGGGTGGTTAGGGCGGTGGACGCGGAAACAAAAACAATGTCAAAACGATTGAAAAAACACAAAACAAACATAAAAAACGCATGTGTCGGAGTCGCTGCTCTCCTCTCCAGATTAATGTGCATAAAAAACTGATGTATTGTACTGTAATCCATACATATTGTTTTGTATCAGAACACAGGAAATTTAAATAGACAAAGGGCGCAGTCTTTGCGAGACAATACCCTATCGAGCTCCTCGTCTCTGAAAAGGACCAAACGAAAGGCTCCCCTCCCTCCCGGCAAAACGTCTGAGCAGCGAAGCCCAAACACAGAGGGTGAGGAATTGTTGGTGTCTCCGTTTGATCTCAATACCGTAGTCAAAAGTACCTGCTTTTGCTTAAAGTGAAGCTTTTGGTGAAGACTTTTGTATACCCAGTTTATTCCGCTTACTGATAGAAATAAGTGCGAGCCACAAGAGGTGGGCAAAGTTCTCGATACAAATAACAATGATGTATCTATCTATTGGATTTGTATTTCCAGAATTATAATCTGCACAAGAATTATTTCCCCTTCAACTATATTTTTATACTGAACAAAACTATTATTTATTTAGCTCTCAGTGGAGCTAATAGGAAAATGGACTGTGATGTTCTAACCGTGTTCTTATGAAGTTGAATTGATTTGGGTTTTGGTTTTGATTAGAATCAACCCAAGGAACTATTGTTTCCTGCTCAAGTCCTGATATTTCAGAAAAACCTTCCAGCAAAGTGTCGTCTCCGACAGGTAATACAGTAATATACTGTAGTCACATTGTTCACAACATTTCTATTCTTAGCCAACAACCGTGAATTTTTATTTTTTGTTTTATTTTAAATTAAAATTGATAGCTTAGCCTCTGTTATCCGTTACGAGCGATTCTTTAAATAACGGTTTTAGATCAAATCTGTTGAGAGTGAGTACGTTTGCCTTCAGAAATTTGTTTCAATTGAAGTGAAGTGTACTTCCTCAATATTTAAGATGAAAAAAATTATTTCTATTCAGTGTATGAACAGTAGGCACATTTATTTTGTAACTGTATTTACATCTTATTTTCCCCCAATCATGTTTTTGTACTTCAAGCTATTGTAGCCTTTGCCTGTGTCACTAACATATTATCCTTTGCTTTTTTAACATCTGTCCTGCATCCTGTTGGCACTACTTCTTTGCTTACTCTCCCTGCCCTCCACCCCCTCTGCCCTCTACCCCCTCCGCCTGCTACCCACTCCCCCCTCCGCCCTCCACCCCCTGCGCCCTCCACCCCCTGCGCCCTCCACCCCCTCCACCCTCCACCCCCTCCGCCCCCTCCGCCCCCTCCGCCCCCTCCGCCCCCTCCGCCCCCTCCGCCCTCCACCCCCTACACCCTCCACCCCCTCCGCCCTCCACACCCTCCACCCCCTCCGCCCTCCTCCCCCTCCGCCCTCCTCCCCCTCCGCCCTCCTCCCCCTCCGCCCCCTCCGCCCCCTCCGCCTTCCACCCCCTCCGCCCTCCACACCCTCCACCCCCTCCGCCCTCCACCCCCTCCGCCCTCCACCCCCTCCGCCCTCCATACCCTCCACCACCTCCGCCCTCCACCCCCTCCGCCCTCCACCCCCTCCGCCCTCCACACCCTCCACCCCCTCCGCCCTCCACCCCCTCCGCCCTCCACCACCTCCGCCCTCCACCCCCTCCGCCCTCCACCCCCTCCACCCTCCACCCCCTCCGGCCTCCACCCCCTCCGCCCTCCTCCCCCTCCGCCCCCTCCACCCCCTCCGCCCTCCACACCCTCCACCACCTCCGCCCTCCACCCCCTCCACCCTCCACCCTCCACCACCTCCGCCTCAGTTCAGGTCCAAATCCCTGACTGTCCAGAGCCTTGGGATGTCTTCCCAATGTGAAAAGCGCTGTAAATCTGTATTTGTTCTTGTTTTTGTATTGGTGACAATTTCATATCAAGTCAAAAATCATGCACGAAAGTTTAAAAAAATATAATCGATTCACGTTCTCAATAAAACCAAGTGTATATCGAATGTATATTTTATGGGCGAAACGCAGCAGCCGATTGCGTCCCCACAAACGGTGGTGGTTTCACTCACCAAATAGTTTTTCCAGGGATGATTACCTCCAGAAAGGTTTCCACTTACTGCGAGGTAAACAGAGTGGTGTGGAGTAAGGAAACTTGCCTAACCTTCGCCCTGTGCCCAGGAATGGAACCCAGGTCCTCTGGCTTGTGAGCCGCATGCTATAACCGCTGAGCCACAGAACTCCACTCTAACCCAGGAAATGACATGCGGAGGAGATGATAATTCCTCCACCTCAGATTAATAGTGGGTTTAGGTTTGAATTTAACACTGTGGCTTTACGTTAAGGAGGGAGGGAGGGAGGAAACAAAGGAACCATAACCTGACTGGCTTTTCTATCAACTCGCCTTTTAACACGTTATTTATTTAAGTGCTGATCCACAGTTTGAAAGCTTCGATGGATTATCATCGATCTTTGATGTCGACCTCGTTCTCCAAACGCATGCAGCTTCCCGCGGTGGCATTTGCTCACTGGTACAAAAACAAATCTAACAAACGCATTCAAATTTAAATGCTGTTATTTGGGGTAAAAAAAAAATTAATTGAATTTTTTTTTGTAATTTCTTTTGGGGAAAATTCATCTTAAAATAAATGCCAATGACTGATTTCCAACCCCAGTGACCTGTACATCACTTGTGCAAACCACTTGAGTCTGTAGAAGTTATGATGTGTAACTAGATGCCTGTAAATGTTTGAAATATGACTTGTAAGGGAGAGAAAGTTATCAATGACTGACTACGGTACCATTTTGTTAAAAATACCTTTTTGTTTTTACGTTTTGTGCTCTCCAACTCAGGTGTTCCAACCTGAATTATTTGTCAGCGTCCAATCAACTGATCACTCTTGTTCTAACCTACAGATCAGACAGTCTAGTTCTACCCCAAGAAGCGAAGGGACTGGATATAGCTATAAAGTGCCAAAGATGTGAAATGTGCCATCTTCCCTCCTGTTCCAAGCCTCTGCCTTCTCCTCTGTTGTCACCTGCTTCCTTCAACTTTAATGAATTTCAGTTTCTCTCCTGTGTTTGACTTGCAACCAAATCCACTTTTAATGTGACCTAAACACTTGTCTTACTTGTCTTGCTGTGATTTTTGTTTTTGTCTGCATCTTTTTTCTCTGCGTTCTAAACAGCTGTTTTCTTAGTATGTGTTTTCCGAAGTAATCTTATCGGAGGTTTAACAATTTCCGTCATTTGTTTTGATGTCGGGAAAACGCGATATGAGTTTTGGTGGTGTTTGCCTTGCCCTCATTTACCCACTTATGCATTTGTGCACTCCGCCAATGAATTAAATAAGCGTCTAAAATAACTTTTAGGGTCTGTGAAAATTATTCAGGGCTTCTGTTCCTAATTAATGTTCGATGTCTTCTGACGGAAGTTTCAAATGTGCTGAATCCAGCCCTTATAGTTTACGTGTTATAATCACATCAAACTTGATAAGAACATAAGAATTTGCTGGTATAAGTCTCTTGACATGTGGAGTTCCTGTGGCTCAGTGGTTAGAGCACTCGCCTTACAAGTGTGCAACCTGTATTTGAATCCAGGCAGGTCAGGGCGAAACCTTGGGCAAGTTTCCTTACTCCACACACACACACACACCTAATAGTAATAATCTGTCCAAAACAACCCTCAATAATAAAAATTGGTCATTTCAATCCACAACTGTTTGTGGGGACGCTGCTGTGCGCAATTGGCTGCCATATTTCGCCCACAAATATACAGTCAGTTCACTTTACAGTACATTCTGTGAAGCGCTTTGAGACGTCGATAAGATGTGAAAAGCGCTATAGCAAATGCAAGGATTATTATTATGTTATGGCGCCAAACTATACACTGGTATCCCCAGATATTATTATTTTCTTTTTTAGCAGAAACCGATCTGTGATTAGAATAATCAGCAGCTATTTGCACCATGACTTTGTGTTTGACAAATACCTGGTCAAGGTGCTCAAGATTGTCAAATTCCATTCAGATATGGATTAACTAATAAACCTCGGGACGTCCTCCCGACATGAAAACTGTACACTCGTCACTTGTGGTTGTCAGGAACAACAACAACCAGAAATTACATTTATAGAGCGCCTTTCACGTTGGGAGGACGTCCCAAGGCGCTGAAACTTGGACGTCCCAAGGCGTCCCAAGGAACTCCTGGCAAATTGTGGGTTGAGCAACAAAACTGAGCATACAGTGTGAATCGCTTAACTGTGAATAGTGATTGCCTGTTAAGTTATCTTATTTAAACCTTAATGCCATCTTAATGTGTGCTTTGCTTTAGTGTTGTAAAGCTTTCCGGTGTCATCAATCTTTTGTCCTCTTGAATGATGCCAAGTTGTAGAATTATGTTTCTTAAAATTGCATTAACTTAGATATTGAAACATGAGTTTGTTCATTGCTTCTGATGAATGATAGACCTGTGGTTTAATAATAATTTGGTCTCTCTATCCACGACTGTTTGTGGGGATGCCGCTGTGCGCAATTGGCTGCCGCATTTCGCCCACAAAATCTACAGACAACAACAATAACAAAATTAAATTTTTAGTGCGGCTTTCACGTTGGTAGGACATCGGGACCAGAGCAGGGGGGAGGGATCGGGTCAGGGGGAAGGAGAGTATGAGAATTGACTGTATATTTGTGGGCGAAACGTGGCAGCCAAATTGCGCACAGCTGTGTCCCACGAACAGTTATGGAAGTGGGATTAGGGGAGGAAGGGGGAAAAGAGGATAAGGGGGGAGAGGGAGGGAAAGGTGGGGTGGGGTAAAGTCAGGGAGGAAGAGGGGGGAGAAAGGCGGGGTAAGGGGGGAGAGGGAGGGAAAGGTGGGGGGGGCTTAAAATCAGACGATTGACTTTACAGTATGTTCTGTGAAACGCTTTGAGAAGTCTTGATGACATGGATCATTATTATTTTTTTTTCCCCATATTGTTTCTTCCCCATTCCCCTCACATGGAATGTTAGCGTGCGCAAGACTTCCCCTAAAATTATCTTTCAATTGTGATAGGCTTCTCTGAGCATCAGAAAAAATGGTAAGATGGACGACAATGTACTCCTGTAGTCTTGTCCTGAAAATCCGTCTTTTTTTAAAAAAAAGTTGGTTATGAAGTGACTGATATTCTATTGATGTTTTATAACTGGTTAAGAAGTAAAGCTTTCTTCGATTAACATCAGAATACATGTGGGTAAGGTGAGTGTTCCATTGGTCAACCATTTACCATTCAAAATGTTTTGTTAATTGATAACGTATTGTGTCTTATTCATTAATACTCAGACTCAGCACTTTTTCTCTCGGACACAGTTGGCATTGGACCTGAATATAGCCTTGACGAGATTGCTGAGAAGGAAGAAACCAAAGCCATGGATACTGACGATGCTCAGCCCCAACGAGACACCGTGAGCCCCAATGTCTCTGTGGATATTTCAACCATTGCACAGACCAATAATACACTCACTGAGCAGACTGTACACAGTCGCCTTAACGCAACAGACAAACAAACTGATGTGAAATCAGAGGGCAAGTAAGTACTGAACTGTGATAACAGTAATAATACTAATAATAATCCTTGCATTTGACATAGCTCTTTTCACATCTTATCGACGTCTCAAAGCGCTTCACAGAATAGACTGTAAAGTGAATTGACTGTATATATGTGGGAGAAACGCCACAGCTAACAGTAGCGTCCCCACAAACATTCGTGGAATGAAATGACCGATTTATTATTTTACTTAGAGATTATTTTCAGGCGTACATTTGGAGTACGGAAACTCGCCCAAGGTTTCGTCCTGACCTGGCTGGAATTGAACCCAGATCTCTCGCTTGTAAGGCGAGTGCTCTAACCACTGAGCTGCAGGACTCCACAAATGCCCTTGAATTTGATACAGCGCCTCATCACATCTTTGAGACATCTCAAAGCACTTCTCAGAATATACTGTCGAGTGAATTGACTGTATATTTTGTAGGCAAAATGTTTTATATTATTAACAGCACAGTTTCAATGGAATGGGCACACTGCAACCTTGTGTGTTTATGGTCAGGATACTATCACAGCAACAGCAAAATTACCCTTGTATAGGCCTTATACGTCAGGAGGACGTCCCAACGATTGGGACAACCGTAGTATTTTGTTTTGGAATTTTTAATGCATTCTATTGTGTTCTGCGTTTGTACTGACAGGTCAGATATATTGCCACGTGGCTATCACATGGTTCTATTTATTTCAACAGCAGTGCGAGGAGCGTCAGCCCAGCTGAAGATGTCCCAATCCTGAGAGCAATGGATGAGAACCTATCGCCTGCAAAGTTAGTCCAGGATCAGGCAAAAACAGATGTTGGTAAGTACAATTCAACAACAACTAAATTACACTTGTATAGCGCCTTTCACATCAGGAGGGTGACCCGCGCTGAGGACGGGGTGGTAGGGGGATTAGGAGCTGCCGATGGGACCATCGAAGAGGAGAGTCTTGAAAGAGGCCAGGGAGCGGGCAAGGTGGAGGGACTGCGAGGTGTGGTTCCAGAGTTTGGGGCAGAGTGGCTGAAGGCTCACCTGCCAATGGTGGGGCGAGGGGGTGGGTGGGTGGGCGGGCGGGTGGGCGGGCTGGGGGACGAGGGACGAGATTCAATACCGAATAGAAGTCACCTGAGATCTTCCTGGAGTGTATGCTGCTCGCTGTAACACAACAGCGCACCTTGTTTGGTCTTGATTTCTCCGAGCATTTGACTTCCAAATAAACTAACATCATTTTTTTTGTTTGCTGGGTTTTTTCAGTTCGAAACACACCGATTTCATCCGGGGAGGCTAATCATCAGGCCACTCAGGAGAAGCCTGAGGAAATGTCTTCCAGCGACACCTTGGTAGCCTCTGTGCACATAGGAAAGACTGCGGGAGAAAGGAGACCGTCTACAGATACAAGCCCGCAACTCGTGCCACAGCAACCTGTCAATCTGCAGCCATCGCCTGTCACAGGGAAACGTCACCCAAAACCACTGAGGAAAGTCAACAACCGAAGTCCTGTACAGACGGAGGATGTCAGTAACACAGCGAGTCTCCAACGCACCACCGAGACTCTGAACCAAAGCGTTACCCCGTCCCCCGGAGGGAGGTTGCGTAACATAGAGGCTTTGGCTCAGGGCGCCGAGGAATCCACTTCAAACGGTTTGAGTACAAGCTCAACAAGCGCGCAGCCCGCGGAGGTCCACCGACCGACTCTGGCCGGAGTGATATCTCCCGGGGATCGTAACGGCAAACCCGCCGAGAAGCAGCCGGCCCTACACACCGGCCAGGGATTAACCGGTCAGGAAACGGTACCCGCAGACTTCAAGCCCACGGCGACGGAAACATTAACTGGATCCCACATCGAGGGCAACGCAGCGTCGTTAGCCAGCGATGCCCTCAGAGGTCCGTCGAGTCCCTCGAAAATTCCTTTGGTGTACAAGTGCGAGACCGAGCCCAAGCCCAAGCCATCCAACGAAATCACGAGGGAATACACGCCAAAGATAGGAATGACCACCTACAAAATCGTGCCTTCGAAATCGTTAGGGAAGGGCTCGGAGACCTGGGAGCAGCAGATTCCCTCCGAGACCTCGAGCTCTCCTCCTCCTCCTCCTCCTCCTTCTCCTCCTCCACACACTGCACAGGAGACAGGGAAACAGCCGGATTCCCAGGCTGGCTCGCACCAACCACAGGAACGCACGGACACCGTTAACCAACCAGCGGCGAGTCCGCAAACGGCTGGCGTAGAAGCCACCGTCACCCGTTTCCTCCCCGTCTCCCCCACGGCTCAGTGCCACCCCCCGAACCCCAGCAATTCTGAGCCCACGGTGGAGCATGCGTCCATCCAACCCAAGGTGGCGGTCAACAAGCGGGACAGGGTGGTGACCGCGGGCAACAAAATGAACCCCGGCTCCGTCTTCCTCCACCTGCAGAAGAGGAAGTCCGGTCACTACGTGACGTCTGCCATCGCTCGGGCCGCTTCTCCTCCCGGCCAGACCAGCTGCGAGGAGGACACGCGGGGGGCAGTGAAGGAAGGCAACGGAGTCAGTTCACCGGAGGCTGAGGATGTGTACGTGATTATTCCTCCTCCGCCTGAATTCGCTTGTCAGGACCCCGCCCGCAGAGACCGCCCCCAACCAACTGAGGTGTCCCAGGCGGGCAGAGTGAAGCCAGGGGAGAGGCAGAGCCGGGAGTCCATGTGCATCAAGTCCAGGGGCTCGCACGCCCTCAGAACTACTGTAGTCGCAAAAAAGTACAATTCTACCTCGCCGTCGCCCTTCGCCCTGGCGGTCTCATCAGCCGTCAGGAAGACACAAATACCGACCGTTACAGCCCAGTGTGTCAAAACCTCTCCCTCGCCCCAATCCGCTGTCACTACTGCACTCGAAGGAACCAGTGACTCTCCTTCCACCCCTAGAGAAGACACATGTCACAGCAACAGCAACACAGTGAAACAGGTAAAAAAAAACGGGAGTGGCAATCGAGGCTTTTTATTCACATACGTGTACTGCCGTGCACAATTGGCTGCCGTGTTTCACCCACCAAATAGTCAATTCACTTTACAGTGTATTCTGTGAAGCGCTTTGAGACATCGATAAGTCGTGGAAAGCGCTATATCAAATGCAAGGATTATAATTATAATTATACAATATATAATATATAGTTTTGATTAATCCTGGCCTCAGCTAAACGCTGAATAGTTTGAGTTTTAGTAATAAACAGAATTGTACTCTGAATCTGGATGAACCTTTTGGTGGTTTTTCCTTTGCAGGTGAGGTCGTCTGAGATCAAACCAAAGCCTGACTGGTACAGCAAAGGATCACAGCCTCGCATCTGGCCCATCAAACCACGGGTACCCTCCCCTCCGCCAAAGAAACCCGTCTTAATCACGCAAAGCAGTGACCCCGGAGCCATTCATCAAGCTGTGTTGGATGCTATTCGCTCGGGGGAAGGAGCTGCCAAACTTAAAAAGGTCAAATCAATGAATCCCTCCCTCCCTCCCTCCCTCCCTCCCTCCCTCCCTCCCTCCCTCCCTCCCTCCCTCCCTCCCTCCCTCCCTCCCTCCCTCCCTCCCTCCCTCCCTCCCTCCCTCCCTCCCTCCCTCCCTCCCTCCCTCCCTCCCTCCCTCCCTCCCTCCCTCCCTCCCTCCCTCCCTCCCTCCCTCCCTCCCTCCCTCCCTCCCTCCCTCCCTCCTGTGTTTTACACCATCGACACTTCTTTAACCCATCATCTCCTCTCATCTAAGACATTTTCTCCTTTGTCTTCCTTGCCCTGCCTCCTCCTCCCACCCCCCACCCGCCCCCCACTACTCTGTTCGTCCTTTAAAAGCCTCTCCCTCCCAACACGCCCCTATTTCTGATGAAGGGTTTGTGGACCCGAAACGTTGACTGACTTTTCCTCTCTCCATAGATGCTGTCTGACCTGCTGAGTGTTCCCAGCCATTTCTGTTTTTTGTGTTTAAAAATATAGATACCCTCTCATAGCGTAGATGAAAATATTACATATCGCTCGCTCCGTCGCTTCCTCCCTCCCTCCCTTGCTTCCTTCAAGTCATCACTCAAGACTTCGACCAACCGTGCCTTTGGTCACCCTCCTATCACCTCCCCCCCACTCTCCCTGCCCTCCACCCTCTCCTGATCCCAACCCCCAGCTCGTGTCCAAATCCCTGACTGCCCAGCCCAGCCCAGTCCAGCGCCTTGGGAGACATTCTCCCGACTTGAACGGCAGTCGCTGTGTAAATGTCCTTTGTTGTCAAGTATAATTACTGCTTTAACAAGACTTTACGTTTTAAGAGCAACTGTGAAATTTATCCCATTTGACATTTAGTTATTGAGCTCTCAGCCGAGTGTTTTGTTGGTGTCCTGATTTCCCGACTGACAGTCGATAATCGCGTACTTTTCCATGTTTCATTTCAGAACCAGGATGTGTCCGAAACCGTATCTATCAATGGGAAAGCCACTGCAAACCGCTCCCTCTCTTCATCGGAGTAAGACGCACTTATGGGACTCACTTGGCTTGCACTTTACAAGCAAACATGAAGCCAAATCAATAGGTACTTGGTTGGGTAATGAACCAGAAAAGATGTATCAATTTTTGAGTGGGTGGGGGGGGGGGGTAGAGAAAATTTATTTTGTTTCTGTGCTGTTGCAACGTTATTTATCATATCAAGTGTTACAAGGAAAAATACTTGCAACGGATTCAAATGTATTCATATGGTCTTGCCTTGAAAACGTCAGAGGTTATTTTGATTATTATGAAATGCAAATTTCAATGATTTACATTTTACGGAGGTCTAAAGCTTTTAGCTAAATGCTTCATTTTTTTGTTTGTTTTTTGCTTCTTATTGTGAAAAGAGAACCAAATAATTGTAAATCATATATGTAAAGATTACTGTATGAAAACAGGCATTCAATGTGTATGATCTCAGATTCTTGCTCACTTTCGAAAGCTATTGTTTTGAGGGGTGGGAGTGGGAGGGGTGGGTTGGAGTGGGGAAAGAGATGATGTATAAAAATAGTCTGTATCGGCTGGTTCTATAATACTGAACATGACTTATGTTTGGAAGAAAATGTTGAATATTTATGGTAAAGTAAAAACACTGTCAAATACAGCTAACTGTATATCACTTCCTGCCTAAAATTTGTACCTGGATTCACATGTACATTTACTGATCTAGCAATACGTTTAAGAATGAACTGCATAAAATATTGCAATATTAAATGTTTTAAATAATAAAGTAATGTCTATTGTCTGCGTTTAAAAAATATATAGATATATATATATACAACGTAATCCAAATCTGATTGTCAAAATCCATTCCCTATTCTACAATCCTGAATCTACCCACTTCACCCAAAGTTTGTTGTCAGAAATCTGAAAAAGTGATCTGTGGAAGAAACCAAATTGATCATCTCACCAATCAACCAAATTGATCATAGACTGTTTCAATATCAACCAAGACATCGTTGGTCTATAACCACAATACTGTACTGCATTGCCTTAAACTCCTTATCCCCATTACCATTGGTAGTCAGGCCTTCATTCTGTCTGCCTCTAGCCTTCGGAACTCCATCACACAGTCCCTTTGCCTTGCTCCCTCACTTGCCTTCTTCAAGATACATCTCAATATCCTCCTCATCCACAGTGCCCTCTGTCACCCTCCTACCCCTATCCTCCATGCCCTCCACACCCTCCTGATTCCCAAACCCCCAGGTCAGGTCCAAATCCCTGACTGTCCAGTGCCTTGGGACGTCCTCCTGACGTGAAAGACTCTGAGTAAATGTCATTTGTTTTGTTGTTAAGATCCTCACTTATTTTTTTTTGTGTGTAGATTTTATCTGTCGTTGAGTTGTGCAAATTGTTTCTTAAGATAAATGAACTTTAGCACGTCAGGACAAATCACAGCACCTCACACCTTCACAAAACTATTTTTTTAAAGTTATCTCCTAGAGGAAACTTATTTCCTTAGGAATTGTTTGAAGAGAAATGTTGATCAGCTGTTGAGAACTATTTTATTCCACGTGTGTAGGAAGAGGAAAACAGGAGTCAACCTACAAACACGCTCACGCAATCCAACTGTAACCCTACCCACACTGTACCCGATTGAGGCTTTGAGTCTTATTTCATTCTTAACTGTGTCAGAAAATGTCAATAAAATCCTGTGTCAATAAAACTATGTATTATAAATCTCTGTTTCCAGTCATTTTAAAAACTTAAGTCTGTTAACTGAGGGTTAAACAGTCTGCGGCTGAGAGTTTTATTGCAGCGTTGGGAGTTTGAAAAGGTCATAGGACTCTTAGGCATGTTTTAAAACAGTGTCCCATTTTGTGTCAGTGTGTTTTTTGTATCCCTTTAGTTCTGTTGGTTCCTAAGGTGTGTCAAGAGGAAACATTGCATATCAAACACTTCTGAACAATAAGCGGTAAGAAGTTACTTCAGAAAGTACACTTTAAAAAAAAACTTATTCAACACATCTCTCTTTGAAGACATTTTAATCAATAATAATCCTTGCATTCGATGTAGCTCCTTATCACATCTTTGCCTCACAGGATACACACTGTAAAGTGAATTCAATATATGTTTTATGGGTGGGCCAAATGAGGCAGCCAATCGCGCAAAATAAATAGTTGCTTAGTTAATTTTTGGAGGCAATTATTATCCCGATCTGCCACTAACTCCTTCTTACTAGAGGTGCGCGGAGAAAACTTTCCCAGTGTTTCACCATGCCTGAGAAGAGTGTTCTAACCACTAACCTACAGGACTTTAGCAGAGTCTGTGTTTCTGCAAGTTAGGTGCATAGTCAAGCAATAAATAAAAAGATCCATATTGTTTCAATTCTATAAATATTGTGTCAAATAGACTGACATTTCTGAGTTGTAATAATAATAATAATCCTTGCATTTGATATAGCGCTTTTCACGTCTTATCGACGTCTCCGGCACCGCTTATTTCCACCTGCGCAACATTGCCAGGCTCCGCAACTACCTCACCCCCCGCGCTGCCGAAACACTCGTGCACGCGTACATCACCTCACGGCTGGACTACGGAAACTCTCTCCTCGTCGGCCTCCCCAGTTCCTCCATTCACAGGCTGCAGGTCATCCAAAACTCTGCAGCCCGTGTACTATCCCGCACCCGCCTCCGCGACCACATAACCCCCACCCTCGCCCGTCTCCACTGGCTCCCCATCCTCCAGAGGATCGAGTTCAAGATCCTCGTCCTCACCTACAAAGCCTTACATGGCCTTGCCCCGCCCTATTTAACCAATCTACTCTCCCCCTACAAGCCCACCCGGACCCTCCGTTCAGCAGGACTTGGCCTGCTCCAAGCCCCCCGCCCGAACCGCCCCACCATCGGAGGCCGGGCCTTCAGTTTCTCCGCTCCCACCCTATGGAATGCCATCCCTCAATCCCTCCGCCTTGTTTCTTCCCTTTCCTCTTTCAAGGCCGGTTTGAAGACTTTCCTCTTCGACTGTGCCTTTTGTTCCACCCAGAATTTTTCGACCTCCCCTTCGTGTTTCACCCCTTCCCGAACACTCCCATCCCAGCTCGGGTCACACGCCTCTTGTTTAGCGCCTTGGGACGTCCTCCCGACGTGAAAGGTGCTTTATAAGTTTAAGTTGTTGTTGTTGTCTCAAAGCGCTTCACAGAATATACTGCAAAGTGAGTTGACTCTATATATTTGTGGGCAAAACGCGGCAGCCAATTGCACACAGCAGGGTCCCCACAAACAGTCATGGATTGAAAATGACCAATTTTTATTATTGTTTTTGGAGGAATTATTATTAAGCCTGTGTGTGTGTGTGTGTGGTGTAAGGAAATTTGCTCAAGGTTTCTCCCTGACCTGCCTGGATTCGAACACAGGTCTCACGCTTGTAAGGCGAGCGCTCTGACCACTGAGCCACAGTTATGTATTAACATACAATATGATGCTTTAGATTTTTTACATCACGTGCCTTGTATACTCCTCATCCAAGGATCTATTAATAAATCTGACTGTCTGGTGATATGCAATGCACATTTCCCGCAATTATCAAAATGTTAAATGCAACATTGTGGGATTCATTTTAATTCCTGTAAAATTAAATGTTCCCCAATGTTCTGTGGCTAAAAATGTCCCCCCCCCCAAACATTGATAATCAAAGCACGGAGTATCATCAATATAATACAATATTCACAAACGTTGTACCAGTCAGGACATTATACTTAATATGACTTTTTTCAAAGTACGAGTTATGTCAAACTTATAAATAAAATGAAATTGAACAAAAGTTGGAGAGATGTAGGATTTAGGTGATTCATCGCCTTGGGACATCCTCCCGGACCTGAGAGGCGCTCTGTAAATGCAATTTTGTTGTTGCTGTTGTTGATTGTTCCAAATTGATACAGAACAAGACCATGTCCACCATCACTCTAACAAATCCCAATGTGGCTCCTATCCCACCCACAAACCGCACCAACACAGCCCTGGTCAAACACACTTGACATTCGAGACATCCTACATGATGTGAAAGAGCAGAATTGAACATAAAATGCTGGTTGAAGAGACAGAACATTAGGAGGTTGGTGTGGGTGGGTGAGGATAGTAAATATTATATTTGACCACAGCAGGATTGCCCTTGGAGTTTGATGGTGTTTGGGGTGGCAGGGCCTCAGTGTGTAGTGTATTCAGCATCAATTCCAGGTAAAGTTCATTTGTAATGCAATAATAATCCTTGTATTTAATGCTGTGCCTTATCACGTCTTCGAGACGCCTCAAAGCGCTTCGCAGGATATGTACTATAAAGTGAATTAAATATATATTTTGTTGGCGGGCCAAACGAGGCAGCCAATTGCACAAAAATAAATCATTGTTTCGTTAATTCTTTGAAGGGATTATTACCCCCCGACAAGCGATCTGCCCATCGACTAACAATGGGATTCCTGCTCACTACCTATGATGTCTTCGAGACGTCTCAAAGCCCTTCACAGAATATACCATAATGTGTCCCACAAACAGTCGTGGATCGAGTGACCAAATTATCATTGCGTTTGTTTTATTTTAAGGGGTTTATTACTCCCAGAAAAGCAACCCACCATCCGACTGACAAGTGGGCTCCTGCTAACTGTTAGCTAAACAAAGTGTGTGGAGTAGAGAAACTTGCCCCATCGTCTCGCCCCTGCCAGGGAATTGAATCCAGGTTACTCTCGCTTTCTGAGGCGAGTACACTAACCACTAAGTTACACGACACACATTAAAGTGTAATAGTCCATGTCAATATTAAACCGATTTCTCCAGTGTAACAGGGGGTGGGATGAGAGCAAAGTCCGCAGCCTAGAGAGTTCACAGCGCTGGTTATAAACTGGAAGGTGGCCAGATCTCCGGTTTGTCAAGCCACGTATATATCTAGGAACTGTTTCTGCATTTGGGTGTGTGTGTGGGGTTTGGTAAAGATTCCGGATGCTGTTGGAAACGATGTGTTTCGGACTGTTACAGGGAGGAGGAGAAACAGTTCACTAGGGTCGCTGAGCCGATTAACCCTGACTGTTTTTACTTTCTGACCGAATTTCAAAATAAATCTTGTTGTCGCCGGCCATGATATAAATGTGGATGGTTTACTTTTCTCGCTCGCTCACAGGTGAAGTTGTGATGGTCTGCTGTTTGCAGGGTGTACCTAGTCTACAGTACATGATTAGACGAGGGGCCGTACGATTGCAGGGACAGTTAACCACTGCATTCTTCGCTTGTTGGCGGATGATTGGGACTTGTGTTCTTGCTGGTTAGATAATGCCCTGGATTCAGCTCAGACACCCTGATGGACGATATGAATACTTCACTCGTTGACTTCCAAACCAGCGAGAGGCTGGGAGATGGCTCAGCTCTCTTAAGCACCAATGATCAGAGTGACATCAGTTGTTTCTCTAATCCAGCCTTCATATCTTCAACTTCATCACTGCTGAATATTCACCAGACAGACACAGCTCAACTTCAGGAGAGTCGGTAATGTGTGTGCTCAGTTTAATATGTATGTGTGTGTGTGTGTGTGTGTGTGTGTATGTATTAGTTATCTTTATGACACTGATAATTTTCAACCATAATTTTAAATAAAACAATAATAATAATAAATAATAATAATAATCCTTGCATTTGATATAGCGCTTTTCACATCTTATCGACGTCTCAAAGCACTTCACAGAATAGACTGTAAAGTGAATTGACTTTTGTGGGCGAAAATAACTTTATTTTCATTGACCATTTTCAAAACAAAATCCGGACTAATAGTTAGTAGGTATTTTGAGATATCAAACATATCATATCATCGGCTTTGAGTAATTGGCAGCCGCGTTTCGCACACAAAACACACAGTCAATTCACTTTACAGTGTATCCTGTCTTCACAGGATGCTTTGAGACGTCTCGAAGACATGATAAGGGCGCTGTGTCAAAATGCGAGGATTATTAATAAGAACATAAGAATTTGCTGGCGAAAGACCAAGATCCATCTCGCTCGCCTTCCAACATCCCGAGACTCAGTCGCTTGACATGTTGAGATCCAAATTATATACCGTATCACCCAGATATTATCTTCTAGCAGAAATCCGTCTGATTTGTCCTTCAGGTAAAGGTGGAAGTAGAACATGTTGTTTGTTTAAGTTGTGATTGGAATCACAATCATTTCTGACTGAAAATGGCTTTTTTAGTTGAAGGAAAATAAATACCTAATTGTTGATTACTATAGGCACGTTGAGGAGGAGAGCAAGGCATTGACAGGGCCAGCTATTCCAAATCCTTTTCCCGAGTTAAGTAACTCCGCGCCGGTTACAGGTTTTTTGCCCAGGAACAGTCAACGCGGTTTCCAAGTAAGTAACAAAATAATTTCTCATTTATTTCCACGTGAATTAAATAGTTTGTTTGTGTGTGTGTGTCATTAGAAATCCCTGTGTCGCTAACTGTGAACTGTGAATCTTAACAACTTTAACGATTTAATAATGTACGAAAAAGCTTCCTATTCTAAACTGAGCCACTAGGTGGTGGATTCGAACGTGGATTGGAATCGATAGACTATCTTGTTACACGAGCAATCACTGCCAGAGTTTAAGTAGTTGACCGTGGTCACTCCCTCCCAGCTGGAGGAGTAGTGGGAAGGAATCTCACTAAATAAATGTTGGAATAATAATAATAATAATCCTTGCATTTGATATAGCGCTTTTCACATCTTATCGATGTCTCAAACCGCTTCACAGAATAGACTGTAAAGTGAATTGACTGTATATTTTGCGGACGCGGCAGCCAATTGCGCACAGCAGCGTCCACTCCCCACAAATAATCGCGACATGAAAATGACCAATTTTATTATTGTTGTTTCTTTTGGAGGGATTAATATTAGGCGTGTGTGTGTACAGAGTAAGGAAACTTTCCCAAGGTTTAAACATACACCAAACCTTACATTGATCGGCTTCAACCCTTAGGCAAGTTGCCTTACTCCACACACACATACAACCCTCCCCACCCCCACCACATACAACCCCCACCCCCACCACATACAACCCCCACCCCCACCACAAATGCAAGGATTATTATTATTATTTATTATCTGGTTTCCATTCCTACTCCCATTGTATATGTGTTCACCTCATTATTACTTTCCATTATTTCGTTTCCGAGAGTAATCTTGTGAAGTTTCTTATGTGTGTGTGTGTATGTATTCTTATGTGTGTATGTGTATCCATAAACCAGTGTGTGTTCGCGCGCGCGTGTGTGTGTGTCTCCCCGTCACCCAAAGGATCCGAATTCAAGATCCTCGTCCTCATTTTCAAGGCTATTCACGGCCTTGCGCCCGCCTATCTCTGACCTACTGTCTCCCTATCAGCCGCCCGCACCCTCCGTTCAGCAGACTCAGGCCTGCTCCGCGTCCACCGCCCTAACTCCCCAACCATCGGAGGCCGGGCTTTCAGCCTCTCTGCTCCCACACTGTGGAACTCCATCCCGCAGCCCCTCCCCCTCGCTTCCTCCCTTTCCTCCTTCAAGGCCGGTCTCAAGACCTTCCTCTTCGACCGCGCCTTTGGCTGCCCTCGTAACTCTTCCCCCTCTCCCACTCTCCTTCCCCTTCCCCCTACCCCGACCCTCCCAACCCACTTGGGGTCCCGACCTTACTGTTCAGCGCTTTGGGACGTCCTCCCGACGTGAAAGGCGCTATATAAGTGCGATGTTGCTGTTGTTGTTTGTGTGTGTGTGTGTGTGTGTGTGTGTGTGTGTGTGTGTGTGTACAGTATATTTATTTAGCTGCACAAGATATGGAGAAAGATACTGCATTCATCATTGCCAAATTGCGGCACTTCCCCCACCCCCTCCGCCCCCTGAGAATAAATGTTTTTAAACATGACCTTTAATAAACAGCTCTCGGTAAACAAAATAAATATGAACACAATCAAAAATACTGTCGGTGGTTAGGAATTACTCGTAAAAATCTGTTTAAAAAGTACGCATCAGACTGAGGCTGATAAGCTTGTTGAACAGGCCAGCCATGGAAAGTTGGGCAAATATTCTGTGTGGCTTTACTGTGTGTGGGGACACACAATGTAGCCTTGAGATATCAACAGTCTATTAGTGGTCAAGTAATAAGAAATGATATATAGTATTTGCGTAAAACTGGTTTTCTGCTGCCAAATAACACAAAGCTCTTTCCTGAACCTCTTGCATGTGTAAGAGTTCGCTTGTTTTTTCCTGTAAACCCAAATAAAAATCCGAATTTAAAAAAAGAAATACTTTATAGTGGTACTGATTTAAGAAATCTTACACGGATTTGTGTGTTGCCAAACAACAATTTCAAAACACGCTGAAAGAATAATCCATCAACTGTTTTAAGAAGAGTTTCCCCGCCCTCCCCCACACAATGTTTTGGCATTTTTCTGCAAAGTACTCTTAAAAAATGCAAGTTCTTATGAAAGAAACAGATTGATTGTTGCTATTTAAAGCGAGAAATATCAGAAGGGAGTTGTTGTGTGCGCTGTTCCACTTCAGAAACGGCCTTGACATTCAGTGTTTTGTGTTGTCAATACACTTCAAACACTAACACAGCTTTGCTGATATGAATCTTTTGCTGATGTAAAACTATGTAGGCACAGAGCGATAACCTTTCCTGGTGAGATTGTACTATCGGATTGAGGTTTGCAATTTCCATGTGTCGGTGGCATGTTTAATAATAATAATTATAATAATCCTCGCATTTGATATCGCTACCACTTTATCAAGTCTTTGAGTGGAGCTCCTGCAGCTCAGTGGTTAGAGCACTCGCCTTACAAACCTGTGTTCGAATCCAGCCAGATCAGGTCAAAACCTTGGGCAAGTTTCCTTACTCCACACACCTAGTAATAATAATCCGTCCCAAAAAAACACAATAACAAAAATTGGTCATTTTCAATCCACGACTGTTGTTGGGACGCTGCTGTGCGCAATTGGCTGCTGCGTTTCGCCCACAAAAATTATTGTTATGTCTCAAAACGCTTCACATGATTTATAGGTATGTATTACCTTCCGCAAAAGCGACTGACAACCAGGTTCCTACTTACTGCTGGGTAAACAGAGAGAGAGAGAAAGAGAGTGTGTGTGTGTGTGTGTGTGTGTGGAGTAAGCAAACTTGCCTAAGGTTTTTGCTGTATATCTATTATTCAGAGTAACTGCAGAACTGTGTCTTGTTCATATCCAAAACATTACAGGTTGAGCCTTTAATGCAACCATATGTCTTCCACGAAGACAATTTAAATATGAACAGGTCTCGCCAGCTGCCTGCTATGTTTGTTTGATGTGTTGATGACTGCTTGAAAATTCTAAACAACCCCTCAAAGACCTTACTGAGTCCTGACAGCTATATGTGTGTGACATCTCACAGCTATCGAGGAAACTTGCTGGAGGCTATTGGAGGAACGTGTTGAGAACTGTGTTTGCTCAATCCCCCGAGTTAACTTGTGATCCCATGTATTCAGAGGAGAAACTCCACATGTACAGTATTGATTTGGACACTCAATCCATGACTGTTTTGTGGGATATTTACTCCACTCGCATGATAATAATAATCCCTTTAAATAAATTTTCAATCCACCACTGTTTGTGGGGACGCTGCTGTGCGCAATTGGCTGCCGCGTTACACCCACATATGTACAGTCAATTTACTTTACAGCATATTCTGTGAAGTGCTTTGAGACACCGAGAAGACATGATACAGCTGCTGTATCAAGCGCATTGATATTATTATTATTATTATTGCAGAGCTGGCACTGCACTGCTCCCTGTCCAGCAATAATAATAATGATAATCCTTGCATTTGATAAAGCGCTTTTCACATCTTATCATCATCTCAAAGCGTTTCACAGAATATACTGTAAAGTGAATTGACTGTATATTTGTGGGCGAAATGCAGCAGCCAATTGCGCACAGCAGCGTCCCCACAAACAGTCCTGGTTTGAAATGACCAGTTTTATTATTGTGTTTTTTTTGGAGGGATTATTAGTAGGTGTGTGTGTGTGGTGTGTGGTGTGTGGTGTGTGTGTGTGAAGAAACTTGCCCAAGGTTTTGCCCTGACCTGCCTGGAGTCAAACACAGGTCTGACACTTTTAAAGTGAGTGCTCTACACCACTGAGCGACAGGAGCTTGCTTTATAGCAAGTTCATTATGGATCATATATCGTAGCTTTATACTTTGGGTCCTCATTTCCTCGTCGTGTGATTGAAGGGGGAAAATTGCCTTGAGCCAGGAAAACAGTGATAATCTCTGGATCCATTACAGTTTCAGGAGAATCTGCCGTGACACTGTCAAATTAGAGCAAAACATTTTGAATGTGTAACAAAGGAGAGAGAAAGGTTTAGCACAGTGTGCCGTGCTAATAACTCCATCATGCTGCCTGAAGATTACTAAATTAGATAATTACACCCAAACAAATGACATAAATTCCTCGTGTAGAGTCCTGTAGCTCAGGGGTTAGAACACTCGCCTCTCAAGCGAGTGGACATGGTTTCGACTCCCAGGCGGGACGGGACGGGACAGGACGGGGTGGGGAAGGGCAAAACATTGGACAAGTCTCCTTACTCCACACACACACACACACACACACATCCAAGCACATCTCTGTTTACCTGGCAGTAAGTAAGAACCCGCTTGTTAGTCAACTGGGGGAATCACTTGTCTAAGGGTAATAATCCCTGTCTTTTTTTTAAAAAAGGCAAATTCGACAATGAGATGGAGTTCCAGAGACTTGGGGGGTGGGGGGGGGGGGGGTGAGGGGTGGGGTTAGAGAGGCTGAAGGCTCGATCGCTGATGGTGGGCAGGCAGGACTTATCCTCAGCCATTATCGAGTTCCCATGCTTTTTTTTGAGATTCTGAAACGATGTGCAGTGACCTAGGACCTGCCGAACACAGTGTGCTGCTCCCCACAATTCAATCATGCACTGACTCCTAATCTTTAATTAAGTGTGTGTCTAGCTTTTCACATCTTATCGACGCCTCAAAGCGCTTCACAGAATATACTGTAAAGTGAATTGACTGTATATTTGTGGGCGAAACGCGGCAGCCAATGGCACACAGCAGCGTCCCCACAAACAGTCGTGGATTGAAATGACCAAGTTTTATTATTGAGGGTTTTTTTGGGGGACTCTGTCTCTCTCTCTCACACTCTCTCTCTCTCCCTCCCCCACCCAGTTTCTCTTCAGTAGTTTCCTAGTAACAGGAGAGAAAACTAAATACTTTGAGATGAGCACACAGCAGAACAAGAGGCTGCAGGTTCATGTCTGTGAAGGACAGGTTAAGAGCAAATACTACAGAGTATTTTAGTCAAATGTTAGGATCATCTGCAGCTGGAGTTGGTTTTATCTGCAAGGTTGTTTGAGGCCAGGATACCTGAGAAATTAAAAGTGAAATGACTTGCTGCTGATAAGGCGAAAACTATTTTGGAAGGATGAGACAAATGTCCGCCCACAAAATACACAGTCATTCCACTTTTCATTATATTCTGAAAAGCGTTTTGCTTTGAGACATCTCAACGACGTGATAAGGCGCTATAATGTGATAAAGCTCCCGGAGATGCCACCCTGCGCGAAGGGCGCGATATAAGTGCAAGTTGTTTTCGGTGTAAATCTAACATAAAGAATTATTATACTCATAAAGGGCCTTCTTCATTGGAACCTCTCATAATCTGCGATCCAGTTAATCTACTCATCTTTTCCCATCACCTGCCCAAAGGCTCCCTATTCTGGTGGTACATGTCTAAATTTCACACATATTAAGGAAAGGAGTTTAGGAATCACTAGTATCCAGCTATACTGTGTGCCATTATCATGTCTGTGTACTAAATTGCTGTGAATGTATAGGTACCATTGCGAGTTCTTCATGTATACACTACAGTAATAATAATCCTTGCATTTGATATAGCACCTTTCAGATCTTCTAGACAGTGTCTCAAAGCGCTTCACAGAATATACTATAAAGTGAATTGACTGTATATATTTGTTGGCGAAATGTGGCAGCCAATTGTGGACAGCAGCGTCCCCACAAACAGCCATTGGTTGAAATGAGTAATTTTATTATTGTCTTTTTTCGGAGGGATTATTATTATTATTATTAGATTATTATTAGGCGGGCACGCGGGCGCCTAATAATAATTTTATTATTATTATTAGTGTGTGTGTGTGTGTGTGTGTGGAGTAACAAATTGACTGTATATTTGTGGGCCCAAGGTTTGGCCCTGTCCTGCCTGGATTCAAACACAGGTCTCACACATGTAAGGCGAGTACTGTAACCACAGGACTCATACTTTAACACTTCCTTATCACTCATACTTTAACAGTTCCTTAATTCCCTTCCTGTTAAATCCCTCTCACTCTGTCAAAATCAAATCCTTCTCCTCTGGACTTTAATACTTACATTTGAATTTAACAAGATCAACAACAAATGACATTTACACAGCGACAGCCTTTCACATCGGGAGGACATCCCAGGGCTGGATAGTCAGGAATTTGGACCCGAGCTGGGGGTTGAGATCAGAGGGGGGTGGAGGGCAGGGGGGGGGGGGGGGGTAAGAGGGTGACCGAAGATGCGAAGAGGAGATTTTTGAGACGGGCCTTGAGATGGGCAGAACACAGTTGTTCTTCTTTTCCTCTGTAGATAAAGTTGTTTTCAAATCTGCACGGAATACTGGACACTCTGTTCTGAACTGATAGCTCTGTTGCTCTCCTTAAGGATAAACTTCACACTTGAAGTAATTCAAGGTAACTATGGATCCTCATGTTTACTTGGAGTTAAGTTCAAAAAAAGATGTGAGAAAGTCTCAATATAATCTCAAGTAAAAAGAACACATTATTCCTTGATAAAATGTTATCTTTTGCCTTTTTATCCACTAGTTCTCTTTTAACCTTGGGTTTTCTATTTATATCCCACTAGACCAAATTTGTCTTCAAAATTAAGCTAACTGCTCACTAATTAACTAGCATGTCCTTAGAAAGGTAACTTTTATGTGGGAATATTGAGATGTCTGGAGGAATAAAAGTTTAGAAGCGACACATGGTATGGTTGGCAAAGCTTAAAACTTCAACACTTCCAGCTATTCCTAATACTTCCAGATATTTCCAGTGGGAAATATCACATCAATAAAATGTTAGAATTAATAATAATTCTGTGCGCTGTCACATTTCAAAACTTCTTCCGTCGAATGAATCGATCAGATTGCCTACCCACCGCCCCACCCCCCAGTCTTTATGGGATGTTCACTGGAATAAAATATAATAATATATTATCATCATTATGTGGAGATCTGCCCATACAATGTGTATGTGATTTGAATTTGAATCTAATCCAATCCAGATGGATTCAAGTGCTTTCTCTGTCAGTTATATAACTGAGAAATTTGTGCATTCAGCCACCCTGCCCTGCACAGCGCAGAGATGTTAATCACAACTGCCTGGAGAGTTTAGATATCTTGTTTAGTTGGGAGGCGGGGAGCAAATTCATATGCAACTGTAGCTGTTGTTTATGAATAATAATAATAATCCTTGCATGTGATATAGCGCTTTTCACATCTTATCGACGTCTCAAAGCGCTTCACAGAATATACTGTAAAGTAAATTGACTATATATTTGTGGGCGAATCGCGGCAGCCAATTGCACACAGCAGTGTCCCACACACAGTCGTGGATTTAAATGACCAATTTTATTATTGTGGTTTTTTTTTTGGAGGGATTATTATTAGGCTTGTGGAGTAAGGAAACTTGCCCAAGGTTTCGCCCTGACCTGCCTGGATTCAAACACAGGTCTCCCCAGCTTGGTCTCCCCAGCTTGCAAGACAAGTGCTCTAACCACTGAGCCACAGGAGCTCCAAAGCGCTTTGAGACACAGTCTAGGAGATGTGAAAAGCGTTATATCAAATGCAAGGCTTATTATTATTATTACTATTATATATGGAATGTGAACCCGATAGCTACTGCGATGGTCTGTTTGAGTGTGTGTGTCCTTCACTCTGGATTATGCTAAAATAAACAAGGGCTGCAAAATGTACATGCTCCAGTTGTACTATTAACTATGACAAATGTCTTGTTGACACTCACACAAAATTGATTTGCGCCTTGGAAAAATGATTTTACCCTTTGTTACTTCAGAGGCTGTGTCTGTGTATGTATTTCTGTGTGTGTGTGTTTTGTACAGTGTTTGCATTTCACACATCATGACTTTGTGTGTCAAGGACAAAGTTTTTTGGGGGTGGAAGAAAAACTTTTTTTAAGAGAATTTTATGTACAGTAAAGTCAGTGGCTTCTTGGGTTCAAATCACATGTTCTGGTGTTCAAAGCATCCCATTGTCAGCGTCTTCTCCGTGCCATGATATAAATAGGGATTATTTTATAAGGCAAGAATAATTGATTTGTCAGGTATTGTATTCGAATGGGTGTGGGGCCTGGCCCTGTTCTTTCAATGTCAGCCTTTTTTTTATATATAAAAAGTTATACGATATTTTACCTGGGGGGTATATCTCTGAATTGCCTTTATTATCAAATGTCTGATTCACAGTGGCACACAACTTTTATTTCTCAGTTTCCAGTTTCATTGGCAGAAATCCACATTGTTTTCCCCTTAGCAAGCTGTACCACAGCTAAGTACTCAGCCTCTTAAGATCTTTTACTGTTTCATTTCATTCACTAAAAAAGTACAGACATTTCCGCCATCATTTTCTGGCTACTTAATTTCAATGAGGAGTCCTGTAGCTCAATGGTTAGAGCAGCTCGCCTTGCCTCACAAGTGAGAGGACCTGGGTTCAATTCCCGGTTGGAGTGAAACCTTAGGCAAGTTCCCTTTCTCCACACATCTCTATTTACTTTGCGGCGGTGCGGGGTGGGGGTGGGGGGTGGGGGGTGGGGGGTGGGGGGATGGAACAGGAATGCGTTTGTTAGTCTGGGGGGTAATAATCCCTTCAAAGCAATAAAAATGATAATAATCTGGTCACCCAATCCACCACAGTCTGCCGACCCATGACTGTTTCTGCGCAATTGGCTGCCGCATTTCACCCCCCAAAAAATATACAACAGTCGCTTCACTTTACAGAATTTCCTGTGAAGTGCTCTGAGATGCCTCACAGACGTGATAAACTCTACAGTCTCCCGACAGCACAAACAAAACAGGAAAGGAGCAGTGCCTGGCAGGAGATAATCCCCTCAATTCTGTCTCTCACGCAACAATCCTCTTGTTGTCAAGTGTCCAATTCCTACCCACCCTCTTCCCTGAGGCCAAAACAAACAGAACCAAATAAACAATCCCGGCCAATCCTGGGAAAACAAGATACTTTGGAAAAAAAATCCCAAAGCAGCATTATCACGTCGCTGAGACGTCTCAAAAGTGCTACACAAAATACATCGTGAAGTGATTTGATTTCCTATTTTGCGCACAGCAGCATCTCCCCCCACACATAAACAGCCGTGGGGCGAGCAACCAAATTATTATGACAGTATTTTATTTTTGGAGGGATTATTATTAGTACAGTAACAAGCACTGACTAACAACCAGGTTCCTAATTACCGCTAGGTAAACAGCCATGAGTAACCACTAAACCACAGCACTCTGAGTTAGAGGTATACCCTGCTACATCACTGCTATCCTGTACCTGACCTGGCATTGTTCTCTAGTCATCTGTGTGGACTTCTGCTAAACCTGGAGCTCCTGTAGTTCAGTGGTTAGAGCAGTCGCCTTACAAGCGTGAGTCCTGTGTTCGAATCCAGGCAGATCAGGGTGAAACCTCGGGCAAGTTTCATTACTCCACACACACACCCACACACCTAATAATAATCCCTCAAAAAAACACAATAATAAAATTTGTTCACTTCAATCCATAATTCTTTGTGGGGACGCTGCGGTGCACAATTGGCTGCTGCGTTTCACCCACAAATATACAGTCAATTCACTTTACAGTATATTCTGTGAGGTGCTTTGAGACGTTGATAAGATGTGAAAAACGTTATATCAGATGCAAGGATTATTAGGATTATTATATTATAAAAACCGGTGAATGCTATTTGCATATTCAGTATCAAGTGAGAGGCTCAAACCTTTTGCAGCATTATGTATGTATATAAATGGTGTCATCAAAACAAGGAGGCTTATTTTGTTATGTTATTTATCTCCCTCCATTTGCCAATTGCTTTCCTGCAAAGGTGATAAAATATGTATGAATAAACCGGTTCATACCTTGTCATCATTAATTTACTCTCTCCCCGGGGGTTTCAATAATATTGAATAAGTAAACAGTTACAATAATATTTAGTGCTGGGAATTCAAATTTATGCCAAGCCCTAGGTTCATAGAGTCTGCCAAATGTACAAATCTGTACATTTATTGAACCCTATTTAATGCCCGGTGCATGGAGCAGATCGATTTGTAGGTACAACAAGGTACTTACAAGTGTTTGCGTCAGACTAAAACAACAACAACAACAGCAACAACAAAGGAGGAGTTGCCGATGGGTCCATCGAAGAGGAGGGTCTTGGGACGAGACTTGAAGGAAGCAGGGAGGGGGTGAGGAGGGACTTCGGGATGGAGTTCCAGAGGTTGGGGGCAGAGTGGCTGAAGGCTCGCCCGCCAATGGTTGGGTGGGTTGGGGGACGTGAGGCAATATCCCCCCCCACCCCCCCACACACACAGAGAGGCCATGAAAAACAAGCCAAATATCCAAAATGTGACCAATTCTACCTAGAGAAGACACCTCCAGGAACAATTCTCTTCTCTTTTCACATACTCTTGAGGCATTGGATCTTTAACTCTCTGTTTCACCAGGCAGACAGGACCTCGGTTTAATATCTCACCTGAGTAGCAACACGCCTGACCTCCTCTCTCCCCAACACAGCACCCATTGCCTTTGCTCCTCCGCTTCTGGTCTTTTCCTTGTCCCCCAAATCCTCCGATCCACTACCGGCGGCCATGCCTTCAACCCCTCCCCCTGGCTCGGGATCCGTCATTGTGAAGCGCTCTGAGACGCCGTGCGAGGTGGAGTTATTGTTGTTCACATTAAAATACACGCCCCCATTACTATCATTCAGTCTATTATCTCGGTACGTCTACTCTCTGTCTTGGCGATTACTGGCCCCCAAAGCTGAGGATAACCGGTTGTGTTAATATGCATGAATCAGTTTTGGAAATTCCAAATCTAACTGCAATCAAACACTGAAACCCAGACGGTTTGTGCCGATATTTTAATAATACATTTTTACACTTTCCTCGAGAGAAATGCCAAACCCTGTTCCGTCTGAATTGACTGGATTTACTCTGGAAAAGAAAATAAGCCAAATATCCAAAATATTCAGCACCCATCCCCACATCTACACTGCAATAATATTAAATAATAACAAAACATGGATTGAGTGACCAAATTATTATTTTTATTTTTATTTTCTTTTAAGGTATTTTTATCCCCAGAAAAGTGACCCCGCCAATCGGCTAACAAGTTTGTTCCTGCTTACTGCCTAGGGTACACATGTGGAGTAAGGAAACTTGCTCAACGTTTCGCCCTGTGCCGGGGAATCAAACCCGAGTCCTCTCGCTTGTGAAGGCGAGCGCTCTAACCACTGAGCTACAGGACACTCGACAGTGTCTAAATAATGTGAATGCTGACTGAGTACTAATTTACCATCTGCGTGTACCCTATTCCGCCATGCAGATTAAAAGCTCAATGTTCCTTGTTCCAGAATGCACAGATATGTTTGGGGCAATCTAATAGATAAGGTGATGCTCGCAACTACTTAACTCTGTGCCTGCCAAACTCCAGCTGTTGTCGACAATTAGTAAAAAAAATCTGGTGAACATTTAGTGAAAATTACATCCACTGATCAAACTGTGTTTGCATTTATTTATACAGATGTCTTTCGTCTGTCTCTCTCTGTTTAAACGCCCACCCGCTCACCCAAATATATACATACAAACACACCCCCACGGCCTCACACACACACCCACACCAACACGCACCCCACACCAACACGCACCCACACACACCAGCTTTAACATAAAAAAGTGGAAACATGATACCAATATTGAAGATTACACTTTCAATTGTGTTAAAATAATATTAGAATCTTTCTGGATTACATAATGAGTCTATTTTTTTTTATCAGAAATCATTTCTACCACTTTCTCTGATGTATGTAAGGGGAATATTCTTTGTACTGTGAACTTAGCAAGACCTAAATACTATTTGTGATATCAAAAGGGAATTGTGTGGTGTAAATTAGCCTATGCATAACCTGTTTTAATTCTGGGTTAGACGAGGAGACTCTACAACTAGAACTTCCTGATTAGCAGCAGAGGTTTCAGATTGTCTGTTTCCTTTTTTAGCCATCAGGGAATCTTATTTTGTTCTTGTTGTCTTCGAACTATCAACAAGAAGCGTCAGAATTTCTTCTCAAGGGCAAAGGAGGAGCTAGATAGTGAATGCCATTGGCTGATGATTTATTCTGTCCTTCCTGTGATCACATCTTTTTTTTAATTACTTTTGGGGTAGCATAAGATTCACTTGGTTCCTTCCTGCAGTTGTAGTATTGCGGTTTGACAAACAGCCTCTGTGCGATGACAAAAGAATCGTGTGTTATTGAGTCCGCGCAAGGAACCTTGTTAAGAGTTACCATCAATAACGCAACATAGGTTAGTCTTTCACGCCTGGTCGATGGTTACGCTACCTTGTGAAGTACAGACATGAACCTGTCTGCCCGGCGAGTCACACTGCCTGCCATAACTCCTCTGGAGCTGCAGAAACGGGTAAGGTAACCTCCTAGTTTATTTAGAATATGTTCAAAAAAAAACTTACGCGGAGAGATAACAACATCTTTGAACTGTTTTTGAACTTTATTTTAAAAGTCTTTTTAAAAGACGAGGATGTTTTCAGATGGTGTAAACTCAATAGAGCAAATTAGTGTTTGATTATTATATTATAATTGTTATATATTCATGTATTATTATACAATTATTATATTACAATTAGTAGTTATTACAGTCAGTGTTTTTTATACATATGATCTATAAGTGCTGCCTAATGAGAAAGTACCAGCAAATACTATTTGGTAGCATTAACTGTGTGATAAGTTATATGTTTATAGTCTTAATTGTCACTCGAAAATAATGCATTCTCTTTAAAAACAGATCATCGATAGCAACCAGGAATGATAGTACAGTACAGTAGATAGTTGAGATCAGGACCTTTTTGATTCTATTTCTAAAGATTGGCAAAGCAGGACTGTCCTGACGTGAAAGGCGCTTAACAAATTACATTTTGTAGTTGTTGTACATTTGAAGCAAATGATCCGCTTATAATTTGGAATGGACAGTTGTTTAAATTGGATTTTGCTCTCTCTCCCCTACCCCAGTGCTAGCCACATTGATTACTGCCTGTCATCATCGATCCACCACCACATTAACTACTATAATGTGGCAGGTTAACATAAGAACATGAAGATGCTTATCAAACTAAAAGGAGTTATCACATGATACGCTAAATGTAATGGATCCCAAACTCCCTTATTTCCAAAAGTAATTGAAGCCATAATAATAATAATAATCCTTCCATTTGATACAGTGCTTTTCACATCTTCTAGACTGTGTCTCAAAGCGCTTCACAGAATAAACTGTAAACTGAATTGACTGTATATTTGTGGGCGAATCGAGGCAGCGCACAGCAGCGTCCCCACAAACAGTCGTGGATTGAAATTACCAATTTATTTTTTTGGGGGGTGAGATTATTATTAGGCGTGAGTGTGTGTGGAGTAAGGAAACTTGCCCAAAGGTTTCGTCCTGACCTGGAATTGAACCCAGGTCTCTCACTTGTAAGGCGAGTGCTCTAACCACTGAGCTACAGGACTCCATATGGAAAAACGGTTGAGAGAAAAGTCAAGCCAGGACGATAATGAGAAATAAAACTCAGAGGTGTCTGGAGCTGAACATGTCCTTAGTAGAATTAACAACAAAAACAAATGACAATCACGCAGCGCCTTTCACATCAGGAGGATGTCCCAAAGTGCTGGACAGTCAGGTATTGGAACCTGCCAATACAAGCAATCCTCTTGCAAGGACACGGAGAGAGAGAGAGAGAGCGGGGGAGTGGGACTAGTTGGCAGCTCTTCCAAAGAGCTGGCATAAGTGTGATGGGCCAAATGGCCTCCTTTTGTGCTGTGAGATTCTATGATTCTATAAAGCAAACAACATCAACAACAAAATTATATTTATAATAATATTAATAATAACCCTTGCATTTTGATATAGCGCTTTTCATATCTTATCAATGTCTCAAAGCGCTTCACAGACGATACTGTAAAGTGAATTGACTGTATATTTGTGGGTGAAACGCAGCAGCCAATTGCGCACAGCAGCATCCCCACAAACAGGCATGGATTGAAAATGACCAATTGTTTCTATTATTGTGGTTTTTTGGAGGGATTATTATTAGGCGTGTGTGTATGTGGAGTAAGGAAACTTGCCCAAGGTTTCGCCCTGACCTGCCTGGATTTGAACACAGGTCTCACAAGCCTTACAAGCGTAAGGCTTGTGCTCTAACCCCTGAGCCACAGGAGCTCCACATTAATACAGCGTCTTTCACGTCAGGAGGACTTCCTAAGGTGCTGAAACAGGATTGTTGTTGGGTGGACGGAGGTATAGGTGGAAACAAACATAATAAAACTGAAACCAAAATGAACACAATCTCCAGGTGACACAATAATTTGGTGTGGCTGAACACACAGAGAAAGAGAGAGAGAGAGAGAGAGAAAGAGAGAGGGTGGGGTGGGGGGGGAATGTGTCTGTGGAGAAAAGAAAGCCAATGGTGCAGACATATTATGCAGACTTTCCGTTGTTGGCTGTGAGTTCTATGGAGGGAGTTTATTCCACAGGTTGAATGGCATTTTGGTTTTCCGAGCTGCCTAGTGCTTCTAAGCTAACTAATGTTTCTAAGTACCCAATTCTTACAGTAAGCCAACCATTTGAAATTGAAATGGACTCAATTTTTCCAATTGATTTGAAGGAGTAAATCTTTCCATTTATCTCTCTACCAGTCCTCTGTTATAAATGTTATAATTCCTGTGCTAGGCATAGGTTCCAGCTTCTAAAATGTGAAGAAAATTAGGTTTAATAGAGATTTCGTTTTGCCTCCTTGCAATCTGAGAGCCATCAGACGGTTCAGATCATCACCAGAGTGTGCTCTGGGGAGAGTTTGACATTCACAGCAAAGTAAATAACTTTTAACAAGGGAGGAGTTCAAGAGCCACAAGAGACTTTTCAAGTTTCCTCTTACTGCCATTGGTGATAAATGTCTGGATAATTAAATGTCTTTGTGCTAGCGCAGCACAGAAACTTTAAAACAATCACTGAAGCTCATGCTGAAGATTTCTGCTTGTCATGTCTAGCAAATCAAATTTCCTGAAAATAAAAAATATACAGTATATAACGTCTTACATAAAAATGCTGTCCTTATCGTATATGCGTTTGATACGATTATTGCGGCCAAAGTATTCTTGAGAACAAACCAATTTGACATTGGAAACCAGAGTTTATGTAAAAAAGGATAATGCATACTAAGCTGTGTGCTTTTGAATAGTAGACTGATCTATTAGGTCTGTTAACAAGGAAATGCCAAAGTTTTAGATGCAAATGTTAGAAATTAGTACGATTATCCAGTCTTCACATGGTTTCTGTCCTGTTTATTTTTGTTATGAAGTGTTGTGTTAGCCAAGAGTTGGAAGCAAACTTGTTCACACAAATGATGTACAGTATTATTATTTCATTGCAATGAATATTAAGTATTATTGCTGGGGGTGTGTGGGGGGATATTAAGGGGAAAAACAGCTAAAGACACAATTATCTGCTGGCTGCCGTTGGCATTCTTGAAACTTAACATTTGCTGAGAAAAAAATGCTTGTAAACGAAAAGGTTGTATAAATCTACAGACCCTCTTCACAACTTAAGACGTTTTTAGTGCACATCAACATTTATCATACGCACTTTCAGGTCAACATCATTGGACAGGAAATGAAACTGGAACTCGCGTCTTCCACAGTCGCACAGATACAGATACGTTACAGATGTCATTTTAGTTTTGCATTTTGGAGAATTGTTTTTGATGTGATAATCTCTATAAAAAATGTTGGGGATTTTTTTGTTGAAAAAAAAACTTCAATTATCTTTGCAAAGAATCTTAGAAAACATCCCCCCTCCTCCCCCCAAAAACCCGCTAACTACTAGGAGGAAATGATTTTTAATCCAAATTACTGCTGATCTTTATAACCTCTTAAAGCTTGTTATTAAAGCTATACAAACAAGGGGCCTCCAATAGTAAGTTGCCTTAAATATGACACATATTCCTGATGTTACACTTGTGTACTACAAATTCTATTGGCAGTGAATCGTTTAATGTTTTATTATATTAATACTGTAAATGATATCAGGCTACTAAATATCAATGCTAAATAGCCGACTTTGTGCAAGCAAAGTCTCTCTAGTAAGTACACTAACATATTAGTACCAGTGTGTGCATTTTCTTTTTTTTCGTTGTTGTAACATTCGGACTAGTAACGTCTCTTTTATGTACTGGTAATCAAATCTTTGTGGGAGTGTGTGTGTCTGGGAGCGTTGCATATCGTTGTAGGTATTGTGTGTTGGAACGAGCTATCCTTCTTCTGTTAACCTATTCCCAGCTCAGATGGTTATGGTTCAGTCGTTCATGGGGATGATTTCACTTTGGGCTCGGTTGGGTGAGACTAGATGCTCAACAACAACAACAAAATTACACTTGTATAGTGCCTTTCACGTCAGGAGGAAGTCAAGAAGCTCAGTGACAGAAAGACATCTCTCCGAGCCTAGCCTTCAAATCAACTTAGTAAGTTTTCATCAACAGAGTTTGAAGTATGTTCACTCCCCAAAAACATTCATTTTTTTAATTCAAAAAATGTAAAAACCTGTTTTGTAGAAAGGGCTTCTCACTATTGAATAATTCCTTACAAGCGTGTGAGACCTGTTTTCAAATCCAGACAGATCAGGGTGAAACCTTGGTTACGTTTCCTTACTCCCCACACTCACATGCCTAATAATAATCCATCCAAAAAAAACCTACAATAATAAAAATTGGTCATTTCAATGTACGACTGTTTGTGGGGACGCTGCTGTGCGCAACTGGCTGCCACGTGCCGCCCCCAAACAAACAGTCAATTCACTTTACAGTATATCCTGTGAAGCGCTTTGAGACGTCGATAAGATGTGAAAAGCACTATATCAAATGCAAGGATTATTATCATGATTATTATTATTCCAATTGTGTACATTGATTGATTTTAATCCTGATGGTCAAGGCAGCCGCCTTATTGGGATTTAAGAGGACAGTGGATGGGTGTGTAACAGGAAATATGTGAGGGTTTTTTGGGGTGGTGGTTGGGAGTGGGAGTGAGTAGTTGGGGGGGAAAGGCAGCTAAACTGGACTGAAAGAATTGCTCTTTCAGGAGCTGGATGACCTTTCTCCGTGTTGCCGAGTTCACTGCCCCATTACCACACTCTGACCACTGTGAGCATTCCCATGTTTGCTGTTCTCCATTTGGCTACTGCTGCACTCCAAGTCACACATGCTAAACCCTGCTGTGTTTGCTTGCGTTGGCAGAGCCCCTCCCACCCCCACTCCTCCCCTCACCATGACATGGCTGCCTCAGCTGGCAGTCCCTTTGCCAATTGCTGTGGTATCATTTCTGTACCTGTGTCTCTCCTGACGCACCCAAGTTTGTTTATTATTCCTCACCAGTTACTCTGGCTTCCCTGTACATTGGCCCCATGTTAGTTTCCCTCACACCTCTTCTGTTTGTTTATCTCATTCTGGTCCTTCCCTCCCCCCCACCCCCCCACCACCACCACGTCCTCTTCACAGTTAGATAGATTTCTCATTTGTAAAGGGATTAAGGGGTATGGGGATAAGGCAGGTAGCTGGAGTTAGAGTAGAATATCAGCCATGATTGAATGGCGGAGCAGGCTCGATGGGCTGAATGGCCTACTCCTGCTCCTATTTCTCATGTTCCTCTGTACTCTCATGCCTCCCTTTCTCTCCCAAGTAAAAGAATGGACTTTACATGGACTTTCAAAAGGCATTTGACAAAGTGCCACATGAGAGACTTATTATGAAATTAAAGGCCCATGGCGTAAAAGGGACAGTGGCAGCGTGGATCCACAACTGGCTGCGAGACAGAAAGCAGAGAGTTGTAGTGAGCGGCTGTTTTTCAGATTGGAGGGAAGTGAGCAGTGGTGTGCCACAGGGATCGGTTTTGGGGACCATTGCTGTTTGTAATCTACATCAATGATCTGGACTTGGGTGTACGGAGTACAGTTTCCAAGTTTGCAGATGACACTAAGTTAGGGAGAATAGTAAACAGTGAGGAGGATAGTAGCCATCTGCAAGAGGATATAGACAAATTGGTAAAGTGGGCAGACACATGGCAGATGAAGTTTAATGCAGAGAAGTGTGAGGTGATGCATTTTGGGAGAAGAAATGAAGGGAGGCAATATAGGCTAGATAGTACAATTTTAAATGGTGTGAAGGAACAGAGAGACCTGGGGATTTGTGTTAGTGACTTGTTGAAGGTGGCAGGACAGGTAGACAAGGCTGTTAAGAAGGCATATGGGATACTAGGCTTTATAAATAGGGGTATAGAGTACAAAAGTCAGGAAGTGCTGACTAACCTCTGTAGGACTTTGGTGAGGCCTCAGCTGGAATACTGTGTTCAATTCTGGTCACCACACTACAGAAAGGATGTGAAGGCATTGGAAAGGGTGCAGCGAAGATTTACTAGGATGGTGCCAGGATTGAGGGACTTCAGCTATGAGGAGAGGCTAGATAGGCTAGGGTTATTCTCTCTGGAGCAGAGAAGATTGAGGGGAGACCTAATAGAGGTTTATAAGATCATGAGGGGTTTCGACAGGGCAAATAGAGAAAAACTATTTCCACTCGTGGGTGAATCTGTGACTCATGGTCACAGATTTAAAATAGTTTCAAGGCGCAGTAGAGGGGAGCTGAGGAGAAATTTTTTCACTCAGCGAGTTGTTCGAATCTGGAATGCATTGCCTGAAAAGGTGGTGGAGGCTGATTCGATAACAACTTTTAAAAGGGAATTAGATCTTTATTTAGGTAGAACGGGTCTATTAGGCTATGGGGAGCGGGCAGGGCAATGGGATTGAATCGCTCTTTTCAAAGAGCCGGCACAGACTAGATGGGCCGAATGGCCTCCTTTTGTGCCGTAAAATTCTATGAATCTATGAATCTATGAATGCTTGAGTCCTGACCCTTACCTCAACCACTGATGTATTCTTGTCATCTTACCAGCGAGCAATAAGGGGACAAGGTATCTGTAGAAAACAGTGCAAGTTGGGAATTTTAAACTCAAGCTTTGAGACATCTTGAAGACATGCGAAGGCGCTATATTATGTACTTGGATTATTATATCAGGAGGATGATGATTATTGTTATTATTATGATATCTCTTGACTCCTCATCACTGTGCGGTTGGTAGCTGGCATAAGTAAGTGTATTTTTTATGTCTGCAGTGTGTGCATCTGATCTGTGTGATTTCCACGCTAGTTTAGCGGTTCTGTGTCTGAAGGATTTATTTCTCTGGTTGCCCAAGGCTATAGATCCCGGCGGCGTGTTTCCCTTGTGGTCGAGGGAACACAGTCAAAGTTTGTGTTTGCTTTCCCAGAGTTTAGAGGCAGCATGAAGATTTGGGGGCTTCGGGTAACAACAACAACAACAAATTATACTTCCATAGCGCCCTTCACATCAGAAACATGTCTCAGAGTGCTGGACAATCAGAGGGTTTGGTGGGGGGACCTGAGCTGGGAGTTGGGATCAGAAAGAGTGGAGGGCAGAGGGGTGGGTGGGGGTAGGAGGGTAGCCAAAGGCGCGGTCAAACAGGAAGGTCCTTAGACAGGTCGCTGAGGAAGCCAGAAAGGGGAGGGGGTGAGGCGGAAGGATTGTGGGGTTCAGGTCCAGATTGTGGGAGCAGAGATGCTGAATAACTGAGCACCAATGGTGGGGCGAGTAGAGAGAAAGGAGACAAGAGGGAAAAAAAGCAAATGTATCAAAAAATATATAAATCCTTGTTCTAGATAGTTTAAAAGATGTTCACCAAATAGCATTGATGAGGGGATATTGATTGCAAAACAGTACAATCTGATATTGTTAATAAACTAAAGTCTATGTTTTGATGGCTCTCCGAGTTATTAAAGGTGGATTTTATTTTATATTATATATTTAAAAAAGTGTTTGATCCAACAGTATTCTTTCAAATTGCTGTTATAGCTCTCCCGAATCCCTATTGGAGTCTTAATAATCCTGAGCGTGTGATATGGAAGCAAATGGAGATCTTGCGGTTCTATCGTGGGTAATTCTACACTACACCTGGGTTTATTGCCAAACATGTTCCCACCCACCCTCTCCGCTGCTCATGTGAACTTTTCCACTGGCTGATAAATAAGTAATATGAGGAGTGGAGCTCTCAACCAGCCAAATACATCATTAGTGTGAGCGCTTGATTGAGAATCAAAGGAGCCACACACTGTTGCAAAAATCTATATATATATATTCCCCTGAATTATCTGTAGGGCCTTTATAACTTTTTAAAAATATATGACATAACTGCGACAAGAAGGCCAGGATTTTAAATTTGAAAATGGTTGGCGTTGGAGGTAGCGGATGTACTGTGCATTATATATGCTGATAGAATGTAAATTTATGCCCTTGGATCACATGCTCAGAGCCGCTAGTCTCAGTGTTTAGAGACTAGACATTCCTCCCACAGGGTGGAAGTGAAATCACTGCACAATTAATCTCAGGTACCTTCTAATAGCTGTGGGGGGTGGGTGGTGAGGAGCACAATTGGCTGCTGTGTTTAGCCCACAAATATATGGTCAATTCACGAGAAGTGTATTTTGAGATAAATCGCTGTATCAATTATAAGGATTGTTATTATTTTATATTGTTATAGATGAGCCAAAGGATCATCAGCTACCTGTGATTTTTTATATCATGTCTTTTCTTAAATATCCCTGTACCTCCAGTCTGCACTATATATTGTTATATTTCCTTATTAACCTGAACTGTTTCAAAGTTACTTAACAAGTAATGGTTGAGCAAAGGTGAGGATAGTCACTGTCTTTTGTTGGCAAACAGCACGCAAACATTTGCATCAGCAAAGTTATTGAAACAGTCATGGGATGAATTATTTATTAGTGCGGAGGATTGGGGATTGGTGTGGAGAGAAAGTGCCTTCACCTTTTCAGGTTATCTATCATTAACCAGAGGACACCAAATCAGACTTTGGTTTAATGTTTCATCCAAGAGAAAGCACATATGGCAATGTTACATGTTCTGCGTTAAAGTTCCATCTTAGACTATGACCTCAATCCCCCCTCAAATATGCGACTGTGATCACATACGTAATCAGTGCTTCTAAATGATCCAAACTGCTCTTTTATAACAAATACAAAACTCGTGGTTTTGTATTTGTTATAAAAATAATGCTTCAAATAAAAGTAAACGCAAGTTGAAAGGAAAATTTACATTTAATCTTATTCCATTTTTAACCAATTTAGGTGGTGGTGGTGGGGGGGGGGGGGGGGGGGGTGCGGTGGGGGGTTCATGGCGTGCTGATACAATGTGTGGATAGATGTCACCTGCTGTAATAATAATAATAATATTACTTATTGAATTTGATATGATAATAATCCTTACATTTGATATAATGCTTTACTACATCTTTGCAACGCCTTAAATCACTTCACAGAATACATTGTAAAGTTAATTGATTTTATATATGTGTACTGTATATATATATAGTGTGGGCAAAGTGTTAAGTCATTAAGATCTCCTAAAGACAGGTGTGGCGACACTCCAGGAAGGAGATTAGAGATTTGAAAGACAGTTGGGGAAAAGGTTAGGGAAAGGGATTGGGAGGAAGATGTCTGTATCTCCTTGGTTCTTTTCACCGTTGTTCTCCACCGTTTCACACCCTTCAGAGATTGAGGTAGAGGTGGCGAGCGAGTGTGATTGACAGATTCACGAGCTTCTCAAAGAACACAAAGACCAAAGTGCACACTCAGCAATTCCACCCCCTACTTGCCTCTTCCCCATGAGCATTACCTTGTATCTCTCACTCGCCTTTGAAGAATAGGAGTGAGAGTTTTCTAATTACTGCGGGCATCAGTTGCACTAAACTAAATATTTCAGCTATAATCAGATATAACAAGTTCTTTCTTTTGCATATTTTAATTCCGCTGAAACGCTCGAAACCAAGAGCGTTCAGCCTTCCCTTTTTCGGAGGGGGGTGGGGAGAGGTTGCATTTGAAACTGGCAGATCATGATTTGAAGTTGGATACACTTTTGTGCGGTGGCATTTCATAATTGAAGTGTCTGACTAAATTAAACTTAGTCAAAATCTATAAACGTTGTCTTACCACGCACCTCAGTTTCACTGGCTGAGAGAGGGGGGATTTTTTTTAAAATGCTGACATTTTTAAGACAGACTGAAGTACTTATTTAATCATCCCATGGCAGGGTTACTCCAGTTACGCTAATTAAAAACTTTTCAGGCAAAGATATGGGTATTGAAGTATTGTGTGTTTTTTGCACCTCATGACAAAATGAGCTCTGTTCTTCATGAAATGTGATAGCTCTGAGCTGTGGTTTGGCAGGAGCTGACATTGAAATGCACACTGGGACATTTGGAACGGAGCCTCTCTACATTTCCTGGATCATCTCCCCACAAGTGGAGTACATTTTAAGTGTAATAATGGACTAACGTTTTGGGGGATGCGTGTTGCGCGCCGTCTCGGAAACCCATTCATTCACTTCTTTATTTATTGGATGAAAATCCTCGCTGATGGCAGCATTTAGCTGCAGAAGATTTCCCCCCCCCCCGCCAAGTCCCCAACTTCCCACCTGTTTTTGGGTGTTCTATATGTCCGTGGTGAGTGGCTTCAATAGAAGATCATTTAATCCTGTTGAGCATGTGGTGGGGGGTGGGGGTGGTCATAACAGGTGCTTAACCCCACTCTAGCATAAATACTTTGACGTGATTTCATCCGTTCAGACCTGGCCTGGCCCCCTCCTTATCTGGTGGATGAAACTGGAGAAAGCCTCAAAAAAGCGAGTGCCTATTTAACATTGTCTGTGACTCCACCTCCCTTTCATTCTTTTCCCTCGTCCTCCCTTCAGGAAAGTCGCCCCCCCCCCCCCCGCCCCCATGTAAACATTACATTCATTACAGTCCTGTCTTCACAGTCGTTTTGCGAAGGAAGGCTCACACAGTTCATTATGTGGTAAGCATCCCCCCCCCCCCCCTCTGTAAGGCAATACGTTGGGAGGTGGATCACACATATAGTGGTTTCTTTCTCTCGAAGAGATATATAAATATGCGGCGAGGGCGGTGCTGTGCCTGTGCTGAGTTTGGGGAAAGGTGGGAGGCGATTGGGTAAGATTTCTGATGACAAGTAGCTGGAGAGAGTCAGGAAACTGCTATGAACAGACAGCACCATCACCTCATTTGAGCTCACTGCAATCGAGCTAAAGTTGATCCAGTGCATTCTGATGCGTAATCATTCCATGTTACCTGCGCGGGTGATTTTTCGCCATGCTCTGTACTCATTCCTACATTAATTGCCGAGCTAGTCAGAATATGGAACTCTGTTTGACACCATATCTGCTGGTAAGTACAGAAAAAACCCACTGCGAATAGCTTTTAGGAGCAGTGAAATCACAAGCTTAGGCTAAGGCTTTTAAAAGATTTAAAGTGGTATTTAAATGGTAGGGTTCCCTTTTTGTTGGTGGACTGCGTGTGTCCAGATTGCTTATTTTTGGCGGTGGGTGGAAGGAAGGTAGGTTTCTTATTTTATGAGTTTACCAAGAAAAATATTAACCCTGTACTTTGGCAAGAATTTTGTAATTGTTTGTATAATTTATTCAAAAGAAACACAATACTGGGATGTAAAAAATGTGTAGCCTTTCAAGTGCTACAATTGGCTGCCATGTTTCGCCCAGAAAATACACAGTCAATTCACGTTACAGTGTATTACAGCGAAGCGCTTTGAGACGCCTCGAAAACAGGATAAGATGCTGCATCAAATGCAAGGATTATTATTACGTAACTTTTTGGCGTGTGTGCTGCTGAATGCTTTTTTTTTCCATTCATGCCTATTTTTGTCCGTCCGTCCGTCCATCCATCTACCCACTTACCTACCTTTACCTACCTGTGATTATGATATACGACCACGATGAGCTGTGTGAAAGTGTACAGTCTATATGTTTTTTTCCTTCTCGTGCCTTTTATTATCCATCCAGGTAATTAAAGTGTTTAACGAGGATGACAGCAGCAGAGCCTTGGAGGTTCCAAGTGACATCACGGCCTGGGATGTTTGCCAATTGTTCATCCTGAAAAATCACTGTGTGAACGACAACAGCTGGACTCTCATTGAGCATCTCCCTCACATTGGGTTGGGTAAGGTTACAAACCGCGGGGCGTCACTCACTCACCCACCCACCACACCAGTCGCCGGTGTCCAGTGAAGCTGTTTTGCAGCAGTATTTGTGTGTGTGTGTTGATTTATCTCACTGTTTTTTTTCGATGGGCACAGCACAATCACTATCCTGCCTTTGAATGTATGTGTACAGTATCTCTACTGGCTGGCTTCCCTCCCCCGTCACCGAAAACAGATCAATTTCAAGATCCTGACACTCGTGTACAAATCCGCTCATTCCCCTGGCACCTACCTATCTCCCTCCCTCCCTTCCTCCCTTCCTCCCTCCCTCCCTTCCTTCCTTCCTTCCTTCCTTCCTTCCTTCCTTCCTTCCTTCCTTCCTTCCTTCCTTCCTTCCTTCCTTCCTTCCTTCCTTCCTTCCCTCCCTCCTCTCTCCCTCCCTCCCTCCTCTCTCCCTAATCCACCATCACCGCCCTCCTGCTTGTCCCTCGCCCCCCCTCCGCCCCACCATCAGAAGTCACGCTTTCAGCCACTACACCGCCAAACGCTGGAACACTCTCCCTCAATCCCTCCGCCTTGCCCGCCCCAACATCTCCCCCTTTTCAAGTCCCACCTGAAAACCTTCCTCTTTGGCAGTGCTTACAAAAGATAAATGTGTTGTAATGTGTTGCATTTTACACAGTTCTCAGCATGTGATGCACTGCATAGCTCGGCAATATCCACTGTTGGTTAACCTTTCATTAGAAGGAAAATGTACGATTTAAAATGTTAACTTCCAGAGCAACTGCAGCTAATCTGCACAGAAATGGTTTCTATACATTCCTCTTCAAACCTGAAACAGTACAGTATTTTTTTACCCAGCTTCCCCCACTAATAGACAGCTTAACCAGGGTTCAATTTTCATACAATTGGTGCCATATTTCAGAAAAAATTATCCATTTTCTAGCACCTCCCCACCTCTCCGACCTGCTTACCTACTAACCCACCACACACTACCTCAGCTCGACAGGCTCCGGCTTCCTCCTTGCTCCTCTGTTTTTCCAAATTGCCCCCCTTTCTCCTTCCCCCATCTTCAAGTCGAACCTAAAGACTTTCCTTTTCGACCCTGCCTTCTGTCACCTTCCCCAGGTTTGGTGTCACACTGTCAATCGCTCTGGGACCCTAGCCTACCTGAAGGGTGCTGTGTAAATGCAAGTTGTTGCTATCTCTTACTTTGTCAATAATCCCACATGCCATTTACAATAATGATGATAATAATGATCCTTGCATTTGATATAGTGTTTTGGGACATCTTCCCGACGTGAAAGGCACTGTATGCATGTAATTTTGTATTGTATTATTACATCTTCTAGACGTCTCAAAGCGCTTCACAGAATATACTGTAAAGTGAATTGACTGTATACTGTATATTGTGGGAGAGCGAAACGCGGCAGCCAATGGCACACAAATATTAGACCTTTCTAATTGGACCTGAATCTTGGCTGAAGGGGAGGGAGAGAGAGCTGGTGGGAGTGAGGGAAGCCAGCCCTTTGTGGGATAGAGGACACATTCCTAATTGTTTTGTTCCATTTATTTTCTATGGCATTATTTCATCTGTTGTGTACTTGAAAAGAGTCCAAGTTTTCTCTTATCTCCCATATTTTCGCCCTGACCTGCCGGGAATCGAACCCGGGTCTATCGCTGGCAGGTGCGAGTGCTCTAACCACTGAGCTACAGGACTCCAATATAATGGGAATGAACCCAAAGAACTGTCAATGTGATGGGCTCTTGTGTGCTTTGGTATGTTTTGTTTTCAACCATTTCCTCTTCTCTTGAATACTTGCTATTTAAAGAGTTTATCTATTTCATCAGTACTTTGACGCACAAATGCTCCTGTGACATTGATCAGTGGAATGCTCTGAGTGTTAGGTGTGCCACCAGCAATGATTCAACAACAACAAAGTTACATCTGTATAGCACCTCTCACATCAGGAGGATGTCCTAAGGCGCTGGACAGTTACTGCAGAGACGGGGAAAGGCAGAGCAAGTCATTGCTTGAATGTGGGGGGAGGAAAGACAGTTGAGGGTTGAACAAGACACCTAGGTTCCTGACTGGCTTGGTGAGGTTGAGTATGCAGCCATGGAGGTTGATGCTGCCAGCGCCTGATCCAAGAAGTAGCTGACGCGAGCCAATCAGTAGGGCCTCGGTCAATGATGAGAGCAGATTAACTGCAAAATGCCAGGGAGCCCTCGACGTGGATTAATATTGTTCTCCTTTTCAAGACACTGTGTGCAATTGACTGCCGCGTTTCGCCTACAAAACACGGTTTAATTCACTGTAGTCTCCCCTTCTGCCTCCAAAACTATCTGCCCCCTTTTCTTAAAAATCAAACTAACAGAGACAAACAGATGATTAACAACACTGAAGCTAAGAATCCTGTAGCTCAATGGTTAGAGCACTCGCCTTACAAGTGTGAGATCTATGTTTCAAATACGGGCAGGTCAGGGTGAAACCTTGCGCAAGTTTCCTTACTCCACATGCACACATGCACCTAATAATAATCCCTTAAAGTAAAATTGATAATTTCAATCCACGGTCGTTTGTGGAGACGCTACTGTGCAAAATTGGCTGCTGCGTTTTGCCCACAAATATATATAGTCAATTCACTTTACAGTATACTCTGTGAAGCGCTTTGAGACACAGTCTAGAAGACGTGAAAAGACACTATATCAAATACAAGGATTATTATTATTATTAAGTGCTTAACCAATATCCTGTGTGACGTGTTGCACAGAGAGGATCATAGAAGACCATGAGTCAGTGATCCAGTTGCAGTCGACTTGGGGAATGGACACAGATAGCAGGATATACTTCAGGAAAAACTACGCCAAATATGAATTCTTTAAAAACCCATCGGTAAGTTCGATGAGCTATTTTGACAGAGAAGCCAACTGGTTTGGTGGGTCAAGGGCATTTCCATCGCTTCTCCAGTTTCTATCATGTATCGAGTTGACAATCTCTCAATGGCCAATGGCAAACTGAAGCCAGTCATTTATCCACATAAAAAAGGGGGGTGGGGGGAGGGTGGGAACACAAAGCGGGACATTAATCTTTAGTGTTGCAAGGTTATGCCACAGCTTTCTGTTTCTAAGCTCACAGAAAGATGTCATTCCAACTGTGATCTAACTCAAATATTTCCACCAAAGGTGTATGGCACCCAAATCTGCGTAACGGCACTTCAAACTTTCTCTTGTAAATAGTAAAATGATTATTAGTATTCATTAATAAGTCGAAAGGTAATGCGTAAACTAGGGAACGGCGATGTATCGGTTTTTCGATTAAACCCGATATGATTTTCAGATCGGTATGCCGATATGGTGATTCTAAAAAAAACGTTATATCGAGAGATTCGATTTTAAAAATATACATCGTTATATTTTTAATATCGTTCCTCCTGGCAATATATCAATATTGTTGGTATTATCAGTGCATTGCGATCTTTTCCAGCTTACCTTGTCGCCGGCATTGCAACCTCCTAGACCTAGAGCATGGAATGCGCGTACATCCGATGCGCGCGCACACTTTACTGTGTATACTCGACGTGAGTCGTGACGTCTTAACAAAGTCGCATCGCTGAAAATTGCAGTTTGAAAATTTACCTTTCTCACCATGGGGAAAAGAAGCCCCGTATGGGACTACTTTGAAAACAATGCAGTCAGTAATGGTGTGTATAGATGTACAGTTTGCAAGGTCTTGGTTAAGACATCTGATTCGAGCACGAGCAACCTGCGACATCACATTAAGCAGCACCACCCCGCCCAGCACGCTGCCCTCAGAGCGAAATCATTGTCGATAACAGCAGGAAGTCGAACCAGCGCTTCGGAGAAAGCGACAGGTAGTGGGGCCAGTGCAGCTCAAACAATTCCTGCTTTATTTAAGAGGAGAACATTGTACCAGAGAGGGGACAAAAAGTGGCAAAGTATCACGAACGCTGTCACTTTTTGCATAGCAAAGGAGAGCTTGCCAATGGCGATTGTTGAGACGCTTGGGTTTAAGCAACTCCTAAACGAACTGGACCCCAGGTACAAACCACATAGCGAAGGACATTAATTCAGACTTCAGACTACATAAAAATAAGTGGCATTTTGTGGCTGTAAGTGTTATTTTTGTGTGTGAGAGAGTTAGAAGCCAGATTATCACTGCTTCTATGTGTGTGTCTAGTCAGACACACACAGCAGTGATAATCTGGCTTCTAACTCTAACAGTCAGACTGTCTGTCTCTCTCTTTTCTATTGTAATATATCTCATTTACACGTGGACATTACATGCTACTTTCAAGCAAGAAATGGAGGAGAATAAATCTCTAGATTTTGTTTTTGGTGTGTGTGTGTTCTATTTTGTGGTTAGAGATGGAGTGAGAGAAGGAGAGGGGGAAAGTTGGGAGAGAAGGAGAGAGGAAGAGAGGAGAGGGAGGGAGAGAATGCGAGGGGGAAAGGAGGGAGAGAAGGAGCGAGGGGAAAGGAGGGAGAGAAGGAGAGAGGCGAGGGAGGGAGGGGAGAAGGAGAGGGGGAAAGTTGGGAGAGAAGGAGAGAGGGGAGGGAGGGAGAGGGGGAAAGTTAGGAGAGAAGGAGAGAGGGTAGGGAGGGAGAGGGGGAAAGTTGGGAGAGAAGGAGAGAGGAAGAGAGGAGAGGGAGGGAGAGAGGGAGAGGGGGAAAGGAGGGAGAGTAGGAGCGAGGGGAAAGGAGGGAGAGAAGGAGAGAGGGGAGGGAGGGAGGGAGAGAAGGAGAGAGGGGAGGGAGGGAGGGAGAGAAGGAGAGGGGGAAAGGAGGGAGAGGAGACAGGGAGGAGGGAGAGGAGGGAGGGAGAGTGGAGGGGGAGGGAGAGAAGGAGAGGGGAAAGGAGGGAGAGAGGAGAGGAGGGAGAGAAGGAGAGGGGAAAGGAGGGAGAGAGGAGAGGAGGGAGAGAAGGAGAGGGGGAGGTAGGGAGCAAACAACATCGTATAATTCAACAGACCTTGACACCAACATTACAAACTTTCTGGGCCTAGAGCACGCATTTCGAAATGTGCGTGCACCGCGACTGCGCGCGCATCGTCAGTGCGGACGCACCGTCAATGCGCGCGCACCACGACTGAGCGCGCACCATAAATGCGCGCGCGCCATCAATGCGCGCGCACTTCGAATGCACGCGCATGCGCAGTATAAAAACTCGATAGATCGGTTTAAGCTGGTATGAGCAAACCGATATATCCATATCCGGAAAAATCCCATATCGCCGTTCCCTAGCGTAAACAAGTACTCCACAAATGTCTGTGTTGCAATAATACTGTATTCCTTCATGCAAAAAGGTATTTTAATATTTCTTTTTATCCTCAGCAGTTTTTTCCAGAACATATGATTTCCAGTTTCAGTGAAACAAACGGAAGTCTAAGTCATTCGCAACTCATTGAGGTACAGGAATGACTGCCCTTTCCAATACACCTCCCACATCGCTGCAAAATAAAATCACCTTGTTAGGATATATTGTGTTCAAATAAGTTTTTTGGGGTGAAAGAGAATTTAATTATTTAATAGATTCTAAGAGTTGAACATAGATTCATAGATTCATAGAATTTTACGGCACAAAAGGAGGCCATTCGGCCCATCTAGTCTGTGCCGGCTCTTTGAAAAGAGCGATTCAATCCCACTGCCCTGCCCGCTCCCCATAGCCTAATAGACCTGTTCTCCCTAAATAAAGATCTAATTCCCTTTTAAAAGTTGTTATCGAATCAGCCTCCACCACCTTTTCAGGCAATGCATTCCAGATTCGAACAACTCGCTGAGTGAAAACATTTCTCCTCAGCTCCCCTCTACTTCGCCTTGAAACTATTTTAAATCTGTGACCACGAGTCACAGATTCACCCACGAGTGGAAATAGTTTTTCTCTATTTGCCCTGTCGAAACCCCTCATGATCTTATAAACCTCTATATAGTAAAATGATTTGCCACAGAAGTTGCATGCAGTCGTGGTTTTCATGGATTCTTGTAACTAATAATTGTGATTCCGTCACCTTCCTAATTTACTCTTCGTTTTTATTTAACCGTTTGTACGTGTTTGTAATATTATTTTATTTCTAGGATTTTCTTAATTCGAGCACCTGTCCCGAGATTCACAGCTACCTTCACATGAGAGAGCCGGGAAAGAAAACATGGAAAAGATATTACTTTATCTTGAGAAGGTCTGGCTTGTATTTTTCCACGAAGGGAACATCGAAGGTGAGACTCTAACCTCTCTGATTTTAATGGCCAGAGATAACAATAGCTTTTTTTTTCTACTTGTGTTTTATACTGATTTATATTGATATGACAGTGGTTAGAGCTCTTACTTGCCCCACAACAACAACAACAAAATTACACTTGTATTGCACCTTTCATGTCAGGAGGATGTCCCAAGGCTTCAGACCTGAGCTGAGAATAGGGGTGAGGAGGCAAGCTACAAGACCTGGGTTCAATTCCCGGGACGAGGCGAAACGTTGGGCAAGTTCCCTTTAGGTTTTTGTGTTCAGGCGCGTGATTGACAACAAGAACAAAAATGACATTTTGTATCGCGCCTTTCACATCAGGAGGACATTCCAAGGCACTGACTGACACATGAGGAAACTTGGCTAACATTTTTCCCCACCTGGGAATCAAACCCAGATCCTAGATACTAAATGCCATGATGGTGCAACCCACACATTCTGTTGTGTAGGTGTACGGGATCGAATCACGGAGAGGTAGGTGGGTAGGTCACAGTTACACGTAATTGGCATCTATTCATCAAAATTCTTTGCTCAATGAAATTCCCCTATGGCTCGCTGTTTCTATGACATCAAGCACACAGCCTTATGACCTCCCATGGCTCACCCATCACCTTGTGTATACCAAGCCTACTGAGATGCCGCTCGGCATGGAGGGCGCTATACAAATGCAAGTTGTTGTAATAATAATAATAATCCTTGCATTTGATATAGTGCTTTTCACATCTTATTGACGTCTCAAAGCGTTTCACAGACTATATACTGGAAAGTGAATTGACTGTATATTTTGTGGGCGAAACGCTGTAGCCAATTGTGCACAGCAGCGTCCCCACAAACTGTCGTTTGATTGAAAAAGACCAATTTTTATTATTATGTTTTGTTTTTGGACGGATTATTATGAGGCGTGTGTGTGTGTGTGTGGAGTAGGATCCGGCGATAGATCGCTAAAACCCGATATAATTTTCATGTCGATATGCCGATATAGGCATTTCAAAAATATCGATATATCGAAAAAGTCGTTATATCAAAAAAATCGGAATGCGCACACACTGAACTACAAGACCCCGAATGCTCATCTCTACACAATGCACAGAACGAGGTGCAAAGCCGCCATACTGTATTCATAGTCCTCGAATACAATTTGTGTGAGGGGGAGAGTGACGGGGTTGGGGGGAGGGGGGGTGGGAGAGAGGGACGGTTGCGGGGGTGGGGGGGTGGGGGGAGAGGGGGGGTGGGTGTGATAATATATAGATAAATAGAGATGGGGGGGTGTGAGAGAGAAGAGAGACACAGAGACACAGACAGAAAAACACAGAGATGGAGAGAGTGAGTGTGAGAGACACAGAGAGAAAAATATATTTACCTCCTGAGGAGATAGGCCCCGAATGCGCGCGCACCTCTGAATGCACGCGCACCTCCGAATGCACGCGCTGCACGCACATGCGCAGTACGAAAACCCCGAAAATATCGGTATTTCGGAATATCTCGATATGAGCCCATTGATATATCTAAATCGGAAAATTTCCATATCAACGGACTCTAGTGTGGAGTAAGGAAACTTGCCCAAGGTTTCGCCCTGATCTGCCTGGATTCGAAACACAGGGTCTCACGTTTGTAAGGCAAGTGCTCTAACCATTGAGCTACAGGAGCTCCACGAGTTGTTGTTGTTGCTGTATACCTGACGATTGAAAGGCTCCTTTTCCCTTTATATGTCTTACATCATGAGATCTATTTGCAGCTCTTGCCTCTGCTTTGCTGGTTGTGACAATGGGCCAGCTGGGAAGCTTCAAACTCTACCTTGTTTTCTTTTGTATAGATTATGGGGGGGGAGAGAGAGACAGAGAGAGCGCGTGAGAGAGAGACACTCTACGCTCTAAAAGTTTCCAATCACCAGGATGGTGGATGGCCGAGTTTTTGTTTTCATAGGTGTCAAGAGATTCATTTCCGGCTTGTGAAAACATGCCGAACTGTTATAATTGCTGGTCTACTCTGCTGTGATGGCTTCCAGATTGTCCTGTAAACCACAAGAATCAGGGGGTAAACATAGATACTGCTCAGAGTAGACCTCAATGTTCAAACATCTTTTGCCTGACATGACAAACAGGTTTGTCACAGGTGTGTGGTTGTTCATGCCAAAACAATAATAATAATCCTTGCATTTGATATAGCGCTTTTTATGTCTTCTAGACCGTGTCTCAAAGCGCTTCACAGAGTATATCGTAAAGTGAACTGACTGTATATTTGTGGGCAAAACGCGGCAGCCGATTGCAAACAGCAGCGTCTCCCACAAATAGTCGTGTATTGAAAATGACCAATTTTTATTATTGTGGTTTTTTTGGGAGGGATTAGCATTAGGCGTGTGTTTTATACACTAATGATAATACCGTGATTTTTGGTTTGCCTGTTATTTAAGGTTTTCATCTTGATTCAGGCAATTCAGAACACTTTGTCCTAAAGTAAATACCGTTGCTGTTTACAAAAAATAATAATAATCCTTGCTTTAATATAGAGCCTTATGATGTTACCGAGACACCTCAAAGCGCTTCACAGAAAACTCTGTAAAGTGCAGTAACTGTGCATAATAATCCCTCCAAAAAATCCCACAATAATAAAAATTAGTAATTTCAATCCACGACTGTTTGTGGGGACGCTGCTGTGCGCAATCGGCTGCCGCATTTTGCCCACAAATGTACAGTCAATTCACTTTACAGTATATTCTGTGAAGCGCTTTGAGACATCGAGAAAATGTAAAAAGCACTATATGAACTGCATGGATTATTATTATTTTATTTTGTGGACCAAATGTGACAGCCAATTGTGCAAGCAGCTGTGGATTGAATGACCAGATTACTATTAATTTTTATTTTATTTAATTGTTAACATTTCTACCGCCCACAATGGCCTTAAATCACGTTCATCTCTAAAACATCCAATTGATTAACAAAAAGGGGGTTAAAGGGATAAAACTTGATCCCTTTAATTTTTTTGGGGGGTTGGGGGGTAAAACTTCCTTTGCACATTTAAAAATGTATAACAATTAGATATTTTGCAGGACAATGCAGGATTTTTAAAAAATCTATTTCTAACTGCACCTGTGTTGAATTTTGCAAAACTGTTGGATGTAACTTTTGCTGTGTTTTGTTAATGTCTTGGGCTGCCCTTCCCAGCTCTCTCTCTCTCTCTCACATGCACACAGATGGTAAATTAAGTGATTGTGACAATGGCAGGCTGCTTGCCAGCACTTTGGGTCTTTAACACACAAAGGGGTGATTGTTCACGGGCTGCTCTTCCATTACACACGCCGCAGTTTGTGACACTGTAGATTTTATCCGAGGTGCTCAATAATATTATCTGCAAAGGAATGTGTACTAACTGGAAACCCTGGAAGTGCTTGATATTCTATTTTAATTCCCAGCAATGAATAACATGTACTATTAAGTTTGCACTAAAATGGACATATTGCTTCTCAAAGTCAAACCGCTTGCCTGAAATCTTACTATATAAGATGGTCACATTTCAATCACATCCCGAAGTAGTATTTATCAAGGCTGTGGAATGGGATATCAATGAATTTATAACATTTGATTTCAACTTTTCTTTTAAAAAATAATTCAAATGTTAACTGAAAAAAAACTGCATTTCAGAGACACACAGTAAGAAGTTAATATTAATTTTCTGGATTATCTATTTGTTATATCAACAACTAGACATGGTTCCATCTATGGATTGTTGTCCAGTGAATTCTGTGAAAAAGTGCAAGGATGTGATATAGGGTGACATTGTGTTGCTAGGGGGGTTAGGAGGTCGCAGAGGTAGGGTGGTGAGAGGCTAGAGAGGTCTTTGAAAGTGAGGACCAGGATCTTGACTTGAATCTTCTGGGTGATGGGGAGCCAATGAGGTCGGGCGAGAATGGGGGAGATGGGGGTCACATAGCTTGGAGCAGTAGAGGACACGGGCCGCAGACTTCTGGCGTAGTCGAGCTGGAATATGATGAAGACATTACAAACTTCAGTGGATTGAGGGTTGAGCTAGTGGCAGAGTCGAACAATGTTGTGGAGGTGAGGGAAGGCAGAGCGGGTCATGGCTTGGATGTGGGGGAGGAAAGACTGTTGAGGAACAAGATACCTAGGTTCCTGACTGGCTTGGTAAGGTGAAGTGTGCAGCCGTGGAGGTTGATGCTGTCAGTATCTGATGTGTAAAGGCGCTGGCGCAAGCCAAACCTGTCTTATTGACATTCAACTGTAGAAAGTTAGCTCTCATCCAGGACTTGATGTCTGACAGGCAGTCTGTCAGGACCACAGTGGTCCTGGAGTTGAGGGTTTAGGTTGAGAGATAGAGTTGTGTGTCATCTGCATTATGTTGAAGTTGACCCCATCTCTGTTGATGATGGGTTCTGTGGAGAGATTGAAAAGTAGGGGGCCATGGACAGAGCCCTGGGAGACAGAGCCCTGGGAGACACCACAGGTGACAGTGTGGGGGTTGGTGGAGACGCCAATGGTAGCGACAAAGTGTAGACGATGGGAAAGGCAAGAGTTGAACCAGGCATAGGCAGGTCCATGGAGATTGAGCTGGGAGGAGAGGCAGTGTGGGAGGATGGAGCGGTCTACAGTGTCGAAGGCAGCAGAGAGGCCGAAGAGGACAAGGAGGCAGAGAGATGCCTGGTCACAGGTGTTTAAAATGTTGTTAGAGACTTTGACCAGGGCTGTCCCTGTGCTATGGGCAGCACGGAAACTGGATTGTAGGCTTTCGAAGAGTGAATGGCCAGAAAGGAGTGAAACTGAAGTGTTTAGAGCACTTCATAGAATCATAGAATTTTACGGCACAAAAGGAGGCCATTCGGCCCATCTAGTCTATGCCGGCTCTTTGAAAAGAGCGATTCAATCCCACTGCCCTGCCCGCTCCCCATAGCCTAATAGACCTGTTCTCCCTAAATAAAGATCTAATTCCCTTTTAAAAGTTGTTATCGAATCAGCCTCCACCACCTTTTCAGGCAATGCATTCCAGATTCGAACAACTCGCTGAGTGAAAAAATTTCTCCTCAGCTCCCCTCTACTGCGCCTTGAAACTATTTTAAATCTGTGACCACGAGTCACAGATTCACCCACGAGTGGAAATAGTTTTTCTCTATTTGCCCTGTCGAAACCCCTCATGATCTTATAAACCTCTATTAGGTCTCCCCTCAATCTTCTCTGCTCCAGAGAGAATAACCCTAGCCTATCTAGCCTCTCCTCATAGCTGAAGTCCCTCAATCCTGGCACCATCCTAGTAAATCTTCGTTGTACCCTTTCCAATGCCTTCACATCCTTTCTGTAGTGTGGTGACCAGAATTGAACACAGTATTCCAGCTGAGGCCTCACCAAAGTCCTATAGAGGTTAGTCAGCACTTCCTGACTTTTGTACTCTATACCCCTATTTATAAAGCCTAGTATCCCATATGCCTTCTTAACAGCCTTGTCTACCTGTCCTGCCACCTTCAACGAGTCACTAACACAAATCCCCAGGTCTCTCTGTTCCTTTACACCATTTAAAATTGTACTATCTAGCCTATATTGCCTCCCTTCATTTCTTCTCCCAAAATGCATCACCTCACACTTCTCTGCATTAAACTTCATCTGCCATGTGTCTGCCCACTTTACCAATTTGTCTATATCCTCTTGCAGATGGCTACTATCCTCCTCACTGTTTACTATTCTCCCTAACTTAGTGTCATCTGCAAACTTGGAAACTGTACTCCGTACACCCAAGTCCAGATCATTGATGTAGATTACAAACAGCAATGGTCCCAAAACCGATCCCTGTGGCACACCACTGCTCACTTCCCTCCAATCTGAAAAACAGCCGCTCACTACAACTCTCTGCTTTCTGTCTCGCAGCCAGTTGTGGATCCACGCTGCCACTGTCCCTTTTACGCCATGGGCCTTTAATTTCATAATAAGTCTCTCATGTGGCACTTTGTCAAATGCCTTTTGAAAGTCCATGTAAACTACATCAACTGCGCTACCATTATCCACCCATTCCGTTACCTCATCAAAAAATTCTATCAGATTTGTAAGGCAAGATTTGCCTTTAACAAATCCATGTTGACTGTCCTTTATTAGCCTATATCTTTCTAAGTGAAGATCTACCTTGTCCCTGATTATGGACTCTAGAAGTTTGCCCACTACCGACGTTAGACTGACTGGTCTGTAGTTACCAGGCTTGTCCTTCTGCCCCTTTTTCTACAAGGGAGTAACATTAGCTATCCTCCAGTCCTCTGGCACGACCCCTGTGTCCAAGGAAGATTGAAAGATCGTGGCCAGAGTCCCTGCTATTTGCTCCCGTGCCTCACTTAGTAACCTAGGGTGCATCCCATCCGGACCAGGTGACTTATCCACCTTGAGCGACGTCAACCTTTTTAGCACTTCCTCTCTGGTTATAATTATTCTATCCATTTCTCCTACCCTCTCCTCTAATACCATGGCATTGGCTGTATCCTTTTCTTTTGTGAAGACAGAGGCGAAGTACTCATTCAGTACATCAGCCATGCCCTCTGCCTCCACAATGAGATTTCCTCCTAGGTCCCTAATTGGCCCCACCCTCTCCTTGACCAACCTTTTACTCTTAATATGTTGGTAAAAAACCTTAGGGTTCCCCTTAATCTTACTCGCTAATTGTTTTTCATGCAGTCTCTTTGCTCCTCTAACTTCCTTTTTTAGGAAGTTAGAGGGGCTTGCCTCACAAGCAAGAGGAACCAGGTTCAATCCCCAGGCAAGGCGGCAACTTTCCTTCCTCCACACATCTTTGTTTACCTAGGAACCCAGCTGATTTTCAATTGACAAATACGAATGCCTTTGTTAAAACAAATTGGCCATTCAATCCATGACTGTTTGTGGGACGCTGCTATGCATAATTGGCTGCCGCGTTTCACCCACAAAATACACACAAGTTGGTTCACTTTACAATGAGTCCTGTGATACACTTTAAGACGTCTCAAAGACCCGAGAAGGCGCTATATCAAATGCAAGGATTATTATTATTATTAATTACATCCAGTGACAATAACAGACACAGAAACAGTGCTTTTTTTTAAAAAAAAGTGAAGAACGGGGGGGGGGGGGGGGGGAATATTGGCAGGCAAAAAAATAGGTTTTTCTATGTTTATCTCTCAGCAGAAATGAGTGAAATATAATTTTAACAAAATTCAGAGGTTGTATACCAACTGACCTACTGTCTTCTCAGTAACATTCACATTTAATTGGCATTGCGACTTTGTATAGGGAGACACTGTGCAGTGCACAGCTGGGAGTGTAACTCTACTGCTGCCTCTTTATATTAGCATACGGCTATCGGCACTCTGACAACACTGTACTTGTGTTGTAACTGAATCATTAAACAGGGACAACAGCAAGCGTGTAAAAGTGTGAATTCTGTCCACATCCCGTTTCACGCTAACGCATGGAAGGAATCCTGTCCGTATCAACTATTGATGATTTGCGCCGGCAAATTACTGAATAGGTAATAATAATAGAAAACGTGTTGCTTGTTTTTTGGTTCATCCGATCCATTCCAAGCCTACACCTCGTCTCGCATATAAAGCTTCCTGCTTTACGTCTCATTAGTGAAACGAGAACGACTGTGCAGTGATTTCACGCAGTTAGATTAATTTATCAAGCTGAGCACTGCTTTGGAGAACGGTATTTTGATGATTAAACTGAATCACATTGGGAACGAAAACTAGTATCAAGCCTCTGAATTCACAACTCAAACAGTTTATTGTTCCCCTTTCATCCAATTTATTCGAAAATTCAATCCCTTTTTTAAATAAACATAGATTATTTTTGTAATTTTTTACAATCAAATTGATGGCACTGGCAATGCAAAAAATAGAGACTTGATATTGGATCAAACCACTTCTTATTTTTGCCTTTACAATTTACAATCCAAACTTCTTTATAGCTGCAGAATTCTGTAATCCAGAATTTTTTGCAGCTGTGTTAATTCTAGTCTTAAAAAAAATTAGAAAAGATTTCAATACATTCAAATCGCTTCAAATATTAATGTGGCTGACCACCAATAGTGGACAGCAACATTATTTTCTGATCAATTATTAATCCACTGAACAGCCAGAGTCCAATCTGACACTTTCATCTTCATGGTTTTCTACTATTATCAATGCCAATTACAAACTCAAATCCCTCAAGTATTTGGGTCTTATACTAAGAATCCTGGGCAAAATTTCCTTACTCCTGCACACAGTAGTAAGTAGGAACCTGGTTGTTAGTCGATTGGCAGATTGCTTTCCGGGCAGTAATAATCCCTTTCAAAAAAATTCTAAATTCGGTCACTCAATCCACGGGTGTGAGTGAACCTATAACATTAATAATCCTTGCATTTGATATAGTGCTTTTCACGTCTTCTAAACGTCTCAAAGCACTTCACGGAATATACTGTAAAGTGATAACTGACTCTATATATTTGTGGGTGAAACGCAGCAGCCAATTGCACACAGTAGCAGCGTCCCCTCCACAAACAGTCGTGGATTGAAATGACCAATTTATGACAGTTTTTATTTTTAGGGATTAGTAGTCCAACCGATGAGAGAGACAATGACTTCAGGAGAAAATTAGTGAGAGAGAAAGCAGAGACCAAAGATGTCTAGAACATGTTTTGGAATGTTATTACTCTGTACATGTTACTAAAGTACCAGTGTATAACCAGTGTATAACAAGTGTAATTACCGTGCACAATTAGGCAAATAAAACAGAATGTTTGTAAACGCAGTGGTACATTTTTAAGGCATTAATCATTAACTGTGCGGTGACCTTGACACGTTTGTTTCAACAGTCCAGTATAATTCTTACACAACGTTTAGGAAATGAACATATGAATTGAAAGAATTTGCGCAGAGAAAGGTTTTTTGGCGTTCTGAGAAAACAAAGAATGATTTATACCTGCATTAACACACATAACCTTTGCTGGAAATCACAAGGTACAACAAAAAATAACACTATAATCCTAACCTTCAAGTCTTATCTGATCAGCAGCTTACATAAAACAAAGGCAAGAGATATGTTTATGAAAGTTACAAACGTGTTTGTTTACTGTTGTCAAATTTTTCCATCGGGGTTTTATATTTATCATATCAACTGCTATAAACTACACATAGGAAATTTCCTTATTTACAGTCGCTTCTGCCGTGTTTGTGTTCGATGCATTTGTCATCAATATTTTTTTCCCCTGGCCTGACTCAGTAGCTCACAATAGCCGCGCTAGAAAATTTGCACAAGTTGGCGGGTTGAGAATTTCGAATTCTGTCTTGCAGAGATTCACTGCTCATTAGTGGGGAAAGTAGTTTAACTCAACCAAATACAGGTGTCAATTAGCACATCACATCACATCACACAATGTACTTTTCACCCCATTGTTTATCATTAGCGTTTGAAAGACCAGTTGAACGACTCGGTATATCTTACTATGGATCACTGACAGACAATCATTCAATGTCAGTGAATGATTCCTTGAAATGTTCAGCTAAAAAAAAGTCATGGAAGGGTGTTCCCCAGGTAATAATAATAATCCTTGCATTTGATATATGCTTTTCACAACTTCTTGACGTCTCAAAGCGCTTCACAGAATATACTGTAAAGTGAATTGACTGTAAATTTGTAGGTGGAAGGCAGCAGCCAATTGCACACAGCAGCGTCCCCACAAACGGTCGTGGATTAAAAGTGACCAATATTTATTATTGTGTTATTTTTTGGACGGTTTAGGTAGTTCTTAGGGGAAAGCTGCACTGACTATTGTAGAGAAATAGGTTTCTCAAAAAGGTTTCCCAGAAACAAAATGGAAAGGGTTTATTTTCGATAACTTCAAGGTTTAATTTCTGTTTGTTTGTGTTCCCGAGAACGTTCAAAACTTATTATTACTGAATTTGTTTGAATCCTAATGAACCTAACTTGACTCTGGTGGGAAGGAAACCTGTCACATGTAAAGGGTTTTCAAAGCGAGCAATAAAATGCTTTTGTATGTAAATCATTGCTGTCTTTAGGCTAATGAGATATATCCACCCAATGTATTAGAAGTGTTGCATCAATGTACTGTATATTCAAGTCTGCTTGAAGTGGATAGAGTTGTGAAGCAGTGACTGTCCACCGCCTTGGGAGGTCTTCTTGATGTGAAAGGCACTATACAAGTGTCATTTTGTTATTGTTGTTGTTCAGTCAGGATATTGGGGGGAAAGGTTCTGGTCATCGGAGTTGAGGTACAGTTCAGCCATGATCTAATAGAATTGAGGAACAGGCTCGAGGGGCTGAATGGCCTCTTCTCGGTTCCTCTGTTCCTATTTACATATTTTTTAATGACTATAAAACACTTGTAGAATTGGGGTAAGAAACGGTTCATCATTAAGCTTCAATCACTGGGCCAGCCACATCTCCCAACGATGGCTTAACCGATTTTACCCTGAAAGGGAATACTAGTGAGATAGTCACAGCATCGATTTGCCCGGTAGCCAGAAAATCCTTCTTCGTTTGTACTGTCTACTCTGTGGAATTCATAAAACTGTACCTGACTTTTTATGTCATCATTTTCAGGAACCAAGACATTTACAGTTTGTGGCTGAGTTCAGTGAAAGTAATGTCTACACACTGGTGTCTGGCAAGAAAATGTACAGCTCACCAACTACTTATGGATTCTGTATCAAGGTACAGGCTGTATTTTAGATTCTAACTGCTGTTTTGAAAATTAAATTATGTTTTTTTTTCGAATACAACCGTAGAGGATGGTAAAGTTTTTCCGAGTACAGGATTAATCGACTGTAAAGAATTTTGCCACTTTTATTATTTTGCATGTGAAATTTGTGTTGCGAGATGGAGTGCAAATTGATGGTGGATAGGATTTTACCAGGTTCCGGAGAAGACCTTAAATAGAGAATTAGGACGTTTATAGAAAGTGCACTGGGAAACTGCGTCCTAACAATAATAGTACCACAATAACATTAATAATAATAATCCTTCATCTCATATGCCACCTCATCATGTCTTCGAGGAATAACACTGCAAAGTGAATGGACTGTATGTGTTGTGAGTGAAACAGCAGTGTCCCACAAACAGTCATGGATTGAGTGACCAAATCATTAATGGTAAAATCTTCTAAATATAGTACCTCGCTTGAATGTAGGACAACTTTAGTGGCCTTTATTCCAACAGGTGTTATCAGCAAGATATGCATTAATTATAATGCATATCTTTCCAGCCTCACAAACTAGAAGATACCAGAGACTTGAAGTTGCTTTGTGCAGATGATGAGCAGAGTAGAATATGCTGGATGACAGTAATACGTCTTTTTAAGGTAATTGTTTTAGCGTTTATTTATTCATTTAATTTTTTTTTAATCCTATTTTCAAACCTTGGCATACTTCTGAAATATTTCTCAATTTATTTTAAAAAATGAATAGAGATGATATAATAAAAATAAAATTAAAATAAAACTCCAGTAAATCTCTGGAATATTTTGAATGCAGATTATTATTCACTATGTTACAATTGCTCTAAAGGAAGAATCCTTATTTTTTTTTTAAATGTGTTTTGCAAGTACAGCACAATATTTTAAATGCTATACTGTGCAAATCATTGATTTCTGTGAATGATTTTGTATTTCTCTAACTCTCCCCCTCAATCTCTCCACTTCACCCCACTTTCAAATCCCGCCTAAAGACCTTACTTTTCGATCGGGTGTACGGTCACCTCACCCCTCTCTCTCTCTCCTCTCCCTCCCAACACCCCCCACCCAGCTCAGGCACTGTCAAGCGTTCTGGGACACTCCCCCACGATGTAAATGCAAGTTGTTGTTGTTGTGAATTTTCTATGGATGTCGCTGTAAATCAATTAAAGTTTCTGCTCCGTTATATTCTTTTTTATTTTTCAAAATATACATCTTATTTTACAGTCTGGGATACAACTATATCGAAACTCCAAACCGCCACAGGAAAGGAGAAGTAGTTTAACATCGCTGAACACACCACTAAACACATCACCGATGGTATAGAAGATTTCGCTAAGTCAAACCAATGTAACTAAGAACTGGAGATATTTAGTTACTTGCAAAAAATATATATTTTTAATAAATTTGTGAGATACATATTTGTAAACATATTCAAATTCTCTCTTAATCTTGCGCAGAAATGCCTTCAAGGCAATGCAAAGCAATCTTTTTATCTCTGCTTTGGAAAGACTGAGGTGTTTAAGATGAAGAGTTCAGGGGTTATAAATCTCAGGCAAATTCCCTTGTTTGAACTCCTCATAGGATGTTTCTGGTTTCAGCAATTTTTTGTGTAAACACGCTGCAAAAACGTGTCAGTGGTACGGTATAAATGAAACATTGGCCAAGTTTCCTTGCTCCTCATGCTTCTGTTGACCTAGCAATAAATGGGAATCCAATTGTTACTTCGATATGCAGTATCCGGGGGGGGGTTAATAATCCCGTACAAACAAAATTCACGAACATTTGTGGGGCATAGTCGTGCGTAATTGGCTGCCGAGTTTTGCCCCTGACGTATAATCAATAAGGGCGATTCACTTTGTTTTGTGTGACCATGTTTGGTGCAAAGCACTTTGAGACATCTCAGAGATGTGGCTAGGATTGCTATCCGTGTTAAAATCGTGTGTTTCCTCTTTCACAGAGGAGCATCTCAGAGAATTCCCTGGTGGCAATGGACTTCTCTGGCCACAAAGGCCGGATCATTGAAAACCCTGCAGAGGCACTCACAGTGGCTGTTGAGGAAGGAATGACTTGGATGGTAAAAACATTGCTTTACATTTGAACCAAACACCCTCGCCTAACCTGTTTGTCTTACAGAAAGCAATGCTTTCCCATCATCCAGAGGATCCAATTCAAGATCCTGGTCCTCACATTCAAAGCCCTCCATGGCCCCGCCCCACCCTACATCCATGACCTCCTAACCCCTTACCAACCCACTTGTCCCCTCCGCTCAGCAGACCCCACTTGCTCCATGTCCCCCAAACCCACCCGTCCCACCATTGGCGGGCGAGCCTTCAGACACTCTGCCCCCAACCTCTGAAACTCCATCTCGCAGTCCCTCCACCTCACCCTCTCTCTGGCCTCCTTCAAGTCCTGCCTCAAGACCCTCCCCTTCGATGGCCCCATCAACCACTCCAAATCCCTCCCCTTTCCCTCCACCCTCCCTGTCCCCAGCTCGAGTCTGAAACAATGACTGTCCAACGCCTTGTGAAGTCCTCCTGACTTGAAAGGTGCTATACAAGTGTAATTGTATTGTTGTTAAACCTATTCTCATGATTAGTCATCTATAATGAGAATTATGACAAATCTCAATGGGAGACAGCACTCTCTCTCAATGGCCAAGCTATTGTGTGGGTTTAGCTGGTTAGACTCCAGCAGTTACTGCAACACACACACTCTGGGCCCCCCCCCCCACCAAGCCTTGGCTCTTACCAACCTGCGTCTAATACAGACATTTACTGACAACTATAATACTAATACTTACTACGACAAATCTGGAATTTACCTTATTCATGTTTTTTTTTTGTCCAACAATTGTTCTCTGTAAAACAGAGGAAAAGCTGTCATCGTATGACCACCTATGGAAGTCCCACTCTGCTACAGAATCCGGCTCCATTCCCAGGTTGTCTTTTGTATTTTCCTTAGAACTTAGAAGTCAAAATGTATAACTCCACGGTCAAAACCTTTCTTTGTCTATTTGTTGAACCAAATGTTTGATCGTTCTTCCTTTGATAGAAGTCAGTCACTCGTCTCTGTTAGTGAATAGAAATTGGTGGTAAATAGTCTAAAACTGAAGACCGTTGATTGTAAACGACAAATCTGGATAGAGTTCTGATGAGACGCATTATTATTAAACTGGAGTGGAATGTCAATGATATCAATCCATCCTCATCCTGTAATAGTGACTACGAAAGAGAACGGAAGACAGATTTGGGGTTGAGGTAAAATAGTTGAGTTGAAATGACTGAGCAAATCATTATTTGAGAGGTGGGTGGTAATATTGGCCCTGTCCTGACTCACCCAACATCAATTGTATTTGGTACCGCAAAATGTAGAATTGTTTTTTTAAAAATAAAGGAAAATATTAGAATGTTAAAATACTACTGATACAAGAACAGCCTGGCAAGAGAATGTTGCATATAACTTAGCCAGCAGAGGGTGATGGGAGTTGGTGGGGGGGTGGGGGGTGGGAGGTCACACTCTTACCCTCACCCTCCCCACCCTCCACCCCATCCTGATCCCAACCCCCAGCTCTGGTCTAAATCGCTGACTGTCCAGCTAAGCCCAATGCCTTGGGACGTCCTCCCGACCAGGAAAGGCAGTCGTTATATGAAAGTTACATGTCGTTTACAATTATTTCGAATGAAATGTTCAGAGTTGTCATGCTTGTAGAAATGTTTTGCTGTAACTTTTCACTGTAGCTATTCACGGCACCCAACCTTGGTTTCATCACCGAATCTCTCGCGACGAGGCGCAGAAGCTAATAGAGCAACAAGGTCTGGTTGATGGGTAAGATTTATCTTTGACAGGACTTTGGTGGGTAAATATTTGGTGACGCATGACTATAATAGGAAATCCGTTAGTGACCTTTGGTGATGTAGGTGCGTTGCGTAGCAGACGAGCAAATAACCACTACTCGTACATGGCAGACGAGCTGACTTCTCATAGGCATTTTGATAATATCATGTATTGTGATTATGAGTTTTGTTTAGTTTATCCCCCACTCCCCCCAACGTTAACTGTACTATTTTTGTCACACAACCAATATTTTCTAATCATAATAATCCTTGTAATTGATAGAATAGAGTGCCTTATCACGCCTTCGAGACATCTCAGAGCGCTCCATGGGATATACTATAAAGTGAGTTGACAGTATACTCTGTGGGCAAAGGCTGAATGGAATTTTTATCCAATAATGTTGTGAATGACTTGAATATTAAAACCTCCACAGTACGTTTATAGGCTCTTCAGTTTATACTAGGGAACGGCGATATATCGGTATATCGCTAAAACCCGATATGATTTTCATATCGGTATGCCGATATAGACATTCAGAGGAGAGGGGGAAAGAGACGGCTGGGGGGAGGGGGAGAGAGACGGCTGGGGGTGGAGGGAGAGAGAGACGGCAGTGGGGGGGGGGGGGGGGAAGGAGAGGGGGAGAGAGACGGCTGGGGGGAGGGGGAGAGAGACGGCTGGGGGGGGAGGGAGAGAGAGACGGTGGGGGGGGGGGGAGGGAGAAAGAGACGGCTGGGGGGGTGGTGGGGGAGAGAGACGACGGGGGTGGGGGGTGCGAGAGAGGGACGGCGGGGGTGGGGGGGGGAGAGACGGGGTGGATGTGATAATATACAGATAGATAGAGATGGGGGGGATGGGAGAGAGGGAGAGAGACATAGAGAGACACAGACAGAAAAACACAGAGATGGAGAGAGTGAGAGACACAGAGAGAGAAAGATATTTACCTCCTGAGAAGATAGGCCCCGAATGCGCGCGCACCCGGAATGCGCGCGCACTCCGATGCGCGCGCGCATGCGCAGTACGAAAAACTGAAAACATCGGTATTTCGGTATATCTCGATATGAGCCAACCGATATATCCATATCCGGAAAATTCCTATATCACTGTTCCCTAGTTTATACTACTTACTACAGCAGCCCAGGATAGCAGAAGGCAAACTGATTGGACCTTGATCTACTTTCATCCAGCAATTCTTCTGCTCTCACGCGCAGTGAAGTTGATCAGCATTTTGCACCACCTTGCAGCTAAACCTAGACCATTTCTATGATTTAGCTCAATGTTCCTGCAGATGTAGTTTGGACTTCGGATTGACAAACATAGCTGTTTCACAAGATCAATCGATCAATATTTGTAGGTCAGAACCTCAGGTTAAACATCACACGTGGAACTGAGCTTATAGTTGAGGAGGCCAACCCACTTCTCTATTTGCCAACAAAGTACAATCCATACACTTTACACTACATCCTGTGAAGTGCTTTGAGATGTCACTCCCAAAGTGAAAGGCACTCTAACTTATGTAAGGATTATTCTTACTGCATTTCTTACAAAAAGTGAGGGAGTGGTTTGTTGTTTGAGTTGGGACATCTTTAAAATGATCCTTTAGTTAGTATTCAAATCAATCAATCAATCAAAACACCCAATGTTCATATCCATACGTTAAAAAAGAATCGGATGCAGAGAAAGATGAGATCTCTTGACGGCAATGTCATTATTTCTTCCTAATCCACATCAGCAGATCAGCATAGATCAGATGCCACATTTGCTAACAGTATAAAATGCTAGTTCTGTGCACTTCAAAGTAACGTAATGTGCAAAATACTGATTACACAATTGTGTGTTTTCATTTTCGTTCTAATCGACGAATCCTTTTTGACTCTTAAACCATTTACTCCATAATCCATCATTTACTCAACAAGTATGTGTGTGCGTGTCAACTGTCAACACAACTAGCAAAAATCAAGCCTAACTGACTCTCAATTAGAAGATGCTGTCGGGTTTCTTAAGCTGCCGAGACTGAACAGTTTCCTCATCGAGTCATAGAATCTTACAGCACAGAAGGAGGCCATTCAGCCCATTGAAAGAGCTGCCAACTAGTCCCCACTCCCCACTCTCTTACCCCAATTAGACCAACTCATCCGCTCTTACCCCCATAGCCCTTTTCGAACAGAGTTGAGCAAACACTTCTTCATTCATAGGGTAGTGAATTTATGGCGTACTCTACCCCAAAGGGCTGCAGATGCTCAGTCGGTCCTTGAACATATTCAAGCCTGAGATTGACAGATTTCTTATGAACAAAGGGATTCAGGGATATGGGGATAAGGCGGGGGCAGGTGGAGTTAGATTAGAAGATCAGCCATGATAATATTGAATGGCAGGGCAGGCTTGAGGGACTGAATGGCCTACTCCTGCTCTTAATTCCAATGTTCCTATTTTTCCTTTTCAAGTAACTAAACAAGTCTCTTTTTGAAAGCTACTATCAAATCTTTTCCTGCTTTTTCTGCAAAAGAATGTCTGATGTTTCCCTTCGTAAACCATACATGGCTGTACCATCATAATAATAATCATAATAATAATTCTTGCATTTGATATAGCGCTTTTCACATCTTATCAACATCTCAAAGCGCTTCACAGAATAGACTGTAAAGTAAATTGACTTGTAGATTTGTGGGTGAAACGCGGCAGTCAAATGCGCACAGCAGCATCCCCACAAACAGTCGTGGGTTGAAAATTAGCAATTTATTATTGTGTTGTTATTTTGGGGGGATGGATTATTATTAGGCATGTATGTGTGTGTGTGTGTGTGTGGAGCAAGGAAACTTGTCCAAGGTTTCACCCTGATCTGCCTGGATTCGAACACAGATCTGACGCTTGTAAGGCGAACGTTCTAACCATTGAACTACAGGAGCTCCATGTTTGCAGGTCAAAGGAAAGAAGGGAAAAATCTGAAGCTCTTCCCTATTCCAGAATTACTTTGCAGTTTGTGTCCTGCTGGCCTGGCAAATTTAGTGTTTCCTTTTCGCCTCATGATTGATTATTTATTTATTTATTTATTTTAATTATCTTTACTTTGGCGCTAAAATAATTTTTTTTCAATGTTGCATTAAATTGCAATCAGCGAGGGAGTGAATCTGGATTTGAATCAAACTAAGCAGATATATTTTCCATTTGTTGGCTGCAAAGCTCCTGATTCTGGAGTCCTGTAGATTAGCGCTTCAAACGCTCGCCTCACAAGCTAGAAGACCCGGGTTCGATTCCCAAGCAGGTCGAAACCTTGGGCAAGTTTCCTTACTCCATACACACACGCCTCTATTTACCTTGTAGTAAGCAGGAAACTGGCTGTTAGTCAATCGGCGGATCGCTTTCCTGGGGTAAGGATCCCTTCAACAAAAAATAGTAATAATAACAGCCGGGTCACGCAATCTACAACACAACACTGCTGTGCGCAATTGGCTGCCGTCTTTCGCCCACAAGATGCAGGAAAGTAGAATATTTGCACTGGCGTGTTATTGTTTCACTTAAAGATGTCATTTGAATCATAAGCCGCGTAAAAGTGGAATTGGAAATAACTAAATTCTGCAAAAAATTTATGTGGATTTTTTTTTTTCTCTTCCCCCCCTCCCCCGTGTAGGATATTCTTACTGAGGGACAGTCAAAGTAATCCCAAAACGTTTGTCTTATCCTTATGCCACAGTCAGAGAATAAGGCATTTTCAGATTATTCCGGTAAGCGATTCAAAACTCCCCAAAGTAATTGTTTGCGATCGATACATTCATTCAGTGGCTTTACTGAAATGGGCAAGGCGCGCCCATTGTTTGAATTACAATATGTAAATAAATGGCGTGAGTTATTCTCTCATAACTCTAGCAACTGTGTTCCGTCAGAATTTCCGAAACCAGGGGGAGTAAAGTCAAGCGAATAACCGAATTGAGTGCTGCGCAAAAAAGCTACACGTTGCTTGTGTAGGCTGTAATCCTCTTCAGACCTGTCTCATATCTGCTCATATGTAACTCATACAGCTGGAAGAAGATGGAGACTCGTATTATTCCTTGGATGAGGGTCAGACCAGATTCACCAATCTTATCCAACTGGTGGACTTCTATCAACTCAATAAGGGATTGCTTCCCTGCAAACTCAAACACCACTGTGCTCGAATTACGCTTTAATCTCGACGTCTGTCTGTCCATCCATCCGTCAGTCCCCTGAAGTCTGAATATTAAGCAAGCGAGTGCGGGGCTCCACACAAACGCACACACCCCAAACGTAACTGTGAAAGAGTATATATATATATAAATATATATATATATAAATATATATAAATATATACATAAATATATATAAATATATACAGTATATGTGGTGACTGAGCAAACATTATTGTCACTGAAGCCGGGATGGTCGAATTGATCAAAGTCAGAACTGGTTTGTTGATGTCGTCTGTTCCAATTCAAATATGTGGAATGAATCAGTGTTGAATTATTGCTCACTCTCGATGCCAGGTGATTATAGGGAACAAAATAAACATGGAGAGAGAAAAACACACACACACATAACAACAACAACAACAAAAATAACAACTACAATATCTTCATGGAAAAACAATCCTAAGAAAAATGGTCAACAGAACAACAGAATTATTGTTTAAGGCTAACAAATCGCCACTCATCAATCACAGACGAGGATTATTGAAACACATCAATTGACCAGAGATTTTATTCTCCAAAAGGTGAATTTAACACTGTCGCCGGTTGCAAAGGAAAATTTGCGTTTGGAAATATATAAAGAGGTTAAAAACAAGAGGAGCAGACGTACATGAGCACATTCATCATGGCACTCTTTGATACAGGGTGAAACCTGCAGAACTTGTGACTGTTGAATTGTAAGTGGAGATGGACTGTATGTCTGAAGACACACGACTGCAATCTGTAAATAGATTCAACTTCCATTTTGCACAATGAATTTTTAAATGTCGGAATTTTTCAAACCTTTTGGATCGTATAGTTTCTAAGATTTATTTTAAGTACGTTAAAAAATAACATTAATTGTCACTTAAAATAGGTTTGATGGTCCAATATTGTTGTTGTTAGTAAATGTCAGGGTATGAATTGCATGGTAATAGTGACATTGGCTTTTTTTTATCACTGCTACCAAATCATTATGATTTTATTCCCCTTAAAACTTGCGTTCTACGCTTTATGATTGGGTGTAGTAATACATTTTGTTATATATAAAAAAATAGTGACCAAACAATATGGACTTTGTTTTCAATGTAATCTTTGTAAATCCTTCCCATGAATAATGTTGGATTGAGAATTTGGCTTCACTGGCTTTTGAAATTAAGATATAAATTGAAATTAATTTAATTAAAACTCGTTTTGAAAATAAATAACAGTCGGTATGTTGGTCTTTCACCCTGAGTACAGAAACAGATTTACTGTAAACCCAAATATTTTCATGAATTAAAACATTTTGTGTTTCATCCACTTTGACGGGTTTATTATGTTTATACAAACTCAAGCTTCACCAGAATAACACCAATAACTTTGAGACGTCTTGAAAGCGTGATAAATCACATTACCAAATGCATGGATTATTATTATTATTGTAAATGGCAAATTTCCCAAGATGAATTAAGTCATAAAAAGTAGTAAATATACAGTACGTACACCACTATAATCTATTGCTTTTTTCTCTTGCCGCTGCTGATTTGAAGGGTGGCAGATGACATGCGTTACTATGGGAGCTCCACATCGGTCAGGTGACAAGACAGTTCTGGATGAAGAAAGCCGTTTAGCGTATACATTGTCATCTTTCCAAAACGCCCCCCACTCACTCCCCTTTCCAGGGCAGTATTAAGTTGTTTTTGAGCGAGTTGAGTTAGTCCCGGTCGCTTCTGTCCTTTCCGGTAATCAGTTCCAGCTGTTGATAACCCCTCTATGTAATGAGACACTTCCTGCTTTCTCTCTCTCCGTCTCTCTCTCGCTCTCTCTTAAAGTTGTTCTTCACAAACTAACCATTGCCCCTTGCCCTACTGCTTTGGCATGTCTGACGCCATTATTCGAGGTTCATTTTCTCTCTCTCTATATGTAGCACATTATATGTCTAGCATCTCCAAAGACTCACTTTATCAGTACACCTCTTAGATGTGGAGCGCTTCAATGTGGCCAAAGGTAAAATAGCGAAGCAGGAAAGGAAAGACACATAGTTTGTTCGCAACCAAACAATTTGTACTCCCCTGTTAACTGATTGATTTGCTGTTGTGTCTATATTGATAGCCCCAGTGCTTCCTGTCCAACAAGATAAATAATCACAAAAGAAAAAAACCTTTAACCAGAGCGCACATCTTATCAGAAAGATTTATCAAAAACAGACAAAGTTATTGAGTCTAATTAGTGGTTTCCTATTCCCCCGCCAAAGACCTTGTGCTCCAGTTCTAACATTTAGAAAAATACGAGTAAGTATTGAGATTAAATTAACAACGAGTAAAAATAACAAATTACGGTAAATGTTGAGATTGATTTTTCACCAGCGGCTGAAAATAGCTAAATTTACCTGAGGTTTCAGTTTTATCCTTTATCAGAAAATCAACGGACATGATTCTAATCTCATTTCATGGCCACATACATCTCCTCACACTCATCACGTTTCTACATCAACCCGGTTGGTAGTCGATTGGCAGATCTCCTTTCCGGGGGGGGGGGGGGCGGGGGAATAATCCCTTAAAACGTTTCTAAAAATAACTTGTTTCACTCAATCCACGACTGTTTGTGGGACACTGCTAAGCGTCGAGTATGTTTACACTCCCTCCCATTTAATATGATTAATCTGTAGGGCTGGTAAGTGTGGCTACTTAAACTTCTCTGTTACTTGACAAGTAACATACAGCAATCGACCTCTGTGTTGAATGATGTCTGTGTAGCGTTGACTGATCAGCCTGTCCCCCGAACACATTTCGCCCACAAAAACACAGTCAATTCACATTACCAGGGCCGTCACCGAGTCGCTGGGTACACCAGCTGAGGAGCTGGTTGGTTTGGGGGCCTGTCACCGCACTGGGCCCTGTTTCCCGCCATTTTAAAGATGGTCCAGGTGGGCGGCGAGGACAAGGAGTGGGGACTGGGCTTTTGGTGATTGTTGTTGTTTTTGATGTTAATATTATTGCTTTGTTGTTTATTGGTGTTGATTGATCCCCCCCCCCCCCCACCCTGGCACCCCAGCCACCCCCGCCCCCCCTCCCCCCCCCCACAAATATACAGTCAATTTTCCTACTCTCCTGCCCCAACCCCCCGCCCCCCTTGCTCTTGTCCCTACCTAACTGTATATCGCCTTGGCAAGTCCTCTCGACATGAAAGGCGCTATATAAATATAAGTTTTGATCGATCTGATTACAATGGAGCTCTTGCAGCTCAGTGGTTAGAGCACTCACCTTACAAGCGTGAGATCTGTGTTCGAATCCAGCCATGTCAGGACAAAACCTTGGGCAAGTTTCCTTCCTCCACACGCCTGATAATAATCCATCCCTCAAAAAAACACAATAATAAAATTTGTCATTTCAATCCACAGCTGTTTGTGGGGACGCTGCTGTGCGCAATTGGCTGCCGCGTTTCGCCCACAAATATACAGTCAATTCACTTTACAGTATATTCTGTGAAGCGCTTTGGGACGTGATCAGGCTCCATGTGTCGAATGCAAAGATTATTATTATTATATCCTGTCCACGAGGTTTAGAGTTGCTATATCTTGGAAACTTCCCCTGTGTTCTTGCACCACCTGGTGGGTTCAGGCAACATATTGCAATGTGGTTTTACTGAAAGGATTATGATATTTATTCCTGTTTGTGTATTTATTTCCACAGCTATAACATTTATTCTCAAGCAAATTACTCATAACTGTCAGCTTCTTATTTTCTTATCTACAATACAAAAACATAATACAATACATCTTATCAGTCTTTTGCCAAGGGTGGCTGTATATAATAATAATAATTATGCTAGGCAAGTTTCCTTCATAATAATAATTAAATAATAATCCTTGCATTTGATGCTTTTCACGTCTTCTAGACTGTGTCTCAAAATGCTTTTCACAGAATAAACTGTAGACGTGAATTGGTTGTATATTTGTGGTCGAAATACTAAATTCCTCATTCCACACTTGGCAGATTAGCAGATCGCTTTTCCGGGGGTAATAATTCCCTTCAGAAGAAAATAATAATAATTTGGTCACTCAATCCACGGGTCAATTCGCTTTACAGTATATTCCTATGAAGCGCTTTGAGACATCTCAATAACATGATCAAATGCAAGGTTTATTATTCATTCTTATTATGTTTACAGTGTTCCATACTTGTGGAATAAAGCTTGACTTTCTTGAGAGTCTCTCGTTCATAACATCTTTGGCATTCACGCAAATTCGACTGGTTGAAACATGATTAAAATGAACGTGTGTGTAATTCTGAAGCTAATCTTGTTTCACTGTTAGTTGTTGGACTCTAGGTAGCAGTAGTGTGTCGGGCAGTAGTGTGTTGCTTTTTTTGAGATCTCAAAATAATACTGATTGAAATCTATGTCCTTATATAGTTAGTACCTTCACAGCCACCACTACTGTCCTCACTTATATAAATTATTCACAGCTTTGTACCAATTAGTTCCGTCAGTTGCAAGGTTTTTCTCTCAAGCTGTGGCTTCAAGAAATGAACCTCATTTGACGAATGATTAAAATTTAATTCGCATGAATATATTGGCTGATTTTGATAACTCTTGCTTGGGTTTTCATCAAATTAAATTTAAAAAATATTTTAAAAAGCAGTCGGTTGATTTCTTTTTTATTTGGGGGGCCTTGAAATAGTCGCTTCACTTGTCGGTAATTATCTGTGAAGTGGTTTGAGAGGTTTCTGCCTGGGAACAAAAAAAAAGCGATAACAATTTCAAGGTCTTCCTTTCTTGTAAGAGATTTCCCAATGCTGGGAAGTTATAATAATAATAATAATAATCCTTGCATTTGATAGAACGCCTTGTCACATCGTATCAACGTCTCAAAGCGCTTCACAGAATATATACTGTAATGTGAATTGACTGTATATTTTGTGGGTGAAACGCGGCAGCCAATTGCGCACAGCAGCGTCCCCGACAAACACTCGTGGATTGAAATGACCAATTTTTATTATTGTGTTTTGTTTGTTTGGATGGATTATTATTAGGCACGGGAGTAAGGAAACTTGCCCAAGATTTCGCCCTGACCTGCCTGGATTCGAACACAGGTCTCATGCTTGTAAGGCGAGTACTCTAACCGCTGAGCTACAGGAGCTCCACAATTGTGCAATTTTCTCGATTGTGGCATTTAATGCCACTGTACAACCCATTGTATAGAATATGATATCCATTTCCACATTAGGTTATCCTAAATGAAAGAAAACCTGCACTTACTTCGATCCCGTGATGTTAAACTTTGGCAAGTTTCCTTACTCCGCACGTCTCCCTTTACCAAGCAGTAAGTAATTACTGTTGTTGGTCGATTGGCGGCTTGCTTTTCTGGGGATAATAATCCCTTCCGAAAAAATATTAATACTCGTTCAATCCACACCTGTTTGTGGGAACTTGGCTGCCGCGCTTTGCCCACAAAATATAGTCAGTGCACTTCACTTTACGGTCTATTGTGTGAAGACTTTGAGACGTCTTGAAGACGTGATCAGGTGCCATATCAAACGCAAGGGTTATTTACTCTGACATATTATTATCAATACTATTATTCTTCTTTCAAATACTTGTTGGAAAACGGCATTTCCTTGCGAGACCTCTTCGTGATGGGCAACGGCATCTCCGATACCGCCCACTATGTATGTTCTTTCCATGGCAGATCATGACAGGTCGGGGAGAGTAATATGTTACGAGTAAATTGTCAAATGTTAACCTCCGATTTATTGTTGGTTCCTATGTGGGTGTGCGTGCGTAGCCGCACGTGAGGTGCGCAATGTGTGCATGCACGATTATCAATCAAACCCAACGGAAAATGTAATCCACTTTTAATTGAATTGAATGAATATACCCACATCTGCTCCTGCATGTGAACTCTTCAGTTTCATTGTGTCGTGGAGAGAAGGCTTCAAGGCTGCCCGTGGATGCGATTTTCTATGCCTTATTTCCACAGTGTATTACTTTTGAATTAAGTTTTTTTTAGAATAAATAATTCATTCTAATTGTGAATTATGAGGACAGAGGGACTGTAATGCTCCCCCTTATCCTATGTGAGCTGCTTCTTGCTGTTCTCTGGAGAGTACTGCCCACCATCTTAAAAAATTCCCTTGGTGGGAGTTCAGCTAAAAATAATTAGGGGCAAGAACAGAAATGTAAATGTAATATGTAAATGCAATGCAATGGTTTGCTTTTTTTGTATTACAGCTAGTTAAAACTTCAAGCTCTGTGACTTTTTGCACCTCTAAACATTTTTTTCATAAAATGGTAACTCAAGTTAAAGATCGCAGAAACACAATCTTCTCCGGAATCATTTATTTGCCACTTACTTAAAGCAGCGAGATTGGTATATGGCTGGTCCGCCGAGCCAAACAGATATGCAAAGACTGCTGTGTGTGTGTGTGAGAGAGAGAGGGAGTGTTTGTGTGTGTGAGTGTGTATGAGATTGAATGTGTGTGTGTATACATGAGTATGTTTGTGTGAGTGTGTGTGTGTGTGTTTGTGTGAGAGTTTGCATGAGAGTGTGTGTGTGTTTGTGTGGGAGAGTTTGTGTGTGCGTGCATGCGTGCGTGTGTGAAAGCGTGTATGTGATTGAGAGTGTATGAGATTGAGTGTGTGTGCGAGTGTCCATGTGTGTTTGTGTGTGTGTGTGCTAGAATGTGTGTGTGAGTGTTTGTGGGAGCCCATATTTATGCCTGTGTGCGTGAGTGCGTGCGTGAGTGGATGTGCGTGTGTGTGTGTGCGCAAGAATCACTCACTCATTGAGCTGCTGAGATGCAGCACTGGTGAAATCATATTTGCTTTTTGTCACTCCTATAAAATTATTCATTGGTACGATAAGTCACGGAGCTGGAAACTAAAAGTAACTGTGACAACGTGATTATATGACTCACAACTGAAATGAACAGTTCAATCTTACTTGAATTCGGTGACGAGTAGGAAAGACACCCATACAAAAGAGAACAATCTAAATAACCTGCTACTGTATCATAATAATAATCCTTGCATTTGATCTAACTCAGTGGTTAGAGCATTCGCCTTACAAGCGTGAGGCCTATGTTCGAATCCAGGCAGTTCAGGGTGAAACCTTAGGCAAGTTTCCTTACTCTACACGCCTAATAATAAGCCGTCCAAAAAAACCCCACAATAATAAAAATTGGTCATTTCAATCTACAACTGTTTGTGGGGACGTTGCTGTGCGCACTTGGCTGCCGCATTTCACTTAGAAATATACAGTCAATTCACTTTACAGTATATTCTGAGAAAGCGCTTTGAGACGTCGATAAGATGTGAAAAGCGCTGTATCAAATGCAAGGATTATTATTATTATTATCACAATGTTGAGACATCGCAAAGCGCTTCACAGAATATAGTGTATGTAGTGACTGTATATTTTGGGGGAGAAACACAGCAGACAATTTAAATTCGTACATTTTTTATTTAATTTTAAATTCATACATTTGACCAGTTCTTTGGTCTTTTGTGTGCCGTATTAACATTGAGTCTCTAAATCCATCTGTTTTTGCTCCAGTGAAATCCTACTTAGATTTGAACATAAGCGAAAAAGTCATCCTTTTGCTAGATAGTATCATCTATATTTCAGTATCAAGCAACCTTTAAGCTGGTGATACGATATGTCGACATGATTGTCATGGCAAACTCAGTAAGTGAGTGACTTTTGCCAAACGACAAACATTTCACCGTATCGTTCGGAGCCACATTTATTTGATCGACGAGTTAATTTCAAATCAGCAGTCGAGTTTTCTTTTATTACTCGTTGTCCATTTGGATTAAGGAACTCGAATGAACATGTTGATGAGTTGAGGGGCTAAATGTCAGGTTATTCTCAGACCACTGCTGATGTTTCCAGTTCGTTAACCACCTTCTGTGTGTGTGTGTGCGTGTGTCTGCAAATCCCTATAAGAATGTATCTAGTTTCCAATAGTTTGGGTGACTTCTAATACTTTCCTTGTCGCCATATTTTTCTTTGTTTCTTACTGAGATCTCATATCGCCTCCGCTCTTCATTGCTATTATTATTATGTGTTATTATTTTCATTATCATTCCACAAACCAATTTCTTTGAGATGTTAATAGCACAGCAGTACACTTCTCTTTCCTAATCTAACCTTTTTAACACTCAATGGGTTATTCTTTCCTGCATTGAGTGAAACTGAAGTCATGTGCTTTTCTCTTCTCCTTGCCCAAATATGGCTCTTTAAGCCCTTCCTGAACATGAAGGACTTTATATCAAACGCCAAGTTGTTAATCTATCTTTCTGCTTCACGCAATTGTCCTGAAGTGATTATCTTGATGTAAATTTCCACATTTTCGCTTTTGTTTCAAGTATTGTTCAGGTATCTCTAATGGAGTCCTGTAGCTCAATGGTTAGAGTACTCGCCTCGCAAGCAAGAGACCTGGGTTTGATTCCCAGCCAGGGCGAAACCTTGGGCAAGTTTCCTTACTCCACACCTCTGGTAATAATCCCTCAAAAAAAATTGGTCATTTCAATCCATAACTGTTAGTGGGGACGCTGTTGTGCGCAATTGGCTGCAGCGTTTCACCCACAAACATACAGTGAATTAAATTTATAGTATATTCTGTGAAACGCTTTGAAACGTCTAGAAGATGTGGAAAGCACGATATCAAATGCAAAAATTATTATCACAGTATTCTAATTATTATTATCAATATTTTCCGCATCAGGCTGTGATTGTGATTTCCTTTCCTGCCTGTTTTTTTGAATGCTTTTGTTTGTTAATTCTATCGGGGTTTTCCATACCATACTCTCCGTACTATTTTGTATAAATTGCTGAACTACATGTTAGCAAGTTGATTAACTCACTGCTCCTTTGGCTGAGCTTGGCATCATTCACAATGTCAAAACAATATGAGGCAGCAATAAACAAGGCAAACAGGGTTTTATTACTGAGTCGGTTGAATTTAGATACTTTAGACATCATAAAGTTGTATGCTAGACAGTTGTACAATTGTACAGTATATCTATAGTACTGCGTAGGTGTTTGCTCACAGTGATATAAGGAAATCTAGAGACATTCCTGAAAAGAGCAGCGAAGATGATAGAGGAATGAGCTGGGCTGAGGTGAGAATCTTTTTTGTTTTGTTGGTGGACCAAGTTCTTGTGTCTTTCTGTCTGTCTGTGTACATTGATAATAATAATAATAATCCTTGCATTTGATATAGCACTTTTCACATCTTATCGACGTCTCAAAGTGCCTCACAGAATATACTGTAAAGTGAATTGAATGTATATATTTGTGGGTGAAACGCGGCAGCCAATTGCGCACAGCAGCGTCACCCACAAACAGCTATGGATTGAAATGACCAATTTTTATTATCAGGGTTTTTTTTTCGACAGATTATTATTAGGCGTGTGCGTGTGGAGTAAGGAAACTTGCCCAAGGTTTCGCCCTGACCTGATCTGCCTGGATTCGAACACAGGTCTCAGGCTTGTAAGGCGAGTGCTCTAACCATTAAGCTACAGGAGCTCCATCAAAATGTTGACCACCAAAAAGTCAGAAGAAGAAGTAGGAAACGTGCGTTTCCAATTTCCTGTTCATTTTGGAGTGTTTTCAACAGAAGATGGGGCTAAGCTTTCATCCAAGGCACAAAGGCAATTTTGATTCACATCAAGAGTGACTCAGTGGTTATTATATGGGACAATTTCGACCTCCCATGGCAACCTATTCAAGTATAACCTTCTATAAATTGGAAAAAAAACTCTTGTATAAAAGTATTCATATAGCGCATGTTAAGAATGGTTCATATTTTTCCAGCTGAACCTTTACTTTTCCCATAGTGTGTGGAGTTGGCGCAGTGTACACATCATTTGACAGACATTATGGAGCTCCTGTAGCTCAGTGGTTAGAGCACTCGCCTTACAAGAGTGAGACCTGTGTTCGAATCCAGGCAGGTCAGGGCGAAACCTTGGGCAAGTTTCCTTACTCCACACACACACACACCTAATAATAATCCGTCCAAAAAACCCCCACAATAATAAAAAAAAGTTGCTGTGCACAATTGGCTGCCGCGTTTCGCCCACAAATATAGTCCTTTACAATATATTCTGTGAAGCGCTTTGAGACGTCGATAAGATGTGAAAAGCTCTATCTCAAATGCAAGGATTATTATTATATTAGGATTGTTATAATTTTAGAGTGAAGTTCCTTGGATGGAATGGAACCATGGATTTTTGGGGTAGTTTTATGTTCAGCAACAATCCCACCTTAGATCTGTCAGGCAGAGCAATCAAAGCTGCTTCTTGTACTTTTTGTTAATAATAATAATCATAACAAAAAATGTGGTCACTTCAATCCACAACTGTTTGTGTGCACGCTGCTGTGCGCAATTGGCTGCCGTGTTTCGCCCACAAACATATACATACAGTCAATTCACTTTACAGTATATCTCACCTCGTGAAGCGCTTTGAAACGTCCAGAAGGTGTGAAAAGGGCTATATCAAATGCAAGGATTATTAATATTATTATTATATCAAAAGAAAGTATTATTATTATAATATCAAATGCAAGGCTTACTATTGTCAGAACTATTATTTTTACTTCAATAATAAATGAGGTTTACACTTGAATATATGGAGATTGTATTGAATACATCATTGAACAAATTTAGCTTGAGGACTGGATTGTGATTTCTCTAGACGAGGAACATTGCAGACGCTGGGCAGAATATATCTCTGCAGCCTATTTCTTGGGATGACCTGAATGGAAAAAGCCAGGAAACAGCTAATGGAGATTAGAGGTAAAAGCCTTATCTGCATTAAGTGGCACAGCAGCAATTGGCTTCATAAATTGCCTACTTCAACATGTAAATCAATAATGCTCTGTACAGTTCTCTGCAGTATAATGATGCCAAATGAACTGGCCCCACTCTGTAACAAACAAGAATAATCTTTATTCTCTCCCGCATCAGAAAATATGGACCCGTTGCTTTATATGATTTAAGGGAGTGTGTCTTCCCCTCATTAAAACAATAAATGAGGGTAATCCAGGAATGTCTGGCAGTTAACTCTCGTTTCCCCCACACTCCGCACCCCCACCTCCACGCCCCCCCCTCCAACCACCCCCTCTCCCCCGGTATCTAAAACCTTGTGAAGGGAAGGAAGTGTTCCGAGGCCCGTGGATGGTGATGGTTTATGAAGCTATCTTTGGAATATTGCCCAATTATAAACTCGCTGCCTATAATTGGATTCTCCGTTAGTAAAAACACCACAAAAAAATACCATTTTTTTGAAGTTTTAATAATGTCAGAGGCATGAAAAGGGATTTTAATAATAACGATATTGTAAACCTAGATATTTCTTATCCCTATTGCTCCTAATACTCAAAGGGCATTGACTCGAAGCTCCGTCTATATATAAATTCTAATTCCATGAGGATTTGATTGTGGTTTTATTACTTTTGCATCAGCCATCACATTGCATCCTCAGCTCACACACAGCTTTCAACTTCCTGATCTTACCTCCTGAGATTTACAGAAACCTTACAGCACAGAAAGCAGCCATTCAGCCCATCGTGCCTGGGCTGGCTGTTTGAAAGAGTTTCCAAGTAGTCCCCACTCCCCACGTTCTCACCCCAAATAGCCCCACTCCCCACGTTCTCACCCCAACTAGCCCCACTCCCCAGCTATTACACCATAGATCTGTGCAATTTTTTTTCTCCTTTTTAGGAACTTATCCAATTCCCCTTGAAAGCTACTATGGAATCTGTTTCCACCGCCTTTTGAGGCAGTGCGTTCCAGACTGTGGATGAAAGAAGTCTCCTGGTCTCCCCTCTGGTTCTTTGGCCCATTATTTTAAATAGATGTCCTTGTGACATCCTCCTGACGTGAAAGGCACTGTACAAATATAATTTTGTTGTTGTTGGTTACTGACCCACCAACCTTAGCTCTCTGAAACTAGATACAGTAGAAGCCCGTTTATCCGTGACTCGATGCACCGGCACTTCCATATAACCAGCACGCCAAAAAAAAGTCCCCATTCGATAAACTGGAACTTATCTGGAACAATAGCAGTGCAGCATTTGTAAATGCACAAATAATAACATAATAACAGAATATTGTATTGGTACTTATTGTTAAAACTACTCTCTTGTGCTTTTTACCTTTGCTGATAATTGTTACGCTTGAAGCCATGATGCTGTGGTTGAGGTTTATAGTCCAGCGATTCTTTTTAAAATGGAGCGGGTGCAAAAAACGTAACGTGTATGACTTTAAAGCCATACTAGCAGCAAGCGGATAACGCTAGCCAGTAATCCACACATTATCACGCAGGTGGAGTATTTCGTAGTAAAGTCGCGAGACTCTAAAATCACGCTGCCATTTTTTTCACCCACTTGGCGTCCTCCATTTAAAAAAGAATCGCTGGACTGTAAACCTCAATCAATAATGGTGAGAAGAACAAGAGAGTAGTTTTAACAATAAGTACCAAAACAATATTCTGTTGATATCTGTTATTACTCAGTCTGGTGTGTATGGTGTGTGTTAAAAGATCTTCAATTGTTTTGTAGTGAGTTTTCGGCTGCGGGCCGCCCGAATATCCGGCAGGCGCTTTAATTGGCATTGGCCAGGTCCCATGGGTGCCAGATAAATGGACTTCTACTGCAGTTGCAGTAATCGCTCACAATAAGTTATGGTAAGATTGCTGGTAGATGAGGCATTGTTACTAGTTACCTCGTTAACAGTGAAAAACATCTGAAACAATTCTGTCCTGTCACTCCCCTCGTTAACTCTAGAGAAGGCAACAGACACAGGGTAAAGTTATTTTTAATTACCATTTGTACTTGTACTTTTTTTCTGGAAACAAAATGCAACTCACTGAATCATACAAGGAGCCAATTGATGTTTTTTTTGTTTAGGGGGTGTATGTACGGAAACATTCCTATTCATTGTTAGTTTAAATAGAATATAAAGATCTTTTTGAAAAAGTTTAGTGGAATAACATGGTTCCTGAAGTACCAATTATGATCATTAGTGTTTCATGAGCTGATGAAAGTTTTCAATGGAATTTCCTCTGACTTGAGTCACCTGACAGCCAGCCGACTCCAATCCATGTGCATTGTGATTCTGTTTTTAGTTTCCCACTGGTCACCCTGTGTTTTCTGTCACACAACCTATTTTGTAATAATAACATTAATCCTTCCATTTGATGTAGCAAACTTTTCACACCTTCAAAACAAATCAAAGCGCTTCACAGAATATATTGTGAAGTGAATTGACTGTATATTTTGTGGGTGAAATGCGGCAGCTAATTGCGCACAGCAGCGTCCCACAAACAGCCGTGGATTGAGTGAATAATACAATATTTGGGGGGGGATTTGAATTATTTGCCCCAGAAAAGCAATCCGCCAATCAATTAACAGTCGGGTTCCTACATAGTGCTGGGTAAACAGAGGAGTGTGCAGTAAGGAAACTTGCCCAACATTTGCCCTGACCGGGAATTGAACCCAGGTCCTCTCGCTTGCGAGGAGAGCGCTCAACCACTGAGCTGCAGGACTCCACACTTTATAAGTATTCATTAAAAAAAAGTAGAGTCAATTTTATAATTCAGGCATCTCTAATCTGCATAATGTATTCAGTTGGAAAAGTTAACATTATTTCCCTACTAGTTAGTCCCAAGTACAGTATCTCACTATCAAATTCACAAGCTACGAAAAAATATCTTTTAAAAATAATTACTGAACTGATTTAGATTTACAGTTCTGATTCATTGGGAGTTAGACAATACTTTTTCCCCTCAGTCTGTTTATATTGGTTAGAGCACTCGCCTTACAAGCGTGAGACCTGTGTTCGAATCCAGGCAGGCTAGGGCGAAGGTTTCCTTACACCACACACACCTAATAATAATCCCTCCAAAACAACCACAATAATAAAATTGGTCATTTCAATCCACGATTGTTTGTGGGGAAGCTGCCATGTGCAATTAATTGGCTGCCGTGTTTCACTCACGAATGTACAGTTAATTCACTTTACAGTATATTTTATGAAGCGCTTTGAGACGTCTAGAAGATGTGAAAAGCGCTCTGTCAAATTCAAGGATTATTATTAGATATCCACAGTAACTTGTTGAGGTGGCATCTTACAATATTTCTGTCTTGGTGACAGAATGATAAAGAAATGAGATCTGAAGGAGAGTATCTATCAGTATCTATTAGGAGGCTTCTACTTTTCAGAAATCATAATAAATTATCCTTGCCATTGATTTGGCACCTTTCACGTGGGAGGATGCCTCAAAGTGCTTCACTTGTAGAAGTGTAGTAACTGTGTATATATTTTGATGTCAAACCTGGTTCTATCGAGTGCTTGAGAGCTGAAATTGTTGATCTGAGCAGATCTGAAGATGACGTGCTTGGGAAAAGATTAGGTGTATTTATTAAACAACAGAAGCCCTACCCTTTAGCCTGGAAAGATTCCCCCAAACCCCTAGACCTGTTAATCAGATGATTAATGTTCCTAGTGTTGCAAATCATCACTTTCACACACTCTTGCATCGCAGTCATAAATCAGTATTAAATCTCCCAAATTGTAAACTCTTCCAATCTGTGACAAGGGAAGACTGATCTCTGCCCTTCTATCTTACTCCTCCCTTCCCCTCATGTCATCATCCAGGAACAGATTTGATCTCCACAACAAACTTCGCCAGAACAATTGAACACACAGAGCGAATAGAGGAAGCCGATAGTCAAATGTATGTCTTCCGCGGTTACAAAGAACAATCGTTGTTTGACACATTATTACCCACTCTTGGTCTTCTCGCAAGATAATACCAGAGAAATCACTGGGTTCTATGGGGCACATAATAATAATAATAATCCTGTCATTTCCATAATCAGGGACAAGGTAGATCTTCACTTAGAAAGATATAGGCTAATAAAGGACAGTCAACATGGATTTGTTAAAGGCAAATCTTGCCTTACAAATCTGATAGAATTTTTTGATGAGGTAACGGAATGGGTGGATAATGGTAGCGCAGTTGATGTAGTTTACATGGACTTTCAAAAGGCATTTGACAAAGTGCCACATGAGAGACTTATTAAGAAATTAAAGGCCCATGGCGTAAAAGGGACAGTGGCAGCGTGGATCCACAACTGGCTGCGAGACAGAAAGCAGAGAGTTGTAGTGAGCGGCTGTTTTTCAGATTGGAGGGAAGTGAGCAGTGGTGTGCCACAGGGATCGGTTTTGGGACCATTGCTGTTTGTAATCTACATCAATGATCTGGACTTGGGTGTACGGAGTACAGTTTCCAAGTTTGCAGATGACACTAAGTTAGGGAGAATAGTAAACAGTGAGGAGGATAGTAGCCATCTGCAAGAGGATATAGACAAATTGGTAAAGTGGGCAGACACATGGCAGATGAAGTTTAATGCAGAGAAGTGTGAGGTGATGCATTTTGGGAGAAGAAATGAAGGGAGGCAATATAGGCTAGATAGTACAATTTTAAATGGTGTGAAGGAACAGAGAGACCTGGGGATTTGTGTTAGTGACTCGTTGAAGGTGGCAGGACAGGTAGACAAGGCTGTTAAGAAGGCATATGGGATACTAGGCTTTATAAATAGGGGTATAGAGTACAAAAGTCAGGAAGTGCTGACTAACCTCTATAGGACTTTGGTGAGGCCTCAGCTGGAATACTGTGTTCAATTCTGGTCACCACACTACAGAAAGGATGTGAAGGCATTGGAAAGGGTACAACGAAGATTTACTAGGATGGTGCCAGGATTGAGGGACTTCAGCTATGAGGAGAGGCTAGATAGGCTAGGGTTATTCTCTCTGGAGCAGAGAAGATTGAGGGGAGACCTAATAGAGGTTTATAAGATCATGAGGGGTTTCGACAGGGCAAATAGAGAAAAACTATTTCCACTCGTGGGTGAATCTGTGACTCGTGGTCACAGATTTAAAATAGTTTCAAGGCGCAGTAGAGGGGAGCTGAGGAGAAATTTTTTCACTCAGCGAGTTGTTCGAATCTGGAATGCATTGCCTGAAAAGGTGGTGGAGGCTGATTCGATAACAACTTTTAAAAGGGAATTAGATCTTTATTTAGGAAGAACGGGTCTATTAGGCTATGGGGAGCGGGCAGGGCAATGGGATTGAATCGCTCTTTTCAAAGAGCCGGCACAGACTAGATGGGCCGAATGGCCTCCTTTTGTGCCGTAAAATTCTATGATTCTATGATTCTATGATTCTATGATTCTATGATTTGTTATAGTGCTTTTCACATCTTATCGACGTCTCATAGCGCTTCACAGAATATACTGTAAAGTGAATTAACTGTGTATCTGGGGGCAAAACGTGGCAGCCAATTGCGCACAGCAGCGAGCCCACAAACAGTCGTGGCTTGAAATAACCAATTTTTACTATTTTGTGGGGGAAGGATTATTATTAGGCCTTCAACCAAACAATGTAAGATTTCAGTTGAACTTCAAGTGAGAATAAGGAAAGGCTATTCAAACATGTGAATAATTTTATCGAATGTTGTCCTATGTGACGGGACTGTCACACGGCGCACACTCTAAATAACAAACCGTTAGTTGAGTTGCCACAACCCCCGATTTCACGCGGAGGTTTTTACAACCGGAAACTGCGTACTTAAACGGGATCGGCTTTTTGTACATCTTCTCTTGAAACTTTGGCTTACGGAGAGAATAGGTGGTGAATTTCCCATCTCATCGGATGATTTGAACACATTATTATCTCAGCTCTTCTTTAGTGCTAATGCTGAAGGAAGGGTGGGGGGATTTTTCCCAAGCAGGATCAATCCCTGAAGGAAGACAGAAAACATATCTACGGACAAAAAACATTTATGTGTGTGTGTATGTGTGACTGTGTGTGTGTGTGAGATGTACGGAGGGGAGGTGAGAGAGAAAGCAAACAGTTTTCTGAACCAGCAAAGTCAGAGCATTGAGACAAATCCAGATTGTGCGCCCACAGATAAAACAGGAGCTAACCCTAGGCATGAAATTTAAGACGCCAAGCCTGAAGAAAAATATATTGACACATTGGAGAAGGCAGTGAGACTCTGTGGGTCATTCAATAAGTGCCTTTATATAAGTCTGCCAGGGACCCCTGGGAAATTTTCTATGATTAGTTGCTTTCTGTCATATGGTTTCCTTGGCGCACATTCACACACACACACATATGCACACACACGCACACACACACACACACACACAGCTTATGGTGTGGTATTAAAGGGACAATATCAGGAAGTCAAAGCATACACACACGCAATACGTTTGTGGGAATAATTATTTTAAAAATATAATGCTATTTTCTTTCAAAAATATATAAGGCCATTAACAACCTCCCTCTGCTCAGCGGGCTCTGGCCTGCCCCCTCCACCCTCACCATCGGTAGTCAGGCCCTCAGCATCTCTTCCCCCACGCTCCTAGGAACTTCATCCCACAGACCCTTCACCTCGCTCCCTCCCTTGCCCCTCCCTTGTTTCCTTCAAGGCAACGCTTTAAGATCCTCCTCTTCAACCGGGCCTTCAGCCACCCTCCCCTCCCCTTGCTCCACTCCACCCACTCCTGATCCCAATCTCCAGCTCAGATCCAAATCCCTAAATGGGACGTCCTCCCAATGTGAAAATGCTTCTTGTTATTGATGTTGCTGTTGTTGTTGAATCACATTTCTGTCAGTGATTATGCACTGCCTTGAAGCTCTCTGAGATGCCGTCCGGCATGGAGGGCGCGATATAAATCCAAGTTGGTGTTGTTGTTATGCGTTCCTAAGATTGGTAAAGTGTGCGTCTTCATGATCCAGGGAACTAAGCCACAAAAAGTTGTTCATTTACTGCACCTCCTGCCTGGCAGCGCTAACCTTCTCACTGCAGCCTTACAACGGATAATAATAATAATAAATAATAATCCTTGCATTTGATAGAGCGCTTTTTCACGTCTTCTAGACTTCTCAAAGCGCTTCACAGAATATACTGTAAAGTGAACTGACTGATTTGTGGGCAAAACGACTGGAAGATAAGGATTAGGAATCTCAAGGTGATGAATAGTCTTTATTTGCTTACGGTAAAAAAGTCAGGGAAAATACTTCAGCATTTACGCAAATCACATTACTTATATTTTCCTATTGTAAAATAATCCTAATTGGGTATTTGGATCATTCTGAATCCCTAAAGGGAAATCCTCACTGTTTGTTTACGCGGTTACCGACTATACCTGATATCAGGTTTATTCTGTGATTTTTGATGAAATAAAGCCTTTAAATAATAACAAAAACCGAATGGTTATTCTGGTTATTTGTGTCTGTCATCGTTTTACTCCAAACTGGTTTGTGGGCTGTGTATACTGAGGACATTATTGACTGCTCGTTGTCCTGAACTCACTGAAACCTCACTGTGGTTGGATACCTACAGTGCTGTAAGTAAGTCACAGGGAAATGTATGAGTTTGGAGGCTAATTGACAGTGTGAACATCTGTTCAGCGTCTCTTCAGTTGATGATTATTACCATCATCATATGATTTGAATTCATTATTTTCAAAGCTCGGTGATGGCCCCGATCGCGCTGTTGACATACGCCAAAGGCAACACATCCGTGGGTGTCTTTCCCGATAAATTCACAACGTCCCACAGTCGACCAGCTCTCTCCCTCGCCTCCTTCAAACCACGTCTCAAGACCCTCCTCCTCCACCAACCGCGCCTTCGGTCACCCTCCTACAACCCCACCCTCCCTGCCCTCCAACCCCCTCCTGATCCCAAGCCCCAAATCCCTGAATGTCCAGCCCAGCCCAGCGCCTCGGGACGTCCCCCTGACGTGTAAGGCGCAATGCAAATGTCGCTTGTTGTAGTTGTTGTTAATTCTGTCCCAAGTGTAATTCTGCCCAGAATGGGATTCTGCTCATTTTTTTCTTGCATTGTGCAGAACAGGAAATTCATTTGAGTGGCCTTCCCCTCTGTTGTTCAACAACAACAACAACAACAACAAAATTACACTTGTATAGTGCCTTTCACGTCGGGAGGACGTCCCAAAGCGCTGAGGTATCTATGGTTTTCTAGCTTTGAGTGGTCGATGCACCATTTCTTAACACTGACAGAATTGATGTCTTAAAGACAGTTCATATATCCACCAACATCTGTTATACGTTATCAGCACAGCAGGAAGGCACTCAGGGAAGGCTTAGCTAAGTCTCTATATTTTGGGTAGTATTTATGATAAAAGTAACAATCCTCAGATTTGATATCATGCCTTATCACGTCGCTGAGACGTCTCAAAGCACTTCGCAGGATATACCGTAAAGCAGATTGACTCTAGTGTATTTCTGTGGGCGAAATGCGGCAGCCAATCACGCACGGTGTAATCACAACCAAATCATGAAAATCTTAGCAGGGAAATCAGTGAAGCACATTGATGTGTAGAGAGAGATAATTATAAGATAAAGAATAATTGTCATAATTCTCTTCCTTGCTGATCCCGTTGCCTCTTTCCCTACCACCTACCTAGTTGATAGCTCTCTCGCTCTTCCTCTCTCTTTCCCCCCCCCCCCCCCCCCCCCCCGCCCCTCTCTCTCTTTCTCTCTGCTAACATCTTCCTTTGCTGCTCCTTGAATGTCTGTGATATAAATCCACAAGTACTGCTGAGACCACAAACCTTCTCTCAAGTGATCTTCATGGTGTATTTCCTGCTCCGCAGAATTAAAGGCATACGATCAAGTTGTTCAAATCATGTCTGCAGATATGATTTCAGGATTCGATCATACGTGTTCTTGGCAGATTCCTGACACAGGGTTGGGGGGGGCGGGGGTGGGGGGTGGAGTGGTGTGAGGGATTAGAAGGGAGAACTAATAATTTTAATCCTCGCATTTGATATCGCACCTCCGCATGTCTTCGAGACGTCTCAAAGTGCTTCACAAAATATAAGACGATGGTGAATCGACTGAATGAAGAGAAAGCATATTTATTTGGAATTTAATGAAAATAAAACTTATTGGGTTTTGTTCCCTCAAGCTGAAAATTAAAGTTTAAACAGATAGCCTAGATAGCCAGGAAGAGGAAAGAGTAAAGGGCAGAGTGTGCTGATTAATTCATTCATTAGAAATTAATTTTTTAGTACATGGCATTGGCCAGGGAACTGAATTTGTGTGTTACGTACGGCATCAAGAAACAATAGATCGTGCCACACAAACAGTGCGTTCTTAAGTTATTTGCGAGCTGCAGGACAAAATATATACCCAAGTCCATATTTCTGACGTAGAATAATAATAATAATAATAATAATAATAATAATAATCCTTACATCTGAACATTCGGTATAGCACTTCAATCGCTTCCTCGAGATGTCTCAAAGCGCTTCACAGAATATACTGTAAAGTGCAGTGACTGTTTCAGGGGTGTGGTGTGGGGGGTGTGAAATAGTATTCTATAGGTACAGCTTAAGGGGGGAAACATGCAATTTGGATTTTCAGAAATGATACTTTTCTTTCATGACTACTAATAATACTCACTTTCTCTAAGTGAAATTACGGGTATTTGTGCTTTCTGTTAATAAACTATTAACACATGTTTTGCATTGCGGTTTATCTTTTATCCGGCTCTCCACCTATTAAAAGACAATACATGTTCCTTTGAAAATTATAACAAGGTTGTTAATTTCCAAAGTGTAATAGCATATAAATTGCTTGATCAGCCATATGGAACTAAACATAATTAAGACCGGTAAGGTTAATTTGTTTCATAATTGCATAATATAAGTAAATGAAAATTGCTTCTTTACTAAATTGCTTTCCATTAAAAACCACGGAGATAAAAGTGATATGCAGTGAAAACACATGAAGCATATAGACATTAAAGTCCTACAGTAATATAATTTGCTCTATCTGCCTTAACCAATTTTTTAATAGTTTGTCACTTAGTAATATACAATGGTTCAGATCCTTAATGGTTTGTCAACAGTCCTGTAATGTGCAACTGCAATTTACTTTGAATATACCGTGTGTATATATAATGTAATACAGTATATACATATTTAATATATATATACATTATCGTAGAAATGTTTTAGTTTAAATCTTTCGGTTTATTGAAGGGAGCCGGGGAGAGAAAATGAGGAGAAGGTTTTTTTTTTATCAGGTGTGTGTGTGTATGCGTGTGTGTGGAGCGTAAGCTAATTATCTACCCTAGAAAAACAGCTCTCTCCTCAACTATTTAGAGCCTCAGTCCCATTTGATATCCTAGAGTAGGAAGACTTGCCAATACCCTCGGGATTTCCTTGCGTCACACCAGCCCTAACCATCACAAATCAGGATGGCTTTATTTGCTAGTTATTGCACAGATTTTAATGCCTTTTTAAACTGTTGCGGGGGGACTGTTTTATAAGGTTTTTTTTAGAATGCTGGTCATGTAATGACTATCCATGAAAAGGACAACAAGACAATAGTCAGACCAGTCTATGACAAGCTAATTATGGAAGCAGCACTGTAAAACCTTTTACAAGGGTCAGCTGGTACAAATAATTAAAATGCATTATAAATCCTCTTTACTGATGCAATTAAATTATAAAGCAAAAAAGTAATTATCTATTTAACTAATAGCTTTGTTGGTCAGCAGCATTTAACTAAGAAAGAGGCAATGAACCTTTTACACCATCTGATTCCGGAAAATACTCGATTGGGGAAATGGGAGGGGAAGAAGGAAAAAAAAATTCCCCTCGATTTGTCTTCTTAGAAAATAAATGTTCGGAGAGCACTTCATTCTGTACAGTGTTCACGGCAGCAATGAACTTCATAACAACAGCTAAACATATTAATATTTACTCTGCCCCTTGTTTTCTTTTGTCATGAATGTGCCGTGTGTGCTCTTGAGAATTTTTTTTACAAATAATGTACTTATTTATTATGTTTAATCTCTTGGTATTAATGCTTTCGCAGTTGCGTCTCTACCATGTGTCACGCGCGTGACGAGTATAATTGTAATTTTGTTGTATTTTTGTTTTTGTATAATTCATATTTTACAGCTAGATTGAAGCGTGAGCAAGGCACCCATATTTCTCCGTTCATTAACGTTGTACGTTAGCAGGTACGTTACTGTTCATTGATGAGCGATGGATGTACACTTTTTTTAATTGGGGTTTTTCAGCCTAATTCGGAACACCTTATGTTCTCCGGTGTGTAACTTCCCTCAGCGAAACCGAACGGTCTGAGCAGCTGTGGCCTCAGCGCCACTCTAGCAACAGTGGTAAGCAAGCGCAGGATAATTGGGCTTTCGCGAGACAATGCCAGTCTCTCTCTCTCTCCCTCTCTCTCTCTTTTTCCTCTCGAGACCCAACTCTTCATTTCCACCAAGTGCTCCGCGTGTTAGCGGCGTGAGGGAACAGCGGCCAACCCCCCCCAGAGAAAATGAATTCGAGTGACAGACAGGCAGCTTGAACTAGTAGGATTCTTGTTTGGAATGCATCGACCACCAAAAAAAATAATATGTACAGTCAATTCGCTTCGCGGTGTATTCCGTAAAAGGCTTTGAGGCGTTCTTGAAAATGTGATGAGGCGCTTCATCAAATGCAAGGATTATTATTACTTGATTGGTAGTATTATTTTATTATTGTTATTGCCTTTGCAACTTGAGGAACTGAACCCCTGTACTGCCTAGCTGCTTTGTGTAACTTTGTTTTTAACATGGCACCAAACAAAACGACTCGCGTTTGTTTTTTTGAAGATGGGTCATCGCGGCCGAGTTGTACTTGCGCACCCCAACCCCCCACCAAAGCCAGTTTATTGTTGAAACGAGAAAGGTTTTAATATTTTACTTTCTATTTCATGCTGAGTTTGCAGCGTGTGGTGTGTGTGACAAGGCAACAGACAGTAGAGGGCGGTTTCTACCCAGACAATGTCCGCTGGTGTGTGTCTAGCCTCTTTTGTGTGTGTGTGTGTGTGTGTGTAAACCGGGGAACGAATACTTTCAACATTGCCATGAAATGAAAATCAGACTGCCGGCTGCGAGCGCTGTTTGTGATTAAACTGCTGTCCCTGTCTCAAACCACTAACCCGATTGTCTCTCTCTGTTGCTGTTGTTGTGTTTCTATTTGTTTTAATTAACGGAAAAAACAAACCAGATCATTATCATTTCATTTACACGTGGGGGGGGGGGGGGAAGGGATGGGTGGGGGTGGAGGGGGGGAAACGAGGAGTAACAAACACTGGGTTGGAAATTCCCACTTGACCATGTCCACCCCGCTTCTAAACACAAACAGTCCCCCATTGAGTATGGACGGCCCTTTTTGTACCGAAGATTTTCATAAAAAGCAAAACATATAAAGCGTGGCGAGGCAGGTTAGCGTACCAATGCACTGTGCCACACAGTGCTTTCCCCCACACCCCCTCCTACACACACACACACACACACACAGAGATCCTGGCTTTAGTCCAGTCGTGATTGGGGAGAAACCAGCAAGTGCTATCTCCACAGGGAAGGCAAACAAAATAATCAGGTGAGTCACTCAAAACCTAGTCTCCAATTGCTCTACACAGTCACAGCCACAGTAACCCAGCAAACCCATGAGCAAATCACTCTCCAACTCACTCGTCTAAGGGGGAAACGCTGATTTGATGCGGGAGAATCAAAAAGGCAATGGGAAAGATAACACATTGGAGGGGAGGGAGGTGTGGGGTGTAAACAATACTGATGTAAAAATCAGATAGTTGAACCGTACTTTTGGCTGTAACGGCTGCACACTCCTGTTGGTAATGAGCTCGAAAACAAACAAACAAACAAACAGATCGCCAAAGTGACTACATGCACCGTGATTCTAATGACTGTAATAATAATAATACTAATAATTAATAATAATAATTCTTGCATTTACAACAACTGCAAAATTACATTTGTAGAGCGCCTTTCTCATCAGGAGGACGTCCCAAGGTGCTGTAATAATAATAATATTATTTACAATAATATGATATAGAGTGTATTCTCAATCTCTAAAGCTAATTGAACCCAAGCTATATGTATATTTAAGAGCTTTCATCGAAAGAGTGGGTTGGAGGGGAAACAAATCTGATGATCTCTCAGTTTTGGAAATGTGTGTTCTTTAACACTTTTCCATAAGAAATGTCTACTTGTTCGTGGTACAGATTCATATTAACTATTTATGACGCACTGTTCAGTTCCTATGTGTTTGTATTCATACTGCATGGTGCAGGTTTCAAACCTGTAGGTGTTCTATACTGTATAATCCTCCTCCATGTCTCATCCATTCATACCCCTCACTTTATTCATACCCCTCACGTTTCGCCCACAAATATACAATCGGTTTTCCTGCTCTCCTTCCCTCTACCCCAACCCCTCGCGCGTTACCCTCTTTCCCCCCTTTCTCCCCTAATCCCACTTCCATGACTTTGTGGGACACTGCTGTGCGCAACTTGGCTGCCGCGTTCCACCCACAAATATACAGTCAATTTTCCTACTCCTCTTCCCATTACCCTGACCACTGTCCCCCGCTCTAGTCCCTACCTGACTGTTCAGCGCCTTGGGACGTCCTCCTGACGTGAAAGGCACAATATAAATGTAATTTTGATTGATTGATTGATTGATATATTTACTATAGTTTATGAAGCCAAAAAGTAATTAGAAATAGGTTAGAATCGTTGGGAAATGATCGGAAGATAAATTGGAATACTAATTTTGGTTCCCGATAACAGGTTTATGGTCAGCGCTGATCTAGTTACACCAGTGACTGATGTCAGAAATACACTTTTTTTTAAGAGGAGTACAGCTGTACATCTTTTTTTTAAAAATAGATGCTCACGACTTCTAATACTCCTAATAAGGTAAAACTATGTCAACTTAACGAAAGACGTACGATGCGTCTCTTTGCAAAAATACTCTTTTCTGCCGCCTATCTTCCTGAATAATCACCGCAAATTGCCAGAATGTTCTTATTCCGCTCCATGCCCGTTACCGCTCTTTAACTTTGAAATGAATTTGAATCCCCGAGGTTTTACATTAGGAGCTGTTTGCTGTAGTGATTGACGCAGATTTGTGCAATCTGTACAAAGTACATGTTTTTTCTGAGACTGTTGCATTTTTGATTTGAAAATGTGTTTTCAGATCCATTTTCTATTTGGTTGAACCTGTTAAACCTTGCAACTGCACAGAGCTGAATAGTTCTTCCCAGCTACAAGTCTTATACAGCAAATACATGGAACTGCATAGCTCTTTATCATCAACTCTGATTTAATGGCAGAAGGTTATTTTCCTCTCGCGTAAAATGTTGGCCAGAGATAATTTACTTCTAACCGAACCATCATGCTACCTCCATTATGGAGTCCCTGTAGCTCAGTGGTTAGAGCACTCGCCTCTTAAGCGAGAGACCCGGGTTCGATTCCCGGACAGGGCGAAATGTTGGGCAAGTTTCCTTACTCCACACATGCACGCCTCTGTTTAGCTGGCAGTAAGTAGGAACCCAGTTGTTAGTCACTAACCAGGGGTAATAAATAATTCCTCCCCCCAAAATATAACCTCAATCCATGACTGTGGGACGCTACTGTGCGCAATTGGCTGCCACATTTCACTCTCAAAATATACAGTCAATTGACTTTACAATATAATCTGTGAAATGCTTTGAGACATCTGAAAGGCGTGATAAGGCACCATATCAAATGAAGGAATTATTAATATTATATCAAATGTAAGAATGTTTATTACATTTTGTATTACATGTTTAGAAATTTAAAAAAAATATTTTGATTGAAATTGTTTCTGAAGTCATGCTTTTCTGTTTCAGATATTAAGAAATGTTAAAGTGTGTCATCCGATATAGAAGACAATATATAAGTTTTGTACATGAAAATGCCGGTTATACCCTCTAATATAACTGATTGGAAAGCTTATTGTGTTTGCCATTTTAATCTCCTCCAATGGATTCTGGAAAACCAAGAAAATAAATCATACTGAGCCATTTCATGTTAAATAATAAATAAAACATGCATATAATGCTCCACTCATTCTATAATATGCAATACAGTTCCCAAAGTTACTGTGCTTTGACATCATATAAATCTTCAGCCGTGCGACCCCAAAATGTATGTGCATCAGCCTTTGATAATATATAATTAAGTAACGTTGAGGTTAGATTCTCTGTCAAGAGAAACAGTTATTGAAACAAGGCTTTGAAAAGAATGAGGATCTCTCAATCTTCTCTAGGGTATAAGTTGCATTCATTCCACTCAATTTCTAAGGGTACATTTGAAGTGGGGTTTTTTCCCCTGTTCACTATTACGGAATAAATAATTTTCCTTTTGAGTTCAGATTACTGTGGGAGGCTTTGTTAGGTTTATTCTTTCCCTCAGTGCTGTTTTGGGGGGTTGTCTTTAGGGTGAGGACATTTTCATTTATTTGCTTTCCGCTTCCACGTAGCTTATTATTATTATTGTGATTTTTGGTGGGTGGGGTGGGGAGGGGGGGAGGGGAGGGGCAGTTACATATTCAATATGCTCTGAACTTATAAATGTCACTTCTTAACAAAATTTCCCCATTAAAGTTATAATATGAAATCTAATCCACAAATCTCATAGGAAATAATCTTGTGAGAAATAATACAGTAGATTGTTTGGGACATGACATGTGGATGTGACTGCCAGCTTGGTGGAAGGTAAACTGGATGGAACAAGCAGATGAAAGATCACCGACCTGAAACGTTGACTCACTGTTCCCTCTCTCCATAGATGCTGCCTGACCTGCTGAGTGTTCCCAGTGACTTCTGTGTTTATTTCAGATCGCCAGCATCTATGGTATGTTGCCTTTTGGGTGATGGATGGACCTTGGTCTTTCTTTCATCTAACGCGATTCTACATCCTCCTTATTTATATCCTTACTATATCCTCTACATCCCCGACCCACCTGCCCAACCATTGGCGGGCGAGGTCAAAAACCTGCTGTATTTCTACTCTGGAAGATCGCTACGCTGATTGGAACCAATACGTATGTGTCCAAAGGAGGACAACTGAACCGGCGTGTTAGGTAGCTCAGCTGTGTTAGTTTCCACAGTTAATTAGCTACTCTGACGCTTACTGTACATCCAGACACATGAAAGGTGGTCACTTGGGTAAAGTAATCAGGGTCTGTTGGTGCTGCTCGGAACTCTAGCCCTGCAAAAGTCAACATCCCTTAAACATTGGGGGGAGTGGGGAGAGAAGAGATGTAGGATGAAAAGCTCACTTGGATAATATAGATCTCAATAAAGGTTCCCTCATGTTTTTGTTATCACCAGCATTAAGATTGTCTGATTGATTGTGTGGAGTTTAAAATAATATACCTAGCCAGTATTCCGTGCCCACTATAATGTTAACAAGTACAGAAAATAAGAAGTGAGTTTTTTTTCAATATGAATTCTATTCTTAATGAGTTATTTTTTCTCTCTCTCTCTCCGAGCTAGAAATGAATTATAAAAACGCCGTCAAAACATGTTTAGCACCTTTGGGTTTAATCACCTTTGCAGCTTGTGAAACGTTGCGGCAACTCATTAGGAATACAGTCACTGTTCTGCGATGCCTATTTGCGATTAGCATTTTAAACAAAAACAGACAAACTTTGTTGTGTTTTTATTGTGAATGTGGCACTCAAATTTTAATTGCGCCACGTTAGAATGTATTTAAAAGTGTAAATAATTCCATATGTTGATATACTGCATTTAATTAGCAAGACAATAATTAGTTTCTTTAGAAAACAGCCCGCAAACACTTTCATCTAGCAAGTCTAGTAAAAGAACATGTCTAATTGCTTATTCACACCATCCCTTTCTCCCTATCTTGCCTGTATTCCAATTAAGCTGCTTTTTTTTTCGAGATTTCAGGAACGAGTGCGGTTAAATGACATTCTGTGTATTTAGTCGACAACATGACCCGCAGATAAAAAGACAAGGCATTGCTGGACAAACTAATACATCTGTCAAGCTGATATGAAACAGCGCGACGGGTTTGTGGAGAGCAAAGGGATATTTACGAGAAGGTCAGTATAAGTGGGTTTCAAATCACTACAGTCTAGGGCTAGTGGCCTTCAACAGTTCTTACAACTGGCCATTTTGAAGTGGCTGAAAGTCGTTCGAAATATCACAGTCTTGCGCTTGTCGCTAATATGAATAACGCAAAAAATATACAAACGAGCTGTGAAAATATTGTGGCAGACAAGAAACGACAAAACAGCGTCCGTCATAAAACCACGCTCTTTACAACTATATACTGTAGATATATGTATTTCATTCTGTGGGAAAAATTCGACATTTTTCGGTACCAACAGTAAATAAACAAGGGTTGTAATGTCAGCCACATTTTACCATCAACAAAAATTAAATGTACTGTGTCAGTGATACACAAGTCAGTCAGTCAGTCAGTCAGGATGAGGACAGGATACAGGGCTTACTTGTGTATTGATCAATTCTCCCACAAATATACAGTCAATTCACTTTACAGTATATCCTGTGAAGCGCTTTGAGGCGCTTAGAAGATGTGAACAGCGCTATATCAAATTCAAGTATTATTATCATTATTATTTCTAAAGGATGGAGGGGATGAAGGGATATGGGGATTGGGTGAGTAAAATGGAATTAGGTTAGAAGATCAGCCACAATCGTATTAAGTGACAGTGGCAGGCTCAAGGGGCTGAATGGCCTACTCCTGCTCCTATTTCTTATGTTCTTGTGTATTGGAAATGTCACAGGATTGCAAACTCCCGTATATGATGGGGATGAGTGGACCTTGCACCTGAAACACAATATGACTCTGAATTGGGCAGCACCGATCTGTCAATCAAACCTATTGATCCAGCGAGACAGCAGGTAGGGCATAGAGGGGGTCAGAGGCCGAAATCTTGGGTTCACTAAAAGCCACTGATTGGGAACAAAGGACGTGAGCCTGGGAGCTCAGAAATGCCTTAACCCGGAAAACAAAAGGAGCCACAGGAGAGATGGAGCAGGGAAGATTCTCTGGGGGGGAAGTCGCGAGACCTTGGGAATAAAGACAATTTGAGAAACATCTTCTAGCGGGGCAGGAAGGGGGCGAAGCAAAGATAAAGACGATTCAAATCATGCAAAATAGGCCGAAGGGAACCAAATTGAAGTGAGTGAGGCTGTTTAAAGTGAACTTTTAAAGAAGTGGAGGAACTGTTGATCAAAAAAAAATGCATAGGCTGGATTTAAAACATAAAAGAAGATTTTTTGTATTTTAAAAAGTATTGCAAATCATCATATAATAATTACAATAATAATAAAAATTTATATTGTACTGCACATTCAATTTGTTTTAGTGTTGATGTAACCTTTCATTACCGAGATTTCCATTTAACAAAACCTTTGCATTTGCAACTCCAAAACATCTCTACATGTCCCTGTATGTAATAGCCAACAATCTGTTAGTCTAATGACCTTTACTGTCTAGATTGATATGTTCGCAAAGATTTGGTGACTTGAGCAAGGCTGCAGAAGGCTGGAGACAGTTTGAGTCAACATCTTGAAGAAAGGAGAAAGAAAATTAGAGAGAGAAAGAGAGAAAAAAAAAGTCAACAATCTGCCGGCAGGGACTTTCCATATATAACCTGGAATATTCCTCCTTAATTGGAGTTGAGGTACAGATGGGCTGTGAACCTATAGAAGGGCGGAACACTGGCTCGAGGGGCTGAATGTCCTCCTCCTTTTCCTATGTAAATTTTTTTTCTCAAAAAAAACTGCAAAAGTTGCAGCTAAAAAATAATAAAAGAATTTGTGCCACATATGGATGGGGGGTGTTATGGGGGTGTGGGGGGGGGGGTGGGGGTGGGGGGGGAGAGAAAAAATGAATCAATTATGCTGTGTAGGATTTCTTCCAAGGATTCAATGGAGTGATTCAATCAATGATTAATAATAATATGTGATGGGTAGCAGAAAGATTACAGTATATCAGATGGAATAGCATGTAGATTTTCACTCTATCGATTTTGATGCCGTTTCTAAGTTGACAATTCCGCTTCTTAAAATAGATTATTAACTTACTTCCAGTTGAACATTACTTACAACAATTGAATGAGATTATTTGGGTTTGCACCTTAATGCTTTCCTGCTTCTGTATCTTGCTGATCACAGGGAAATATTTGTTGTCTGAAACCTCAGCTGCATTGTCTGTGTAAAGACATGATTGAGATATTGTCACTATAATGTTTCGCAGTGAATTTGATATCTTTGAAGCACTGCGTACATGCAGACACACCAAGGATTGCAGCTCAGACACAGAGCAAATCCAAAGGCCTCTTTGGGGTCTAAATAATAATAATACTACTAATCCTTGCATTTGATATAGCGCTTTTCACATCTTATCGACGTCTCAAGGCGCTTCACAGAATATACTGTAAAGTGAATTGACTGTATATTTGTGGGGGAAATGTGGCAGCCAATTACACACAGCAGCGTCCCCACAAACAGTCGTGGATTGAAAATGACCAATTTTATTATTGTGGTTTTTTGGAGAGATTATTAGGCGTGTGTGGAGTAAGGAAATTTGCCCACAGTTCTAGTGCTTGTAAGGCGGGTGCTCTAACCACTGAGCTACAGGAGCTCAATAGCATGAATGAACGTACTAAACATTCATTTCTTTTTATTTGCAGTTTGCGAATGCTTAAATGCTTGTTGTTTCCTTTAATTCCAAATGATAGATTTCTCGAGGATTATTATTATTTTGTATTATTGTGGTCGTTGTTCAGTTTAGCTTATCTTTCCATGGCTCGGAAACTTTCTTTGTCCTTTTTTTTCCCAGTGATAGAAAAAGTCAACTCATTGCATTGTTATCAGGCTTTTCAGCTGCGTCTCATTTTCAGCCATGCTGTGCAATGCAGACAACATACCATTTAAATATACTTTACATTGGGGGCATTTATTAATCAATTACGTCAATGAGAACAACTGCAATTCCCTCTTTCACAAACATTTGCATTTGGTTAATTCAATCTGTAAATTAGATCATGCTGTCTAATGAGAAAATCCTCCTCATCCTCTGAAAATAGACTATAGCGCTGCTTGCTATATCAATATTTAATTGGCGATTAAACACTTTTCCGCTCCCTCTGCTCAGCGGGCTCCGGCCTGCTCCACGTCTCCCGCCTCACCCGCCCCACCAGCCTCTCTGCCCCCACCCGACAAAATTCCATCCCACAGACCCTTTGCCTCACCCACTCCCTCTCTCGCCTCCTTCAAGTCCCGTATCAAGACGTAGCACGTTCAGTCACCCTCCTACCCTTACCCTCCCTGCCCTCCTGAACCCAACCGCCAGCTCTGGTCCGAATCCCTGACTGTCCAGCATCTTGCGAACGTCCTCCCGACTTGAAAGGCGCTGTGTTAAATGTCATTAGTTATTGTTGTGAATAAGTGAGGCGCATTAGAAGATCTGTTATAAGGACAATTCCTGACGAAAGGTTTTCGACCTGAAACGTTAAGTCACTTTCCTCTCTCCATTGATGCTGCCTGAACTGCTGAGTGTTCCTAGTGACTTCTTCTGTGTTTTTTTTAATTAATGTTTGTTTGTTTATGATGCATTGCTGGTTTAATTAGCAATCTCACTGCATCCAAAAGATATTGATTGAATTTCAACCCCTAATAACCTTTTTTTTTGCAAATTATTTTTGATTGATTTCCATTAAGGTAAAAAACATGACATCACCCAAATAAATATAGAAACAGAAAGTAATTATTTATGGTGAGAGGCAGTCATTCATGTGTTATACATTCGTATGACATTAAAGTGAACTAAGAAAAAAAGAAGAAAGACAAATAATAGTAAAAAGAGAAAAGGATCATACTTTGGTTATTAAAACGTTTCACCCACAAATATAGTCAATTCAGTTTACAGTATATTCTGTGAAGCGCTTTGAGACGTTTAGAAGATGTGAAAAGGCACTATATCAAATGCAAGGACTATTATTATTAGTAGTATTAAAAGAAAGAGAGAGAATCATAGAACCTTACAACACAGAAGGAGGTAATTCGGCCCATCGTGTCTGTGTTGGTTCTTTGAAAGAGCCTCCAATTAGTCCCCACTTCCCCCGCGCTCTCCCCAAACAGCCTCCACTCCCCCCGCTCTCACCCCAACTAGCCCCCACCACCCCCCGCTCTCACCCGAACTAGCCCCCACTCCCCCCACTCTCACCCCAACTAGCCCCCACCCCCCCCCCGCTCTCACCCCAACTAGCCCCCACTCCCCCCACTCTCACCCCAACTAGACCCCACCCCCCCCCACTCACCCCAACTAGCCACCACTCCCCCCGCTCTCACCCCAACTAGCCCCCACCCCCCCCACTCACCCCAACTAGCCCCCACTCCCCCCGCTCTCACCCCAACTAGCCCCCACCCCCCCCACTCACCCCAACTAGCCCCCACTCCCCCCACTCTCACCCCAACTAGCCTCCACTCCCCCCCCTCGCTCTCACCCCAACTAGCCCCCACTCCCCCACTCTCACCCCAATTAGCCTCCACCCCCCCACTCTCACCCCAACTAGCCCCCACCCACCCCACTCACCCCAACTAGCCCCCACTCCCCCCACACTATCCCCAACTAGCCCCCACCCCCCCACTCTCACCCCAACTAGCCCCCACTCCCCCCACTCTCACCCCAACTAGCCCCCACCCCCCCACTCTCACCCCAACTAGCCCCCACTCCCCCCACTCTCACCCCAAATAGCCTCCACCCCCCCACACTATCCCCAACTAGCCCCCACTCCCCCCACTCTCTCCCCAACTAGCCCCCACTCCCCCCACTCTCACCCCAACTAGCCTCCACCCCCCCACTCTCACCCCAACTAGCCACTACTCCCCCCACTCTCTCCCCAACTAGCTCCCACTCCCCCCACTCTCACCCTAACTAGCCCCCACTCATCCTGCTCTCACCCCAACTAGCCCCCACTACCCCCACTCTCACCCCAACTAGCCCCCGCTCCCTTCCCAACTAGCCCCCACTCCCCCCGCTCCCTCCCCAACTAGCCCCCAGTTCATATTATCCTGTGCATTTTACCTTTGCAAATACCTATCCAATTCCCTTTCGGAAGCTATTGTGGAATCTGCTTCCACCCGCCCTTCCAGGCAGCGTGTTTCAGACTGGAACAACTCTCTAGATAAAAACAATTTCTCCTGGGCTCCCCTCTTGGTGCTTTTGCCAATTAACTTAAGTCTGTGTGCCCTGGTTACCGACCTACACGCCCGCCCGCCCGAGGAAACAATCTCTCCATCAAAACCCCTCTTAATTTTTGAACACCGCATCTCAACACTGGTTGAAATGGATACCGTGAAAGGTTAGATTCCATGTGAAATGAGTGAGGTTAAAAACTACAATGGGGGTGGGGCGGGGAATGCCTTTTAAAAACCATTGGTTAGAAATCATATGATTTTTGTCATTGCTTCTATAAGACTAAACCTTGGTTGAGTTCCCTATTTGAGTCTCTTCTTTAGAGCAAACCTGTTAACCTCAGGATCTGAAGAGGAGCTCATTGATCCATTCTCTGCAATTCAGAATGTCTGCTTGAATCCACGAAATTTCCTAGTTATCTGAATCACATATTAGTGAAGCAATTCTCAACTCATAAGATATGTCATGGATATGGTGAAAAATATAAAACACACAGATCTGATTGATCACTGTAAGGGAAATAAGAATTTTTTTAAATAATAATTTCAGTAACATTAATGGTTTGGTGTGTATTTAAATTGTACTGCATAATTATAATTATTACTATTATTATTATGTTTCTATATTGAAATGTGAACCAAAGTTGTAGAAAACTATAATAATGACAATCCTTACAGTTCCTCTAGTGCCTTATCACATCGTTGAGACATCTCAAAGTGCTTCACAGAATATACTGTAAAGTGAATTGACTATAGTTTGTGTGTGGAACGTGGCAGCCAATTGCGCACAGCACAAACAGTGGATTGATTGATCACGTTATTGTTTTACTTTATTTTAATTTTTTGAATGACATTTGTATAGTGCTTTCACAGGAGGACAACATCCTAAGGCACTGTAACTAGTATATATAAATTGCCTTTCCACCCCCCCACCCCAACCAAAAAAAACATTCCTTCCAAGAAAACAGAGAGACAGACCTAGCAATCTGGGATGGGGAACAGAATCCAGCCCAGCTCAGCAAAGCTGTATGTCTCTTTTTAAAAGTTGAGTGTGGATTGGATTGTATTGATTGGGAAAGGGATTGTGGGTTACTGAGAGATGCAGTCACAGCACTATCTCCAGGCCGTATGAATTAACTTGTCTCTGCTCCCAGGGCAAAGATGCCCAAGTTGCTCAAGCTGAGAACAGAGAGCTGTGCTGTCTCCCAAGTCCACGAACGTTGGTCAACTTCAATGCTAATTAAACACCTATTTTGCCCACAAAACATTACACCAGTCAATTCACTCTCCGGGTATGTTCTTGCCAAGCACTTTGAGACATCTCAAAGTCGTGATAAGGCGCTATAATCAAACGCAAGGACTATTATTGTTATTAGTGATTTCTTCAATAATATACAATGGAAAGATGAGTTAGAAGAGGTTACAGTAGATAAATAACTGATAACTGTGGATCAAATAATTTATCTTTTTATGTCACGTATGTTTATTTATCTTGATGAAGGTATGTGTGCAATGTATCTGGTTTCGTCCACAAATAAACAGCCAATTCACTTTACTGTGAAGCGCTTTGAAACATCGATAAGTTGTGAAAAGCACTATATCAAAATGCAAGGATTTTTTAAATTAAAGTAAAACATGCACATATATTGCTTTAAAAATCTATCAAACTCATGTGTTTCAGACGATAACAGTCTGAAATGTACAAGAAAACGCCTGGCCCATTTAGTTGGCGATTCAACTGTTAAAAGGAGAGGAGCTCACAAAATTTCCCATTTCAAATATGCATTACATTTCACATGCCAGAGTGTTATACAAAATTGGAGAATGGCTTATTTGAGTCAAGACCACTCCTCAATAATTGGTTTAATTGATGTTTTAGTCCTCCCGCAATAATGTGTCAGCACTTTATATAATTAATTGTGGAAAATGTTGGAGTTTGTGGTAATTGTGTCAAAATTAGGGTTAATGCCCAAAAATTACCATATGGCTATTTGTGGCTAAATGGGTGACAACATTAATCAGAGGCAGAATAACAGGCACCCTTTGTTAGAGACGCAGACAAACACAGCCAAGGCAGACACATACACACAAACAGAAACACACACACACATTCGGTGCAATGAGTGCATCTTACATCATCACAAATAATAACAATAACAATAACCCTTGTGTTTGATATAGCACGTTTCATGTCTTCTAGACTGTGTCTCAAAGCGCTTCACAGAATATACTATAAAGTGAATTGACTGTATATATGTGGTGAAACACGGCAGCCAATTGCGCACAGCAACGTCCTCACAAACAGTCAATTCAGCGATCAAATTATTATTGGGGTTTTTTCTTGAGAGTTTATTATTAGACGTATGTGTGTGGAGTAAGGAAACTTGCCCAAGGTTTTACACTGGCCAGGAATCAAACCCAGGTCTCTTGCTTGCAGGGCGAGTGCTCTAACCACTGAGCTACAGGACTCAACCTTATCCTCCAAATATCCTCCTCTGCATAATTGATCTTGATAGGAGTCATATAGGAGTAAAAACAGTGCTTTGTGAAACAGAGAGGTGAGTCAGGCCAAGGTTGCTTTGTATGGTTTCCATATGGGGCAGTCACCAGACAGAACATAGATGGTTTTCCTTGGGTTTTCCTTGGGTTTGGGTACAGAGCTGAGCAGGGTGGAGTGAGAGGAAATTACTGTACCGTGCAAAGCAGGGAACAAATACAACACAAGGGATCCTTGAGTCACAGCAATGCTCTCAACTCACACAGCACAATATGCCGTACACACACATTTACACACACACGCGCGCAAACACAAACACACGCACACACACACAGACACATACATATGCGCATATATATACACACACATACACACACGCATCTGGTAACAATTTTACATTCCAAAGCTGTCTCTCCAAACAGGCAATTTCTCCCCTCTAGAGCACATATTGTTTTGTTTCCCTGCTTAAACCCATTTATTCTATCCCTTCTACAGGTTCTTACTTACTGCCAGGTATACTTAGGGGAGTGTGTGTGTGTGTCCTGTGCGTGTTTGTGTGTGTATTAATAGAGAGAAAGGAAACTTGCCTAAGGTTTCACCCTGCCAGGAATCGAACCCAGATCCTCTCGCTTGCGCGGCGAGTGCTCTAACCACTGAGCTACAGGACTCGTCAAAGGAGTTTTTTTCAAAGAAGGGTAATTTTTTCCATATGGCAGCGTTTTTAAGAAGAGCGAGCCCGAACCACCAATATGAATTGGAGGAATTAAAGTGTTAATCCTCTTGAATATGAAATCTGGAGGGTTTTTTCCCCCCCAAATGCTCATTTCCAAGCATTCAATTTCCCCTTCATCTCTTTCACCATCTTGTTCCGCAGAAAACCTGCAGATATAATTGCAACAATCTACCAAAGCAAGCACAGCAATTTATTTTAGACCAGAATATATATTCCAGATGTCATTATCAATGTAATACAAGAATTTTTTTAACATTTTTTTTGCCCGATATAAACAGTTAACAAAGTTGACAGCAATAATTTATTTCACATCAACAGCCACAGCAACTTGCGCCTCTCCATATGCAGTGTAGCGTCCCCGCACTCTTTTCCCTACATATATAATAATAATCCCTCCAAAAAAAACACACGATAATAAAACTGGTCATTTTCAATCCACGACTGTTTGTGGGGACACTGCTGTGCGCAATTGGCTGCCGCGTCTCGCCTGCAAATATACAGTCAATTCACTTTACAGTATACTCTGTGAAGCGCTTTGAGACGGCGATAAGATGTGAAAAGCGCTCTATCAAAATGCAAGGATTATTATATTATTATATATGCTTATTTATGATTATTTCTATATGTTACCACATCAATCATAAACCTCTGAGAGCCGAGTGCAGTAGGGTGGTATTTATCATATTTAAATAGCAGTAGATCTAATATAAAATATGTAAATTCTGATAATTATATACTATAATATATTTGTGTTTGGTAGTCGGGGAGAATGGTGGCTATTCAAAGTCGTTGATGTTTTGAAATGCACCATCACTGTTTGAAGTGCACTATCAATTTTAGTGTGATTGAGTGCAGCGAATGGCAAGCACACTTTTCGGAGGTTAAGTACCCGCCATGTGATTATTCCGTTTGGTACATTTCTCAGACTTCCACAGTTTCAGAAATAAGCAGGTACTCACATCAGTACTTAAGTGTGGCAAACTGGTATTTCTTGTTGTAGGTATGTATTTTGCAGATACTTTACATCTCCTCTAAGATCCACAGTTAGATCCACAGTTTGTTAAAATTTTGTAAAACACAAAATGCTCTACAGATTAAATTAGCATTAGATTGTTGTTGAAAATAAGATCTACAAATTTTTTGGAATAATTTTGACATTCAATACTTATTAGCGGTTCAGATGCGTTTAGCACTTTAGCTGTAGTTTAATTTAAATTAGGCCATACATCCTTCTAAAATATTAGTCAAACTTATACGATAGAATCAATTGCTTGAGCAGAAAGTGTTTAAAGCATGTCTGCGATTGTAATGTGTAAAAGCTTAATATAATTCAATTTTTCCCAACGGAATTACAAGTGTGGCTCCTGCGAAAAGATAGCTAAGCCTGGCATAAAGTAACAAGTGGCTTTAAATCTATAGGGAATCAATCAGGGAGAAAATCTATACGCGAATGTGTGGACACAGTAGGTGAAGTGAATTACAATGAGGACGCAGTCGTGTGCTGATTAAAGGCATCTGGTTGTTAGCAGGAAAGGACTTGTACGTTACCTGTGTTTAGTGAGGAAGTAAATTTTCTAGCGTTACATTAAATCCATGTGTAAATTTTCTATCTGAATATAAGTGCCCCTGTTTCCATTGACAGCGTGATTCACAACACGCATTGTCCATAGTTGAGAGTGTGGCCCGTAGTTGAGAGTGTGGTCCTATTCTTTCTCCCCCCTATCTACCCCCCACCCCCACTCCCCCTCTTTCCCCCCTTCTCCCCATTCCCTGACCCCCTCCAACCCCCCCCAAAAAGCCTCATCTAAACCATTGAAGGAATTCAAGTGTACATTTCCATGCATTAATGAAAAACACACGCATTGACTAGTACTTCATTTCAAAATGGATATGGGCTATAACTCTACTTCAACAATTACAGTACTACACACTCAAATACATCCGTTGTAAAATTTTTTTTTTTTACAGATCTGCCCTGAAGTACTACACAGATAAAGAATGAAAAAAAAGCGCATTTCATAATAAATCTGTTTTCAGCATATATATATATAATATAATATAATGGAATGCACAATTAGATTACTTGCCAGAAGGCAAAGGAGTGTACATCTAATTGACCGCAGATAGAATTGCAACTTAAAATAAAAAAAGTTCCCAAAGGAGGTGTAAAAAATGCTGTCTCCGTGGCCCCCGACGTGTAATATATGTGCTTGATATGTAAAACGTACTTATTCAATTTAAAAATCGTACAGATGCGAATTTTTAGTTTGAAGCACAGCGAACTAACTTCTTAACTAGCTCTTTTATTTCCAGAAATAATTTTTGAATAGAGTCGACAAACATCCAACTGGTAACCGACCCATCTGTACTTTGCGAGAAAAATTTTCACGAGATTTCCGTCCTTTAGATTTTTATTATTGATTCCCTGCTCATACAGTATGACCCGAGATTTTGACCAACGCTGCAATTTTTGGATGTGATATTTTGCACCCAGCTAAAATTGTTCAGGCAGATTTGAAGTAGAAAACCAAGAGACTCCACTTTGACAAAGTACATAAATTAATTGTTTTTTTAATTCAATTCTCAATTACTTTCCAATTAAATCTGCTGATTGTATTTGCAACAAGCATGTCAAGGTGCCTTGAGGCATCTCGAAGACGTGATGAGGCACTATATCAAACGTAAGGATTATTATTGTGATGATTATTATTATAATTACTTCCTGAAAGCCTTTGGGTTTGATGTGATAGATTCCGACTACGATTCTAACTCTCCTTTGCGCCGTAACGGTTACATAGTGCTGATGTGTACTGATCTTGAGTGTTAGGCCAGGGAGACTGAAACAAACTAAACTAAACTTACAAACAACATCTGACACAAGATCTCCCCAGAAACTTCTTTTTTGCAGTATGAGCATTCCCCGCTTCCTTTGTCTCCCTCTATAACTCAGGAGTCTAATTCCAGCTATCAATCTAGTTGCCCTTCAAAAGTAGCCCTTCCAATACCAAATTGCCCATAATCTAATACAGTTCTCTATAATTGCGCACAGCTCTTTCAGATGGGGTTAGCACAGTGTCTTATACAAGTCAAGATCATTCCCAACTTCTGCTCTGGTTTAATTAAGCACCTCCACATCCTGCGTGCTTCCACGACTGCCTCTGTACATTGCCTTGATGGCTTCAGCAATCTATAAATACCTTGTCTATAAATAAATACATTCTGCTTCCGTTTCATGCCACGCGGAAAGCCAGCCGGTGGGAATCTGAAACTCTCTCCCGCTAAAAAGGCTGTGGATTGTGGCTGGCTCCATTCAAAACTGAGGTGCATAAGATGTTTGTTAGGGTCAGGCTATCAAGGGATACGGGGCAAAGGCAGCTAATTGGAGTTGAGGTACAGGTCAGCCATGATCTAATAGAAAGGCGGAAGAGGCTTGAGGGGCTGAATGGCCTACCCCTGTTCTTCCTATTTTTCCCCTGGCTTTCCTATGTTTCTCAGAGTAAAATACAGTTCATGCATTTCAATGACACACTTTGGCCAAAGCGTATTATGATAAAGCTTTGCCAAAGCGAGTCTCAAACTGTAAGAATGGGACACAGGAAATTATGGCTGATCTTTTTCTAAGCTACAGTATAACCTCGACAGTATCATAATTCCGTGCAATATAATGGTGCAACGCGCAAAGTACTGTTCCTAATTATTATTAGCAATTATCCCCAAAATATTAAATCTAATTGTACAATAAATTAATTGCACATTGGTGGGCTGTGTAAACCAATGATGTGCAACTCTAGCTAAAGCTACCTCATCAACATCCAAAGTTCCAGAATGTGGATCAATTTGATGACAGAATTGGGAGGAGAGATGAAATGGAAAGAGCATTACCTATCGGTTTCATTGATAAGTACCAGCGATCGATAAGGTATTAGACACAAAACAAGCCCACGTCGACCCTTTTCTTGTTCTCCATGGTTGAAATTGTCTCCTGTTAACCTTGTCGAGAGTTTAGCCTTTTCGCAATCTATAGTGAGTGAGTGAGCGAGCGAGTGGGCGTTACGTGTGGAGCATAGGTAGGCATTCTCAAACATTTATTTATAAATATAAATAACACTTGCATGTAACCCGTACCTGACCACACATTAATCTGTATATTCACAAAACTAGGCATTACATTAAGAAGTGGTTTTTTTTGAGGAATAGGTGTCATTTGGACTGAAACATTGTCCTTTCATCACCACGGTTTGGACTTGAAGCCATCTAAACTAGGCGTGTCTCCTCTCTATGTCTCCTCTGACCTCTCCCCTCACCGTCACTTGTGTTCCCACACTGTCAAGTATGCTGTTCTGGGTGAGGGTTGCTGTGTTTTCCAACACAGTCCTGAACCCCTGTTGCAGTCTCGTTAAACAACTACTATATTAACCATTACTATCAACTGTTTATATTTGCAGCATCTAAACACACGATTTCACAGCACATAGTGCCAACGCTTTGAGGTTTAGAATAGTTCTTATTAGCCACAAATTCGCTTTGGTGGAAGGAAGGGCAATTTTAAATGTGTTAAATAATAATAATTTTTTGGGGGGCGGATTATTATTAGGTGTGTGTGTGTGTGTGTGTGTGTGTGGAGTAAGGAAACTAGTCCAAGGTTTCGCCCTGACCTGCCTGGATTCGAACACCGGTCTCACGCTTGTGAGGCGAGTGCTCTACTGAGCTACAGGAGCTCCACAAAAAAATCTCAAAATCTCAAAACAGAACCATGGTAAAGGAACCTGACGTAGTCCTCCTCACTGGCAGCTATACTTAACAATTTCTCATCAATGGGTGGTCTCTGCATTGAAGCGATAGATAAGACCTTCCGACTTTTTTAAAGAAATGATAATTAGTACATTCAAAATACAAAAGAGAGAGAGAGAGAGAGAGAAGAGAGAGATTCAGCGCAGCGATGGACAAGTTTAAATGAACAGATAATAAAATACGCATCCCAGGGAGCTTAGTTGGTTAAGCACTGGGTATAGGACCAGGATTTTCTAGGATTGAATCCCACTGGGTCCATTCAGCTCTTTCAAGGTCGATTAGAAATGAGAAGCGTGTCTTAAAATAGCCTCCTTCGGGAGGAGGTAAGTGGTGTCTCCCTAGAGCTGAACAGCCTGAGACGCAGCCAGAGCTGTAGTAATCCATGGAAAGACATGTGCTAAATCCTGCGAGCCAAAGCCCTAGTGGGGGGAAAAAGGGAGGTCCTATTGGGGGGAAAAAACACCAGGCAGCCACAGTCAAACAAACAAACAAAACTTACATTTATATAGCGCCTTTCACGTCGAGAGGACATCCCAAGTCACCCCTGGTTAAACCAGTTACTTACTAATGAGAGATTGGCTCAAGTTGCTCGTACAGCATTATTGGATCCCAATGTTCGGGGAAGCGACATCGAGCCTTTTGCGAATCACAACCTGCAAGTTAATGGCAATGGAGTCTCTCACCCCAATTCCTTCAAGACAAGCGGCAACTTGGAGGTGGGTGGGGGGGGTGGGGGGCTTGGGGGTGGTGAAGAAAAAAAAAGCGCGTACCAGTAACCGTAAGAAAATATCCCAATACATAAACGTTGTAGAGCATAGCTGTGCGCTGGACTTCCAATTGCTCGTGAAACATATTTACATTCACAACATGCATTAATTTTTGTGTTAGCTGTCATATTTGGTGGCCAAGAGCAGAGGTATACCATTGAACTCTAAAGGTTAGTTAGATTATATCTTGTAGCATTACAGATTGAACCAATAGGTCGTGACATGTGATAGTTCCCTACGCCCTTGGAAGATGGAATTTAAATATTTATAGTTAATAGATTACAGTGTCAGAGTGACTTTTTTTGTGGCCTCCGTGGGCCAAAGTCTGTAATACACCTTTACGTGCCAAACTTTAGGTAAATATCTGTTGTTGAAGCTGTAGTGTTAAGTAAGCAATGCCTGGTATACTTTGCTCCCTGCCTCGCCCTCACCAAGAGAATGGAGCCCAACACAGTCACATATGGGAAGCAAGCTGAATAAAAAAAATATATATATATATACTTACTGCGGCTTGTAAATAAAATAGAAAACACTATTTCACAATTCGCAGGTCTGTCTGTTTTTTGGATGCCATTAGTTAAGGTCCACAGTTTGGTTCTTATCCAACATTAATAATAATAATAATCCTTGCATTTGATATAGCGCTTTTCACATCTTATCAACGTCTCAAAGCGCTTCACAGAATACACTGTAAAGTGAATTGACTGTATATTTGTGGGCGAAATGCGGCAGCCAATTGCACACAGCAGTGACTCACAAACAGTCATGATATATAGTATCTATAATACCAAGAACAGGTAATTATGTTTAGAGCCTATCTGCAAAGCAAATCGCTATGTAGTTGTACAGTAGTTTGTTTTTGACGCTTTGTTTCGCCCACAAAGCATAAAGTCAATTCACTTTAAAGGTTCTGCAAAAACGCTTCTCAGAGGTCCCGAAGACGTGATAAGGCAGTATCTCAAGTGCAAGGATTATTATTATTATTTATTATCGTATAATTTATGATGTTTTACTAAGTAGTGATGGTTTGTCACGTATCTGATAGCAAGTCTCTACGTAGTCCGTGGTTTGATAACTCTAATCTTTTTGTGACCTTCCATTGTCCTGCCCACAGATTGTCAGATAACTGGATTACAGCACATACAATGCAAAGCTGCTATCAAAGCATCAATTTACTTTACTCTTTGAGTGTTTCTATAATCAGACCTTGACACACAACATACTTTTCTCTCTCTCTCTCTCTCTGTCAACTTTTTACACACTTTAAATAGTGACATTCAAATACAAAAACCCCCAACACAATGCACAGAGAAAGGTAGATATCTCTACATTAATGTCCAGATCAAATTAAACAAGTGTACGCGATTAAAGTGTGATCACATTCAACAACCACAACACAATGACACTTGTATAGGATTCAATCACATTTTACAGGACAGAATGACAAGGAGGTAATTTATGATGAAATAGATTAGATTAGTGATTTAAAGGTGATTTTGGCTTTGATTTAAATTCCAATCCCACAACTATATAGATACAAGTATAGGCTGACCAATTCATTGAAACAACTAGGTGTATGGTTGGAAAAAAAGTTGTTTGTTGAAGATGTTTATAAAAGATTTTCATCTAATTACAAAAAAAGCTTTATAATAAATAATAATAATCCTTACATTTTGATATAGCACTTTTCACATCTTCTAGACGTCTCAAAGCACTTCACAGAATATACTGTAAAGTGAATTGACTATATTTGTGGGTGAAATTTATATTTAACTTGTCGTCGAATCAAATGTTTGCTTTGATCAATGTGATGGAGGAATCAGGTATCTTGTGTCTTTTCATAAACTGGTTCAAAAATACCTAGTAAACTTTACTCTTCTCCAGAAAGTAAAGTGTGTGCAAGCTGATCCTAATGTTGGCGTCATCAATCAAATTTTTTTGAATGACTAGTTACGTAGCGGAAGCAACTTAATCCTGATTTTATTCGTGACACGATTGCGGAGGGTGAATTATTCCCACTCACCACTGAAAAAAATAGAGGTGTGCGATCATTAGTGTGTGTGTGTGTGTGTGTGTGTGTGCGATCATCCTTCCTTATGAACAATAATGTATTTGGCTTTTTCTTGAGATCAAAAGCACAAGCCATTAGAGACTCCAAATATGTACTGAAGAGAGCTCAAAATACCTGTTGCGAATCTCCTTAGTTTTTAACCAAATAAAATCAGTGCAGATTGTAAAATAAAGAAGAAACGTTTATCTAGCAAACAACTGGTAGCAGATTGGCTCCTTTATTAGCACTCAAGGTTTTGAATCATAAGATTGTAGCTCAAGTCCCATGTTTGATGGCGTTCGAGAATATATGCATCCAGAATTTGGCAATTTGTTGAATTCAGTCTTAAATGTGAAAGCTGTATTCTATAGGTCTTAGGGGAAACTTCATCTTTTTTCTCCCCCAAAAAGGCAATTCTAAATTAAAACGCTGTGTTTCAAAATCAAAATCATGGTTTTATTTAAGAAGGTGTCAAATTCAGGAGCTTCTAAAATGTTTTGTATAGACCCGGGTGGAATTCTTCCCCACTAGCTCAGTGGTTAGAGTACTCGCCTCACAAGTGAGAGACCTGGGTTCGATTCCCAGCAGGTTAGGGTGATACCTTGGGCAAGTTTCCTTACGCCTAATAATAATCCCTAAAAAAATTAATAACTTGGTTCTTTCAATCCACGACTGTTTGTGGGGGACGTTGCTGTGTGCAATTGGCTGCCGAGTTTCGCCCACAAATATACAGTCAATTCACTTTACAGTGTATTCTGTGAAGCACTTTGAGACATCTAGAAGACGTAAAAAACACTATATCTAATGCAAGGATTATTATTCTTATTCTTCTTAGTCTTTAAACTTCTTCTAGCTTCTACAACTCCAAATAAATCACCCGGCCTTTCATTGGGATAAAATATTATTTTCTAACTAATTATAGCTTTGGGTTGGGGAGAGATCAGGTAGATGGAGTCTTGCAATAACATGAGAGAAAGTGGGAGAGAGAGTGACAGAGAGAGAGAGTGAGTGCGAGTGCCCTCCAATGTCTCCGTTAAACAAGTCGGAAAACCCCCCCCAGAAAAATCTAATTTTAATTAAATTAATTAGGAAGCAATGATTGTTGTTAGTAGATGTTACAATCTCCACGGGCTATTGATGGTGGTGGGGTGACTGCGGTTAAGGGTGGAAGGCGAAAGATCAAGAATGAAAAAAAATCAGAGAGAGGGAGAGAGAGAAAAGGATAGCCTCCGTAGAAAACTCTTTTACAAATTGCTACACAGGTAGAAAAAAATGTTGAATAAGCAGTGCTGAGTGCTGTAACATTAAAGGTATATTTTATTCAGTGGCACGAAGCAGAATTTTTTTTGTGAGTGAATAAATATTTATTATGAATTTACTGTATTTATGATTTGCCAGTGTGACATTGCTTACCTGGATTACAACGGTTTGCTGAGTTGGAATAGCCTCTGGGTACAAGACATTCAAGGGGCATTTGATGCCCGAGCAGATTAAAATGACACAAAAGGTTGCTTAGAATTTCCGTGTCAGGAGATCACGGTCAGTCATTGTAAGCCTAGTGTGAGTGACAGTGTGATGGCGTCCTCTGAGGTACAATCATCACCAACTGCAGAGCTTAATGCCGCGTCGCCAAAATCCACTGGAAATTGTGACGGCTGCTCCCAACCAACGCTTCCCTCCCTCTCACCCCCCCCCCCCCTCCCCCACCACCTCCCCTTCTTCCTTCCCTCCTTTCTTGATGAAGTGACACAAAGCCCTAACCCCCCCACCCCCCAACCCTGCCTGAGCCATGGCCGGAGGTGGATTAAAGCAACTCAATACTTTAGCGTTGATTTCCTCTAAGGCAATATCCCGTGAAGCACTTTGAGAAGACGTGAAATGTACTATATAAAATGCATTTGATATAGTGGAGCTCCTGTAGCTCATAGGTTAGAGCACTGGCCTTACGAGCGTGAGGCCTGTGTTTGAATTCAGGCAGGTCAGGGCGAAACCTTGGGCGAGTTTCCACACACACACACACACACACACACAGACACACACACCACACACACACACGCGCACCTAATAATAATCCCTCCGAAATACCACAAAAATAAAAAATTGGTCATTTCAATCAACGACTGTTTGTGGGGACGCTGCTGTGCGCAATTGGCTGCTGTGTTTTGCCCACAAATATACAGTCAATTCACTTTACAGTATATTCTGTGAAACGCTTTGAGACACCGTCTAGAAGGCGTGAAAAGCGCTTTATCGAAATGCAAGGATTATTATTGGTAGTGGTACCTGTAGTAGTATTAGTGCTGAACAGCTTCTGTATTTTTCAGTCCAGAGCAACGGAACACAAGCCAGAGATGAGAGATAAACAGAAATGGTCCGATGGTGATTGTCTGTCCCATAGACGTCAAGGACCAATGTTTCCATTCATCCGAGACTCTGAGGCTGAGTATCAGTCACCAATATTGGTCGAGTGGGTTTTTCACCTCACCTTTCAGCAAATCCTATTATTGTTCAGCAAAGTGCTTCCCTGGTCTGAACATCAGTGCTTCACTACAATCTAACATGATCTGTTTCAGCTTTAAGATTGTTACCCGATTAAACTGGGAGCAAATCAGGTCCCCGAAAAAAATTTACTACGAAAAATTCCCACCGAAAATTTCTTTAAAAATGTGTTCGAATCCAGGCAGGTCAGGGCGAAACCTTGTGTAACTTTCCTTACTCCACACACACACACGCCTACTAATAATCCCTCCAAAAAAAAGCCACAATAATAAAATTGGTCATTTCAATCCATGCCTGTTTGTGGGGGACGCTGCTGTGCGCAATTGGCTGCCGTGTTTTTCCCACAAATATACAATCAATTCACTTTACAGTATATTCTGTGAAGCGCTTTGAGACGTCGATAAGACGTGAAAAGCATTATTTCAAATGCAAGGATTATTAAGAATTATTCTATTAAGAATAAATGGCCTTTTAGGGTAAGACCGAACAGATTTCAGAGAGCTTTATGGCAGTGGAAAGATGACAGTATTTTAAAAGTTGAGAAATCTAAGTGAGTGGCCACATCTTATAATAATGTAGGACACCTCCCTGGTTTGGAGAAGGTTAGGAAGAAAAAAAGTCCAAATAAATCAAATAGTGATGATTATTGGTTCTTAAGGCCTTTGTGGTTTTCTGTATGGAATGGTTAGAAGAAGAAACATAACCAGAGAGTACACTGCAGAGAGCACACTGCAGAGAGCTCTATACACACACACATACACACACACATATCTCACCACAGCATCTGTCCAGTAAAGTGAAATAAAAATTGTAGCGTTCCTATAGAGAAAGATGAGTGTTGTGGGTGATTTTTGAGTGTGTCCTCTCCCATTCTGCCACGCACAGAGATCGCTGTGCTAACATTGTGCTTTTGACCCCCTTAACCTGTTATTTAAATAGTAATTACAGCAGTAATTACACAATAATGCAAGCACGTTAAAATCCAATACAGTATTAAGTAACCCTGGAATCTTCCTTGCAACAATTGGAGCTCCTGTAGCTCAGCGGCCAGAGCACTTGCCTTACAAGCGGGAGACCTGGGTTAGATTCCCGGCAGGTCAGGGACAAAACCTTGGGCAAGTTTCCTTACTCCACACACACGCACACACATACACACACACGCCTGATAATAATCTTTCCAGAAGTAAAACAATAACTCAGTCACTCAATCCACGACTGTTTGTGTGGGGACACTGCTGTGCGCAATGGATTTGCGCACAAAAATATATAGTCAATTCACTTTACAATATATGCCATGAAGCTCTTTGAGACACCTAGATTAGAAAACGTGAAAAACACTACATCAAATGCAAGGATTATCGTTATTATTATTATTAATATTATTATTCAAAGTCATCTGTTCTCATTTGAGCCACAAGATGGTGCACAAAATGTTAGCTGTGCAATTCACCGAAAGGGAAAAACTCACTCCCTCCAGCCTGCGATCGCTGAGGCGCTGGGTAAAGGGGCTGTGAAGGCAATATTAATGATGGTTTTGAGCAAATCAGTGACCCTAGAACATTCTCTTCCTTCCTCCTCCCCACCAGAGAAAAAAAACTGTATTGTGAACAGCCGTTTCTATTGTGAGGACAATATAGTATACATAGGAGGTTAGGAGTGTGAGGGGGCTGTGAGGGGGGGAAGGGGGAGGGATTGGGAGGCGGGGAGAGAGAGAGAGAAAGAGGAGACCAAAAGCCGGGAAAAGTTTCTATGTTTCCAAACCTATATATTTACTATTATTATTATTATGATGATGATGATGATGATGATGATGTGATCTTCTGTATTCTTTTTCGAAACATATATTTTCATGCTTTACATTACTTCCACCTACAAAATATACAGTCACTACACTTTACAGTGCATTCTGTGAAGTGCTTTGAGACTGATAAAGCGCTATATCAAATACAAGTATTATTATGATTCTATTGTTATTAATATTACTATTCCTCGTGATGCTATCTTTCTAAATAAATAAACACTCTGAAATCTGAAATCCTTAGCACTATTTGAAGAGCTGATGGTAACTTTTGAATGAGTCTTTCATCTGCCTATTAAATGTTATTCATCTGAAAATGCATCTCAGTAAAATTACTTCTCATTATTATTGGTGCCAAATAACACTTGGAAGATAATTAAGTATTTGGGTTAGAATAATTAGTACTATAGACCATAAACAAAAGAATATAAAAGGCAAATTAGCAATGTTCCATGACATTTTTGATGGCATAATTATCACATCGAAAGTGATGTGCGATGCTGTTTATTTCATCTCATGTTTAATTATATAAATTGGGATTTACGTCTGATTTATTACATATATCGGGGAAAAAGAAGTGATGATGATGATGTTCTGATAATAGGAGTGTTTGGTAGTTTTGGGTGTCTCGGAGTAATTAAAAGAGTGCCAACCGTGCTGAGATTGTGAGTTTCTGAATAATTCTATTTGATCATTTTTGACGCTTCGGCCATAAAAGTGTGTACGCCCTAAAACCAAATGATCCTGGAGTGTTTATTACTTGAACAAGCTGAAGAAAGTATTTTCAGAGCTCAACTATCTGTCCTGTGAGTAATAGTAATAAAGGTAATATAAATGCAAGTTTAAGAGTCCTGTGTCTCAGTGGTTAAGCACTCAAGCAAGCAAGAAACGTGGGTTTGATTCCCGACAGCAAAAACCTTGGCAAATGTCAGGATTATTCTTATTGTAGTAAAAGTTGTTGCTGACTGTCCAGTCCTCACGTCCTCCCGACGTGAAAGGCGCTATATGTAGTTTTGTTGTTGTTGTTGTAAGTTTGTTCAGGAAATCCAACAGTACATCCTAAATTACGCCAAAATATCTGCAATATTTATGTTTGGAATGGAGCAGAAAGCACACACTCATACTGTTTCAGACGTTCCATTAGAGGAATTCAAATGTTGCAGACTTGATATGCTTTAGTTAGTTGAGGCTAAATTGCATTTCTTTGGGTGGGTGGTGGGGGGAAATGTTTGCACATTAAGAGTCGCCCACAATGAAGCAGGTGTGTAACAATTATATAGGCAGAATGGAAATGTGTGGATCGATCAATAAACCTTCTGAAGGCCAGAATCTTCTTTTGATGTATTTAAATCACAACAATAGAGAAAAACTATTTCCACTCGTGGGTGAATCTGTGACTCGTGGTCACAGATTTAAAATAGTTTCAAGGCGCAGTAGAGGGGAGCTGAGGAGAAATTTTTTCACTCAGCGAGTTGTTCGAATCTGGAATGCATTGCCTGAAAAGGTGGTGGAGGCTGATTCGATAACAACTTTTAAAAGGGAATTAGATCTTTATTTAGGGAGAACGGGTCTATTAGGCTATGGGGAGCGGGCAGGGCAATGGGATTGAATCGCTCTTTTCAAAGAGCCGGCACAGACTAGATGGGCCGAATGGCCTCCTTTTGTGCCGTAAAATTCTATGATTCTATGATTCTATGATAACAACAAATGACATTGGTAGTAGCAAAAGGCAAAATACTGCCATTGCTGGAAATCTGAAATAATGATAATAATAATAGTAATAATCCTTGCATTTGATATAGTTTCACATCTTCTAGACATCTCAAAGCGCTTCACAGAACATACTGTAAAGTAAATTGACTGTATTGTTGTTGGCGAAATGTGGAGCCAACTGTGACCCACAAACAGTCGGTGGATTTGAAATGACTAATTATTGCTTTTTTTTAAAAAGAGATTATTATCAGGCATGTGTGTGTGGTGTGTGTGTGTGTGTGTGTGTGTGTGTGTGTGTGTGTGTGTGTGTGTGTGTGAAGCAAGGAAACTTGCCCAAGGTGTCGCCCTGACCTTCCTGGAATCGAATCCTGGTCTCTCGCTTGCGAGGCGAGCGCTCTAACCCACTGAGCTACAGGAGCTCCACAAATGTACACAGAAGTCACTGGGAACACTCAAGCGGATCAGCGGGCAGCATCTATGGAGAGAGGAAAGTGAGTCAACATTTCAGGTCCCTGACGTGTTGCAGATTCAAAAGGAAGTGGATAATAATGTAGACTGCGTGACTGATGCTGGCAACGTGTGAAATCCTGGAGAGGTGCACCTGTCTACGTGATCAAAATCAATCCTGGGGAATATTGTGAATAAATCTGTTTGAGATCAATGCGCAAAGGATTGGCTTGTATGAAAGGTGCTTTATATATACTGTATATATATACATATACGAAAAACACACCATCACGGTGGTGGCACCCCTCTCGAGGTCCTCTCTTGCATTGTCTCTGACATGAATATTTTAGTAAGGTAAACTACCAGCAAAAGGCCGACATTTTTAAGATTACAAAAATCTGGTTTGAGAGTTTTTTTGCTTAATTTCTTTCACTTGCGATTGTAGTGAGACTCTGCACGGTAATATATACGATGGCTTCATTTTTAAGTGGCTCAGATTTGACAATGATAATCATCATCCTCGCACTTGCTATAGTATCTGTCTTGCAAAGCGCTGGCCAGGTTTGCTCCCTCTACACGCCTCAGTATCTCCCAGCAGTAAAGGGGAACCCAGGAGCTGGTCGATTGGTGAATCGCTTTTCCAGAAGTAATAATCTCTTCACAAATTTTGTTTTTTAAATGATTTAGTCACTCGACCCACGACTGTCTGTGAAATGGGGCTGTGCGCGTAATTGGCTGCCGCATTTCGCCCACAAAACATACAGTCACTTGACTTTAGAGTATACTTTGGGAGGTGCTTTGCTTTATCAAATGCAGGGATTATTATTGTTATTATTATTAGTCAGTTCTCAGCTGAGCCACTAGATGGAATATCATAGAGTGAGGTATTATACTTGTGTTGCACAGATCACACCTCCCATTGCGTTGGTCACGCACAGTTATTGACAAACCATGAAGAACCCATTGGCTCTGTTTGTCTCGTTCTTGTTGTTGACGGGTGCGTTAGGACGAGCTGCAGCTCAGAGGAAAGGATAGACCTGAATATGGGCACACAATTATACTTAAAACTGCAACAGTGATAACAATGATAATAATAATCCTTGTATTTGATCACAGCACCTTTCAGGTCTTCCGGATGTCTCAAAGCGCTTCACAGAATATACTGTAAAGTGAATTGACTGTATATGTGGGCGAAACGCGGCAGCCAATTGAGCAGAGCAACGTCCCCAATTTTGACCATTTTATTATTGTTTTGAGGGATTATTATTAGGCGTGTGTGTGAAGTAAGGAAACTTGCCCAAGGTTTCGCCCTGAACCTGCCTGGAATCGAAACCCAGGTCTCTCAATTGCAAGGCCAGTACTCTAACCACTGAGCTACAGGAGTCCGACAATGATTGAACGATTGAACAAGCTCAAAGTAGTTCTCCGAGACACACCGGTTCAAGTTTCCAAAAGTTATCGAAAACAAACGTATTTTTCGATTAAACTCAAACCTAACCGTTTGAACGGATCCATCTCCCAAACGTCTGTATTCAACTGGAAAGCATTGCTAAATGATCGGATGCAGCAAGGTAGCCAGTTCACAGATATTAAAATGAATTATATCTAATCTGAATTTTAGTCACGCTACATTAACTAATAGAAAGTTATTAACATTTCAAGAGAGGGAGAGAGAGAAAAAAAGCTTTTGCCTGCAATATTAACAGTGGCTGAAATGTGACCTGTCAGGCATACAGGCTGATCACTGTAATGACACTGTAATGACATATTTACATTAAAATCTCAGCAGCTAATATGTGATTCAGAATTGGATGTTAAATCTGCGGATTATTTAGTCTGGCCTCCTGGCCTCGCTGTGAACAGTTTTCTCTTTCGCATAAAAAACAGAAACTTTCCCATTCAGGATTTCTTCTGGGCTTAACCTGTCTACTTGTCCCTCTTCTCACAATTATATTCTTTTTGTCTCTCTCTCTCTCTCACTCTCTTCCGACAAGTTTGTGTTTATTTTGGTTCCTCGTGTTTTTTTTCTATGTCTTCCTCCTTTTTGTTTCTATTTGGTTTAAATGTGTTTTTTTTACATTATTTATTCCCCCGAAAAAGAAAGAGACAATAAATCAATCCACAACTGTTTGATGAATACCGCAGTGTGTCTTTACATCCAAGTGTATGAATTGTTTCTTTCAACATACAGTATATGTGCACGTGTTTGATGAGTGCATCCATATACAATAATAATAATCCTCGCATTTGATATAGTGCCTTATCCTGTCTTCGCGACGTCTCAAAGCGTTTCACACTGTAAAGTGAATCGACTTCACAGTACATCTGTCTCTCTAGCCGCCTGCTGCAGCTGGATGCATATTTGCTGATGTGTATTTAGTTGTTTGAAAGTGTGACTAGTATACATTTCTGCTTGTGTTTTTCCTGTCTGCGCAGTGTGCCTCCAGGGACAATATACTTGTATATATTCTGCATTGCAGTTCAAATTTCTTTTAAACTTCAGATCCTTACAAGCATCAGAGAGCGAACTTTCATCCTATCTGTCTACACTCTATTCAAAATTGATACCAGAAGGGATCAAGTAACAATTTATTGCACCACGCAGTTCCGAAATCCGAATGTATTTTGGAGAGGTTAAATAAAGGACAGGATTGATTCAAGGTGAACAGTGAATTCCCCCCATATAAGAATAATAATAATAATAATCCTTGCATTTGATATAGCGCTTTTCACATCTTATCGACGTCTCAAAGCGCTTCACAGAATATACTGTAAAGTCAATTGACTGTATGGGCAAAATGCGGCAGCCGATTGCGCACAACAGTGTCCTACAATTAGTCGTGGAATGAAATGACCAATTTTTATTATTGTGTTTTTTTGGATGGATTATTATTAGGCAGGTAGAGAAAGGAAACTTGCCCAATACAATTTTAGATTAAGAAATTCAGTAATGACAATGGCAATGTTTCATGGCTGTCTAAAATTATAAAGCAGTAAATTTAATATCTATCTATGTACGTCAACTAAATCGTTCATAAAGCGTCTTCTGTTTATAAATTGTAACTTAATTGGAAATGTGATTTCACCTCTTTATAAACTCTTCTCAAAATCTTCTTTTTCTAAAGAAAACAAATAATAAATTAGTCACTCAATCCATGGTTGTTTGTGGGACGCTTCTGTGTGCAATTGGCTGCCGCGTGGCTCCCACAACATACAGTACACGGTCACTATGCTTCTCAGTTTATTGTGGGAAGTGATAAGGCGCGACATCAAATGCAAAGATTATTATAATTACAATATTTATTATTATTATTTCAGCTGATATCAGCTGCAGTCCCCATAACCGCGCAAATCCGTACTCCCCAAATAAACTAAGAGAGTCTACCTCTCTTTTAAATATAACATAATATATAATATAACACAGGTCAGTTTGTGTTTTTGATGCTGATGGGAGAGGCATGAATTTTAACATCTTGAGTGGGATTTGGGTATGTAACGGCACTTGGCTGACACTGATATTTTGCGATGGCTTGGGATCAGCATTCAGCACCAGAAAAGAATGCCAATCTTCAGCAAAGACTGATCAGCTGAAGTCAGCCAAACGCTCCCTGGTGAACGCACAGATCTCAAATGCCAATTCAACACACCGAGCTAACAAAAAATCGCATCAAGTTAAAAATATCTCCTTCAAAGCTGGAGACAGCTGGACACTCTTTGTGTGTTTTTTTTATTAAATTTTTCTTATTTTATTTTATCATCGGAACTGATTGTGTATTTGATCTTAGATTGGGAGGTGGGGTGGGGGAGGAGGAGGGAGAATGTGGTATGTTAAATTAAAAACATTATAACCTCAACTTTCTCCCCGTGAATATATTTTCTTTGTGTGTGTGCGTGCGTGCGTGCGTGCACTTCTAAACCACATTTTGGCCACCAAATATAGCCAGAAAATTCACTCTATTCTGTGAAGCGCTTTGAGACTTCTCAAAGACGTGATAATAATAAAATAATGATAATAATCCTTGCATTTGATATAGCGCTTTTTCACATCATAATGACGTCTCAAAGCGCTTCACAGAATAAAGTGAATTGACTGTATATTTGCGGGTCAAACGCGGCAAGCAATTGCGCACAGCGGCGATCCCCACAAACAGTGGCTATATCAAACGCAAGGGTTATTATTATTATTATTAAATATGTAACATTTCCTGGACCCCAAAAAGAGAAAGCTTTAAACCTTTTAACGTGAAGATTCGAGCTGAAACTGCAAGTGTGGGCAACATTGAGAGTCAAACAAATATCAGTGGCAGTGACTGGGTCTAGCTCAGCACATGGCAGGCAGTGAAAGACCTAGTCATTGTCACCTCTTTTAGACCCAGTAGAATCTAACAAAATACCTCAGGGATATGTGTAAATCTGCTGTTGCTTCTATTACTGAGCCTTGTATGTTGAACTCTTTCGTGCTCTCTGACACTCTTGCAGATGAAGCTCTGTTGATGCTCTCTCCCCCGAGACAAGAGTAGGAGTGAAAACTTTCTTGCCTTGGGTAGCACATTCCTCGAAAGTTTTATGTTTGTCACTAAAACTGTGGAACTTCAAGGACCAGTTTGAAATCTTTCAAACCCTCCAAATGATGAGGGCTGGAAACTGGTATAAATTACTTCATCCCAAATGTTTCATTGACTCCTTGAACAGAGGACGTATTTCAAAGTTTATTTTCCAGAAATCTGTTTGAAGTTATTATAATAATAATAATAATAATAATCCTTGCATTTTGACATCTTATCAACATCTCAAAGCGCTTCACAGAATACTGTATACTGTAAAAAAATGTAAAAATAACTGTATATTTGTGGGTGAAATGCGGCAGCCAATTGCGCACAGCAGCATCCCCCACAAACAGTTCTGGATTGAAATGACCCATTTTTAATTATTGTGTTTCTTTGGAGGGATTATTATTAGGTGTGTGTGTGGAGTAAGGAAACTTCCCCAAGGTTTCCCCCTGATCTGCCTGGATTTGAACACAGGGCTCACGGTTGTAAGGCGAGCGCTCTAACCACTGAGCTACAGGAGCTCCGCATAATAATCTTTGCATTTGATACAGCTGAATAATTCCATTGAATAAAAAACAAGTTTTTAAAAAATCACATTGTCAGTGCTTATATTATCCGGCCTGAATAATCAGATACCAAACAGATTGTAAATATAGCCTTTATATAGTCTGTAATTGTGCTTATATTTTGCCCACAAAAAAATAGTCAGTACAGTATACTCAGTATATTCACAGTATATTCTGTGAAGCTTTCTGTGGTGTGTCAAATAGGTGATAAGGTGCTGCATATAAAAATACAAGGATTATTATTATTGTTGTTATTATTATATCAACCAGTGTGCAAACAAACACACACATCTTTGTCAATTTAAATCGGAAACGAAAGTGCGTTGTTCCCATTACCTTGTCAGGCAAAAATCATACTTTCTCTTCCAATACAACACTGATCATTAAATATAATATGAATTTTAAATGTGAGCACACTTACATCAGGGCGCAGGAGGTGAACCTGCCAATTAGGGACCAAGCGCGGGGAGTCGAAAAGGTGAATTTGTCGTTTCCTTTCTAGTCTTTTTTCTTCTTGACATTGGCGTGTCCCCCATGTGTTTGCCTCTCCCTGCCCGAGTCACAGTCGCTGTGTGTGCCTCCATTTCACTTAAAAGTTTTTTAATTGTTTGCAACGGTTAAAGGAAAATATCTCTCAATAATAACTACTAACTAGTGAAGGCTTCCTTTCTCACACAAAGCTTTCTCCCCACTCCATCTCCCTACCCCCCACCCCACCCCACCCGCCCTTCCACACACCCCCTCCCACCATCCCCCATACCTTTTACCATCTCACTTCACAACAGTGCTCAGAGAGAGCCTCCATTAGATAAAGTCATCCTTGAGTCAGAGGGGGGTAGGCTGACATCCGGTCCCTTGAGCATTGGTAGGAGAAGAGTTTTGATTCAGTAAGTGATAAGCAAACCTCTCCCTTTGGACATCCTGGAGCCATCAAACAATACCTCCTTTGTATTCATGAGTGTCTGTCCATTACCCTCCACCTCTACCTCTACCTTCGCCCCCAAAATATACAGTCAATTCACTTCGCTTCACTTCGCTTCACCTCACGCTATATTCTGGCAAGCGCTTTGAGACGTGGAGCAGATGCGAAAGAACGTTGTATCAAAATGCGGCGATTATCGGGAGGTTTCACTGCGCCTGGGGACGTCCTCCCGACGTGAAAGGCCCTCTATAAATGTCATTTGTTGTTGTTGTTGTTGCACAGAAAAAAACTTTTGAAGGATTTGCACATTGAGAACAGGGCATTTGGTTCATCAAGCCCCGCTCTCCAACAACAACAACAACAACAACTTGGATTTATATAGCGCTCACATTCCAAGCCGAACGGCATCTCCGAGCACTTCCCAATAATGGATCCCGGGGCCGAGCCAGGGGAGGGAGGGGGGAGGGGGGAGGGGGAGGGGGGAGGGGGGAGGGGGAGGGGGGAGGGGGGAGGGGGGAGGGGGAGGGGGGAGGGGGGAGGGGGGAGGGGTGAGAAGGCGACCGAAAGCGCGGTCGAAAAGAAAGGTCTTTAGCCATGACCTGAAAATAGGAAGGGGGGGTGAGGGGGGCGAGGCGAAGGGACTGGGGGAGGGAGTTCCAGAGTCTCAGAGCGTTGTGGCTGAAGGCCCGGCCGCCGAGGGTGGAGCGGAGGATTCGGGGGGACAAGGAGGAGGCCAGAACCCGTGGAGCGAAGGCAACGGGTACCATTGCAGTCATCATATAAATCTCACGCTATTCAATCAATTTAAGATGCCAAGACAGCTATCTAACCTTATATGCTACATTATCTCTACTTGACTACTTGACTTACTTAGTATGCCATCTCCGTGTGCCCTAGGTATTGCAAAACAATCAATTTGAGCGCAGTATTCAATCATCTCTCTCTGTACCTTACCCTTATCTCCTCTATTGTTTTGCTATCCGACTTATTCAGGGAGTCGTTCTATGAAAGATGCTAATTAACACGTTATTATTAGTTGCTCTATCAGGGGATCAATTCTACATATCAGCTACTGTGTGCGTTTGTGTGTGTGCGTGCATGTGTGTGTATATATGTGTGCGTTTGTGTGTGTGTGTGTATGATTGTGAGAGAGAGAGAGAGAGAGGGGTGGGGTGGGGAGCGATGGGAGAGCAGGGCAATTGTAACTTCATGCCTTATCCACACTTACATTCCTGGAGCGTATCTCCTCTCTCAGTCTACTTATCTCCAAATGGAAACCGGTCGAGTCCTGAGTATTTTCCGCACACTGTATTTTCTCAACCCCCGCTCTTCCCTGTTCCGTTTCTAACACAGAGTGCCCAACAACTGCACCCAATGTTCCCACGTTCCAAACACGTCCTCGTCAATGATCTGATTATAACCGGCCTGGGTACTATTACTGTATTACAGAAGGTTAATTACAGCTATTTTGGGGGGCTGTTTATCAAGAGTCCTGTGGATCAGCGGTTAGAGCACTCACCTTACAAGCGTGAGGCCTATGTTTCGAATCCAGGTAGGTCAGGGCGAAACCTTAGACAAGTTTCCTTACTCCACATACACACACACACACACACACGTGCCTAATAATAATCCGTCCAAAAAAATACTAGAATAAATTGGTCATTTCAATTCCAGACTGTTTGTGGGAGGGACGCTGCTGTGTGCAATTGGTTGCCGCATTTCGCCCACCAATAAACAGTCGAGTTTTACCCCCGGGTTTCCTAACACCCAGATAAATAACTTAGTCATTTGTTTCATGGCTGTGTTTGTGAGACATTGTTGTACAGAAATACAGTCACAACCTTTTTACAGCCTATCCTGTGAAGCACTTTGGGACTTTGAGACTTCCTCCCGGCTCTTTTTGTTGTTGTTGTTCTATTTTTTAAAAAATAATCTCTTTTCTGAATGAAACCCTGAATGTATTCAGGGTATTTAACTTGGGACATTTTCTCCGCCATCAGGAGAAACCGAGGCTCCTGAAGCCGACACCAAAAATCATTCCGGTGAACTGGCTGGGCTTATTACTGTCAGTGCTACTCTCAGTTTAGTAACCCCACCACAATGTAATTGTGCAGTAAAAGAGGATAAATGACGAGAAGTCATGAGATATGATTTATATCCCACAAGGGGCCTGACCTGATAACTCATGAATGGCAAAGCCACATGTGAATTATGTTCAGGTATCAAATCCCACCGCTCTGCATTGTGCATTCTGTTTATAAAAGCGCCCGAGATAAATGGTGGAAAAAAAATAATGTAAATCGTAATGGCTAGACGTAAATTTTAATAGAGAACAAGACTGATGCGTGAGAGTCACTTAAAATAACTCTCAGTGAGGTTTACCGCAAAACTATCTTACTTTCTGGGGGTTTTCTTCTACATTTTCTACTTTTAATCGTGGCGTTGTTCAGAAATGCGGAAACTTTATTCTTGGATGTGCTGTTGTATGGTATGTGAGTAGTGTGCAAGGAGCCAAATCGATCGTTCAGTCATCACTTGAACTCCATCCATTTTCTATATTGCCCCTGCCTTCCCAAATATTCCTTTCCTTCATTTAAATAAATAGTCACTACACTTTACAGGCTTTCCTGTGAAGCGCTTGGAGAGATGGGAAGTGTGATATCAAATGCCAGGGATTTCATTTCATGTATAATCCATATCCTGGTAACTAACTAAATCTAACAATGTTAGATTTGCTGGCCTGATTGCTTCACATTCCTGTACCAATCAGCTGCCGAGGTTTTCAGGGAGTAATAAATTTAATAGAGACTTACGTTATCCCTACATTCACCCATGTTACTACATTTCCAACACAATCTACTTCTAATTTTGAGTTGCCACAGGTCAGTAGAATTTATATTCACTAATAATAATAATAATCCTTGTACTTATTGTAAGGTAATCAAGAAGTCATTGAGATGTCTCAAAGCGCTTCACACAATATATTACAGAGTGGATTGACTGTGTATTTTGTGGCAAAATGAGTAAAAATAATAAAAATATCATGATGGTAACGATGTAAAAACAAAACCGCAATTCAACCCTAACACCGCGAATCAACTGGCAGCTCAAAGTGAAATCTGTGAACATCTTTTGTGTGTTTTTTCCCCAACGTTGTCCTAGTATACACTCCGCTATACTATAGGCGTTTCATTATATTTCAAGTCTTTTCCATGTCACTTTTTATGTGTGTTTCCCTTTTGAAGTCGGAATTGTTTTTTTCACACGGCTTCTCCCAGAAACCTGTCATCCCCGACACGTCCAGGGTTTTTAAACATTCCCTTGTTTTCTTTGGCATAACTTCGGTCAAACCGCCGTCTTGTGTTTTACTCACAAAAGCAGTTGTTTTACAAAGTGTGAGCATGACTGGCGAGACACGCAGCGTTTGGCAGGCGGTGTCACGGTGAGACAGGGTTGTATCTCATAGGAGATCTGACACTATCACATTTCTGCATCCTGATAGCCTTTACAAACAACATCTAGAGGAAGCGTGTAAGAGGATGAGAAGGGTGTTGTTGTTGTGTGTGTGTCCACCACCCTCTGCCTCTTCTCCCCACATTTTCCTCTGGTGTTAGTTAGTTAGTTAGTTAGTTAGTTAGTTAGTTAGTTAGTTAGTTAGTTAGTTAGTTAGTTAGTTAGTTAGTTAGTTAGTTAGTTAGTTAGTTAGTTAGTTAGTTAGTTAGTTAGTTAGTTAGTTAGTTAGTTAGTTAGTTAGTTAGTTAGTTAGGTCAGGCTTTGTCATTTCCTAACTAGGAAATCACCTTGAAGATTTAGAGAATTAATACCATAATGAAGAAGTGAGTGCCCATTAAGCTGGGTGCAATATTGCTCGAGAGAAAGCGAGAGAGTAATGATGGATGTCCAGTTCCTTCAAGTCCTTATTTTGACAGAGTCACCTCTGCGGATGCCATTATTAGGAAGACATCTAAGGCGGGAGATCAGACAGTGGCCGCTGTGAGACGTGATTCTCTTTGACTGGTTTCCAGGGAGGCAGAGAGAGAGAGACCTGTCACAGAGGCTCACAGCGCTCGCTTGCTAAATGTCTGTGCAGCTAAAGGAAGGTGGTGTTTGAGGGGGTGGGGGGGTGGAATGGGGGGAGGGGATGGGAGGGGAAGCAAAGGTGGTTTCGGTGGGGGGGGAGGGGGAGTGATTTTTTTTCATTCTCATCGAAGAACAAACTGCTCCTGCTTCGTAATGAAGATGATAAAACACTGCACTTTTCAAATAATGACAGGGAAACATGTTAAACAGTGTGCACAGAGAGAGAGAGAAAGAGAGAGAGAGAGAGAGAGAGAGAACCCTTTGCATTTTTTAAGACACGCTCGGCTTTCACCGCTCAGTAAGTGAGCAACCAGGCAGCTCGGACCATCTCCGCTCTCAGCAAACAGGAGGCAGTGGTTTCCAAGGTGCGGTGTTTTAATGTGATTGGACTATCACAGACAATCTATTTACAGCAGACTCTAGGGAACTTATAAACAAATGTTGAGTAATTTCAGCCAGCAGTAATTACCCTTGCAACTGACAAGGATAGTGTGATACTTTCTCCTTCACCTCCGCCCATGCTTGATGACACCTTATGGAACCACAATTCTGCTAATTATTTTTTGTTGCATTTCTATGGGCTCTAGACAATGAGGATATTTCAGTCTAAATGTCTTTCAATCAATTGTTTTAAAGCGAATCGATTGGCACGGTCCTGTTTAAAAACCCACTCTTATTCTGTCTTGCTTGATAGAAAATATATGGTCAGTCTTTCTGCGTTTCTTCAGCACCAGTGTGTAATTTATTCCAATAGCCTATGTTTTTAATTCGCAAAAAGAGATGCAATTTCTAATAAAATCGACACGTTGAAGTCTTTGAAACCGGTTAACTGCGGCTGTGATATATGACTTGTGTTTATGTCTTATGATCGGAATGGGAATTTACGGTCGATTCTTATGTGTGGCATTTCATTTTTTTTTAAAACAGAAAAGATTAAAAATATCCATTTAAAATGTATTGTAAACCAATAATAAATCGGTCATTTCAATCCACGACTGTTTGTGGGGACGCTGCTGTGCACATTTGGCTGCAGCGTTTCGCTCACAAATATACAGTCAATTCACTTTAAAGTATATTCTGTGAAGCGCTTTGAGACACAGATGTGAAAAGCGCTATATCAAATGCAAGGATTATTATTAATATTTTATCATTATATTGTTCTCACTCAGCTCCTGTCAATCCTGCAAAACAAAGCTCTTAATGGGTCCCTACCCATTAAGGGTAGGGTAGGGTAGGGTAGGGTAGGGTAGGGTAGGGTAGGTGATCCTAGCTGAACAAACAGTAGGAAGCATCCCAGTTACTGCTCTCAATGCCAAAATATGTTGTTTGAAATTATATCAACTCTTATCCGTTTATATAGTAAATAAAATCAGTCCTAAACATGTTGAGGGCTTGATTAAAAACCGAGAGTAAAAATTATTTGATCACCTTTCTACCCCTGCCCCTGGCTCGGTTCCGGGATCCGTTACTGTGAAGCGCTCTGAGACGCCGTCCGGTGAGGAGGGTGCTATATAAATCAAAGTTGTTATTGTTATTATAATGCAACATGTTTGTATTTCCAGAAATAATTTTAAAATAAATGTAATTTGTTTTTCCCCTGGCCAACAACATTTTTAAGTATAATCTAACCATTTCTGTGGGATTAATCTACCGTTTCCCCTGATTACACAACAATCCGTTTACACTATTCATGTCAGGAGAAGATCTCAAAATATTTTATTTGGATCCCAACTTGGAAAGACTGACGGAGTTGAGGACATGTCTATGTCCAAATAACTCCAATCTGTATCTACCAGGGGAGTCAGGTCAAACAACTACAAGGTTTGAGAATCTGCATGTCTTTACAGAGGCAGTTTAACCCAAGGGACAATAGAGGAAATTTTGAGAAGTACTGTAGTACTAAATAATTTACTAACCTCAAAAGACTGAAGGACTAAGTGTACCCACTGGGATATGGAGAAGCCTGCTCCCATGTCCAGGGATTGACTGATTGAGTTGAGAGTTGACCTGAGCAGAGGGCTGTCTGCCTGGTGTTCAAATCGGAGACGTGTACGTTGGCAGAAGTGGAGTCCTGTAGCTCGGTGGTTTAGAGCCCTCGCCTCCCGAGTGAGAAGACCTGGATTTGATTCCCGGGCAGGGCGAAACATTGGGCAAGTTTCCTCACTCCACACACACACACCACACACACACACACCTCTATTTACCTAGTGGTAAGTAGGAACCTGGATGTTAGTCGATTGACGGATTCCTTTCCTGGGGTAATAATCTCTTCCGAACACTAAATAAATAAATTTTAAAGGAGTACTAATAATTTGGTCACCCAATCCACGACTGTTTGTGGGGACACTGCTGTGCTCAATTGGCTGCCGCGTTTCGCCAATAAAATACGCAGTCAATTCATTTTACAGTATATTCTGAGAAGCGCTTTGAGGCGTCTCAAAGATGTGTTAAAGTGCCATACATCAATTGCAAGGATTATTATAGAATGCTAAGATTAGTGGAAAGTAAACCTTGAATTTGCCCATTATTTAAACTGTTTATATCCCAAAGTTCTCCACACTCTACAGGAGCTCGTGTAGCTCAGTGGTTGGAGCGCTCGCCTTACGTGAGACCTATGTTCAAATCCAGGCAGGTCAGGGAGAAACCTTGGGCAAGTTTCCTTACTCCACACACACACACACACACACGCGCACGCACGCACGCACGCACGCCTAATAATAATCCGTCCAAAAAAATACGATAATAAAAATTTGTCATTTTCAATCCCTGACTGCTTGTGGGGACGTTGCTGTGCGCAATTGGCTGCCACGTTTGGCCCACTAATATTCACTTTACAGTATATCCTGTGAAATGCTTTGAGACATCGATAAGATGTGAATAGCGCCATATCAAATGCAAGGATTATTGTTATTACAGTATTATAGTTTCAATTCACAGTATATATAATGTAGTTCACTTATGATATAGTTTATAAAGCGATCAAAGTAATGATGCGTTTTGGGATCTAGACTAACAAGACTGTCTAGTCCTTCGCATTACTTTTGCAATCTCTTTACTCCTGGATGGTGCCTGCTCTGTGGCATTCGAGTCTGTGGTCAGGAAACCAAATGTTACACGTGTCTCTGTGGGGTTAATGCCTTTCACATTCAGAGACCCGGCTCAAAGCTCATTTTCTTTGGAAACTCAATATACAAAAGAACTTTGTGCTAAGCCGTCAAAAGTATAATTGTGGTTGTGTTTTTTTTCTTCTTCTGCGGGTGCCACAGTGGTTTCTTGTTCTTCAGTCATCTGTCAAATGGCTCATCTCATTAGCTGCTGTCGAGTTGAGTTCTGTTAAGATCCTACCCTCTTCTCAGTCAGATATCACTCAATGGGCTTTTCAAAAACCCCTGATGGACTCTTAATGAACTCAACGTGACTATTCTCAGGAGTAACATTCTGCTAAAGTGAACTGAGTAACTCATTTCCCAGGCAGAAGGATTTCGAGATGAATTCTCTTTACTTAAAAGTGAGAGAATGCTTTCCATCAATAGTCAGTCTGTGTTTTCCGAAAGCCGACTTCATTCAACATTGCCTCGCATTTAAAAAATATATATATTTTAATACAGTAGGATATATTTTGCTGATGATACAGACACCACGAGGACATGAGATGTTAAACTGAGATGCTGTGTACCCCATTCACGTGGGTGTTAAAAGATCTCTTCACTCAGCTATGCTAGATACTACTAATAATAAATAATAACCCTTTGCATTTGATATAGCGCTTTTCACATCTTATTGACATGTCAAAGCGCTTCACAGAATATACTGTAAAGTGAATTGACTGTATATTTATGCCGAAATGCGGCAGCCAATTGCGTACAGCAGCGTCCCCCACAAACAGTCATGGGTTGAAATGACCAATTTTTATTACTGCGTTTATTTTTCGAGGGATTATTATTAGGTGTGTGTGTGTGTGTGTGTGGAGTAAGGAAACTTGCCTAAGGTTTTGCCCTGATCTGCCTGGATGCAAACACAGGTCTCACGTTTTGTCAGGCGAGTGCTCTAACCACTGAGCTACAGGAGCAATGACCACCACAGTCATTCTTCTAAAGATCGGATCTGAAGAAACTAAAGTTACACATATATCTGTATATATATTTAAATATATATTCAATTGCTCCAATACTATAGAAACAAGATTCCTTGCTGTGCAACACCAGTCATTTATGTGGAGTGGGATTCCTATAGCGAAGTGGTTACAGGACTGGCCTCGCAAGCGAGAGGAACTCAGTTCGATTACTGGCAGCATCAAACCATAGGCAAGTTTCCTTACACCACACACTTGTGCTTACCAGAGGTAAGTAGTAACCCGGCTGTTATTCGATTAGTGGATCGCTTTCCGGGGGTAAAAATCCCTCCCCAACAAGGTAACGATTTAGTCACTCAATCCACGATTGTTCGTGGGACACTGCTGTGCGCAATTGGCTGCCACCTTTCACCAACAGCATGTTCCATGAAGCGCTTTGAAACATCTCAACGTGGTGATAAGGTGCTGCGTCAAATGCCAGGGTTATTATTCTTCATAATCTGTTGGTAGCTTCCTATTTTATACATCAATAAAATGTTAATAATAATAAAAAGTTTTCAAACCCAGAAGCTAATGGTAACCTCGATATAGTGTGGTCTCGTGTGGTCACGGTGTAAATGACAGGGTTTAGGAATGGTTTAAAGTTGCGGAGTATGCCACGGTATTGGTTTTTCCTTGGTTCAAAATTGACAGATGTCACTTTGTTCAGTCCAGAACATGAGTGACAGATATTTTGCAGCTGATGAAATGCGGATTCAGAAACCCGAGAGGACCTGAGGGATTTTATTGGTCAGTTACGGCCACACCAGGGAGCAAAAGGAGATCTGTACAACTGCATGAGTTACTGCACAACATTGCAGAATAATCCTTGCTTTCTTTAAATCCCATCTGTGTAACGAGTCGGTAATCTATTCTGCTGATAAGCGTAATATATAGCATGTTCCTTTTTGAACATTAAATAAAGGCCATTATTTTATTAAACGCTTTGGTATTTTGTCTTTCTCTCTGTACTTTAGTTTGTATTAAAATATATATATGGTATATATATTGTATATTACATTTTTATATGTATTTATATATATATGCATGTGTGTGTGTATATATTAAATATCGTGCCTTTGATTATGTGTAAGTGCTTGAGATGAGAGGCGAGTGTGCTTAGACTAGGATCATTGACAGCTAGGTGCAAAAAGCGATTCACTTGTAATTAATGGTGAGTGAGGGGGATTTGGTTCTGTAGCCTTGTAAAACTTCTCCCACGTGGCTGAACCTGTGGTCAGAAGACGTTAGGCAACATTAACTCTCTGTGCGTTTCCGCAGTGCTCTTGAGAAGCCTTATTGGCGCTGGGGCTCCCATTTCCCCTCGCACCCTGGGACGCAAGGCATCACTCTCCACCTTTCATCCGGGCTGAGATTCGCAAAGGGTTCAGTGCCACAGAGGCTTCTTTAATTCCTCACTAATTCATTTGTGTTCCTGATTCATTTGCTGTGGAATAACTTGAGAATGATAATGAAGCTACGCAGCCCAGTGCTAGGTCCCCTGCCTTTGAATGTGCTCGGAATGTATTGAGAGAGAAAGAGAGACGGGGTGGGAGGTGGAGTGGTGGGGGGGTTGGGGGGAAAGAGAGAGAGAGAGAGTCCTGTGAATTCCACAAGCGGAAAGGATTCTTATTAGCACAAATTGCCAGACACAAAAGATTTCTTTTTTTCCGGCAATGCAATGGGTTTTTAATTTTATTGAAGTGATTGAACCGGACTGTGGTTTTATTTGAATAAAAAGCTGCGTTCTATAGACTTTCACAGTGCATTACAAGGTAATTTGGATGTTAGGAATATGTTACTATTGTTGGAAGAAATATACTTAACCTGTGGAAATCTCTGTCCTGCTTCCACTAATCAAGTTTGGTAAACACTTTGAATTGCATAAATATAATTTTATTTCTGCATATAAAGATTTAATGTACCTTCCATTCATATAATTACAGTGTATGTGTTTTGGGGGGGCTTTATTTGGCTATGAATCATTTCAACTTGCACTCATTTTGTCTGGAGGGAAAAAATACATCAAATTTAAATGCTGCTAAATATATCGACGACTGCATTTTCTTTTTAAGAACCCCCTCCCCCCCCTCCACCTTCCTCATAGGCCCACATTATATAAAATGTCCTTTACTGGAGTCAAAGCTTTCCCACTACTCAACCATTTTGCTACAAGCAGCGAGAGAGTACATTTGAAAATGAAGCCGATAAAAGGTGACCTGATGGTTACGTTTTAAAATGCATTATTGTTTCTTAAAATATCATCTCCGTTCCTGTAAAAACTGATCAATGTCATAGCAGTGTTACATTGTTCCAGCTGTTATTTGTTGCCTCGTGTGTCTTCCAACTTGGAATGGAAAATAGATAACTGATTAAAAAATGTAATTGGCTCAAGGATTGTGAAGCCAGCATTAAACACAGTGCAACATTCATTTTAACTATTAGTGGCTACAATTGAAACGCAATGGTGTGTGGGCATAGGTAATATCAGCCTTCATTTTCCAAAGCTTTCTCTAAGAATACAGCAGTTTAACATACAGCAATGCTCTCATTAACCAATCTCCTGACTGGTTAGATTACTGATAGTAATAATAATAATAATCCCATATACAAAATACGCAGTCACTCCACATGACAGTATATTCTATGAAGCGCTTTGAGACGTCTCAAAGACACGATAAGGCGCTATATTAAAAAAGCAAGGATTATTATAATTATTATTATTGCTGTTGTTAAGGTTTATTGCTGTGCTTCAGAATTTGTGATGCAAAATAAACTAGAAAGTTGTACTATGATGATGGTAGTATTCTGGACTTGTTTCAAGTGCAAACCGGTCATTACAGATTCCTTTGGCCACTTTCTCATCACCACTTCAGGACCGTTAACAGGAGGCAGCTCATCCCCAAATATATTATCTTTATAGAACTCCGGAACTCCTTTGAGTTAATGTTTCGATAATTAAAATCATACAGGCACACAAAATTGATTATGCAGCAGAAAAAAGGCTTTCTGTATTTCCCAGTCACACTCCTCCATTCAGAGAAAATACATGGAACAATAATAGTCAAGTGAACGAAAATCACAAATACCAAACTCCTTTAGCCCTGCCAGCCTGGCTCAGCCCTGACACTCTCATCTCTCAGTCAGAATGTTTGTCCATCAGCCCCTCCGATCGGTGGCCGTATCCACCAAAACACTGGAACTCTCTTCCTCCCTCCCTCCCTCCCTCCCTCCGCCTTACCCCATCCCTCCCCTCCCTCCCTCCCTCCCTCCCCACATTGAAATCCCACCTAAAGACCTTCCTTTTTGATTGTGTTTGCAGTTGCCTCTCCCCACATCCCTCCCTCTTCCCCTGCCTCGAAATCAGACCCCACCGCTCTCTGGCACTCCGAGACTCCACCCCCCACGTGAAGGGCCACTGTATAAACCCAAAACTACAGTCAATTCACATCACCGAGCATTCTGTGAAGGGCTTCGAGATAGTCTGTGATAAGGTGCGACATCAAATGCACGGATTATTATTATTATTCATAATAAATAAATAAAGCTATAACATCAAGCAAGCAGATAGAGCTGCAGAATGATTACTACGGGGAAGGTTTCCTGTATAACAGGAAAAACCGGTCTGAACTTTAAAAGCGTACAATAATTGGACACCATTGGAATGCTCCAACAAGGCGAACCTGGCAAGAGAGAGAGAACTAATGCAAGATTACACTGTCAATGCAGTCTGTGAAAACCTGACTCTACATGACAGAACAATTTAATATTTTGACAAGACAAAACATAAAGCAGTGTTTTATTCTGCTGAGAATTTTCTTGACACCGGCGTGGAACTGTGTGTGTGTGAGTGCGTGTGAGTGTGTGAGTGTGTGTGTGTGAGTGTGTGAGTGTGAGTGTGTGAGTGTGCGTGAGTGTGTGTGTGATCAATAAGCTTAACATCAGAGGGTGGTTTATTTACAGCTCTGGATTATGTAGAAAAAAAAGAGCAGCGGTGGTGTGTACTAGCCACGGGGTTTTCAAGTAGAAATGGCTCTATTCTCAGTATATTCCACAGCAAAGGGGATAGATGGTCATGGATTTTGGTAGCCAGTGTTCAAAGCGTTATCTGATCAGCCCTGAACAACATGGGACGCAACTAGACGGATGATTAGTTACCTTAAACGATTCTCATAATGCAGGAATTGATGATTTAATATACCGCGTGACAGATGATTACATTTACGCTAGATAAAGTGTCCGCGGTTCGTATCAATCATAATAGAGTTATTATTGAGCATATAGATAGCAAAGCATGTTTAATATCATTAATTCCAGATATGCCTAGCTCCACATCTGGCATCCATCCACTACACCACACAGCACTCCAGGCTATACTCTCTTCCCTAAGCGTAACTACCCATTCCAGTGTTTTTTTGTAATTTCAAAATGTTTTCACCACCTCAAGCTAGCCGCAATAACAGTTTACAGATTGCCTTTGCCGGGCACGTTTTGACAAACTTCTTTCTCCCTGTGATTTGACCTCGGTCTTTCAACCATCTGCCTCACTGTGTTTTTTTTTCTTTCTTACACTACAGCTTTTAGCCAAGCGTACACTGTAAAGGCGTTGGCTGGAACGTTGGAACCCCAAACTCATGTAATTAGCCACAGAATCAAACGGAGCACTTGCTGTACGAACACACAATTAATGTCCTTTCTCTCCCTTACTCCATGTGTTGTTTCCATTCATGTTATCCACACATAGTGATAGACACAAATATTACATGTACATATATGTAGTATTTTGTACTGTCTATTCTTCAGTGTTTTATTCAAGGTTATGACAATCCATACCTAGATGAATTCTTGTTGCACAAAGTGAAACCACATAATGCTTCAATAAACATTAAAACAAAGACATTTGATTCAAACAAACATGCATCAAATTTTTAAAAATTCTAAGTGCCATTACCAATTCACCTTATGTCTGTGAAAATCCAGCACATTTTAAAAAATGTAGATTCTGTACAAAAAATTGGCTGCCGCATTTCGCCCACAGTGCTGCAGCACGCAGTCACTACACTTTCACAGTATATTCTGTGAAGCGCTTTGAAACGTCCAGTAGATGTGACAAGATGCTGCGTCAAATGAAAGGATTGTTATTGTTATTATAAATGCATCTCACGGACAGAACTCGCTCACTCTTTGGCTACAAACAAACTCGATTCCTGTGATAGGGCCCGAGCGAGCGAGTCACACAATGGAATTTCAGAGTCCAGGAGCTAAATACGTCAAGTGTAACATTTGCAGTTTATTTAGAGAATGGCTTCTTTTTGTTCTATAGAAATATTCTTGATGTTCTTTTTTTCCCCAACACTTCCTTCGTACCATCCTGAATTCAATATTGGGCAGCTCCTGTAGCTCAGCGGTTAGAGCACTCGCCTTATAAGCATGAGACCTGTTTTCGAATCCAGGTAGATCAGGGCAAAACCTTGGGCAAGTTTCTTTACTCCACACACACACACACACACGCCTAATAATAATCCCTCCAAAAAAAACCACAATAATAAAAATTGGTCATTTCAATCCATGACTGTTTGTGGGGACGCTGCTGTGCACAATTGGCTGCCGTGATTCGCCCACAAATATACAGTCAATTCACTTTACAGTGTATTCTGTGAAGCGCTTTGAGACGTCGATAAGATGTGAAAAGCGCTATATCAAAATGCGAGGATTATTATTATTATTATGTCAACGTAATCAATTATTAGGGATTAGTAAACCATCTGATCTGTGATATTCCCAAACTGGATTTCGCGCCAAGCTTTGCACTCAGTGTATTATTATTATTAAGTTACACGAGTCCCACTTTGTGGCTTTGGAATTCCTAGTCTAGGCTGAAGCCCCAGCGCAGTGAGGGGGTGGGGGGGTGGGGGTGGGGGGACAGTGGCATTATCAAAGGTGCTGTTCTTCATAAGAGATATTTAAAACCGAGGTCCCATCTGCTCTCCCGGTGGATGTTTAAGATGCCAAAGCATTTACCAGAAAGAGAAGGGAGTTTCTCCTTGTGTTCCGGCCAACAATTCCGCTGGTAAATTAATTGACTTCATAGCTTTCTGTCAGACATTACTGTGTTCAGACCAGCTCTGCAATTCACCTACTAATAGTTACTGACTTCACAGAAAATCTCTGTGCAGCAGATTGAGCTATTTTAGCATAATAGTGTTGTACGATAAGTGAGAGTTAGTATGATTTTGATTTAGTATTTATTACTTTGCGTTTTCTCACAGACATTGATTAACTGTAAGGAGTTAGTGAGAAAAAGAGCTTGAAAGAATCCAAATTCTTTCAATCTTTTGGGGGGGATTTCAATTGTTCCTACAGTGAGTACAATTTCTTCCAACAAAACATACAGTCAATTCACATTACACTATATTCCGTGAAGCGCTTTGAGACATCTCGAAGACGTGATGATATTAATATTATTATTATTGGGAAAAACTACTTGACAGCTAGTGAGTATTTGAAGAAGTCGTTAGAAGGAACCAAATTCTTTCAATCTTGTTTTTGGGAGGGATTTCAGTTGTTCCTAGAAGCGCCATTGTCATTCTGAACACACACAATCAGATTCCTGCTGCTGAGCACTGAAGGAATCCAGCAGTCAGCTGTTAAACACAAATATATTTCTTCATCACGAATCAAGACAATTTAATGAATCCTTTTAGCATAATGGTCAAATTCCCCCCAAAAGGCTCCTTTATGGCTTGAACCAAGTGAAACAGATGATAATAATGCTAGCCCTGCCGCTCTTTAATGATATCCAAATGTGTTATCAGGCGGATTTAAGTGGAGCTCTGGACTTCAGAATCACTTTACCAGTAAAATAAAACCGAAAATGGTTGTCGCTCGTGAGTCCTAGAGAAGCCTTTAACGTGAAAGTCTAAAAAAGGGGGCTCGGGAAAAATACACCAAGAGATAATATGAAACATCTACATCTGCTGAGTATGGGTGGCCCAGTAAACGTCTCGCATTTCATTTCATTTTGTTTTGTTTCATTTCTCATTTCATCTGGATCAATATGTTTAACATTTCTTAACCACAACAATCAGCCATTCACAAACCATTGTAAGAGCAGAGAGAGAGAGAGAGACAGACACAGAGAGAGACATACAGAGACAGGCAGAGAGAGAGAGAGACAGAGAGAAAGACACAGAGAGAGAGAGACACACAGAGATGGGGTGGGGGGGGGAAGTCTGTAAAGTTATCTCAAACTGTTGAAAAGCACAAGTTTGTAGGCAGTTTAAAAAAAATGAATGTGCTCAGCACTGGAATGTCATTAGTAAGAGGTTGGGTAAAGCCTGAAGGATTGTGAGTTGCCAACAGAAGAGATTAATAATTTACACATGTTGAGTTTGCCAGCAAACAGGATACAACTGCTAGGCATTAATCCTCCTATGATGGGGCAGGTAATAAGAGAACATGTGATAAGGAAAGGGGTTTAACATCAGCAGTACTTGACAGTGCAAAGATATATTTTTAAAAAAAATAAAGATATGAGAAAAAAGTGATGCCTTCCGAAATGTGAATCTGATTATCTAATCGGGCCCAAAAAACTACAATGATGAAAGTGAATGCAAAATATATGGAGATTAAAAATATTTTAGCCTTTTTTTTAACGAAAATCACTCTTTGTCTTTAGTTTAATGTGGTTTACTCTAAAAGTGAGGGAAACTTCTATTTTTTACTCTGAATATTTTGCTGTTACACCATAAAAACGGCATTCTGATATCACTCTTGGCCTGATGCTGATATATATCTACAATACCATTCACAAATCAGAAATCATCTCAAAGTGTTTAATTGTGTCTTGTAATGAAGATTATATCAAAGGTTAAAATAAAAGCCAGTGAAAACTGTGAAAAAAAAATTAAAATTTTTTGAAAGTATACCGTAAGTGTAAGAAAACATTATAATAATTATAATAATACTCCTTTACATTTTATATAGCGCCTTATCATGTCACCAAGACGTCTCAAAGCTCTTCACAGGATATACCATCAAGTGAATTGCTGTGCATTTTGTGAGTGAGAGTATATATAGCGGAGGAACGAGTTCCCGTGACTATATATCTGGGATGCTACGACTGCAGATTATTTTTCAAAGTATGCAGAATACACTTGTTATCAGATCATGGGTGACAACACCAAACCCAGAGACAAATAAATCACTGAATCATTGAATTGAATGAATGGTGGCCGAAGGTTTCTGTTTTTCAACTCGCTACTGAAGTTTCTCTTTGAATTGTTATGTGTGTCAGTCCTGGAGTGGTTTTATTGTTCTTCATTGTTTAAGTAAGAAAATAGAGAGCTCAGTGAAAGCTTACACCTTGACACATTAATATAATTGGGAAAAACACCACACACAAGTTGAATTGTATAAAACGCAGACAAAATGTTATTTAAGAAACAGCCTTGACAATAACTAATCTCGATAAATAATAAGAATTACGCAAGAGACCAAAAGCTCTTTGGGGTTTTGCTGTTCATCTTTTCTATTTGTGTTTCATGTTGATCACGGGATGTTAGAGCGCTCTTCTCGGCAAATGAGAGGACCCGGGTTCGATTCCCAAAGCAGCGCAAAACTTTAGGCAAGTCTTCTTACTCCACGCGCCTCTGTTTACCCAGCAGTAAACAGAAACACACAGTGGTTGGCAGAGTGCTTTTCCAGGAGTAATAATAATCCTTTCAAAAAATAATAATCTGTGGTAGAATTCTATAATAATAATGATAATAATAATCCTTGCATTTGATACAACGCTTTTCACATCTTATCGACGTCTCAAAGCGTTTCACAGAATATATTGTGAAGTGAATTGACTGTGTATTTGTGGGCGAAACGCGGCAGCCAATTGTGCACAGCAGCGTCCCCACAAACAGCCGTGGATTGAAAATGACGATTTTTATTATTATGTTTTTTTTTGACGGATTATTATTAGGCGTGTGTGTGTGTGGAGTAAGGAAACTTGCCGAAGGTTTCGCCCTGATCTGCTTGGATTCAAACACAGGTCTCACGCTCTAACCACTGAGCTACAGGAGCTCCACAAATTCTGCAACGAACAGGCAGGTGGGGAACCAGTGATCACTAACTCTCTCAGTTTTGGACCAAAGCCATGACTTAATCAGCTTCTAGAGAGGTGTATGAGAACTTATGGATTGTGTCTTGAACCCTGTTGTGTAGAGAAGCTTTCACACAGTGTGTCTGTCTGTCTGTCTCTCTCTTTCTCTTTGTGACAGCTCAGGAATGCTTTACGTGGGGGAAATGTGAGCAGAGAATCTCCGTCCTATTTAATAACGACATCAGACTTTCTACCCTTGGAGTCCTTTCGGCCAAGTTTCTGGGTGAAGTTGGCATCCGGTATGTCCTCATTTGCAAACCTGTGATATTTGGCTGTGCTAATTGCAACCCTGCAACACTGCTAGTTTGTGAAGTTGGTGGCAGACAGTAATAAAATCTGATTTCGCTGCCTGATAGAGGACAGTGTATAATGTGCAGGTGGTTGAATAATGGACCGTTTCACTCCCTGGTATTTTTTTCACACTTTGTCGGATTGGGATTTTTACAATACGCTGAGTGCAAAGCTTGGCGCGAAATCCAGTTTGTGAATATCGCAGATCAGATCCCGTTGATAGTTTAATGATACCCTAATAGTTGCTCACATTGACATAATAATAATAATAATAATCCTTGCATTTTGATATAGTGCTTTTCACATCTTATCGACGTCTCAAAGAACTTCACAGAATAGACTGTAAAGTGAATTGACTGTATATTTGTGGGCAAAATGCGGCAGCCAATTGCACGCAGCGGCATCTCCACAAACATTGGAAATGACCAATTTTTATGATTGGTTTCTTTTTGGAAGGATTATTATTAGGCGCGTGTGTGTAGAGTAAGGAAACATGCCCAAGGTTTCCTCTGTTCTGCCTGGATTCGAAACACAGTCTCACGCTTGTAAGGCGAGTGCTCTAAGCACAGAAACTCCACATGATGGATTCTGACAGCAAAATTAAATGAATGATTTTTTTTAAATGACATGGATCGAAAACACGCTGTAAAATAATGTTCGTGTATTCTTCTTGCCTTCTGTCTGAGCACAATTCATGTATTGTACTGGAGAATCTAATGACCTCGTTAGCTGCTCATTAGGAATCATTGATATATTTCGCAATGTCTTTTTTGGGGGATCGGTTACTTAAATTATGGGCTGTTCGGAGGAAACTCTATAGGCCTCCCCCACCCACCCAGTGACTTACAGAGTGAGAAGAATGCAAATATACTATCATTTGTTCTTAATTGTCCATGGACAATTAAGACAAACTCAAAATGATCTCAAAAGTTGCTCTTAACAGAGAATTGGTCACATTAACTGTGAGCAATGTGAGCACATTTCTAAATTGCAAAAATGATTAATAGTTGGTGAGATATGCTCGGGTGTAAAGTAATCTCAAGCCTATCTTTGTTTACGGTAGCTTTGTGGAGCCCTGTAGCTCGGTGGTTGGATCAATCACCTCGTAAGCAAGGGGACCTGGGTTTGATTCCCGGGCAAACATTAGGCAAGTTTCCTTACTTCTCTCCTCGTCGGCCTCCCCAGTTCCTCCATTCACAGGCTGCAGGTCATCCAAAACTCTGCAGCCCGTGTACTATCCCGCACCCGCCTCCGCGACCACATAACCCCCACCCTCGCCCGTCTCCACTGGCTCCCCATCCCCCAGAGGATCGAGTTCAAGATCCTCGTCCTCACCTACAAGGCCTTACACGACCTTACCCCACCCTATTTAACCAATCTACTTTCCCCCTACAAGCCCACCCGGACCCTCCGTTCAACAGTACTTGGCCTGCTCCAAGCCCCCCGCCCGAACCGCCCCACCATCGGAGGCCGGGCCTTCAGTGTCTCCGCTCCCACCTTATGGAATGCCATCCCTCAATCCCTCCGTCTCGTCTCTTCCCTTTCCTCTTTCAAGGCCGGTTTGAAGACTTTCCTCTTCGACCGTGCCTTTTGTTCCATCCCGAACTTTTCGACCTCCACTTCGTGTTTCACCCCTTCCCAAACACTCCCCTCCCAGCTCGGGTCACACGCCTCCTGTGCATCGCCTTGGGACGTCCTCCCGACGTGAAAGGCGCTCTATAAATGTAATTTGTTGTTGTTGTTGTTGTTGTTACTCCACACACCTCTGTTTACCCAGCAGTGAGGAGGAACCCAGTTGTTAGTCAATTGGCTGATCGCTTTTTCAGGAGTGATAATCCCTTCAAAAACATATACAGTCAATTCACTTTATAATATATGCTGCGAAGCGCTTTGAAATGTCCAGAAGACGTGAAATGCGCTATATCAAATGCAAGGATTATTACAGTACTGTATTACTATTATTATTAATATCTACTCAACTGTCTTATGGCTCCATCCAGCATTGCGTGTGTTATTTTTTTAGAATCCACCAATTCTAATTGAATTGTATTCTGTGGCCTGCGTATTGCACACTTCCTAGTAATATTTTTATTTTATTTAGCAGTAGTGATATCCATCCACCAATACACAGTCAATTCACTTTAGAGTATATTATGTGAAGCTGTTTGAAACGTCTAGAAGACGTGAAAAGTGCTATATCAAATGCAATGATTATTATTATTATAGTGCTATTTTATTCTATACCCAATGGTGCTATCTACCTGTTGTAGGTCCAAAGTCTCTTAAAACATTTTGGTCCAACTATTAAAGAGACTGAAAGAGACTGCCTTAGCTCCTATTCTGACTGTTATAAACCCGCATAGAAATCCTGTGTTAAAACCTCAAATAAAAATACCACAGATTTCAAATAATGAAGTATTCAAATAATCATTGTTTATTATGGCTTTTATATCAATTAAAAGGGTGCACTTTTTTTTGCCTGCAGCTAACACGAGTACAAAAATAAATTCCCTTAATATGAAGTAATGTCAGCGTTTGCTAATGCCGGGCTACATAATGGTGTGATAAAACCGTCTGTTAAAAGATTCTCCCCCCCTCCCCTAATTAATGGAACAGAATGCCCACTGAAAGATTAGTGTAGTGGTTCTGTCACTTGTTCCAATAGTGCATGATTAATCAACAAAATTACAGCCCAAATGCTATTACGAGAGCTTTCTGTTGAATACATCCCATTAAGAAAGCGTAAGCAACAAAATGCTTGCTTTTAATCAAGGGCACACATTTAGGTTACTGCACTTTATGTATTTCCCACTGAAACCTGGCAGCTGAACTTAACACAAGCAACTGACAGGCAGGGTGAATTTAAAAAAAAAAAATTTTAAATTGATCTTATGTGCTTTTATAGTTCCACCTCCCACAGGGTTTAAAGAGAGATAAAATGAGTTATGTTTATTAGTAAATTATATTCCAAGAGCAATTTAAATTTCAGGGTTATCTGGACTATGTAGGCAAGCGCATGTTGCCTGGTAAACAACAATACTGTACGATGATTTATGTTCCGAAGAATATCTTCTCCAGCAAGGAATACGAGAAATTTGGAGCTCCTGGAGCTCAGTGGTTAGAGCACTCGCCTTGCAAGCGTGAGACCTGTGTTCGAATCCAGGCAGGTCAGGGCGAAGCCTTGGGCAAGTTTACTTACTCCACACCCTAACCCTAATCATAATGCGTCAAAAAAAACAACACAATAATAAAAAAAATTGGTCATTTCAATCCACGACTGTTTGTGGGGGGGCGCCGCTGTATGCAATTGGCTGCCGAGTTTGGCCCCAAAAATATATACAGTCAATTCACTTTATGGTATGTTCTGTGAAGCGCTTTGAGACGTTGATAAGATGTGAAAAGCCGCTATATGAAAATGCAAGGATCATTCTTCTTCTTATTATTATTATTATGAATTTGCGCCCGGGAGTTTCAGTCAAATATCAACTGCTCCAGTCCCCGAGATTCTTCTGTCCTGTATGGTTCTGGCTTCAAAGAAATCCTTTGCTTTCCAGTCATCTTCATGTGTAGGAGAAAGGAAACCTTTTGCACTAATGAGCAGTTTGTGTGTCTTGTGTTCTTAACCTTATCAGTGGCTCTTGAAGTGATGAAGGCCTCAGCGTTATGTGCTGAAAGGTGTTGATAATTCTCAATCTTGATACGGTGGGTGGGGGGTGGGGGGCGGAGGGGGTGGTGAGGAATCGGGACTTTCCGTCAGCGTGTCAGAATTACCCTGTTAACCAAACCAGAACCCCCCCCCCCCCCCCCCCCCACCACACCCGCTCACAATCACAGTGTGGCCAGCCTCCGCTCCCACAAACTGGACAGCTACAGTCTTGTCAGAGGGTGAGAGTTATTGTTGTCTGGAACCCTAATAGAATAAGGCAGCACTTGCGGTGTCGTGACTTTCTGTCCGGAGAAAAATAGAAAGAAATGACGAGGACAGAAAGGAATTTTTTTTTATGTGTGTGCATGTGCGTATGTGTGCGCCTCATAGCTGATAACGTCCGTGTAAAACAGACCCGCAGGCCCGTTTACCCAAAGCTCTCGTACATTACAAAAAAAACACAAGCTGCCTTTCCCCCTGCAGAGGAAGGAAAAACTACACAAGGGATTCAGGGGAGGGAGTCTTGAGTCTGAATATCTCTCATCATTCAACCGTGTGTTTTTTTCACTCCACATTTTTTTCAAACACTAATTAATTCCTGGCTCAGTGACCACCACTATTTGTGGGCAGCTTGGAGATATTATTTGATGTGAAAGGTGCTATCTAATAATAATGAATAATAATAATTAATAAATAAATGATAATAATAATAATAATCCTGGCTTTTGATCTAGAGCCTCATCACATCATTGAGAAGTTCGCAAAGCACTTACACACTATACACCGTAAAATGAATTGACTGTATAATTTATGAGTGAAACGCAGCAGCCAACTGCGCACAGCAGCGTCCTCACAAACAGTCATGGACTGAGACACCAATTTTTTTTATTTGAGGGACGATTACTCCTGCCAGAAACCAATCAATCAATCGCCTAACAACTGGCTTCCCACTGACTGCAAGGCAAACAGAGGCATGTGTGTGTGTGTGTGTATGTGTGTGTGTGTGTAGAGTAGGGAAATCAAACTCGGGTCCTCTCGCTTGCGAGGCGAGCGCTCTAACCACTCAGCTACAGGGACTCCACGCTGTTGGTTGGTCTCATTCGGGTTATGGAGCGAGCGAGGGAGCGAGCGAGCGAGGCACAAGCGATTTGATTGTCACTGTGTACCACACACAGATGTGAAAATGACAATAAGGGTGATCAGTTGAATGGTTAAAGATGGCTGGATGTTTGAAGAGATGAAGACGTAATTTTGTCCTGGATCCCAGAGGATCTGAATTAAATATGACTACAGGGCTTAATCAAATAGCTAGTCACCATACAACAGGCAAAAGGCTGCATTTTTCATTCCAGGCATGTTTTCCGCAAGCCACATTACTTATGCAGAGGTTTGTCAGCTGTGTGCATTATTAGCGCTTTACAGATAAAACTTTTAAGTGTGCTCCCAATTAGCAGTACACTGACCACGCACAGTGGCTGCGCTTAATGCCTGCCTTCACAGAAGAGGTAGTTATGAAGGTCTGAGGAAATGAAACGGCTTACGCATTCATTTTGAGTGGAGAGACAGCTCCTATTAACATTTAACAGCATTTGTGCAACTCTGTGCGGAGGTTATGATGCAAATGAGGTAGAATTAAAAGTGGCCAGGGATCTGTCATTGATGGATTGCAGTCTGCTGCTGTTCACACTTCTGTTGTGTCCATCACAAGCGATTACTGTGTAATTAAACCTTATTTCTCTACTCTCCAGTGCATAATTACTTTGTGAATCTAACCATCATCTAAAAAGCTACCAAAATGCTTTAGCATTTAGTCTTGCAAGTCTTTTCTACCCAGTGTCAGATATAGCCATCAGACAGTGCAAAAAGAACTGTCACTTTTAATAAGAGGCAAAAAAATTAAATGAAACAGTATGCTTATTACAGTAAAATTAGGCTTTCAAGTGCTAGAGTCCTTTTTTCGTCATTTGCATAATTTATTCTTTTTTTTACACACACACACACACACACAGTGGCTAGCTCCAGGCAATTTTCCTCACATTTAAATAGATCGCACATTTAAGGCTACTTAAGTAAAATTATCACTTTGCATATTTTAATTGTCGAGAAGAAAGTGAATAGAAAGGTCCACAGCTGGGACACATTGCAGTCGGTCAGATGATTCCTGAGCACAGTCCTGCTCCTCCACAGATAACCCTGTAGTTCACAGACACACACACACACACACATTTCATCAGCATGCAAATGGCACTTGAACGAAGGTAACAAGTGGATCTTTGATATTTACAAACTAGCCACTAATAACCGCAATGTAATTTGTCTGACACCAACCACAGATTTGTTTATCTCTAACGCGGTGGGACACCCGTAAGGTGCTCAAGTGTGTTTTCCGGACCACACCTTTAGAAAAGTCATTGAAAATAATGCCGTGTGTGTGTGTGTGTGCATGAGAGAGTGAGTGTGTGTGTGTGTGAATGTGTGCCACCTCCCGACATGAAAGGCGCTATACATTGTTATATATGTTGTGTGTGATAGTGTGTATGTGTGTGTGAGTGCAATACTGTGTATGTGTGTTGTGTGTATATGCATGAGTGTGATAGTGTGTGTGAATATGTAAGTATGTGTTGTGTGTGTATGATAGTAAATGGTGTGTGTATGTGTGTGACTATGTGTGAGTGCACATTTTATGAGAATTCCTTACAGCTGAGGATACTGGTTTGTGTATATTGCCTGGAGGTTAGGAATTCCAAGCCAGACCCTCTGACTTATATGAGCAGGAAACACTGATGTTCTAAAAAGGGAGTATAGAGAGAGAGGGTGAGAAAGAAATGTATGGATTTTCATCAGCAGGACTGGAAAAAGCCAAACTCATGTCTTTGATTTGTGACGATAATATAACAATCTGTCTGCATTACGAAGTCAGAAATATCACCTTCCAAAATGAGTAACTTAGAACTATCTCGGGATTACCCGCTGATTAGAAAAAAGCGCCAATATAAAGTGAGGGGAATAAGTGGTTTTGTACGGATACAGCAGCAACGAGACAAGTTGTATATGTGGAGTTTAGTTTCGAGGAAGAATTTGGTATCAAATCATTAATTAGATATTAATGAACCCTGTCGCCGCTACTGAAAGAAGCTTTTAGAAGTTTATCAAACACTGAGGCACAGTCTGTGAATATTGTATCTCAGTACAAATGACAAAGGCCTCAATTGTGCCATTTTCAGGCATGTAAAAAACACTCTCTCGCGCTCTCTCTCACCAAAAATGAATATCATTAATAAACCCAGCTTTGCGCATAATGATCTGTTTCACCATCAATTGAATCGGATATTTAAATTTCAATCGCTGAATACACTTTTACTCACTTGTATTTATTTCTCTGCTCCCCGCCCCCCAGCCTCCCATGAATGTCGATGAAAGTGATTTGCTGGTAAAAGGATAATTCTTTAAAGGAGCTCTTGTGGCTTAGTGGTTAAAGCACTTGTCTTGTAAGCTGGGGAGACCAAGCTGGGGAGAGCTGTGTTCGAATCCAGGCAGGTCAGGGAGAAACCTTATTCCACATGCGTAATAATAATCCCTCCCAAAAAAAAACAATAATAAAATTGGTCATTTCAATCACAGCTGTTTGTGGGGACGCTGCTGTGCGCAATTGGCTGCCGCGTTTCATCCACAAATATACAGTCAATTCACTTTACAGTATATTCTGTGAAGCGCTTTGGGATTCGATAAGATCTGAAAAGAGCTACATCAAATGCAAGGATGATTATTATTATTATTCTGTAACAGACACACAGCGATAAGCATTTAGTTGTTTTATAAGATTGGAAATAATCCAGATATTTCTGGTAAATCTGCAGGTCAGTTACTAATTAATAATACTTAATGATACTAATACTAACAATCCTGGCATTCGATAACAAGGCCTCATCATGTCTTTGAGACGTCTCAAAGTGCTTCACTGGGTGCACTGCAGAGTGTGAGTGAATTGACTTGTGCACGATTCCATTGGCGGGTAGGTATGTCAGTCTCTACTCACTCACCGGGGAATATAGTCACAGATACTCTCTCGCCATGGCATTGCTGTGCAGGGATCAGGTGCAGCTACCCTCCTCTCCCTCCCTCCCTCCCTCCCCCGAGTCTGATCAACATTCCACCATCACCAGGGAAAATGGATTGTCTTTTTTTCTCTCTCTGCGACTGAACCAGCCCCGCACCCCCCCCACCCACCCCCCTCACCCCCCTACCCCCTCCACCACCCCACTACCCCCCCCCTCCACCACCCCCCTACCCCCCTCCCCCCTCCACCACCCCCCTTCTCTCTCTCTCCCTCACCCTATACATTTTTAGAAGGAAGCTTGGTATTCTCCCCCACTGGATTTCAAAAAGGATTTCCCTCCCCCTCCCCCTCCCTTCTCTAACCCCCAGCCCCCACACACCCACCCATCTACTCCACTACTCAGCTGCATGCACCACCATCTAAATAACAACAGATTTGACCAGACAGAAAAAGATTTATCAATGAAACATTCACCACCTTTACTGTTGCCACAATAACTACAAGCCAGCTTCTCTTCATCTGTGTGGGGGACCCTGCTGTGCGCAATTTGCGCTGCCGCGTTTTGCCCACAATATACAGTCACTACATGTTACACTATATCCCGCGAAGCGCATTGAGACGCCTCAATGACGTGATAAGGCGTTATATCAAATGCAAGGAATATTTTTCTTATTATTAATAACTTAATCGGGGGTTTGATTTAAAGTTCTCTTTACTGATATTTATGAAGCAGAAATATTATGTTAAGATGACAGATGTTATATGTGGCAATCGCTGTGGGATTTGGGGGAAACGAGACGTTAGAATGTTTTGTTTCTGACGATGGAGAGAGAGAGAGAGAGAGAATGAATGAATGAATAAATGAAAAAAACAACTCTCTCCATCTTTCAAAGAGCCAGCCTTTTGCCCCTCAAGTCTTCTTAGTTCTGAACCTTTAAACTGAATGTGAAGGGAAAATAAATCCAGAGCCCTTTTTTTTGTTTGATATTCAGAATTTTATTTGAGGTATGCTTGTTCTCTTCCGTTTCCATATTTAGTAGCATAGCCATATACAACAAATTGTACAATAGACAAAACTTCTCATAAAAATATCTGCCTTGAACCACAAATTTTTTTGTTCCTTTTTAACGGTCACTACTTAAACTAGTAATTCTATATGCAAAATGTTTTTTAACTCCCGTTTTATCGTTTTATTTCCCCCTGTGGTAGCAAGTAATTATGAAAAGAAAGATTCTAAATGTGGCTAGATAGTATAATAGGATCGGGGCACTGAATTTCCAGATCGCAGTGCCATTCTTACTTTACTACGTTTGCTAGAACCGAGATGCAGAGGTTTTACAATGACACTGCACCCACCACCGATGGCGACAAAAAAAATGCATTGCAACAATTTCAGGAACTCAGTCAAGCTCTCCCAATTTAATCATAAAGCAGTTTCTTTATGCACATACGCTCCAACCATATAATGATTCCCCCCCCTTCACAGCAGCAACTGAAAGAGAAAACAGTTAAACCAGAAATGTCTCAATTACACAAAAGAAGTGGCTCACAAATAACATGAATTTGCCAAATGCCTTTTTTTTAGCTCCCACTCCCCCCCCCCCCGCCCCCCCCTCCCCCCCCACCCCACCGTACACCACCCACCCGCACCCCCTCTTAATTAATTAATTAATTAATTAATTAATTAATTAAATCGATGACGATACTGTGCAGAAGTTACAGGGATGGTAAGGGTCTTCACATGGCATGAGTAAAGACACATTTGGTTCCAGCAGATACAAAATAATATATTTAATAATAATAATATCTGTAAAACCTGCTGAAAATATTGATACAGGGTCATTTGTGATACTGTATAGGACTTTGAGTATATGGGAGGCGGTCATCGCTCAACATTTTGTTTTAGGAAATTGAAAATCTTTTCGATTATTATACCATTGCCAAAACAAGTATTATACCATCATCATTATTATTAATTTACAGAGATAGAATTGTAGATTATGTGAAACATTCCTGGTAGCACGTGAGGAAAAAGTGCATACAGAAAGGCCCATGCAGTATCCAGGTAACAGAAAAACTTCTGGCCACATGTAATTATTTCCAGTCCCGACAATATTCCCAGTAAACTGTGCATTATCTAACATTTTTAACCTAATGCTTCTATCTCATCAGCTGATAATACTGTTCAGTGTAAATGACAGTCTCTCTGAGGTAGACTGTTCCAAGTTCAAGGACAAGTCTCGTTTTTCTCTCTCTCTCTCTCTTACAAAAATGCATGACATTCAAAAAGGACATAAAATAATAAATACTACATGTATAATATGTAGCAATGAGGTAGAAATGGTTACAAAAGGATGCAACAAGGTTCTGAATTCACAACAGACGTGTAGGGTAAAAAGGGGATTTAAAAAAAAATCTGAGCAAGTGGCTACTAAACAAAAACGCAAATAAAAAAATAAGCTTTTATATAACAGCTTTAAAGAAGCTTTATACGATGCGAAAGAGGAGCATCTAAAATACAGTACTGAACATTCTGTTATTCTCTCTCGCGATCTCTCCTCTCGGCCTATGCTGACCCAAACTGCCTGAGTTGCAGCCATGGTAAGGATTCACATCCATATCACTTCCATTTTAAATCGAACTGCCTTCCACAATGGTGCTGCATGTTTGTGTTGTATTGTATTGTGCTACACTTCGAGTAGAACTAGGGGGTGGAAGAATGCAGAACGCAGGGATTGACTGACTGACTGTGACTGGAACAACTGATTAGGGCGAATGAAGGGTGGTGGGGGGGCGCGGAGAGGGAGAGGAGGCAGAATTAATTGTAATTAATTAAATGCTGCCTTATCTCTGCACTAGGAGGTGTAATTTTGTGGAAAAATTTAATGATGAGTTCCGAAAAAAACAAAATCAGAATGTGGGCTTCAGTGGCCTGACCAGGCTCTCTGGACTGAATGACCACAGATAAAACCTATTTTACACTTCCAAAAGCATTAAGAGTGCTGTTGCTGGTTAAAGAGCTTTTACAAATCAAACTAATTTCACATTCTGTTAATTAGTTCAGACGGTGGCAATTTAAATTAGAGTCAGAAACACTGATCTGTTTCGAGGACCTTTTTTTTTCCATCCATGTATTCGGGGGGATTATTTTTTCATGGATAAAAAACGATAAAAACGAATAAAAAATAAAGTTATGTAAAAAAAGATAAAATATGAAATTGGATTTTTTTTTGCCTGGGCAAAATGATATAAAACAAATTCTATTTTCCACCAGTAAGCCACAAACTTTGGTTTCCACGTGACATTCATGACAGATTACAAATGGATTAAGTATAGATCTGGAAAAGCCCAATGCTAATTTTATCTCTTTTAATAACTGGGCAAAACGTGGGGCAAGTTTCCGTACTCCACAAGCCTCTGTTTACCTAGCAGTAAGTAAACTGGTTGTTAGTTGATTGACAGATCGCTTTTCCGGGGGGTAATAATCCCTTTAAATAATTTTTTAAAAAACAATAATTCGGTCACTCAAATAATTTGGTCACCTTTAGTGGGGACGCTGCGGTGCGCAATTGGCTGCCATGTTTTGCCCCCCAAATATAAAGTTAATTCACTTTACAGTATATTCTGTGAAGTGCTTTGAGACGTCTCAAAGAAGTGATAAGGCGCTATTATTATTATTAGTAGTAGTAGTAACTGAAGACTGATGGCATTCGTTAATGTTGAACACAGTCATATTTAGGTGGAAATGCTCACAGCGCTCTGAAGCTTATAATGATACTTCTAATTTTGTTGTAGAAGGATTCAATGTTTAAGGACAATATCTCAGCATATTAACATCCTTGCAGTTGGTAGGTTTAGCTGGAAATATTGAATTAAGATTCACTTCCTTATTTGCGGTAAGTGTACAACAATTCAAATTCTAATTTTTTAAAATTTAAGATTCTGGTTTTGAAAGCAGGCACTAGAAATAAATGGGTAACCTTAAAAACAACATACTCACTCACACACACACACACACACAAAAGGGGTCAGCAAACACATAGTCCATTGGTAAACTTCAGTAGAGATATTGATTTTAGACTATACAAGGTTAAAATGTTCAGAGTAATAGAGTGAAAATTTAATTAAAAGGAGCATTTCCTCCCCACCCATCACCCCCATAAAAAATAATACACAGGTTAGGTTGAGGGCTGGAGAAGGAGGGAGAGGATGTGAGGGGGGCGGGGGGGAGGGAAGAGGAGGTAACAAAACAGGGTCTCTATTAATTTCTTACTCAGTGCAGATAAAAAAAAATGCTTGTTAAATTTAAGATTATTTAATGGTATCGTGTGTGTGTGTGTGTGTGTGGGGGGGGGGGGGGGGGGGGGGGGTGGGGGGGGGGAAGGGGGTAGTACCAGTGCTTTACAAACAGTTCTGTAACTGTCTAAAATAAATGGGAAGGAAAAAATACATTCAGCGAGCGAGCGAGTGAGGTTATTCTGTTCATGCAGTCAGTTCACAAGCTTTGAGACAGCTGCAACATAAACTACTCTTTTTTTTTCTCTCCGGGAGACATTACCTCCAACATCAATCAGCTGTCCAAAAACAAAGTTGCACGTAAAAGGATAACAAGAAGACAACACGAGAGAAGCAATAAAAATACCACACAAGCCAGCTAATAGTCATTCCAGAAATAACACTCACTCCACACACACACACACACACACAGAATATGTGGCTGTACTGTAAGGAAAGAGTGTCACAATTTGAAGCTTTGACTCAAGGGTGGAGGGTGGGGTGGTGGGGAGGGGGGAAGAGAAAAAAATGAGCAGCTCGCAGAAACTCGTTCCGCAGGTTAGCATACCAAACATGTCATCTGACATCCAAAAACAAAAAAAAACCTTCTTAATACTCTGCTTTCAAAGAGAATATAACAGAACTGAGGTAGAGAACAGAAAGCAGGTCACATTCCCTTCCATCGGGCTTCAGTACATCTATGAGGAACAGTGTGTGTGCGTGTGTGTGCGTGTGAGTTGTTGTGAGCTGACAACCGAACACAAAATGTTAAGTTATTTTTTTCTCTCTGTTGTTTAATATACTGAAAATGCTCCTAACGCATTTGGATGCTCAGCTACTGTTTATCCAGCAGATAGTCAACCTGGCCTGGCCTGGCCTGGCCTTGGCAACATATGTGGTTAAATCGGTGGCCTTTGGCTTCCAACTTTGACATGTAATGAACTTTTCCCCGCCCACCCCCCAACCCAACCCAATAGCCTGAGTGGCCATCAACTCTGAACGTTTGGGCCAGTAGCTTGAAGGTCAATAGTCACAGAGGTCACAGCCAAATGTGCCTCTGAGATAAGATTATAAAATAGATAAGATACATACATAGAGGAGAGTAGTGAGCCATCAAATAAAATCTATGTTAAAAAAAATTCCCCCCAAATACTTTTAATTATTAAAGTGGCTTTCAATTGACATGTGCACCTCCTTTTTGTCTGGGTTGAACTGCGCTACTGTAGGATCACAACACATTATTGTCAGTGGTTTAATTAAACCTTACTAGGATGAAGAGGTGGAACTCGTTCCCTCTAGCCTAGAGAGTTTGAAAGCAACCACTTTTGGGATAAGGGATCCATTGTTTCTGCTAATGCCTCGGAAACAGGTCAACAGTGTACAAAGCTCTGTACAGATAGATCACTTCAGAATAAACCTAGATACATTCAAAGTCATCTCCTCACCATTTTTTTTGAGGTAAACATACAGTAATTAATATTAGGTAATGAGAAACCCAGCTATGACTCGCAGCAGTACTTAGTGCTTTCAAGACATTCCTTTTTGAGGTACAAATCACTTTCCTGAGTATTTGCGGACAGAACATTAAAAGAACTGAACTGCTAACGTTAAAAGTCCAGATCATCAATACCCTGTTTTTAACAGACAGGACTGAGGAATACTGTTGTTGCAAGGGAAGGCGACAGCTAGCTGGCTCGCTCGCCACCCATCTCCTGTTAACAACCGCTCGTTTTTGTGTCTCCACTCGATTCTTTTGAAAAACGTTTCATTTCGGGAAATCGTTTCATTAAAGCTCTCGTATTAATTAGCACATTGTCACCCTACGACTGATCAGTGAGGCAAAGAAACACAACACAAGAAAAAAAAACATAAGAGCGCCACGTCAGGCACTTTTTTTTGACAGCAACTGAATCTCAAGAAGGGTCGAATGGAATCAACACACAGGGGAGAAAGGTAGGCTGTTCCTTTCTTGAAACAACCCACTTTATTAGTATTTTTTTCTCTCTTCTTCTTCTTCTCCTCCTCCTTCTTGCGCCTCGATGAGCCTCGGCCTGGCTTGAGCAAAGACTAGGCGTCAATATAAGCATCTCCGTACGCAGCTTACACCAGCAGGGGCCCACGAGACTTGTGTTTTTTTTTAAAAAAAGCCCTTCCTTCCTTCCTTCCAAGTTTTACCCTGACTCAAGTCACACATTACGCTAAGGTCGCTGTCTGTCTGTCTGTCTGTCTGTCTGTCTGTCTGTCTGTCTGTCTGTCTGTCTGTCTGTCTGTCTGTCTGTCTGTCTGTCTGTCTGTCTGTCTGTCTGTCTGTCTGTCTGTCTGTCTGTCTGTCTGTCTGTCTGTCTGTCTGTCTGTCTGTCTGTCTGTCTGTCTGTCTGTCTGTCTGTCTGTCTGTCTGTCTGTCTGTCTGTCTGTCTGTCTGTCTGTCTGTCTGTCTGTCTGTCTGTCTGTCTGTCTGTCTGTCTGTCTGTCTGTCTGTCTGTCTGTCTGTCTGTCTGTCTGTCTGTCTGTCTGTCTGTCTGTCTGTCTGTCTGTCTGTCTGTCTGTCTGTCTGTCTGTCTGTCTGTCTGTCTGTCTGTCTGTCTGTCTGTCTGTCTGTCTGTCTGTCTGTCTGTCTGTCTGTCTGTCTGTCTGTCTGTCTGTCTGTCTGTCTGTCTGTCTGTCTGTCTGTCTGTCTGTCTGTCTGTCTGTCTGTCTGTCTGTCTGTCTGTCTGTCTGTCTGTCTGTCTGTCTGTCTGTCTGTCTGTCTGTCTGTCTGTCTGTCTGTCTGTCTGTCTGTCTGTCTGTCTGTCTGTCTGTCTGTCTGTCTGTCTGTCTGTCTGTCTGTCTGTCTGTCTGTCTGTCTGTCTGTCTGTCTGTCTGTCCCCTCACTCAGTATCTTTTACAACTGTAAATAACTACCGAAAACGGGTGGGTGGGTGGAGGGTGGGGTGGGGAGATTGGGATTTGGTGGGGGGGTGAGGATTTGGGATTGTAGTCCCTATGCAGCACATTCTTGCGACCAAAAATAATTGATCACTGTGGTCATCATAGGCTTTTTTTTTGTCATTGCCCACAGCCAAACATTTTGTTCCATTCAACATACACATCGAGCTCTTTCTGTGAGACACTGGGCTGGATCTTGCACAGGGCACTGTCAAAGTCTTGGTAAGTGACTGGCCTCAACTGGTTAGGCATGATGGCGGAAAGGTCTGTGGACTGCATGGCGTGGAGAGGACCCAGCACTGCTTCCTGACACAAGTGTGTCATATCCAAGCCAGAGAAGCCCTCGGTACGCTGTACGGTCAGAGCGAGCTCCTTGTCACTGAGGCAGTAGTTGTGCTGTGAGAGCAAGTGTATTACCATCTGGTGCCGGGCGCCTCCGTCGGGCAACGGGATCAGGAGTCTCTTCATGAAGTACCGGCGTCCGGCCTCGTCCATCTCCTCTGGTTTGCTGGTGGCGCAGATGATGACCAGCTGGTCCTCGGCCGAGGCCACCGACGTGTCCAGTTGCATCAGGAGCTCAGTCTTGATGCGGCTGATCGGCCCGGGCTCCTCGCTGACCTCCGAGAAGAGGAGGAGGTCCACCTCGCTGATGAAGACCACCGACGGCTGGCGACAGCGAGCCACCAGGAATGAGGCGTGGAGGATCTTGTCGCCTTCCCCCAGCCACTTGGAGATAAGTGCGGAGCCGCTGATCCTGCAGAAGGTGGCCCCCAGTTGGCTGGCGAGGCATCTCCCCAACAGAGTCTTGCCTGTCCCTCGAGGTCCAAAGAACAGGAGACTTTTGGGCAAAGCGCTGAGTCCCGTGAACACGTCAGGCCTCAGCATGGGCCATAAAACCTCCTCCTTGATGGTGGCCTTGGCCATCTCCAGTCCCGCAATGTCGCTCCAGTCGACCGGGGGCCCCTGGTTGACGATCTCGTTGGTGACCAGGTCGATGAGATGCGGGTCTGCGTTCTTCAACTGCTCGTCCGCGAGCCTGTTGGCTGAGGTAGGGGCACGGATTCCCGTGGCCTGTAAGGGGTGAGGCAGGAGGTGTCTGTGCTCCTCGCCGTGCTCGCCCATCACCGGCGAGGGGAACTTACCGAAAGGCTCTCCCGGAAGTCTCGCGGGAGGGCCCAGAGAATTCTTGCCGGCGCTGTAGGAGGGAGGGGTGAGAGGCCTGCCTCCTTGGCCGCTGAATTTCCTTTGCGGGTCACTCACCATCAGCTGTTTGGTGGGTTTGAACGCCAGAGGTCCCGTCTCGGAGCCGCGATCAAAGCTGTTTCCCCGGCCACTGGCGCTAGACAGGCTGTTGTCCGGCATCCGGTACATGGGGCTCTGCGCAGTCCGCTGCTGGACGTAACTGTAATTGCCGTAGCTGGCGTCCAGCTCCCCCTGCCCCGCCATGTAGAAGGCTTTCCTCTTCAGCGAATGGGCCGAGCTGCTGCCGAGCGGGGAGGGGGCGATGGGCGACAGGCCGTGGCTCTGGTAGCTGTAGCCGGGGACGGTGGTGGGGGGCAGGGGGGTGGGGGCGGGAATGCCAGAGGGCAGGTAGGCGGAGGGTGGGGGGGCCGCCCCGGGGCTGTACCCGGGGGTCTGCGGGGGGTAGCCGGCCGGGGGGTAGTTGTAGACGGCCGAGAGGTTGGCAGCGCCTCCATTGTACCCGGGGACCAGGGCGGGCGGAGGTGGGGGGGGGAGGGGGCTGGAGGAGGCCGGAGCCGTGTAAAGGTGACGGGTGAGGGGACGGGTGGGCGGGCGCGGACTGGCCGGTGTAGCCGGAGTGGAGGTAAGAGCCGTTGTAACCGGTCACGTAATCCTGAGAGGCCCCCGCCGGCTGCAGGCCGGAGTGGAGGCCCGGCACCCCGTGGCTGTTACAGGGGGTGGAGTAGCCGGGCTCCACGCCGGGGGGGCTGCCCATGTTGCCGGAGGCGTCCGCGGGCGACGGGAGGACGCCGGTCTTGCCGACTGCGGTGACGTCCGGCACGCAGCTCATGGAGTAAACTCCGTCGGAGGTGATGGCCGTGGGCCACAGCTCGCCCTCGATCTTGCGTCCGTTCACTAGGCCGGGCACCAGGTCGGAGTAGCTGTTTAGCAAGCCGCGCTCGCCGGGGACCTCGAGAATGCCCGAGTACTTCTCGGCATATTTCTTGAGCAGGTTGGAGGCGGTGAGGGCCGAGATGTCGTCGTTGGCCCAAGCGTACTGGTAGGTTCTCTGCAGGTGGCCACGGAACACGTCGGCCTTGTGGGCCGGGGAGCGGGTGGTGGACGAGATGTCAAAGTGCTGCTCGGGCCATTGGCTGAGAGGCTGCGCGTGCTCTGGCGTCCACTGCATCTTCAAGCCTGCAAGACACCACATTCCATCCTCCGTTAAATCATCATCATCCACAGTAACAACAGGAACCCAACCCTTGCGTTTTGATATAGCGCCTGTTCGCGTCTTCCAGACGGTGTCTCAAAGCGCTTCACACAATATACGCCGTAAAGTGAACTGACTGTATATATATTTGTGGGCGAAACGCGGCAGCCGATCGCGCACAGCAGGGTCCCCACAAACAGTCGTGGATTAAAAATGAGTAATTTTATTATTGTGCTTTTTTTTGTGATGGATTATTATCAGGAGTGTGGAGTAAGGAAACTTGCCCAAGGTTTCGCCCTGACCTGCCTATATTCGAAAACAAGTCTCACGCTTGTGAGGGGAGTGCTCTAACCACCGAGCTACAGGAGCTCCAAGGATTATTATTATTATATAATTATTATTAACTTTTCCCACAATTCTAAAAGTTCCCGTCACAGGTGAAGTTCTCGTCAACTCCGCCTCCGCCGCCATTACATTTCCCCCCCGTCCAGGAGGAGGGCAACAGAAAAACAGGCCGATCGAGACTCGTGTGAAAAATGTTCGTCCCCAGCACCATCCGTCATGAAAAGGTATTTAACTTTCCACAGCAAAGAACCCAAACCAGGGACTGCTGTGTGTCCCAATGGCCTTCCCTGGCTTACCCCAGGCTCCTCATAGATTCATCAGGAGGTCAACAGCAAGAGAGAGCTCTTACAATGTGTTATATCTGATACCAATTCCCTGTTGGCCATAGTTACACACCCCTTCACAAGGGATTTGGTGCAATATTTCTTACCTCTGTCAGTTCTTCCACCCACTGACCTACACACACACACAAACACACGAGAGGCGAAGAGCAGAGGGGGGGATGGGGCAGAGGGGGAGGGAGGGGGTGCCTTAAATGTGCTGCAGATTTTGTCATCTCTACCCAACTTTTCAATTTTTTTCTAAAAAATATCACACATATATTTTGAGTTTATCGAAAGGCGCCTAGAAGAAGCGTGATATCAAACGCAAGGATTATTCGTAATAACGACACGATTGAGAAATATTAATAACACCCCTATCGTTAATAATATGAAAAACATTTGTGTGTGTGTGTGGAACAAGGAAACTTGATTAAGATTTCATCCTCTCGCTGGCGAAGCGAGTGCTCTAACCACTGAGCTGCAGAAGCTCTCAAAAGACATTCATTCATCACAGCAACAACAGTGTATTCATTAGAAAAATATCTGAGAAGGTTCCCCTTGTTGTGGAGCTCCTGTAGCTCAGTGGTTAGAGCACTTGCCTTACAAGCGTGAGACCTGTATTCGAATCCAGACAGGTCAGGGTGAAACCTTGGGCAACTTTCTTTACTCCACACACACTCACACGTCAAAAATAATCCCGAAAAAAAAATTGGTCATTTCAATCCGCAACTATTTGTGGGGATGCACAATTGGCTACCGGGTTTCACCCACAAATCAATGTCAATTCACTTTACAGTATATTCTGTGAAGCGCTTTGAGACGTCCAGAAGATGTGAAAAGCGCTGTATCAAATGCAAGGATTATTATTATGATTATTATTGTGGAGCCTGATCAGTGCAATGTGCTGTACAGTACAGTACAGCATTAACGCCATACAGACAACAGCAACAACAAATTATATTTATCTAATGTCCCTCAGGTCGGAAAGTGATGGCTCGTCAGGGCTGTTTTGTTTGTTGGGGGTGGGGTGGGGGGGAACGGACGGACAGGAGACCTGAACTGGGCGAAGGACATGGGTTTGAATCCTGATTTGATTTGAAACTAAATTAATTGATGTTAGGGCAGGGTAGCGGATCTGGCTGGCTGCTCTCTCTGCACTGGGAGCAATCAGCCAGAGCCCTCTGGTTCCTGTTACCCTGACTGCTGGATGGAGTGTGTGCGTGTCGAACCGACGTCACAGCATTCGGTTGAGCTGTGATGTGCTCCATGAATTTCCCCTGTCAAAATTCACACAGAAAAGGAAGACCACTTTGATGAGGTACCAGAGGACTTGACTGCCAGTAAAACTTTACCTCTCGCTGCTGAAGGAATGGAGACATTTTGAAGAGTGGTGGGGAGAGGTGGGGGTGCGGGGGTGGTGGGTGGGGGGTAAGTAGTGGGGAATAATGAAAGAGAGAGAGAAAAAAAACCTGTATTGAATTCTTCACCATTGACCTCTTTTTACACTAATCACCTTGGATATTTTAAATATTATTGCGAAACGCGAGAGCTAGCAATAAATCTGGGGGGGTTTTACTGACAAAATAAATGGGCTTTGAGCCACCGTTAATTACTGCTACTGGCTCAAAGGAAACTATGTAGTACAAAATAAAGTACTACGATGTGAAATAGAGAACTGGAAATAGAAAAAGTAATCAATGTGGCTACATTTGGAGTCGTGTAGCTCAGTGGTTAGAGCATTCACTCGCCTTACAAGCCTGAGACCTGTGCTGGAATCCAGGCAGATCAGGGTGAAACCGTGGGCAAGTTTCCTTACTGCACACACGCGCCTAATAATAATCCCTCCAAAGACCAAAACAATAATAAAATTGGTCATTTCAATCCACGAATGTTTATGGGGGACGCTGCTGTGCGCAATTGGGCTGCTGCGTTTCGCCCACAAATATATACAGTCACTTGACAGTATATTCTGTGAAGCGCTTTGAGATGGCGATAAGATGTGAAAAGCCGCAATATCAAAATGCAAGGCTTATTATTGTTATTTTATTATTATTATTTGCCGCTTGCCTCCTTTAGCAACTGTGTTTGGCTTTCCTCTCCCCGATATAAAATAGGAGACCCAGCTGACATATCACTGGGAGGATACATTTCTGAATTTGTCCCGAAGACCTAGTTAGCGCGGTGTAATGCACCCAGCGCACAACAATATGACATAGACATTTCGGGTCATTTCTATAATCCAACTCTCATCTGAGTGGATCGAGACAGTTTCAAATCTGCTTCCCAGAGAGCAGTAAAGCAATCTCCCAGGCAGCGCTCCATCGCTTTCATCACACAAAGCCTACAACTCCACATGAATTACCACTGGCCCTTTCGCTCCTCAGTCCTGTTGTCAAAAGCTCTGACAAAAAAAACACACACACACACCACGTCACTTGGCTGCCAGTCCTGTCTCTCTCTCTCTTTCTTTTAGCAGCCCTGTTCAGGGTACAAAAAGGCAACCGAGGGGGTAGCTTAATCCCCTCCTCTTCTCTCTCTCTCTCTCTCACACACACATACATCACACACACATATGCGTGTACATACACACACACCAGAAACTCAATATACTGCTGTGGACATGGCTGAACCAAGATATTAAGGTTACTTTATTTTATACCGATACCCACATTGTGAAATAATGTTCTATTTTATTGACCCTCAAAAATCGTAAAACTACTGGAGCTAATTCTCACCCGCACAGCTCCCCACAACCCCTATCATCCACCCACCTAATACCCCCCCTCACCCCAACCACAAAATAAAGCTTCATCTAACTGTGCGTGTTAAAAAGTCTTACCTGAGTATGACAAACATAACTGATTGGAGGGCAGCTGTAACAACAGGCTCCCTTAATCTTGATCATATTACCAAAAGTGATTTCTCACAAACAAGTCTCAGTATGTCCCTCTGGCAGTGATGCTGTGATAAGGTGGTGGGGGTGGTGGGGAGGGGGGAGAGAGCCATGTAACAAAACATCTGTGCCATTGCGCTCTCTCTAACTCTGAATTATTGCTGTCTTTTCCAGCTCCCCCACCTCCCCACACCCCTACCCCCTCCCCATCTCCTCCTCCCCCCTCTTTAGTGATTCATATGGGACATCACATCTCACTGCCAGAGACTGGCTTTCCATTAAAACAAATGTAACATTTGCTGTTTGCTTGGGAAGAGAAGTGAAGAGCGCGCTGATTCCCATCTGACATCACTCTCCAGCACTAACACACCACTGCACCAGGCTCTGGGAGCTAATTAACAGGATGATGTGCTGCTAATTGCGTTAATTTACAAGGTTTAATTCAAAGGAATATCACAATGTAGCTGGCATCCCCCGTCAGCTTCCCAGTTTAGCACTGGAGAAATGTCGGGTAGTGGTAGGTGGTGGGTGGGAAGGCAGGTGGGGAAGAGGTTGGCGGGGGAGAATGAGAGAGGCCAGTTCTGACAACCATTTCTGGTTGAAAAGACAATGAAATGATCTTGTATGTATGTGTGTATGAGTGAGAGACAGAGAGTATGTGTGTGTGTGCACAAGTATGTATGTATGTATGTATGTATGGGAGTGTGTGAGAGAAAGAGTGTGCATGCTTGTGTATGTGTGAGAGAGACGTGTGTGTGTGCATGTGTGTATGTATGCATGGGAGTGTGTGTGTGTGAAAGTGAGTGTGTGCATGCGCGTGTGTGAGAGAGAGAGACATGTGTGTGAGCATGTGTGTATGTATGGGAGAGTATGTGTGAGTGCGTGTGAGGTGGGAGGGTAATAGATCGCATTTTGTGGTGGAGAAATATCGGAGAATGATTACATTCGACCACCGCAGACACAAAAAGTAATAAATGATCAATATGAGAGATTTTTATTTGAAATAATAATAGTACTATTAATCCTTGCATTTGATACAGCGCCTTATCACGGCTTCGAGACGCCTCAAAGCGTGACACAGGACGCACGCTATAAAGCATATTGACCGCATATTTGGTGAGTGAAACGATGTGCTAAATTTGCCAAACAGTTTGAATCTCATCGATATATTTCTGAGATGCTTTTTACACTGCAATTAGCATCGGTAATGAAGTCATTAGAAGCAGCCACAGTTCACTAATACTCATGTTGCCTAACAAAATTTACGTTATGATGCCTGTGGCACATGTTTTCAAGTAGATTGCTTATCTGGTGTTTTATCTGTTGGACTGAAAGGCTTCTTTTTAAGCTTAATTATGAATATTGAGCAGAATAATGAAAAGCCCATTTTCTCTGCGTGTTTTGTCAGGGCTCGGCAGCACAGCGCAGGCCTGGGATATAACTTGAATTGTAAAGCAGTGGATTAACTGCCTCAAAGGCCAAGTTTGATAACCCCCCCAAAAAACGATCAAAACCAAACGCTGAGACACAAGTCGACTGCGATCTGAATGAATAATAATGAACGTTATTAACAGTGGTTGGCTTGAATCGATTCTAATTTCATCTCAGGCAGAAGACGGAAACATTGGGCAAGCGTCCTTACTCCACACGCAGTAAGTAGGAAACCCGCTTGTTAAATCGATTGGCGGATCACTTTTCTGGGGGTATGAATCACTCCCCCCTACCCAAAAAAATTGGTCCTTTCAATCCACGACTGTTTGTGGGGACGCTGCGATTGGCTGCCCCTTTTCACCCACAAAATACACAGTCGATTCACGTTACATTATACCCTATGAAGAGCTTAGAGACGTCTCAAAGACGTGGTGATAATGATCCTTGCCTTTAACCTTCTAGACGTTTCAAAAGCGCTTCACAGAGTAGGCTGTAAAGTGAATCGTCTATATGTTTGTGAGTGAAACGCCAATCGCTCACAGCAGCGTCACAAGGCGCTATACCAAATGCGATTATTATTACACAAAAAAAGAAGAAAGCGCATTTTTTTCCCCCTCCGTCTCTTTGTTTTACAGGTAAATAGGTCGAAATGCGACAATAAACATCAATTCACGAAATGAAACGGAAACAGAAAATTAAAAAATTAAAACGAACCACATACAAATGACTGGAGTTTGACTTGAAAATCACACTCGAGGTCTTGTCGGTCAGAGTGTGACCTGTTTCCGCCCAGTCTCCGGACAAAGCAGAACTGTTTGCGAAAGTCCTAATTTGAACGCAAACATTTCAAGTTACGGACACAAGTATTAACCTTGCGCTAAATTCCCCGCTCCACATCAGTGCTATATTAACATTCAAACAAGGAAAAAAGGTGGGCAGGCAATGTGGCCTGGACTGGAGGATACGGGTGGATTATTAATTTAGCGTTAAGACTCTATTCTTGTTACACGCATATTATAAAACTATCAGAAGACAGCCAACTGTTTGCGTTGATCCAGTTAGCTTCTGGCAGCATTGGACCAACCTCTCTCTCCCTCCCTCTCCCTCTCTCTCTGCTCTTTGTAAAATAACCCAGAATCCAGCCAAACCAACTCCTTGTACTATGGTGCCTCCTCACCCCCGCCCCCTGAGAGCAAAGTTCATTCTGCAGCAGGAAATGCTGAGGCTTGCCATCACAGAGAGAGAGCGAGAGAGAGAACGAGGGTGAAACACTATAGCTGTAGGTGGGGGGTGGGGGTGGGTGAGAGAGAGAGAGAGAGAGAACAAAACACAAAATACTACAGATGCTGAGAATCTGAAACACAAACAGAAGTTGCTGAGGAAACTCAGCGGGTCAGGCAGCATCCATGGAGAGAGGAAAAGGAGTCAACGTTTCGGGTTCTACAACCCTTCGTCAGAAAGAGAAGTTCCTGGCAAAACAGTCAATTCTGCATTCAAGAAACTGTCATCTCCCTCAGCGTCAAAAGCACGTCAGCTATATTTCCCCCTTTCACTCACAAAGCCAATAAATCCAGCAGTTCATACAGGGTGTCCAAAGCAGTGTGATAACGGTACCCTATTGCTAGCTCCCCTCCCCTACCCCCACTGCTCTACAAATGTCATTTTGTTGTTTGTTGTTGCCATATTATCTAAAATATATATTCTGTGTGTAGATATATCAGACATTATTAAACAATGTGTTGGTATCACGACTTTCGGGTCACCCTGTAACACCAGGGATAGCAAACATCCACACACTCACTCACACTCACTCATAAACACATTCACACACACTCACTCATACACACACTCACACATACTCATACACACACATTCTCTCTCACACACACACTCACTCATAAACACATTCACACACACTCACTCATACACACATACTCATACACACACATTCTCTCACACACACACTCACTCATACACACACATTCACACACACTCACTCACACACATTTAAGCTGCCATTTTCAAAAAGGTGGTATTCCTTCCCCTATAGATATAATATGTACCAGCGTTTGTGACATGACAAGAGTTTGGTTAAAACAATTCCCACGCCGCCCCCCCCCCCCCCACACACACACACACACAGCCCACCATACCCCCCCCCACACACACACACAGCCCACCATACCCCACACTCTTCCCCCACCCCCCCCACCACCCACTCAAAGAGAGAAAGACTAAGCAATGTAGGCAGTAATTGACCGAGCCATCCTGAGGATTATTTTAATAGACTAACAGGTTTATTTCTCTCTCTCTCTCTCTCTCTCACTCTGTGACTGTGAGGCGGTATGTGCCCCCCCCCCCCCCCCCTGGTTTCTAAGCGAGCACACGGCACGCGGCCGATCTTGTTTATCGATATTAAACCTCGGTATTCTTTGCTGTGTTTGAGTAAACACGACTTCTCCCCACAATCCGAGCCATTCCCAGCCACGCCAACCGCACCGACCATATTGCACAACTCCATATTCATTACAGGAACAGCTGAGTGAGAGAGAGAGAGAGTGTGAGTGAGTGTGAGAGAGAGAGACGCCTCAGCGCTCTTCCCGTCACTCAGACGCGCTCAGACGCTTACACAGTGACTGTGTTCACCAAACCACCGCGCGCGTGTTTATTTTTAAACCCGTCACGCCGCTTGTCACCGTGACTCCCAACGATAAACCGCCTTGTAACTGACAGATTGCTGCACACGGTGCTGCGCTCTCTCTCTCTCTCTCTCACACACTCACTCACTCTCACACTCACTCACACATGGCTCCATTGCCTGGGACAGGTTGGTGAGAGATGTTGCTTCTTGTGTCAGTGCATTTAATACGGAAACAACCGCAGTTCGTGTCGGTCCAGATAATAGGGATGGGAGGGGGGGGGGGGGGAATTCAAAATATTATACAGCAACAGTAAAATGATGTGATTGAAAACCGCTGCTCCCAACGTCCAGGAGAATCCATCCCGCCCATGACAGAACACAGTCCATATTATTATTATTATTATTATTAGAGAAAAATCGTTTGGATGGACCACAGCCTTGGGGATATTTTTGTACAGCGCACAGAGTAACGAGAGCCATTGGGTTGTTTTCCTGATGGTTATATGTGTGATACGCACGTTATACACACACACACACACACTATACACACACACAGGCCTGAGTACACACTGGTGTAAATGTCACACACATACCAGCCATTCTCCCCCCCGAATTAGGAAGGCAGGTTGTGTGTTTGAGTGTGGGGCCTGCAAACAGCCTTCTCCCGGGAGACGGGAGTCACCGTGTCTGTGATGAACCAATTAAACGGAAGTTGCCAAGTCAATCTAACGCAATTAAATACCTGAAGCGGACATCATCAGGTTTTATTTCACCTACATCATCCAGCTCATTCAGTTAGAGGACCGTTCCTAGTGTAAGTGGTATTAATGTACACAGAGAAGTGTTGTAAATATATATATACACTATATACAGGTATCCCTCACCAACCGCGGCCTCGCCCATCACGAATCTCACGTATCCACAGTTTGCTGAATGCGACAACCCTCGCAAACCCCGCTTTGCGTATCCACGATTTAAATCCACGGGTTTAAATGTTCAAGTTTAGCGTAGAGTATGGCACTAGCACCAGCTGCTATGTCACAATCAAGCAGCGAGATGTCGCTTCTCTCTTAGGATTAAGGTAAATCTCCGTTGATTTCTCTCCCCCACCCTCCGTGTCACCCACACCCCCACCCTCCCTGTCACCCACCCCCACCCTCCATGTCATTCACCCTGATTTCTCTCTCTCTCTGTGTGTAGACTAGTCAGTCAGTCAGACAGCCTCGCGGATTGCTGCAGATGCGCCCAAACTGACTCCCCCTATCCCCATGTTTCCCATAGGGCCCTGTATTTCCCAACCGTGATTTTACCAACCGAGGAGGTTTAGAGGAGCGTAGCCCCCGCGGTTGGGGAGGTTTAGAGGAGCGTAGCCCCTGCGGTTGGGGAGGGATAGCTGGATATTCAATTGTCAGCCCTGACAAGGGAGTCACAGCCATCTACAGATATCCCCCCCCCACCCCCACCCCCACCCTCCCCATGAACAATCTTCTATATCAAACCCTCCACGTTTGCTTTACTTGATGACAATTAAAACACCTTCGCCAAAAATCAACATTCACTTTCAATTTATTTCACGATATTTCGCCTCAGGATGTTAAACCCTCCATTTCAGCTGGTGTGTGTGTGTGTGTGTGTGTGTGTCTGTGCGTGTGTGTCTGTGTGTGTGGTGTGTGTATCTGTGTGCCTGTGTATGTGATAAGCTGTGGTACCCATGGATACATAGGAGCAGGCCAATCAGCCCCTCAAGCCTGTCCCACCATTTTAATAATTAATAATAATCCTTGGGTTTTGATATAGCGCGTTTCATGTCTTGTAGACGTCTCAAAGCACTTCACAGACTGTACTGTAAAGTGAATTGACTGTATACCTGTGGGTGACAAACTCCATTCTATTAGTTCATGGCTGATTTGTACCTCAATTCCAGTTACCCTCCTTTCCCAACACCCCGTATCTATTGACGCCCTGACCTAACAAACATGTCTCCACCGCAGTCTTGAAGATGTGAATAGATCCAGCCGTAATCCACAGCCTTTTGGGGGAGACAGAGAGTTCCACATTTCGAGTATCCTTTGGGTAAAAAACCGACCCCTGATTTCACTCCTGAATGGCCTAGCGCCAATTATAAGATTAGATAGATCCCCTTGTTCTAGATTCCTAAAGTATGTGGCAGCTCTCTCTCACACACACGCACACTCACACACAATACCATACACATACATAACACACACATACAACACACACATACTCTACATCACACACATACACACTCCACAATATCATACACACACACACACAATACCATATACATATACAACACACAACACACACAAACTCCACATCACACACATACACCACAATATCATCCACAGAGACACACACATAATATCATACACACAGACCACACACACAATACCACACACATACAATACACACACATATACACACATCACACACATACGCCATAATATCATACACACAGACACACACACAACACAATATCATACACAAACACACAATATCATACACATACACCACAATACCATACAAAACATACACACACACATACACACATACATACACACACACATACATACACACACACCATGCAGCCAGGCTCAGATTAAATTTCAGAGTGTGGTTGCAAAGCTGGAAATACACGAACCCAAAGAAACAATGTCAAATCAGATTGGAGCCATGACTCAAAGCAGCTTCCAATATCACAAAGCGCCCAGCACACACACACACGCAAGCACGCACGCACGCACACACACACGCATGGACACGCATGCGTACACACACACAAATGCACGCACGCACACACAAGCACCCCCCCCCCCACGCACACACGAGCACCCCTCACCTGCCCCCCCCCCACCCCCCCCCACACACACACACAGACACACACACAGCATCGGGCACACTGATTGCAGAGAATTCTACTCAGTTTTTGCAGGCCGTGTCCGAGGGAGACTGTGGCAGATATGACTTCACTCCGGGTACCGCTCATGAAAGCACCGTCACAGCTACACAGCAAGACAACAGTGTGATGACTTGGACGTTACCACACTGGCACACTACGCTGCCTTGAGAGACGCAGCACAGATAAAAGACACACGGTTTCCAGTGTCATTCATTGACATATGATACGTTTCATCGCCGCGTGGAATTTAGTTACGCAAATAATGCAGGGAATGGACCAGGTTCGCAAACAAGCAAACTATTCATTTAGACGATGGCAGGATCTATTCAAGAGATACATGGAGTCCTGTGGCTCAGTGGTTAAAGCACTCGCCTGACAAGCGAGAGACCTGGGTTCGATTCCAGGCGGCAGGTCAGGGCCAAACCTTGAGCAAGTTTCCTTACTCCACACACACACACACATGCCTGATAATAAACTCTCAAAAAAAAACCAATAGTAAATCGGTCATTTTCAATCCACGAACGTTGCTGTGCGCAATTGGCTGCTGCGTTTCGCCCACAAAATATACAGTCAATTCACGTTACAGTATATTCTGTGAAGCGCTTCACAGAATATACTGTCAAGTGTCGCGGTTATGGGCGAAACGTGTGGGCGGGCGGCAAATTGCGCACAGCAGCGTCCCACAAACAGTCCTGGATTGAGTGACTAAATTATTATTTTTTTCTTCAAGAGAGCAACAACAACAAAATTATATGTGTAAACGCCTTTCACGTCAGGAGGACTTCCCAAGGCACTGGACAGATATTGCTTTAGACCTGAGCTGAGGACGGGGTGGGGCGGAGGGGGAGAGGTGTTGGCAATGGGTCCATTGAATATGAGAGTCTTGAGGCAAGACTTGAAGAAGGCCAGGGAGGGGGCGAGGCAGAGGGACTTCGGGATGGAGTTCCAGAGGTTGGGGCAGAGTGGCTGAAGGCTCGCCTGCCAATGGTGGGGCGGGTGGGTCGGGGGACGTGAGCAGGCCGGAGCCTACTGAGCGGAGGGGGTAGGCAGGTTGGTAAGGGGTTAGAAGGTCACGGATGTAGGGTGGGCCAAGGTTGTGGAGTAACCAGCAGTTATCAGGAGACAGCAAATGAGGAGTTTGAGCCTTCCGTTCCCATTTCCGAGCCTAAACAACACTGAATCCAACAGCAGTCCCCAGGTCAGGGTCTGTGGTTAACGATATGCATTGTATGGGGAGGGGTGGGCAGTGTTTCTGTTTCAGGAAGCTCATCATAAAAGTCTTGAAATGAAATAGAATCCTTTCCCACACAGAATCATACAATTCTTTCTCACACAGTCTCAGGTTGGTTGCCTTCCAGAGAAATGTTAGGCCACAAAACACAGTCAATTCATTTTACCGTGCATCCTGTAAAGCGCTCTGAGACATCTCGAAGACATGATAAAATGCTGTGTCAATTGCAAGTACAGTAAATGCCCGTTTTTATCCGGCACCCTCGGGAACTGGACAATGCCGGTTAAAGCATGTGCTGGATATTCGGCCGAAAACGCCCCCAAAAATTCAAAATGCATTTTTCCGGATAAATTCCGGTTAATCGAATGCGGACTTTTTTTGAGGTGCCGGTTATACGGAAGTTACGGTTAATCGGGTGCCGGATAAACAGTCTTTTACTGTACAGGTATTAGTATTATTCATTGATTTATTTATTTATACTAATAACAATCTTTGCATTTGATATAGCATCTTCTAGACTTCTCAAAGCGCTTCACAGAATGTATGGTAAAGTGAATTGACTGAATATTTGTGGGCGACATGTGGCAGCCGCAGCATCCCCACAAACAGTCATGGGTTGAAATGAACAATTTTTTATTATTGTGTTTTTTTTAAAGGGATTATTATTAGGTGTGTGTGTGTCTGTGTGTGTGTATGTGTGTGTGAGAGTAGAGTAAGGAAACTTGCTCAAGGTTTCGCCCTGATCTGCCTGGATTCAAACACAGCTCTCACGCTTGTCAGGCGAGTGCTCTAACCACTGAGCTACAGGACTCCAGATTGGGTGGGGGGGGGGGCGGCGGTGTTACATAGTGAGTGAAGAGATATGTTGGATCAGGGGCTGAGGAGTCATAGTGTTGAGGTTTGGGGATTGGGGAGGAACAGTGGGATCAAGTTGAACGAGTGAGTTTGGACAACCTAAGGTGAGTTAACGGGTGTTTTGTGTTCTTACCTTATTGCTGTTTCAAACCGGTTTGACTTTGACGTGAGCCAACGAAGAAAGGAAACCGAATACGAGAGAAATAATTGTACGAGGTACGATCATAATCAGTTCCTCAGTGAATATCAGCTCAAAGCTGGAGCTATGTATTGTGTGTGTGTTTTTTTTTTCTACGCAAAAAGATAATATATTTTCAATGACCTACTGGTGCTGCGTGTATCTGAGTTCCTAGAAAACTTAGTGAGGAGACACACCAACAGCCAAACCCGTCTAACAAACCCTCTCTAACTGCAAAATAGGCTTCGGCACTCGCCATCCTCCTCAAATACCGTCGAGATGAAAAAATGCCATCAATCATGCGATGTGAGTTTAGTGTCTCAGCTGGAGAGAAATCTGCTGGATCCGAACAAACAGCCGTCAGTTGAAGAGTTCAATATCTCAGAACGGAGGGATTTTATTCCCAAACGATATCATAAATAGGCGCCACATTATCAGAATATACAAAGATATAGCTCGCCTCCGCCTACACAATACAACAAAGTACAACTGCATTCAATTAATTTGATACCTATAGATACCCCGTGAAGCGCTTTGAGACATCTCAACAAACGCGGTAAGGCCTCATATCAAATGGATGGGATTATTATTATTATTAGTATTATTTTGTTCTCCCTAAACTGTGTTTAAGGTTTAACAATAATCAGCCTGCCCCACATCCCATCTCGGTCCGTAACAATTTATGACCATTGCTTTACACACACAGAGGCTTAACTCGGTCTTATCTACAAATGCTTTACTGCCAGCAATAACAAACAATGTTGAACACACACACACAGCCTTTATATAGAGAAGTGAAACACCGCACATACTAGCCCCGTAGAAGACCATTTATTTGCCAGATCATAACCTGTAAATAAGGCAACACAATCCTCCATTTTATGCCGTGAGAGCCTAGTTATTGACAGTGGAGTAATTGGACAACACTACACCTAACTGCCCCCAGAGGAAACTTTCGTGTTCCTGTAACTATGACTGAGGGGTAGAGCTGACTGCTGAACACAGCAACCTTACATCAACAAACACGTCTGATTAATTAGGCTTTATTTAGGAATACACACACACACACACATAGACACACACACGGACACACACACACACATACACACGCGCTTTATAGAAAGGTGGAATAAAACACCAACTGTTATTTGGGGAAAACCTGGGTTTCTCTGAGGTTTAATAATAATAATCCTTGCATTTGATATAGTGCTTTTCACATTTTATCGACGTCTCAAAGCGCTTCACAGAATATACTGTAAAGTGAATTGACTGTATATTTGTGGGCGAAACGCCCACAAATTGTGCACAGCAGCGTCGCCCACAAACAGTCATGGGTTGAAATGACCAATTTTATTATTGTAGGTTTTTTTGAGATTATTATTAGGCGTGTGGAGTAAGGAAACTTGCCCAAGGTTTGGCCCTGATCTACCTGGATTCGAACACAGGTCTCACGCTTGAAAGGTGGGTGCTCTAACCATTGCGCTACAGGAGCTCCAGTGAAAGTTTAAACCTTTGCCTGTTTTACTTAAACCTTTCCTTCGCCCTGAACGGTACTTTATTTGGAAGGGGGAGACAATATGTAAAAATGTAAAAAAAAACCACAAGCATTTATTGTTTTGCTGATTTTTTAAAGCCTTTCGCTCACAAAATACACAGTTGATCCAATTTGACGGTGTATTCTATGAAGTGCTTTGGGACATCTCAATGACGAGATAAGCAGCCATATTAAATGCAAGGATTATTATTATTATTATAAGATACAATCTTGTATAAATGTTCCCGCAACAAAAAAAAGACCCAGTTGGATATCAATGTGTCATGTTGGAACTGGTCTGTTACACAGCTAACATAAGACAGCTGAACCAATGAATATAATCAATGAGGAAGTAGAAATAAAGTTCAGACTGTAGTAGGGGCACTGACCTTTTTAAATTACATTTCACAAGATTTTATCAAATTTGGCAGCAGAATTTTTTTTACATTTTCTGGATTAAATCATTATCAAAACAGAATAAAATCAGTTCATGCTAACTAAAGATATGTGAATAAAGAGGAAAAAAACTCAACTAAAAGAAATATATTGAGAATACTGTACACCTATATAATAATACTCCTTGTATGTGACACAGCCCCTGTTCACGTCATTAAGACATCTCAAAGCGCTTCACAGAATGTACCTCAAAGTGAAGCGACTTGTACATTGTGGGTGAAACGCCACAGACAATTGCGCAAGCACAGCAGTGTCTCATAAATAGTTCTGGATTGAGAGACAGAATCTTTGCCAGTTTATCTTGGATGTCACATTACTGCTATTTTGCTAGTGCCACAAGGAGTCAAAATGAATACCGTATATGTTACTCTATCGATTGCTGCGTACAAACTGTATGTCCATCTCAGGTTTGTTAAATTTCCCTTCTCTCCATACGTGATTTACTGCTTTGTTCAGAACAGCAGGTGAATAAATTACAATACAGAGTAATAAATGAGATGGCAGAAATCTGAATTAGGACATTCAATAAAAGCCTGTTTATCCGGCACTCTCGGGACCTGGCCAATGCCGGTTAAAGCGCCTGCCGGATAGTCGGCCGAAAAAAATTAATAAATCAAAATAAATTTTTTAAAACTACATTTTCCCAGATAAATTCCAGTTAATCGAATGCGGACTTTTTTTTCGAGATACCGGTTATACGGAAGTTATGGTTGATCGGGTGCCGGATAAATGGGCTTTTACTGTATCATGAAAGATAAAATTAAAACTTTTACAAGTCATTTTACTATATATAACTTTACACAAACCACATCCAGGGGAGATGAGTTTTATGGAATCCTCAAAGAATGTTTGGGATTAAAATAACAACAGCAATAATAATCCTTGCCTTTGATAGAGCACGCTATCACTTCTTCGAGACGTCTCAAAGCGCTTCACAGGATATACTGTAAAGTGAAGTGACTGTGCATTTTGTGGGCTGAACATGGCATTCGTTTAGAATAACTATTTTAAATATTTATTTAAATATTTTAAAATATTTATTTAAATATTTTAAAATATTTATTTTAAATGTTTTAAAATAATCCTTGCATTTGATACAGCGCCTTATCACGTCTTCCAATACGTCCCAAAAGCGCTTCACGGAATACATCATATAAAGTGAACTAACTGACTGTTTATTTGTGTAGTGGATTAAAATCAATCAATCAAAACTTACATTTATATAGCACCTTTCACGTCGAGAGGATGTCCCAAGGTGCTGTACAGTCAGGTAGGGACAAGATCGGGGGGGGGGGGGGGGGGAGGGGGGGCGGTCGGGCAGGATGAAGGAGAGTAGGAAAATTGACTGTATATTTGTGGGCGAAACGCGGCAGCCAAATTGTGCACAGCAGCGTCCCACAAACAGTCATGGAAGTCTAAAATATCTGTTTAGACAGGCGAGTATCACGGTATGTGGGTGTGTGTGTCCGGGAAATGTACCCATCTGCTAACTAACAGAAGGTGATTTTCTAAATGAAAAGTGGCCCTATGCGTTTGGACAGGTATAATGAGAACATCACCTGCCTGAATCTGAAATCTACCTGTCATGGCTGGCACACAGGTTATTCTTAAAGTACTGTTCTGTTTTATTAAATGGTGTCCTCCCAGAGGGCATTTGCTACAGACTGGATTTAGCTTCAGAGTAAATAGTCCTGTGTAAATTCTACCCGAGCCGTAACTAAGGATTCAATAAAACCCATCTCCCCTGGATGCAGTTTGATTTCAAAGTGAATCATGAATCAGAGAGAGCTGGCTGGCTGGCTGGCTGGCTGTGCAAAGCCATGGCCTGAAATTGCCCACCGCGCCGTTTTAGGTAATGGGAGATACCAATGATTTCAAACCACTTACTTCACTGGAGCTTTCAGCATACATTCATTCTGTTGTGCTATTTTAGTGTGTGTCTGTGAGTGTGTGAGAGAGAGAGAGAGAGAGAGAGAGACTGAGAGAGAGAGAGACTTAGACGGTGTGTGTGTGTGTGTGTGAGAGAGAGAGAGAAACAGAGACAGAGTGTGTGTGTTTGTGAGTGCGGGAGAGGGGATAGGGGGAATTCAAGAATATAAAGTACTGTATTAGTGAAGAAAATGTAAGGCTGAGGTGGATAGCTGTTTGTTAGGTCAGGGTATCGAGGGATACGGGCAAAGGCGGGTAATTGGAGTTGAGGTACAGATCAGCCATGATCTTATAGAATAGCGGAACAGGCTCAAGGGGCTGAATGGCTTCCTCCTGTTCCTATGTTCCTGCAATTGATATAGAAGACTCAACTATATTCTGCAATATCAAGCAGATTCCACCCCCCCACCCCTCAATCTTCCCCCACCAGCACCCACCACACCCCCACCCCGGCCCTTCTCTAACCAACACAAGTTCATAATTCCCCGCTTGTACAATCACAGCAGGGAAGTACAGTAATGAAGACAATCTTGCCATTTTTAGGTGGTGGGGGTGGGGGGAGAGCCTTAATCATGTTGAAACATCTCAAAGCATTTCACAAGCATCAGGGAGACAGCAGTATATTGTATTCCGTTCTCGTTCGAAACACAGGCAACACAACACTCACTCCACCAGTAACAGTTTGACGATTGGATGCATTACCCTAACCTGTCTACAGTGCGATGGTCCTTAGGTAATAATAATAATAATCCTTGCATTTGATATAGCGCTTTCCACATCTTATCGACGTCTCAAAGCGCTTCACAGACTGTACTGTAAAGTGAATTGACTGTATACCTGTGGGTGACAAACTCCACTCTATTAGTTCATGGCTGATTTGTATCTCAATTCTAATTACCCTCCTTTCCCAACACCCCGTATCTATTGCCACCCTGACCCAACATACATGTCTCCACCGCAGTCTTGAAGATGTGAATGGATCCAGCCGTAATCCACAGCCTTTTGGGGGAGACAGAGAGTTCCACATTTCGAGTTCCCTTCGGGTGAAAAAGCCAATTGCGCACAGCAGCGTCTCCACAAACAGTCGTGGATTGAAAATGACCAATTTTTATCATTGTGGGTTTTTTTTAGGATCAGTAGGCGTGTTTTGATTTTGAGACATGGTCGAGAAGACGTGAAAAGCGCTATATCAAATGCAAGGATGATTATTATTATTATTATTATTTTATTATTATATTTCAGGACACCTACTTTCGGAGAGAACGGAACAGATTGATATGGTGACTAATGGAATGTTAAACAAAACTGTAAGTCAGGCTGATTTCAGTGCGTCAGGATTTTAATTTTTTAAAAATTACGTCAAAACAGATGTGTTCGACACGCAGAGTAAGAAAAACAGACTGCACATGATCTGCCGAAGAGGGAGAGAGAGAGAGAGAGAGAGAGAGAACCTGCCAAGACCTGGAGTGGCTTTAGGGAAAGGGCTCAAATTTGCGATAATTGGCCCCCTTCATTGCGGTTAGATTGCACTCGCTGATCTGATCTCGTTTTACTGCAGAAAAGATTTGTCAATCAAAGAGCCGACTACATCAGTAACAAAAAGAGAAGTGCTGGGGCGCGAGGTAGGAACGGCAGGGCTATTGTGTTTGGTTATAGTAGTGTTGTCAATCATTCAGAATTACAGTGTGACAAGGCATAATCTGCTAATTATATAAACATACTGTACTTGTGTCACAGCGTACATCGCTGAATAGAAAACGCGAGGCCCAACACTGTTTCCTATTTCAAACCCTCAGTGTGTTCCAGCTTGCCATACACTGCATTCCATCGCTGGTGTGTGTGTGTCTCTGCCACCAGTAAATCTGTGATAGTCAATGTTTTTTTTTATTCACTTACAGTTTTTATTTAATGCCCATCCATTTCCTCCACGTTCGGTCGATTTTAAAAAAAAACCCGCCCGCGCTAACCTAGCAAACGTTTGCGCAGAAGTGTTCGCTCGCCCACAAAGTCTTTTTTAAAAAAAAATTAATTTAATTGAATGAAGTAAAAAGAATTGCCCTCACTAAAGACGTCCTCAGCTATGTTCGGTGATTGCAGATTTCAAACTGCGGAAACATCAGTGTCGCTCACAGTGATTGCGACAGATCTGTGCACAAGTTAATGCCTTGTAAAATGTGCTCTACACCACTGAACAAAACATGCTCTGTGGAAGCTAAGTATCTTTTTTTTTGCTAACAGTTAAAGGACATTACTGGTAAAATGCTGGTTTTATTTAAATCCCAGACTGGCGGGAGCCTTGTTCGATTGCAGCTTTCTTCCAAAATGTTACTGTAGCATTGTGCAAAGCACTGGGTATCTGCCGTCCAGCAAACAGGAATCCTTTGATTACTGAATACCCAGCTTTCTCCCCACGAGGACTTTAAAAAACAAGGACACGGGATTTAAAAAAATGCCCGATGATCATAAATGCAATACAACAGAACCATTGAACACTTCATCATCCGTACAGCTCTCTCCAATTACACTTAAGAAAAGCATATAAAATTAGGTGGCATTTATGTTTTTATGTTATCTTCGTGTGGCTGTTCCAAAGAGGATGAAGGATAAAAGCTCTCAATAGATGAATATACTGGTTCCAATAACAAAGGGTTCCAAATCCAATACAAAGCCTGCGGGAACCTGCTACCACAGCCTCCCTCCCCTCACAACCCAAACCCAGCCCCCGTCTCTCTCTCTCTCCCTCCCTCTCTCTCTCTCTCCCTCTCTCTCTCCCCTCCCTACCTCCCATCCACCTTAAACAATGCACGCTCCTTTCTACATTGAGTTTCATACAAAGGAGAGACCAAAAGCTGGATCAGTTCGATCAAGGAGAGGAAGGATTCTTTGCTTATTATAGATCTATCACATACATGACTCAATACGGCTCCTCAAATGAACTGGAAACAGGGTTACAGTCAATGTCATACTGTGTCTTAATAACAATAATAATAATTCTTGCATTTGATATAGCAATCTTTACATCTTATCAACGTCTCAAGCGCTTCACAGAATATAATGTAAAGTGAATTGACTGTATATTTGTGGGCGAAACGCGGCAGCCAATTCCGCACAGCAGCGTCCCCACAAATAGTCGTGGATTGAAATGATCAATTTATTGGACAGATTATTATTAGGCGTGTGTGTGTGTGTGGAGTAAGGAAACTTGCCCAAGGTTTCGCCCTGACCTACCTGGATTCAAACACGGGTCTCACAATGCGAATGCTCTAACCACTGAGCTACAGGAGCTTCAAAGTCCTATGATACAACATGACAGGAGCTGGTTTGATGACGCCTTGCCAAAACGTTATAATTTTTTCACCCGTATTATATACACTTGACAACAACAACTTGGATTTATAAAGCGCCCTTCACACCCAGAGTGTTTTTACAGAAATATCCTGTGAAGCGCTTTGAGATGTCTCAAAGATGTGAAGTATCAAAATGCAAGGATTATTATTATCTTTTAGAATGAACATATTCATATTTATTATTATATTAATAATAATAGTAATAATCTTTGCATTCGATATAGTGCTTCTCACGTCTTCTAGACTGTGTCTCACAGCGCTTCACGGGATACACTGTGAAGTGAATCGACTGAATATTTTATGGGCGAAACGCGGCAGCCAACGGCGCACAGCAACTTGTAAACTATTCAGTTGTAAATATTAAGCATAGAGAGAGCAACCAGGCAATAAAAACATACAATATCATCACCCAAACGTAAACCACCCACCCCCACCGGAACACAAAACGACTTTATCAATGACATCTGATATTTGCGAGATGTTCTTAATCTGTTTCGCATTTCAGTCAGTTAACAACTGATAAATGGAAGCTGGTACAAATTATACATATTCACATTCATCAGGAGAACAGTCAGCATTTAACACTCAGCTCTGTAATGCAGACATCTCCCACCCACCCAATCTTTCAGCGCAAATACCACACACACAACTGTCAGAATATCTGCTTGGCTGATAGCAGCCGATTGGACTGGACTGACTCTATCTCCACCAATATTAAATCATCAAAATTAAACTTTCAGTGGCTATGACAACGCTGTAGAATTCACAGAATCTGTCACTCTGCTTTGTAGTATACTCCGTGAAGCGCTTTCAGACGCCTCGACGAGGCACTGTATCAAAGGCAAGGATTATTATTGTTATTATAGAATGCACAAATTTCACTTATTTTGTGCTCGCCCACCAGCATTTGAATTTTTTTTTAATCGTTTCTACCACAAAACACACAGTGAATTCACTTCACAGTATATCCTGTGAAAAAGCTTTCGAGACTTCTTGAAGATCTGATACAAAGCGCTGTAGCAAATGCAAGGATTATTATTAGCAAACATTTAATATGAATTCAAATATCTGGTCAAAACAAAAACCTGTACAATTTCATACAAAATTAAAAGTGTGGCGGTATTCTGATTTATTAATATTAGACATAGATCAAGCTACTTCACAGGCGCCCATAAAAGAAACACAGAAGCTAGTGTTTAGATTTGATTTTTTTTTATAGTTTTGACCTATAGCCAAAGCAAGCCAGCAAAAAAAGGAATGTCAGATTTTTCAATAATAATGGTCTGGTGGTGATTGATTGTAACATGCTTGTTTCAATCACAGTTTAAAAGCTTTTTCTTTCGCGCGCGCGAGTGTGTGTCTGTGTGTGTGTTCTGGGTGTGCTTGTTGTGTGTGTGTGTGTGTGTCTGTTGGCTATGTGTGTCTGTCTATGTGTGTGTGTGTGTGTTGGCTGTTTGTGTGGCTGTCTGTTTGTGTGTGTGTTAGCGTGCGCACACACTACTGTGTCCCAAATGATGGGTCCTCAGTTGTGGAATTCCGTGTGGAATTCTCTACACCAAAGAGGCGACAAAAAGGAATTTCCTCAAACATCCACAAGCGATCCCAGCTCTCTCTTAATGAGGGGCTGCGAACGGCACGAGGATCGACTGCTGTAAATAGAAATGATGTGGAAATAGCAGGCAGGCTGCGAGCAAGTCATCTGGTCAATGTTCTAGATCTCCAGAGATTGCACACAAAGATAAGATTTCACCTTTGGTAACTTTCTGCAATTTGCACGTCAAATGCAGATGGCTTAAACTGATAAACGCTACCATACAGTTCTTAAAGGTAATAGCAAATGGCCTGTGTGTGAGAACACATAATGAAACTTTAGGCAGTAGGGAGAGAGAGAGAGAAAAAAATGCAGTCAATCACCAAACTGGAATAATCATGAACACAACCCCTATCAGGTAATAAGACATTTCTGTATATAAAGCAATGTTCGAAAGACACTTGCAAATTGATGTATCACCCACAGGCAAAGACACGGCAGTTTGATCAATGCCACATATGAAAAAGATTCCAAAAATTAAACGTTGCTCTTAAATTAAAAGCAAAAGAAAATTTCCTGCACTTTTGTTTTTTTTATTTTTTTAAAAAAAGAAGAAAAAAACAACAGCTTTTGCATTTGTACAGCGTCCCTCACACCCAGGGTAAGTTAGCACCTCAGAGCATTTGACAGTGATTTCAAGCTGGAGGGAGGTAAAAGGGGGAGATGACCGTAAGCGCGGTCGATGAGGAAGGTTTGCATCTTATAAAGACGCATCTTATAAACCTGGCTATTGACACCAAAATGTTATAGTCAAAGCAGTCAGGCTGAGTTCCAATGCGATGTACAACAACAAAAAAAACTATTTCAAAATGTGTTTTCTGTAAGTTAAAGGGATTTATTTGCTCCTCAAATGCGACCAAATGGAATATCATAGAATCATAGAATTTTACGGCACAAAAGGAGGCCAATTCGGCCCATCTAGTCTGCGCCGGCTCTTTGAAAAGAGCAACTCAATCCCACTGCCCAGCTCTCTCCCCATAACCTAACAGACCTGTTCTCCCTAAATACAGATCTAATTCTCTTTTAAAAGCTGTTATCGAATCGGCCTCCACCACCTTTTCAGGCAATGAATTCCAGATTCGAACAACCCGTTGAATGAAAACATTTCTCCTCAGCTCCCCTCTGCTTCGTTTTGAAACTATTTTAAATCTGTGACCACCAGTCACTGATTCGCCCACCAATGGAAACAGTTTTTCCTTATTCATCCTGTCGAATCCCCTCATGATTTTATAAACCTCTATTAGGCCTCCTCTCAACCTTCTCTGATCTAAAGAGAAGCCATAACCAAATATATCAGCATTACACTTCTTTTTTAAAAAAAATAAACACACATAAAATAGCATTGTTTTCAAGGACATCACTAAAGTAATCTTTTCCACGCAAGTTCTCCAGCAAATTTGAAATTAGCGCTTAAATAATAAATTACTGCAGAGACATGATACACTCAATAGAACTGTACAGGGGGAAACTCACACAAAATTCCTTGAATAGTGAAAATTAGTCACTTTTCCGGGGGTATTCAACCCTTATAAAAAATAACAATAATTTAGCCACTCAATCCACGACTGTTTGTGGGGACGCTGATGTGCGCATCCTTGGTCAGAACCCAAGCGAAAACCAGTCAACATTTCATTTCCCTTTTGATCCAAACATTTCAGAAGCGTTTAGGTTCAAAATCAATTCATTAAACTGGAGAGATCAAGCCGCCATCCATTCAATCATTAACCTCCATCCAACACACCGCGAAAAAACAAAAGCCAGCGGATCTATAGTACAGATGTACGGGGAGGGGAGTGTGACGCTGGACTTTATTTGTAAATAATTCACTTCCACATCCAATGTTGGACACGTCAGAAGTGAACTATGGTTCAGTAGCAAATCCTCACAAAGATGTATATGTTTCACGTTTGACAAACAGATCTGGTGACCACACATGCTCAGCAATTACTCAGACTTAATTAAGAGAGTCAAAATGAATGCAGTCCTTATTCAAGAAAACAAGGAACATTCCCCCACCCCACCACCCCACCCCCTCCCTCTATGAATGGTGTCTTGTTCCTGTTCCTTGTCATTCTCAAGACACATCTATTTGGTGTTTGACAGAGAAACTTGAATTAATAAAATCTCTACTGCAATCCTTCACTGTGAACGAACATTTGCTATCCTGTTCCTCAACAGGAATGTGGGCATTATTTTGCGCGGAGGGGGGGGGGGGGGGGAAAACACACACACACCATCATCATTACTTTCCAACGACAGCTTCAGATGTACATTGATGAATAATAATTGATACCGCAATAGCAGATCTCCTGTATTCACAAACAGCTGTTGACCAGATGAAGAAGACAGTAAAAAAAAAGGACTTTAAATTAAGATCTCGGGGAAATGCTACTAAAGCTACCTCTTGCCCAGGAACATATAACATACCATTGACACATAGGCACACAAACACACACACACAAACACATACACACACACACAAACACACACATGCACGCACACACATGCGCACACGCACACACACACGTAAATAGCAAATTCGCTGTAAATTCGCAGAAAGCTCTTGAATTGCATTAATCCATCACACAGATGTATTTGGCTGCCGTTGGAAAGGTTGCCCACCACACCTCCCAATCCACTGCTGCTAACACGTTTTAATAATCTCTGCTATAAACTCATCAAGACTGAGCTTTCACACCAATACACTTAACAGACAGGCACCCCACTTCTTCATTTAATTGAAACAGGATATTTGAGTCCACTGTCCATTAACAATCTGCCAACATCAACACGGTGACATCAATGATATCTATGTATGTGTGGACAGTCTTCAACTAATTCAAAACCCTTTAAGAGTGTTGCATTTCCTTGTTTGTCTATTGATGTATAATAATGCTTATTATTATAATAATCCTCGAATTTGACGTAAAAGCTTATCAAACCTTCTAGACGCCTCATAGCGCTTCGCAGCATATACTGTGAAAGTGTAGTGACTGTGTAATTGTGGGGCTAGCATTGCGTTTAGAATTTTTTTTAAAAAATTCAGGAATGAGATTTAATTCTCGTCCACTTATTCGGGATTCACGGTGCATTGCTAACAAGTACATTTTGCATTCCCATTTGAAACGACATTTGTCAAGCCGAGAAGTCAGTAAGTACACTGGTATCTTGGAACGCAAAGACTTGTCTCGCTGAACTAAGAACTCAGAAAGGTCACCGCAAAACATAAACATGTTTTTAATTAAAACTTCACACCCTACAACTTACTTCAAACATGCTCGCTAATAAACACACGGACAAAAAGATTCCGTTAGCTGAATTGGTGCACTGTGCAAAAGGTTAGATTTCTCTTGATTTTAAAGCCTGTGTTTCTTTTAAAAGGGAAGTTTCCTCCTTCTTTTTGCTAATGGCTCACCCCTTCTTTCCCCATCTCGAGCTCGCAGCTAAAGACCTTCTTCTTCCAGCACTGCCAAGCGCCTTGTGTGAGGGGCGCTGTGTAAATGTAAGTTGTTGTTGAGGGTGGGATGGGCATGGGAGAGGGGGCATATATCATATAATGGTAATGTCAACAACACGGAGGGGACTGAGGGTATGAGGATTTCTGGGTGCCCTGATACAGAGAGTGATCAGTGATGGGTTCCCAGAAATTACACCAAACCGCAAGTGGTTATACTTATAAGAATAGGGGTTTGGAAACGTGGTTGGCTGTTTTCCACTGCAGGACTGAGAGCCCAAAGTTCTTCTTGAAATTCTAATGGGTTTTGAGCAGATAAATAGTTAAGGAATAATAATAATAAATAATAATAAGCCTTGCATTTGATATAGAGCATTTCACATCTTCTAGACTGTGTCTCAAAACGCTTCACAGAATATACTCTAAAAGAGAATTGACTGTATATTTGTGGGTGAAACGCAGCAGCCAATTGCGCACAGCAGTGTCCCATTAAACAGCCGTGGATTGAAAATGACCAATTTATTATTGCTTTTTTTTAAGAGGGATTTTTATTAGGTGTGTGTGTGTATGTGTGTGTGTGTGTGTGTGGAGTAAGGAAACTTGCCCAATGTTTCGCTCCTAACCTGACTGGATTCGAACACAGGTCTCATGCTTGTAAGGCGAGTGCTCTAACCCACTGAGCTACAGGAGCTCCGCAGGTTGGCAACTCAGGGAGAGGAAGACCAGAGTTAAGGCGAAACTTGTGTTTCCAGAGAGAATGGAACGGTTTGCCTGTCTCGAGTAACTATTTCAGCTGAAACCGTGACATTACAAGCGAGCATTATATGCACGATTTAAACTGATGCCGAGGAGAAGGTGATGGAAATTTGTTAACCGAAACCAACATAGGTTCTATGAGTTGCCAGGGCTTGATTTGTGCTATAATGACAAATTCTGCAAGTTGGCGACTGCCAACACAATGGAACCAGTGCTTCTGCATTGTTTTTTTAATTATCCAGGGAAAGGGTTTGAGGCAGAGTGGTCAGGGTGGGGGAGGGGGGGTGGTGGGGGGAACATTTAAATTGTGCCACATAATTCAGGCAACATCTAAAACATACGGTACTCTACTTGGGTTTAAAATAGACAATGAATAGGAGCCCTGATCCCCCAAGTGTGTCCTGAAGTGATGCCTTGTTTGACAGGTTAAACAGTGCCTTGCATAGAAATAAAGGGAATCACTTAAAACTCAGCAATCTTTCCATTCTATGGTTGGCATGGGGGGGAGCGGGGGGAGGGGGTGGAAATCTCTACCTCCCATTAAAATTAAGCAACTGTAAGGAATCATGATCGATCCCAACAAAATTGTGAATATTCCTAGCGGTGAGTAGGAACCTAGCTGTTAGTTGGTTTGCCGTTCATGTTTCCAAGGGGGTTAATAATCCCTGCAAATAAATAATAAGAATAAGAATAATAGTTGGGTCACTCCATCCACGATTATTTGTGGTACGCTGCTGTGCACAATTGGCTGCCGTGTTTCACTCTGCACCCATAATATACACACTTTATAGTGTATTCTTTGAAGCTCTTCGAGACGTTCGACAAACATGATAAAGCGCTATATTGAACGCAAAGATATTATTATTATTAATAAAAATTTGGAAGAATCCAGAGCCCTATGAAAGGTGATTGATGTTAATGTAAAAATGAGTCTTACAGAAAATAAAAGGGCCATTGAAAAATCAAGACTGCAGACATCATCAACCAGGTCCCCAAAGCGTGCCTCTAGCTAAGTTAGCAGGAACTGGCATATCAGACATCAGATCATTTCTTAAAGGGATAAAATAGCAAAAGATCAGGAGATGACAAAATGTGCTAAACAAGGTTTTTTTTCCCCACACATACCAATTTAATAAACCAAGACTGCAGTTAAAGAGGAGACCCAATACTGCTATAGTCAATTAAATATCTCCAACCCAATTGGGTCAGACCAACCAAAATCTAAGCTAGGAGCTTCAAGGAAATGTGAGATGAAATAATATTTTTTTTTTAGCATTCCCAAACCAAATGTTATCCTGTTATTGAAAACCAGACAAGGACATTAAGCAGAAGTTATCGGTCGGCTAGTTTTACATCTGAGGGAAGAGAAAAATACTTGAAAGCATTATACAAGATGCTTTTTACACTCATCTAAGAGCACAGATGCAATACGGAGTAGCCAACATAGTTGAGATGCCACAGCCCATTCATTCCTCATAAATCCATTGGAATTGTTTGAAGAAAGGAGCTAAACTTAAACGGGGCCAGGGCTACCCCAATGTGGGTTTTCAAGAAGGCATTTGATACACGTAAAGTCTTTTAAAGAAAGTTATTTTTTACAACCGAAGGAATTAGTGATAAATTCCTGTAAGTTGATTAGGAGTCCTGTAGTTCAGTAGTTTGAGCACTCGCCTCACAAACAAGATATTCCCAGGCATGGAGAAACATTTGGCAAGTGTCCTTACTTTTCACACACACACACACACACAAGCACTCGGTTGTTAGTTGATTGGCGGAGATCGCTTTCCAAGAGGGTAATAATCCCTTCAAAATTAAAATTAATAATAAATTGCTCAGTTCAATCCAAGAATGTTGGTGGGGAATGCTGCTGTGCGCAATTGGCTGCTGCATTTCATCCATGAAACATACAATCAATTCCCTTTACAGTATATTCCGTGAAGCGCTTTGGGATGTCTCCCAAGACGTGATAAGGCCCTATATGAAAGGCAAGGATTATTATATATATATATTTTTAATTATTACTATAGAGTGGGGAAAGAGATATACAGAAATAATACCTTGTTTATACCGCTGAAACAGTTTGTCATCCTTTTTCCAGCAATAGAGCAACTCGGGAGCAGGAAACAGGATTTATATTCCCTGTTCCAAAATCGCTCTCAGTGGGATCTAGAGAGCTCTTTGCGTATTTGTAACAGAGAGCAAAGCACAGAGGTCTGTAAACCATCGCTGAATGCTTTTTTTTAATGTTATTAAAGAGCAGAGCCGTGACCCATGACTGGGCTCCTTAATCACATTAGAAAGCTTAAGGGCAGCCCCGATGGTCTCTGGCCTGAGTTGGGAGGCACACAGTTCATCCTTACATTGCTTTAAGGTGGACAGGCTCTCTAGCGAGGATAGGGTTCCTGTTAGGATTTTCAACAAAAAAAAGTCCCAAGGGCTTGAGGCTAATGAGTGTTCAGCTGTCTTCAGTTGGCATATCCCTTTGAAACTGAATGAGATACACCAATTTAAGACAGCTCAGCACTGATTAGAATCCAACCTCAGGGGGACTTAAAGGGATCTAAAAAGTTAAGTTTCCCCCTCCTTTTCCAAAATTCCAGTCACACCTTACGTAAAATTTACAGATCTCTCGAATTTTCCCACAGAGAGAAAAACGTCTGGCCCACATACACATTGGCATTCGTTGTTTAATCCGATGAGGTACCTTTGATAACAGACGGGAGTGTGTGTTCATTTTATAAACTCCCCCATGATTTCTCAAGTTTCATTCCATCTTGTTCTTTTCTCCTGCTCTCCGAGATACGTTCTCAAAATTCAACACCTCAATGGAAATTACATACAGCACAAGGTTGCAAAGGCTAAGCAAGACATTTCTAGTTTTCCGTATAATAATAATAATAATTTGGTCACTTCAAACCTCATCTGTTTGTGGGAGACTGCTGTGTGCAATCGCCTGCTGAGTTTCACCCACAAAATCCACAGTATATTCTGCAAAGCGCTTTGAGACGTCTCGAAGACCTGATAAGGCACTAGATCAAATGTGAGGATTATTATTATATTATTTTGTGTTACTCTGAGCTTTGTTTACATATATATATATATATATATATACACATCCTTGCTCACCCCATTAACAGAATACTGTAGTGTGTTTTTTCAGGAATATGGGACAATTACTTTATTCTACTTAAACGACCAGGGTAAAAATAGCTACTGAATGAAGATTAAAGTTAAATTAAAATCTAAAATAGACAAACACTGCAAAGAGAATATTCAACAATTTTTTAATCAAAAAAATGCAACGTATATCTATTCAGATTCTTTCTCCCCACAAAGATTTGGCTAAAGAAAAACATGGAGAGGCTTGATGACTGTTTGGTGAGTTCCATCTGAACGCCTGGTCTCGAAGTTATGATTAGATGCTGGAATACGCAGAAAAAAAACCGACAACTGAATAATAAACTGCACTGAACCACGTAACTTTCAGTCGGCCGAAGGACAGCCAGACATCTGGCCTGTCTCTTTCAGAGGTTTACATTGGGATAAGTTGCTGTGTCTTTTTCTTTATGCAAACAAAACAAAAAAACATGTGTACTTGAAAACCTGACATAATTAAAACGGAATAAGTTACGTAAATTGAATAAAATATGGTACTTTGCAAGTATACTTGGGAGTTTGGGCTGCTCAGATCATTTGGCTACATCCTCACATCACACTCACTGGCATTGCTGTGTGCATCAGATGTCATGATACGGAGCCCTGAAGTATCAACGTGTCGGGGTGAAGTGTAGGAGGAGGAGGAAGAAGAAGAAGAAGAAGGAGTAGATGCACTAGAAAGTTGAGGGACGTTGACAGGCCCAGGAAAAGAGCAGAGAATCCAACAGGTGAAACAAAAATGATGTAAAAGTTATATGGACGAGAGAACTATGAGTGAGACATGTCAAGCCCCCTTCTTATTGTGAAACGTTTGATCAAAAAAGCGAGGCCTCCCCTCCCACCCGCCCCAATTGTTGCCCTTGGTATCACGAAAAATATTCACAAAGAGGTGAGTGTGTGTGCACAGATCTAAACCTCTGCTGGGAATCTGCCATTGTGCTGGAACACAATAGGTGAACTTTGACATATTGCATTTTCTGTCAGCATTTCATCATCATACTAATAATAATAATAATCCTTGCATTTGATACAGCGCCTTATCATGTCTTCTGGACATTCACAAAGCACTTCGCACAATATAATGTAAAGTGAATAGACTGTATATTTGTGGGTGAAACGTGGCAGCCAATTGCACACAGCCACGTCCCCACAAACAGTCGTGGATTGAAAATGATCAATTTATTATGGTTTTATTTTGAGGGATTATTACTGTGTGTGTGGAGTAAGGAAACTTGCCCAAAGTTTCGCCCTGACCTGCCTGGAATTGAACCCAGGTCTCTTGCCTGTAAGACGAGTGCTCTAACCACTGAGCTACAGGACTCACAGGCCCATGTACAATCTAAATCCCATTTTAAGACACCCTCCACAACTTCTGTCCTGTAGCTCAGTGGTTAGAGCACCCACCTCGCAAGGCAAGAGTGTCGTGGAATAAGAGAACTTGGTTTTGATACCCAGCGCCCTGGAAACCTTGGGTAAGTTTCCTTACTCCACACACACACACTCCTCTGTTTATGTAGAGGTCGGTAGGAACCCAGTGGTTAATCAATTTGCGCATCGCTTTTCTGGGGGGGAAATAATCCCCTTTAAAATAAAAGTGATTCAATCCACAACTGTGTGTGGCTCACTGCTGTGTGTGGCTCACTGCTGTGTGTGGCACACTGCTGTGTGTGGCACACTGCTGTGTGTGGCACACTGCTGTGTGCTGCGTTTTGCCCACAAAACACACAGTCACTGCACTTTAGAATATAACCCGTGAAGCGTTTGAGACGCCTCAAAGACACGATAAGGCTCTGTATCAAAGGCAAGGATTATTTTAATTTCTTATTGAGCAATGTTGTGTAGTTGACGTCACTGCTCGCAAGTGTGGTCTGGGGGTGGGGGTGGAGAAAACAAGCTCCCCAAACTCAGTCACTCCCCGTAGAAATGCTTAGGACAACTGCGGTACGATTACTGATGGGCAAGATTGGGTTGGGAGCAGTGTAGACACGCCATTCATTAGGAGGGCATGTGATTTCCCCCCTCCATCCCCCCTCCACCCCACAGAGAGATGTACACAGTGGAGAACAGTAACCATGCGCACCATTGAAAACAGCAATTAATGTGTTTAATTGCTACTGCAACCAATTAAGTTGGGACAAGGACAATTTCCTCCCGTCTCTGAGGCTTTCTGGACGCGAGGGGCACTTAGTAGGTGCAAAGTCTTCACAGATCTGTTCGCGGAATGCCGTGGCTTTGGGTTGAGGACGCAGAGAATTCAGTGATTATGATCCGATAGTTAAATCATCTCAATTCACCACTGAGCAGGACTAGCGATTTGCTATTGATACTATAGTGCATTCAACTGGATGTTGAGAGGCTTTGAGAACACCAAAGCGTAAAAGCAATTCATTAACGCTCTTTAATGGATTGGCGCCTTGGGACGTCCTCCCGATGTGAAAGGCGTGAAACAAATGTAATTTGTTGTTGTTGTTGTTGATGTGTTGAGTTATGTTGATGTGTTGGGTGTGCAATGGAATAATCTATAATAGCAATAACAATTACACACACAAAAAAAATTAGCCGCTTAACATGTCATTACAAAGAATTCACTCCATTACCTTTGCATAGTTTAACATGCGCAGGGTTCCCGAGCTGTGAATTACACTAAAGCAAATAAATATTTAGCAAAAACTGCCACAGAATATGTAGTTAAATTCATTGAAGGATAACCTATTTCCAATGGTGAGACTGTCCCATCAGCAACAGAAAAGCAGCTGATGGTAATTAACCATAATAATTATTATTATTATAATCCTTGAATTTGATGTAGCGCCTTTTCATGTCTTCGAGACATCTCAAAGCATTTCACAGGATACTAGTGTCTGGCGATATATCGATATATCGGTTATATCGGTATAATTTTTCATATCAATATGCCGATATTGGAAATTCAAATATATCGGTATATCGAAAAATTCGATATTGAAAAAAAATTGGTATATCGCAAATATCGGTATATTGTGTCCGGCAATATATCGATATATCGGTTATCGGTATAATGCAAACTTTTTCAACTTACTTTGTCGGCGGCATTGCAAACCTCCTGGGCCTAGAGCACGGAATGCGCGCGCATATCGAATGTGCGCGTACACCCTGAATGCGTGCGCATACACAGGATAAAGAAACCCGGCGATATCAATATATCGTTATATATCGATATGAGCCCACCGATATATCGATATCGGAAAATTTCCATATTGACAGACCCTACAGGATACACTATAAAGTGAACTGACTGTGTATATTTTGTGTGCGAAACACAGCAGCCAATTGAACACAGCAGCATCCCCACTGGTTGAATGGCCAAATGTTATTTTTATTAAACAAGATTATTACATCCGGAAAAGCCATCCACCAATCGACTACCAACCGGGGTCTTACTTATTGCTAGGTAAACACAAGCGTGTGGAGTAAAGAAACTTACCCAACGTTTTGTCCCGTCTGGGAATCGAACCCAGATCCTCTCGCTTGCGAGATGAGTGCTCTGACCACTAAGCTACAGGACTCCACAGGCAAGGTTCATTAAGTCAAGGGTTGGTTAATATAAATAAATACATCTCTGTGCTATGTGAGAGAAGTATTCATCTTGTGTGATGATCACACAACTCAAATCCAACTCAAGTTCAATGAGTTGGATTTGACGAGTAATAGCCAAACTTCGAATAGCCAGCTGACAGCCTCCATTTGAAGCAGTTGGGAATCCAATAGAGAGGATGTACAACCCAACACAGTAAGTGAGCAGTGTTTGGGAGCCAAGCCAAGGCCAACAGCGACACTGTCCTTGCAGGAGCTCTCATCAGCCAAAACCATCACAGCGCAAACTCCAGACTTTCTCCACAAAAAGTATTGCTTCCCATATTGACTGGGCACATTTTCTCTCTATCAACTCTCACTGTAGGTTCGACAGTTTCTGCCCCCTACACCCCCCCACCCCCCCCAACCTAATGGCACCGAGGTTGGTGTTCAAAGCAATAAAAATAATCTTCCACCCCCCACCCCTCCACCCAATACCCCCCTCTCACATCCCCTTCTGTACACTCCAGTGAGCTTCCTGCTGGATCATTATGAGGCCATTTAGGGCTGTAGGTACTGTCTTGATGTGATTGGTGCTTTAAATTTACCAAACCAGGGGCAGCAGGGGGCTGCTCAGTGGAAAATTGAATCTTATCCAGGTTCAGTAATCGGGTGGATTTACTGCTCAATTTCTTTGTCAATAGGCATACCTCCCAACCAGGAAAATCTCCCCTCCTCCCCTCCCCCTCCCCCTGCTCAACCCCCCCCCACTGTCTCCGTCCGTCACCCTAATGATCTGACAAAGATCAGGAACTTGTCCAGCAAGGAACTGCAGATGTGATCCAGCATTTCTCCACCTCTCCCACCCCTCCTGCCCCCCACTTTCCTATCGCAATTTGAACACCCACCCACCCACCCACCCACCATCACTGCTGTGCAAACTCTCGGAAAATTATTAAACAAATCCCATTCCGTCTTTCTGCTTCTAAATGCCTCCTGTGATTTACAAATTGTTGTTTAATGCAGTTTTTTTTTAAAAAAAAACCAATGTTACCTACTGTTTAACAGCTCCATCCACAAAAATGTTCTGTCGACAATTTTTGTTCTTTTTTAAAAAAAATTGTAGTTTGCGCCCTGCTGAGCCACATGTTTTACATTAAGGACTGTTAACCCTTTCAACAGCTCCTTCTGTTTATGTGGAAGCTTGCAATGCAGCCACTAAGCTCCAATTACCGTTGACTTGTCTCTGATTGATACTTATGTCCTTTAATTACCGATAACTATTTTACAATTTTTGCCCAATATTCACCCATTAATTGGCGGAATAACTTGAAGGGGATTTTATGCAGATTTGACCTTTCGTTGACTGAGGAAATCAAAGATATTTCAAACTGGTGACTCAATCACAAAATCTGCATTGCACACACACACAAACACACACACACACAAAGTCTCTATTATTATTATTTGAACTCACAGTGGACATGGGCAATTTATTGTTCTGATTTAGAAAATATTAAACTCTTAAGAAATTCACTCACTAATCAGGATAAATCGATGAGAAAAGTGGTTCAGACAACTGAAATAAGACCTTTTTACCTGCACATAAGCAATCTCATTTCCTGGTAAATGGTTGAATTAATGAAACATCATGACAATGTGACTGTGTATACATTGCCGTGATTTTGAATGATTATTATATTGACCAGGATATATACATATCTGTATATAATATATCGTATATATCGTATATAGTATATAATATATAATATAAATATATCGATATATATATATCGATATATTTTAAAAATCACCCCCCCCCCAATTCAAACCCCACCAAATACAGATTAATACAATCCAGGATATGTTTAGTGTTGAATCCTAAATAAAGCATTGTGCTGGAGAGAGAGAGAGAGAGAGAGTAGTAGTAGTAAAAAGCAATTGACTGCATCTTCTGTATAGAAACTGGATGTGATTAATAGCATTGCTTACAACAACACAGAAGAGGGTCACTCCCTCATCCTAAACTCACCGCACGGTAAAGAGGAAAGCAGATTTGCTCGCAACTCAACATTTACACTTCAATAGAGGACAAGTCACAGCAAACCCAAACAACCAATTATTCCTGGCGTTTAGCAAATAAAAAAAATTGGCTTGAAAATCTCCGCGTAGGTTTAGCCCCCATGCTTTCATTACAGTAGCTTAGCACCGGATTCCCTCATTCATGAAAGCATTCGAAGGTCAAGATTCCCACTGCCACTTTCAGGCTGTTAAGCAAAGGAAACGCAAGCGGTTCCCTTAGTGAATATGGACCCCCAACGCACAGCAGGCTGTGACTAGTGGAACAGTGTCAAAACAGCCCACCGCGCACATCCATTTCAACAGTGAAACTATTCTTACCCAGATTTGGTCTTCACTAGACTAACTAGAGACCGATGATGTCTTTTCTAAATGTTTTTTTTCCCCCCGGTGGGACAGATACACACACAGCAAATTTTTTTACGGTAAACAACACTTTTCCCAAACACAGAGAATCTGCAGAATACTAATAAATATCAACACAGAAATGAAAATATAGTTAGCCCCCATGACGCTGTGTACAAAACCTACATTGTAAAATAGGTGGTGAAAAGAAACATGCAGGAAAGAATAGATCGGCTCCCATCATTAAAAACAAAATCACAGAAACACCCACAATAACCATTGGAAAGTGAAACAGCCAGATTCACTGTGGTTTAATCCACCCAAACTTCCAGGTACAAAGTCAAATCTGTTTGTAGAGCTCTATGGCTTTTGGGTCAGTTTAAAACTGCATTTCTGAATTTGCCTTCTGAATGACGAGAAATATTCACTTTTTAAAAAATGATTATGCGTATCGATTTCCGTTCAGAGTGTCACCATGAAAAGCCTGCAAGCTAATCTGTGGAGGAAAGAATGAGATAACTGCAAGCTTCATTTAAATCTAAGTATACTCAAGCAAGCAACTTACACATAAATGATCAGCATTTATCTTAAAAAGAGACTTCTCTGAGCATCTTCAAGCTTACACGTACATAAGAGATTCACACAGAGACACGCATATTTACCATACACGCACACACACAAAAAAAACTGTGTCAAAATTAATCTCAATTCAAAACCCAAACTGCACGGGCTTATGAAGCAGGTAATGGCGCCACATAATATATTATTTTTTACTCAATTGTTGCAGAGAATACCAGCTAAAAATGCACTTTGTACAGCTATTAAAGATATGACCCTATTGCAGCTCTCTTTTGTGGTGCACTTTCTACATCGGCGAGGCCATTAATCAAATGGCAGGTTCAAATTGATGCGTTTTATATAGACAGCCCTGACCACACACTTTAATTGCCTAGTATTAAATAGTAATTAAGTTTCCCAGCTTTAAAGTTTAATTAAAAAATTAAGTGGATGTTACAGGCATTTATCGCGCTGGAGCAGTCTTTAGCAGCCACAGTTCCCTCGATCTGAACAGGCAGAAAGATGCCTCGGTTTACTATCGACACTCACTCGAATATGAGGTCATTTGCCACAAGTCTGCTTGTGGTTCAGAAAGGTGAACGAGGGAACTAATGAATGCGGTGACCAAAAAAGACAATTCAGGGGCAATCGGGTAATCAAGTTCCTAAATATCCAGTAGCACCTTAATGAAGGAAAGCTCGCAATATCATATAATATATATACATATGTGTATATATACACACACACACACACACACAGTCAATTCACTTTACACTATACTCTGTAAAGCTCTTTGAGATGTCTCGGAGACATGATAAGACGCTATATCAAATGCATGGATTATTACTATTATATTTTAACATGACTGTCCAAACATTTCACTCAAACATTCCCTTAGTTTTTTTTCTAAATGTACAGCACAATAGTCACCCAATAGAGTGTTTCCCCCAATCACTATTTTAATAAACTCGCATTTAAAAAAACACCATTGAAATATTTCATTTTACAAGTGAATAAATAGGAGCTGATGGTGGAGCACTTTCATTGGATTCCGCAGAACATAACAATCCACTTTGCAATACTAATCTATTGAAGCAAAATTAAATCCATTAAAATTATTTGCAACACATACAACACTCAAATTGCCTTTCACATCTTATATTTTAAAGTACAGCTTGAATTCAACTTATAACTACAAGGCTATAGCAATCTTACCTATACCCTTATACACACACACACAATTATACTCATCGAATAATTGCGTTATTGTTCAGGAATCATTTCTATTTCACACATTTCTGTTTCACCTTAAATTCATTCTTACGCAATGACTTATTCCATCACCCCGCAGGCTGGGGGAACTTTAAAGATGACAATGGTTCCACTACTTTCCACCCACAAAATATACAATGGATTCTCTTCACAATATATCCCTGGGAAGCGCTTTGAGACGTCTCGGGGACAGACTAAGCTCCCGTATCAAATGCCAGGGTATGATTTTTAATTCTACTTCTTATTGAAACAAACCATTTTTAAGGAAAAACATATTTAAATTTGCAGAGATTTGCACGAGCCCCCAATCATTCCTGGTGGAAGGGCAGTCGTCTATTTTGAAGTATAGCTACAGTTTGGGTGTAATCACCCCACAAATTATAACAGCCCACGCACAACAACCCCCCCCCCCCCACCCCTACATTCCTCCCCCACAAAAAAAATCAAAGAAAAAGTGTTTTCACAGCATTATCTGCTCACTTCCTGAGGTTCACCTGAACTAACGCACTTCTCAAGGCAAAGAATTCTAATTGTGATTTTTCTGTTTCATATTGCAGCAAAGTAAAACAAAATCAATACCATTTGTCCGGCCTGGAGTAAAAAAAACTGGAATCTCTTATTGAGTAATTAAACAGCCATTATTATCACGGACAGCGGGACGGACAATGAATTTTAAAATTATTTTGCTGTCAATGAAATGCTGGGAGTTGCCAAACATCTCGGTGGAAACGGGTGGAGTGAGTGGGACTCTCTCTCTCTCCCTGTCTCTCCCTGTCTCTCTGTCTCTACACATTCTGATATAGAGGAGAAGAACAGGGATAAGGAGGGAATACAGGAAAGGTGGGGATTGTTCACCCAGTAGCAATGTAACCTTGAAAGTACAATCACTTCAGCTGCAAAACACAGGGTGCACAATTTGAACACGCTTTGAACTTTATCTGTGGATCCTCGTCTGTCTGTCTGTCTGTCTCTGTCGGGGGCTGAGCTTAAGGAACGCGAAGGAATCTTACTTAGCAGTGAAACTAATTTACATTGGCGAGAAGAGCGGACGGCTGTGATTTCTCGCACCAAATGATTTAACGCTTTGTGGATCGTTGAAGAAGTGGCCGCAAAACCAACTGCAGGGAGTAAGGACCACCCGCCCCCCCCACAAAAAATAATGAATATATATATATATATATAACTGGATGAGCGTTCCACCGCTAATGACTGGGTTACCTGCCTCTCTGCGTTACCTGAAGCCAGCCTTACATACACATGTAAACAGGGTATTGTTACTTAAGGTGGTGGGTGTGGGGGGGGGGACACTCTGAACACTGCCACAACTAGCTGGTTTGCTGATGCACTGGTCAGCAAGGATGCTCTCTCCCTCTCTCCCCCACCACCATGTCCGCCTGGCTAACACAGGCAGCTGGAGTGAGGGCAATGCACAGTCTACTGGGCTGGTGGGTGGAATCTGATTACACATATATATATATACTGTATATATACACACACACTGAACTGTGTAGAAAATCCCACCGTTCGTCCTTTCCCTAAACCTTGGTGGCAGTTTACCAACAATTTCAGCGCATTATAGACCAAGAAACTGATATATATATATAGATAGATATATAAAAAAAACACTCTATGAGGTATCGAGGCAGCCTCCCACAGTTAATGTCTGGCAACCTGCCAAGTACAGAGCCACACAAACGCTCAAGGGCCTGAACACATAAAGCTCACTGCGTTCAATGGACAAGAGAGAGAGAGAGACAGACAGACAGACAGAGAGAAAGAGAGAATATTGGAATGTACAAGGTATATTCAGAGAGCTTTGCTGTTTGGATTCAAGAGCTCTTAGGCCACACGTCTATATTATACACACACAATATTAAAAAAAAAGTTCATTTACATTTATTCCCTTCCCCAATCTGCGAATTGTTACAAGTGAAATTCCCCTCCCCCAACTCAGCCCCCACCCCCCCACCCCCCCACCCCCCCAACTCAGCCCCCCCCACCCCCCCAACTCAGCCCCCCCCCACCCCCCCAACTCATCCCCCAACCCCCCACCCCCCCAACCCCCCACCCCCCCAACTCAGCCCCCAACCCCCCACCCCCCCAACCCACCTACAGCCGTCCCCACCCCCCCAAACCCCCCAAAAAGAGATGAACGTGAATATCTGAGGAAGTTGTATTGTACTTCAACTGTAGTGTAATTCTGTGTGACTACGTTAATTGTCGAACTGCTCAATTAAAACATAAACAACCACAATAAAGACATCAGTTTTTAGGCAAATATCTCTTCATGTGCCACTTGGGATACGATAATCACTGATGTAAATCTATACAGGCTGATGAATTCTCTACAAATCTAGATTTCTGGGCGTTAATACTAAACCTCTGGGTTTATTTTTTTTCGCCATTGGGGCCTATGTATTATCCTGGTTAAATCCCAATCGACACACAAGAAATCCTGTCCCCTATTTTGGCATGAATTTATATATATATATACATATAGATAAAGTAAAATATTAGAAAGATCCACACACACACGTTCAATTCTGTCACTCCTTTAAAGCTCCATCACAAAGCATTAACTGCATTGGCTGCTTTAGGAATAAAACAATCTCCTACAATTCATTCTCCTTGAACGTAAAGTAAATATTTCACTGGAATTGGGTGCTTTTGAGTGACTGACGCTGAATGCCTGGATATGAAAGCATTGCCTGCGTCTGTGCTTAAAAACTTTTTATTATTTATTCCCTCCTCTTGCCCCAACCCAGCCCCCCCCCCCCCCCAACCCCCCCACTCCCGACCAGCCTTTCATTTGTCTGTGCTGCATTGCTGTCAGTCAAGTTAGAACAAAAAAAAATTGACCAAGGAAGACAATTTGACCAGCTGAATGTTGATCAAGTCAGGGAAGTGTGTCAAGGATTTGAAGTCCTTCATTTTCATAGTCAGAGCAAACATATCGTTCAGAAGCAGACACTCACATACACACACACACTCACAGACGCACACACACACTCACAGACACACACACTCCTGTGCGTCTGTACGCACACACACACACATTCACAGACACACACACACACTCACAGACGCACACACACTCACAGACACACACACACACTCACAGACACACACACACACTCACAGACACACACACACACTCACAGACACACACACTCACAGACACACTCACAGACACACACACACACTCACAGACACACACACTCACAGACAAATACACAGATTCATATTGTAATGCAGTCCCAACCTCGATCCACGCTAATATATAATATATCTACTGTATATATAGATATCTTGTCAAGAGAACTCAAAGATGCAACACAAAGAAACAACATCCAGCTGCTGAAAGGGTGAACAACATGCATATTACAAATGGGATGTTATATTTGCATGACGCTGAGCTCCCCTGAGAATCCTCTTTCTAATCTAAAGCACAAACATAACAGTTAACATATTTGCTTACAGCTGCCAGGACTCAGGTTGATGGGTGTTTTACTCCAGCCAACGTAATAATAAAGCACAGAAACCATGTATTGTCTAACGTACATAAATATTACTATTCATTTAGCCTCACTCTCTCTCTATCACACACTCACACACACTCACATATATATATATATATATATACTTTATTAATCAAAGTGCTTTTAAAAGATATATAAAAGCACTTTGATTAATAAAGTTCAAAATAATCAGTTGGATTTTTTGACGAGAGCTAAGTTAGGCAACCTTACATTTTACGGAGTACTTCAGTATAATATTTTACTACAGATAAACAGAATAGAACTAAAATTGATTCCCCCCCCCACCCCCCACAATCCCATTAAAAAAAAATCTGTATGTACACTGTAGCTTAAAGGTACAGTGCCAAATCAACTCTCTTGTCAATTTCCCTATTGTAAACTTCACTAGCTAGTTAGTAAATAGTTCCCTGTTTACCCCCCCCTCCCCCACTCACCCCCTCCCTCCCCCCTCTACTTACTCCCTTTAATACTTAACAAGGTATTTTGTGGGTTGACTCACAAACAATTTTCTTCTGAAATGGATTGAAAGGTCAATTTATACAAGCGGCAGGCAGGGAGGCAAGGCAGGCAGGAACTTTAACACATCTGATGTGAACAATAGCACATTGTACATTTGATATATCTATCTATCTATATATATACTGTATATAATATATGTACGTATAGATTAAAAAAAAGAAAAATTCAAGTAAGATTAAGAGAGAAAGGGGTAGATTGCTTGGTGTCGCTTATAGGTGCAGGGAATCAAAACACTTACACACACACCTTGACAATTTGGTTTTCATCCCAAACTAGTTGAGTAAAGAGAGTCTGATCTCAATGAACAGGTTCACATTAGAATCAGCAGAGGACACACACACACACAGTCCCAGAAGTCCGGAAGGACAGCTTAGCTGAGGTAAGGGAAGTGTCACCATCAATAGGTGGAGGTAACACCTCATATCTTCAGTGTTTAACGTGAGACAATTGAAAGGCTTCTTTACTCACTGATCAATCTCCAGAGGGAAGCTAAGGAGAGAGAGCGAGAGACAGGTGCCTGGCTGACACTGTGCTCATGGGCTGATATGAAATTAACATAAGTTTTTAGTGTTATTTATTACTAATAGCACACACGACACACAGACCCCCCCCCCCCCCCCTCCCCCCAAATTGATCAGAGACACAAACGACTGATTCCTGTAAGTATCTTAAATGTTAAAATAAATAACAAAGTAAAGCAAAGCCCAGGGAGTCAGTGATAATATTGTTAAATCACACAAGATATTTATTGATTTAAAATTTATTTATTTAAATATGTGTTTATTAATGAATTATTCTCTTGGATACCTGAATTGTAGCATGAAATGATAGCGTACTTATATTTCCCTCTGCCTTCCCCCTTCTCCTCTCCTCTCAATTTATTTCTGTCCTGAACTGAAACAGCTCAGGGTTTTGCTGTGTGTGTGTGTGTGTGTGTACACATCTGTATATCCATGCACTTCAATTAAATGTCATTTAAATCCACGCACAGCCCAGGCAAAGGCATAATAACATCAGTGGCTTTAAGCTTTCATAAACTGTAATTGACTGCACGAATGAAGCATTTCTAAGTTGCGTTGCCAGTGGATTTTTTTGGGGGGAAAATAAAGAATAATATAAAACCATGGCATGGATGAATTACGCACTAGCAAATTCCCTAACCCTAACCTGGTGATTTCTGGATGTGAGTTTAACACCAAATGAATGAATGAATACCAAAGTGACACACAAAAAAAGCATTCACATTAAATATCAAGCTCCCATCACACTTACACTTAAAGCCCCCATCTCGATTTAAAACATTTATAGACGCCAGAGATAGCTAGATAGCCTCACTACATCATCTAGTCTACAGCACAGAACACACAACTACCCAAATCCTCTATGAATATATATTACAGGTTTAAAATGAGATAGAGAGGAGGGAATGGTGGGGGGGGGAGGGGGGGGTGGAGGAAAGGGAAAAAAAAATCTTCAACGCTTTACAATAAAAATCTAACTGTACAATGAAGAACATTAGTAAAATCTTTCTGTTTCTCTGTCTCAATGTCTCTCTCTCTCTGTCTATGTGTGTGAGTGTGTGTCTCTCTCTGCAAATGTAACAAGAATAATAATAATAATAATAAATCACATACCATAAACAGAGACACTTCTGATCATTGCTCGCCGCCACACAATTGGGTTCACATGTAGAATTCCTAGGGTTAGATTTTCATTAGCCACTTTTCCTCTCCTCTGGCTATCAGATTTCACTTGCTTTGAAAAACCTTGGGCCCTTTTTCTCTCTCTCTCTCTCTTTAGCCCCCACCGTCAGGTATTCATTTAACCTACATGCATATAATTAAAGAGAGGATGGAGAGAGAGAGAGTGGGGAGAGAGAGGGGGGTGGGGGAGAAAGAGGGGTGGGGGGGGGGGGGGGGGAGAGAAAGCCACATTAACAAAAAAAGGAAAATCTGAAACACTGAGCAAGAGAGAGACTGACTGACTGAGCAACAGAGAGAGGGAGAGACAGGGAGAGCAATAGACACAGACACACACACACGGAGAAAGGGGGAGAGAGAGACCAACACAAAAATGATATGAGAGACTGAGCAAGAGAGACAGAGATGGACAGAGGGAGAGAGAGGGAGATGGACAGACAGAGAGAGCAACAGAGAGAAACACACACACAGAAAGCCACATCAACAAAAAAAGGGCAGATCTGAGACTGAGCAAGAGAGAGACATTCACACACACACACACACACACAGACAGACAGACAGAGAGATAAAGCCACATCAACAACAACAAAAAAAACAACAGGGCAATATGAGAGACTGAGCAAGACACATAGGCACAGAGAGAGAGAGAGTGAGAGAGCTACAGAGACAACACACACACACACGTATACATACATAAAAATACAAGCACATGATCACCAAATCCAAGTCGCTGTCAATTTCATTCAATTCCATGGAAACTAACATGAAGCTTCACACAGAGAGAGAGAGAGAGAGAGGATTGTAATAGAATGAGTGTATTGCAATATATATATATATATATACCTTATATTATACATCTGTGTGTGTGTGTGTATGTGTGTCCCTCTCTCTTGTACTTTGCCCACCATGCTTTTTCCCCAGCCCTGAAAACAGATGATGTGCGTTTGGGGTTTTATCTCTTCCTCTAACCCAATCCACAGAGCTGACACTTCTCCCTCTCTCCCTCTCTCTGTCCCTCTTGTCCTCCCTCCCTCCCCTCCCTCAATCCTTTCCCTGAGTAAAATCACTGCAACTTAACTTGGTGCTCCCTCCCCCCTCCCCTCATTTGCACTCTCCTTCATTGAGTTACACCTCGTATAACTTATCTCCAAACCTTTTTTTTTAAAAAGCACACTGATAGCTAAATAGTTGCTAGCCACATTCTTACTGTCCTCATTCCTGCCTGACTCCAACACACACAGAAATAATAACTCGTGTTATATAGAGAGTGTGTTTAAATGTGTATGTGAGAGAGTGTGTGTGTTTGTGTGAGAGTGTGTGTACATGAATGAGAGAGAGGGAGGGAGGGAATGTGTGCATTTATATAAATATGTATCTAAATGCGTGTGTTTGTGTGGGGAGAGGGAAACAAATATGAAATCCTCACTGCTTCAAATTCAACGAATCTCGCTTTTTTTAAAAAAAACTCTTAATCAATCGATCCATAAATGAATATGTATTTTTATATATATATATAAGAAAGACAATTGCAGACTTCCTTTGTGTGTTTTGTATTAAAATCAAATTGTGCAAATCCATCTCTCAATTGTTAAACCATAGTATGGGTGTGTGTGAGAGAATAAACACTGGAGTGTGAGGCACTGATTTCTCCCCCCCCCCCCCTCTCTCTCTCTCTCTCTCTCTCTCACCCATTGCCTTAATCTCAGGATTGCTTGGGTTCACAGAAGCTGAATGAGAGAGAACCTTATTGCTATAGTCAGTAAATCTCAGTCACAGTCTCAGCCAGCCTGACTTACCTGGGTCCCTCACACAGTCTCCCCACAGTTTGGAAGCCAGGCATCTGCACCAGCAGCTCAGGGTACAGGCGGGGAGATGACTAGCATTGTGAAATCCTTCCAAGTTTTCAAACCAGTGTGTTTCCCAGGACTGCCATGTTGGAATTCACTCAAAAAACAGCTGCCTCCTCGCCCTCCAGGCACAGGGACACACGCATGCGTTACTGCAGGAGAGGCAATTTCAAACAAGACATCACACACACAGAGTGAGAGACAGAGAGAGGAGACACAGGGAGAGAGAGAGATAGGGAGAGAAACACAGACACACAGAGTGAGAGACAGAGAGAGAGAGACAGGGAGAGAGAGAGACACAGAGAGAGAGACAGGGAGACACACACACATAGAGTGAAATACAGAATTATTAGTGAAACACAGAGAAAGAGAAATACAGAGAGACACAGAGAGTGAAACACAGAGAGAGAGACACACACAGAGAAAGGGTGAAATACAGAAAGAGAGAGACAGAGACACAGAGAGTAAAACAGAGAGACAGAGAGAAACACTGAGAAAAAAAACACAGAAAAAACAAAGAGAGAGACACACACAGAGAGAGTGTGTGAAACACAGAGAGAAAGAGAGACACAGAGAGACACAGGGAATGAAACACAGAGAGAAAGACAGAAACACAGAGAGTAAAACACAGAGAAAGACAGAGACACAGAGAGAAAGACAGAGACACTAAGAGTGAAACACTGAAAGAGAAACACAGAAAGTGAAACACAGAGAATGAAACAGAGACAGAGAGAGCAAAGCTATATAAACCTTCCTCATGCCTTACAAATCCTGCAGCTCTGCATTCAATGCATGTTTTGCCCATAAAATAATAATAATAATAATAATTCTGGCATTTAATACAGCCCCTCATCACATTCTTTGAGACACCTCAAAGCGCTTCACAGAATATACAGTATTGTAAAGTGAATTGACTGTATATATTTGTGGGCGAAACACGGCAGCCAATTGCGCACAGCAGCGTCCCCACAAATAGTCGTGGATTGAGTGACTAAATTATTATTTTTAATAATAATCACGGTAAAAAATAATATAGAAAAATCAATATACTAATAAAAATATCATGCGCTCAATTCACTTGAGCTGTCTAGAGAACACTGTCTACTTCAAATGCAGGGATTAATCTTATTATTATTATGACTGCTATTTTAATTATTTTTAAAAGATCCTTACCTGGCGCTGAACAGTCAGGGATTTGTATTCAAGCAGGCGGCTTGGGATCAGGAGGGTGGAGGGCAGGGAGCAAGGGTGACTGAAAGTGCGGTCAATGAGGAGAATTTTGAGATCGTAATATAGTCTTAAATCAGAATAAATTTCCAGATAGTCTTTCTCGTTGCCGCCGGTGAATAAGGAAGCCGGTTACAATTCGACGGGATGGAGTTGTCGATGTAGCCTTGTCCGTCTCTGACATTATTTTGTCTTGACAAAAAGGAACACTGAGTGAGGGGTGGGAGGGTTGGGGGGGTGGTGGGGGAGTCATACAAAATCAAACCAATTGGCCCCAGAAACCCAACTGCACTCAAATGAGTGAACTTCTCAAAGATTAATGGCCTGATTTCTAGCTAATTAAACCCTAAATCATGTTTGTAATAATGATAATAATAATCCTCTTGCGTTTGATATTAAATAGGAACACAGACAGCGGGCAGTGTATTCTTGACTGTGTAAAAATGTATCATGACAGGAAACAAATCTACTCAGTAACTGACAAAACATCAAACAGGGAGCAGCTAAAGTAATAATACTAACAATAACAATCCTTGCGCTTGATTACAGCTCCTCATCCCATCCTCGAGACATCTCAAAGCGCTTCACAGGATAGACTGCGAAGGGAATTGACTGTGTATTTTGTGGGCAAAACTCAGCAGCCAATTGCGCACAGCAGCGTCTCCACCAACAGTGGTGGATTGAATGACTAAATTATTCTATTTACTGTATATTTTTTTAAGGGATTATTCATCACCCCACTCGGAAAAGCCATCCAATAATTGACTAACTACTTGCTGCTAGGTAAACAGAGGCGTGTGGAGTAGGGAAACTTATTAAGATATTATTATTATTGGTTAGGTATATATATTCCTTCCCTGCCAATCCAACACTTTTATTTTCTATTACATTTTATCCATCTAAGTTTTATTGTATGTCACGTTTTCTGATGTATAAAAAGTTTTTTCTGTCTGTCTGTCGGTTTGTTGAACTGAGCTAGGCTGTTTGTCTTGTTATAACCTTCCCTGTCACTAGGAAAATGTGTTTCTGACTGGCTGAAATCCAGTTTTGCAATTCTAGTTTCTCAGCCAATCAAACAATAAACTGTGGGAGTTTGCAGGAGCCATGTTATCAGGGTGACATCTCAAATATGTTATGTGATTTTCGCGTGATGCTGGCAAATAGAAATTCCTGGATGAGATAACTCATCGACAGCCCAGGGAACTGGGTTTGTCAAAACAAGTGATGTTGTCCACAGCACTGGTAGGTTGACTGACACAAGTATCTCTTCCCACAGAGACACAAGCTCTCCAGAGAACTTAGATGTGTAATCCACAATATCAATAGGCCACATTGCTAAAGATATCTTCAGACACCAGTGATACACAACATTGGTGATACCCAGTTATAATAATAATACAGTAATAATCCTCACATTTGACACAGCGCCTTATCACGTCTTTGAGACGTCTCAAAGCGCTTCACTGTAATACACTGTAAAGTGAATTGACTGTGTATATATTTGTGGGCGAAACGCGGCAGCCGATTGCGATTGCACTCAGCAATGTCCCCCACAAACAGTTGTGGATTGAGTCACCAATATTTGGATTTATTTTGAAGGGATTGTTACCCCCGGAAAAGCCATACGCCAATCGACTAACATCCAGGTTCCTACTCACTGCTGGGTAAACAGAGGTGTGTGTGTGGAGTAAGGAAACTTGCCTAACTTTTTGCCCTCTGCCTGTGTAATCAAACCCAGGTCTTTTCGCTTGTGAGGCGAGTGCTCTCATCACTGAGCTACAGAACTCACAGCGATAAGATTTGTACTATAAAGCAGGAAACTATTTTGCGTTCGATGATACTTCTCCAGTCTTGGATTGCCTCTACACACCAGCAATGTTTTTTGCCTTCTGGATTTGAGCCTTATTTGATAGTCAAATAATCTTGTCAGGTATTAAAGTAAATTTTAAATTATAATGACATTTTTAAATAAAACCTGTTTGGTTTGCTTCCCACACACTTTCTCCAGCAATACCAAACTCCTGTTTACCGTATTTACAATATACTAGATGTTGTTTAATGATTCCACTATTGTTTATTTCATACACACACATATACATATATATACTATATACTGCCTTGTGAAAAGGGAGTGATCAACATCACTTAGCCAGTGAGCTGAACGCTTATCTCTTTACCCTTTATATTTTATTCTGAATGTGTGACAGTACCTAAGTACAATTCTCAACTGGAGCTCATTATTTGATGACACAAAATAAATGATGTTTCATGAGGCATCTTACACTCTGACTAATAATCTGTCCCCAAAAATACCATAATAATAAAATTGGTCATTTCAATCCATGACTGTTTTTGGGGACGCTGCTGCCACACGTTTTGCCCACAAATATACAGTAAATTCACTTTACAGTATATTCTGTGACGCGCTTTGAGACGTCGATAAGATGTGAAAAGCCGCTATCAAATGCAAGGTTTGTTATTATTTATTTATTAAACCGTGCGGTTATTGCTGAAATTAGTCTAAAAATAAAAATGGCGTGAAACTGTGCAACATTTGCAAGTAAGTATTTTTACACTTCTTTTTTTGTCTCACAGTGTGGGATCCTGAGGTTTGTATGCCCTGGATTTAAAACAACTCAGCGAGTCAGAGAATGTGAAATATGTGTGGTATTGATACAGTATAAATTGGGTTCCCGTAACTTACTCGTTTGACGTCAGAATGCTTTAAAATCAAAACGCTGATCAGTAACAGAAATCTAACATGCCTACATGAAAATAGCCTCTTGCATTCAAAACTCAATCCGTTTGTGTTTCAATCAGAGCTTAAGACTGTTTTAGGATTGCATTAACATTAGACTGCAACACTTATGTTGACCTTCCTACCTGCCTAAGTAGGAATAAAATATTCCTACTTCGGCATTTCCTACATGTTATACAGCACCAACACACAGACACTAATGATAATTATACAACAGAGGCAGATTTAGGCATTTTAAGCAAAAAAAAGTAGAGGCATAATTAGTGCTTAAATGGCCTAGTTATTACAATGTTACAGGAAACCCAGACAAATCTTAAAATGAGAACATCTACTCGCCTGATAACAGAAAGCACAAAATACATAATTCATTCATTTATTCATTTGGAAAACGTTATATTAAGAGTGCCGCCACAAACATTCATAATGATCCAATTCTTTGTGAGAGCTTTGTAAGATACCTCAGTCATCTGCAATCATTTAGTGAACCTTTCCTTTTTGGTGGGGAGGGGGGAGGGGGGATGGGGGTGGGGAGTGGGATCAAATAGGGTTGTGTGTGTGGAATTCTCTGCGGTGTTTGTGTGGGTAATAAAGTACGAACAAACAGAAGAAGAAAAAAAACATGTGCAGTCTTTTCTTGGTCATTCTTGAAGAATTCAAATGTTACCAGCGGGGAATTTCATTTTCAGACATAACAGTTGTGAAAATGTATAAATACGCCATAAAACAGAGGAAAAGGTCAGCCGACCCTCGCTTAAACAACGGAATTTATACTGTTCAAATATTGTATTTATCTTACTGTACTCAGGTCAACTGTTATGAAGTAGAGAGGAGTGTATGGGTATAAGAAGAAGCTCAATGAACGATTTTTCACCACAAACACAAGGGGATTGGATGATGATCATATGGCTGGCTCGCACAGACTGTATCACTCACTTGCTGTGAGATCTAGCACAGAAGTTCACATTCCCTGCCTCAAGTCTTCTACCCTAATAAAGAAATGATTTATCTCTCTCTCTGCGATTGAATGGAAATTGTGGCTAATACAGTGATGGAGCTCCTGTAGCTCAGTGGTTAGAGCACTCGCCTTACAAGCGTGAGACCTGTGTTCGAATCCAGGATGGTCAGGGCGAAACCTTGGGCAAGTTTCCTTCCTCCACACACACACACACACACAAATGTGCCTGATGATAATCCGTCAAAAAAACGATAATAAAAATTGGTCATTTCAATCCATGACTGTTTGTGGGGACGCTGCTGTGCGCAATTGGCTGCCGTGTTTCGCCCACAAATACACAGTCAATTCACTTTACAGTCTATTCTGTGAAGCGCTTTGAGAGGTTGATAAGATGTGAAAAGCCGCTACATCAAATGCAAGGATTATTATTAGTAGTAGTATTATTATTAGTAATATTATTATTATGTACGCCTGACTGACTGCAGCACACTTAATCATCTCAACCTGAAAGCACAACTTAGATCCTATGGTGCCTTCACATCAGAAGCCTTCAGCCCTGGACTGACTGTCTACACTGGGTGACTGGTGGGGAGTGTGTTTTCCCCGACAGCTGTGGTGGGCTAGAGCGGTTGTGGCTGTTTTAAGCACATACTGACCATCTCTGCCTCATCTGCAGTTGGACATCAGGCCCACAGTGCAGGCAGAACTCAAGATCAACACCTAATATGGTTAATATAACACCTAATATGGTTGCCTTTGTTGCCCACTAGAGAGAAAGCTAGAGGAGAATGGGAGGATGTTACTCTCTGGTGCAATTGGAGAGAACCAATGCTGTTCCACATTGGGTGCCAAGGTAGAGTTTGGGTTGCGTGGCTCAGTGTAGCTTTAAAGCAGGACTTATTGCGTTGTGGCGTACTGGAAAAAGGAATCCTTTAACGTTTGCATGAAAACATCATATTGGCTACTCAAATCAGCACCGTAACAAATCCCAAATCTCTTTATAGTTTAATTCGATGGCAATGGGGTTCGGACCTGCGTGTTCTTATTCTACTTCTTGTTCAGTCCTTGAGAATCCACCAGCCTTATCCTCACTTGCTCTGGAGTGTGGAGGGACAATCCATCTCCGGTTCCATCCTTGGGGTATATTGAATATTGGGGTGAAATTCTCCTCTTTCAGCTAAAGCCACATCAACTATCTGCTCCCGCTGTTCATCAGGTTATGGACTGCTCCACAACCCCCACTATCAGACCTTTCTGCACCCCCGCCAATCCCCCCCAACTGCCCCCACCCACCAACCTTTGAACTTCATCCCACAGTCCCTTCTCCTTGCTCCCTCCTGGGATTGCTAAAGGCTCCTGAAGATCATCCATGGTCTCTTGTCTTGTGGGCAGTTTGCAGCTTGTCAACCAATGCTGGTTGGTGACTGGTTCCTGGGTGAGGGCTAGGTACCTTCTATAACGTGTGTATAGTAGAGTACGGACAAACAGAGCTGAGCCATGAAGGCCATCCAAGCGAGAGATCATGGGAACAAAATGGATGCCGTCACTCTGAGCATTTCTCCTGTACACGAAGCCCATTAAACTAGGTTCACATTTTTGCAGCGTTTAAATGTTACCTGTATCCTGGAGCAAAATCAGAGGCTGTCCCTGAGATACAGTAGAATAGTGTCGTTTCCGTACTATTTCAGAGAAAAGAGATATAAAGTTTAGAGGAATTTTACCCATTTTAGATCTTAGTCACGTTTTACTATGTAATGAAAAAAAAACAATATGAATAGATTTGGTCAGACATTGCTTCGTTTATAATATGCCAATAGTTCTATTACAATAAATTTACCCCCAGAAAGAAACAGTAGGAAATTTAGCCACCAGTAAAAAATGTTTAAAAATATTGATTTCAGCTGATATGAAACGTGGAAAAAGTACTCGCTTTTAAAAATAAATAAACATATATATATATATATATATATATATACAAAAATAGACGCAATTTTTCGGGCTTTCTTTATTAAGGAGTGAAATAATTGAAATATGAACAACATGCTTTAGTATTTGAGTTCCCTGGAAAGAGATGTAGGCAAACACTTTCTGGTTACAAAAAAAATGTAACTGATGCTAACTAACCCTTGACTTGCCTACATTGTGATATGAGTGGTCTTTTGTAGAGTTAAGAGTACCCTCAGGAAATGCTGTGTATGTGTGTGGATGGGGGATGGGGAGCTGAATAGTATTTAAAATCCTACACGTCTCCACTTCATCCATTTTACTTGAGCTGAAAAACATCGCAGCCTTCAAGATTTTACAATCCATTCATTCTGAAAACCAAAGTCACCGAGCTGTTTCTCGATAACCTTTCCCCCATTTCGGGTTCACCCATTTCAGAAATCCGCCCACCAAAAAAAATACAATACACCAGTTTAATATTCAGAGACGATCAGAATTATAGTAAGAAAAAAAATAAGTTTAAGAGAATAGAAGGCATTTCATCTTAAAAAACGCTCCTTTTGTGAAACCTTCGATAGCCCCAAGCCCACAGAAATCAGAATGATTACAAAATTTAAACGAAAAGATGACAATAATATTCCTTGCATTTGATACAACGATTTATCACATCCCGAAGCGCTTCACAGAACACACTGTAAAGTGAATTGACTGTGTATTTTTTTGTGTGGGCGAAACGCGGCAGCCAATTGAGCAACAGACAGCGTCCCACAAACCGTCGTGGATTGAGTGACCGAATTAGAGTATGATTATTCCTTTTGTTTACAGCTGGTGGCTCTTTTAAAAGAAGACAGGGGCCAGCAATTTATTCGCAAAGATAAAGATTTGATGGCCTTTGTCTGATTTAATATGAGAGACTGCAATAAAGGTTGCTGTTTCAAGGAAAGGCTTGATGATGTTGTTGGCATATGTCTGCAAGAGAAACAGTGTGGTCAGGCCTCAATATGAAGAGCGATGCCCTTATGTTTGAGGGATATATAGAACTCTTGTGACTTGGTCTAATTGAGAAGTAAGATGTCTTGAGATCGTTCAATCCACGACCGTTTGTGGGGGACGCCACTGTGCGCAATCGGCTGCCGTGTTTTGCCCACAAATATATATAGTCAATTCACTTTACAGTGTACTCTGCGAAGGGCTTTGACATGTCAATAAGATGTGAAAAGCCGTGATATCGAAATGCAAGGATTATCAAATGCAAGGATTAAGGTATGTTAATGTGGGGGCAGAGCTCTAACAAAAAATATTCATTGCAGGGTTACAATTTTTTCCACTTTTTATTCTTACAGACTTCAAAGAAGTAATATATACTGTATATATATATATATATTCACGGTATTTTTTTTAATTGTAGGTGGATTTTACAGTGAGATAAATATACATATCCATTAGGAACTGAGGAGTGTCGAATTGTATTCTGGTGTAGAATTACATATTTAGATTTTTTCTGATTCAATTTTGATTAAAATCTGGATATGCAAATACAATAAGGAATGAAGAATAACAGCCATGTTGTAAATATTTATCAAACAGTCATAATATTCGTAAACTATGTTTGGCCTGCAAATTGTATTATTGTATCTGGTTATTATTGGATGATAGGTTTAAATCATTACAATTACAAAGACCAATGTCACACTGTATGAGAATTTATACAATTATTTTACATCACAATTTATTTATTGAAATGGTTTATTAGTGTAGCTGTTGTCTAATACCTTTCCTGCTGTAACACGTACTTTGTCTTTATTGATAGACTGTCAAACAGTGTTCCTGAACCCTGGGTAATCATCGAGACAGATATACCTTGACAGTCTCAAGTCATAAAGACTAAAAATTCGGAAGAAAAGAAAAAAAAAGTCCCTAAATTAATAATTTGGGAGATATTGAGTCTGTAAAAATTTACATCGTAATTTGTCTCACTTTTCATTTCCAGCTTCTGGAGATTCCATTACATTTTTACATTTTCGAAGCAGAAAAAAATGAAGGTTGGTAATAAAATTACAGTTAGGGACAGACTGCCAGAAAATCAAAGCAATGGTGTAAGTACAGTATACCGCTCCATTGAGAAAAGTGAGGGCTATAATTTAGTGGAGCACCACTTGCTGAATGACTGGAGAAGGAATTTAGGTTGGGGAAAATTGAAAAATGAAACCTTTGGTTTCTTTCTCTCTCTCTCTTCTCATGTTAGACATTCTGGAGTGTAAGTCCCTTTATGGACTGGGGCTAACATCCTAATAGGGACAAGCTTTCAGTGAATAGAGCGTATAGAGGATAAGCTAGTAAATCTTGCAATAAAAGCTATGTGATTTACAGTAAATTCCATAGAGCTTACAGCAGTACAGCTGAAGGCATAAACAGCCCTTTCATTCTAGTCCTACTGGCCTCTCTGTCTGCTGTGAAGTACAATGGTGGAGAAAGGCGCACTGCTTACAAGGACTGACTTTGATAAATAACTAGGCAGTCCCACTGTTGGCTTAAAACTAGAAGTTGTTCAGTTGCAATTCTGCATTTGTCCTGGTTTAATGGCTATAGAAGTAGCTTTAGCTGTAATCTGTCATTGATTGATTGGGTCTGCCTAAATCCCACACAACTCAGTCTGGCTGGCTTGTGTGTGTATTTTCTGCCACTGGAAATCTAAACCCAAATTGCTCGCTCCCTGACTGTTGCATTTATTCAAAAAGTAAATTTGTACCATGTTGCCTGTACAAATCAATTGTTCCTTTCATCCTTTTGACCGGTCGTTCTCAATCCCGCTCAGTAACCAGAGCGCGCACACAAAAGCCAACGCTAAGAAGAGCCACCAACAAATGTGTGTGTTCTTTTAACCATTTTCACGCACGTAACCTGGGCAATCTGGGAAGTGCAGCCTCGCTATTCGCTATTCGGTTTTAATTGATTAAGGAACCAGAGATTGAATCTAAAAGGTCTACAATACAGGGTGGGTGGGGAGCTCTCTCTCCACGCGAGAAATCTGTAATGAGCAAACGTTACAGCTTCTCAAGAAACATGGCTTGTGATAATAATCCTTGCATGTGATGCAGCGCCTTATCACGTCTTCACAATGTCTCAATGACTGTTTATTTTGTGGGCGGAATGCGCACAGCAGCGTCCCCACAAACAGTAGTAGATTGAGTGACCAAATTATTATTATTATTATCTCTTACATTTTGAAAACACAATTATTATCCCTGGTAAAGCGACCCACCAATCGACTAACAATCGGGTTCCTACTGACTGCCAGGGTAAACAGAGACGTGAGTGTGGAGGAAGGAAACTTGCCCAACATTTCGTCTTCCCCAGGAATCAAACCCGGGTCCGTCCTATCGCTCGTGAGGTGAGTGTTGTAACTGCTGAGCTACAGGACTCCTAAACACATCCGAGTTATCTTTTAGTTATTGTAAAAACATTGGTTACCGATCAGTATCTCTACTTGATCTATAAACTGCTGACCATTCTGTTGGGATCTGCCTGTACACTGCTTATCAAATAGACTTATACAGTATTTCACCTGTAACGTCTATTCCGCAAGGAGCCAAACTCTTGGTTATAAATGAAATGAGTAAAGGGCTCATTACTCAGTAACCACTGACTATCAGGCCTGGGGAATTCTAAATTCCCAAAGTAGTTGGCTCTCAATTACAGAGTTACCAGCCAAAACCTAATGTGGAGAATTCTAAAGCTTACACTCTTTATTCTCACAAGGAAAGCAAAGAACGACTCCTTACTGAATACAATAAATCAGACCTCTGTAAAGTGCCTTGGTAGAGAACCTGCGATGGCAAATAGCGTTGCGCTGTCCAAAGCAACTTATGTAACGAATGGTGATCACATCCCATTACAAGCTGCTGAACTTCCATTCTGCTCTAACTTAAGACAAATAAGAAACGACCGATCAGACAACGGAACAGCAAACGTTAAAACAATTCTTGTTTCAAGAGCTTGCAAGACACTAGACTGCTATAAATACAAACATCTCCTACAGGATTCCCCCCATCATCAACCCCCCCAAGGCGCTGAACAGTCAGGACAGGATCCGAGCAAGGGAGAGGGGCAGGGCAGAGGGGAGGGGCGGGAGAGAGTTAGGAAGGGAGGGAGAGAGTTGGGAGGGCAGCAGAAGGCATGGTCGAAGAGGAGGGTCTTGAGGCCGGCTTTGAAGGAGGCGAGGGAGGGAGCGAGGTGAAGGGACTGTGGGATGGAGTTCTAGAGTGTGGGGGCACGACAATCAATAGGAAGAAATACCGATGATCAGTCCGCATTTAATCATTCAATCCCAATCTCAATAAGCAGACCGGTTGTGAAACCTGATTTGATGTCCGATGTGTTGATGGGGTGAATCCTGTGCCACAGCCCAAAAGGGAATGTAATTTATTGTGCTTCTGATGCAAAACAATTGCTATTAATATCAAATAGAGAATTCTATCCCATGGATCTAAAATTATTCTGAACCTTTTTGGAATTGTTTCCAGCTGAGAGCTGCATGTGCACTCTCAAGCTACAAATGGTTTTCGACCTCTGTGGCTCTGTTACTTAGACCTTTAAAGTGTGTCTGTATACGCACACAAGGAGTGTAAGGAACAGAGTAAGGAAGCCTCGTGATTTTATCTTGAACTGGACTGGATTGGACCGGACTGAACAACAGCAGACTGAACACATCAGAGATTTTAAAAGGCCTGCTTACATTAATAATAATAATAATAATCCTTGCATTTGATATAGCGCTTTTCACGTCTTCTAGACGTCTCAAAGCGCTTCACAGAATATACCGTAAAGTGAATTGACTGTGTATTTGTGGGTGAAATGCGACAGCTTATTGTGCACAGCAATGTCCCCCACAAACAGTTGCAGATTGAAGTGACCAATTTTTTTTATCATGGTTTTTTCGGGAAGAATTATTATTACACATCGGGTTACATTCTGCGCAAACGACAAGTGAGAAAATACCGTACAGGGACCGTCACACTGTTGCATTTTTGGTCTGGTCTGATTAAAAATGGAATTGGCCAATCTGAGACCTTCAAGAAATTAAACCACATAGGACAACCCCATTATCTCCCTCCTGTCACCACAAGCCAGGCCAAAGTGCCTTCTTTACACTTAATGTCTAATTTATATTTTTATTGTAGTCTTTTTTTTGATTAATGGCACGAATCAATTTTTTTTTGCTCTGCGATTTTATGACATGGATAGTTTTATTTGTTTAAACATTGCTGTCAACCACAAACGTGGTGTTTGGCTGTGTGTTTACGAAGGGCAAATGGTTACTCAGGCAGGAATAATTGCCTTTCTGCCCTTTTATGCAGCTGGAAAAAAAAAGACATTTTGCAATAAATTTAGTAACATAAAAATCTGGTGATATGAACAACATACTGCGGGGAGAAATGATGGGCAAGTTTCCTTACTCTACATGTCTAAGTCTGAGTCCTTTGCTCTTATTGCACAGTTTGAAACCTTTTGAAAAGTCCCAATATTGCAATTCTTGCCAGCCCAACCCTTAAGTTGACTGCCTCAGTAGTGATAACATGGCTTCTCAAACCTTGCCCAGTAGGAAATTCTTGCCAATCATTTGAGCTTCCCACGTTAGGATTCCCATTGCCATTAGATACTGCTGAACCAAACAAATTACAATATAATTTGTGGAGCTCCTGTAGCTCAGTGGTTGGAGCACTCGCCTTACAAGTGTGAGTGAGAGCTGTGTTCGAATCCAGGCGGATCAGGGCGAAACCTTGGGCAAGTTTCCTTACTCCACACACACGCCTAATAATAATCTCTCCAAAAAAAACCTCAGTCATCAAATTGGCTGCTGTGTTTCGCTCACAAATATATACAGTCAATTCACTTTACAGTATATTCTGTGAAGCGCTTTGAGGTGTCGATAAGATATAAAAAGCACTATATCAAATGCAAGGATTATTATGATGATTATTATTAATTGTACAATTTTTTTGGGTGCCACTGACCGCCTGCCATTCAATGTCACTGGCACATCCTTGAAAAGACATTATCTTCCATCTGATGTTCCATCAGGATTAATAGTAACCCTTCTTGTGCATCAACTGATGACAAACAAGACAATGGGTAGATAAAAGCGACTCATAATCCAGTGGATTACCTATCCGGTAATCTAGAGCGAGCCTGGCACCTGCTTTCCTCTTGAAAGATTTTGGAACTTGGATTTTTATAGTACCTTATTATTGTGTTGTCTCAAAGGACAGAAAACATCTCAGACACAGTCAGTCAGAGGTGGAGCTCAACCATTCTTTGTTGCCTGCAGATCAAGCTTCAACCTCTGATCAATGGCCTCTCCTCCAGTACAGTCCCACCAATGTGTCTCATGATGATATTTATGGAGTCCTGGTGTTCAGTGGTTAGAGTGCCTACCTCACAAGCGAGAGGACTTGGGTTCGATTTCGCGGACAGGGCAAAACGTTGGGCAAGTTTCCTTAATCCACACACCAACACGCACACAAGCACACCTCTGTTTATTTAGCAGTAAGTAGGAACCCACTTGTTAGTCGATTGGTGGATCGCTTTTCTGGAGGTAGCAATCCCTTCAAAACGAAAAAAAAACACACACAAAAAAAATTTGGTCACTCAATCCACAACTGTTTGCGGGGACGCTGCTTGTGCGTGATTGGCTGCTGCTTTTTCACCCATGAAATATACCGTCAATTCTCTTCAGGGTATATTCTGTGAAGCGCTTTGATACCAGCAAAAGCCAAGATAGCAAGATCAGGAAGGAACATTATTCAAAAAATAACGTCTTGGCAATTAGGGTTTTGGTTGCATTTACAGACCTTGGCAGTGTGTAGTTAACTCAAAATGATTTTTTTTCCTATTATAAGTACATATGACCAAGGACGGTAAATTTATTGACAAGTTGAGAATAGCACGCAGTCGCTGTCAAGGTCGGTAGGTTTAACGACAGACTGAGAATAACAAACTTGAAGTAGGTAAATTATTAAACACACGGCCACTTGGCACAGGGAATTGCTAACACCATTGGAAAGTGAGCATTCAACAACGATCTCGCTAGATACCTCGTCCAGCGGGTAAAATAATAATAGGATCTTGGAGTCCGAAGAACAGATGAAAATGATGTGTGCAGATCCGAAATAATGTCTGAAATGCCCCGGAGAGGTGGACAGGCTGATTGGCTTCACTTTATCCCTACGTTCGCCCACAAAGTACACAGAGGCAGTACACTGTGTGGTATAGTCTGCGAGATGGTTTGAGACGTCTCGAAAGACGCGATAAGGCGCCGCGAGGGTAATTACTATCAATACTTGCGGTCTGTTAAAGATTTGTGGGTTAGAATTGGTCGGAGAGGAACAATTGTCAGGGAATTTATCCCCTTACCTGGTTCTCGGTAGAGGAAGAAAGATATACAGTATACAGTTCATCCACCTGGGGAAATAACTGCTATAAATATGGCGTAGTTGACTAAAAAAAGTATATTATTGTTTTTATGTCATACCTCTGAGCACTCAGGCAATAGGCAATGTTCATTCTCAATGTGTGATTGCAATTTAAAATAGTAATAAATCTCATTAGCAGCCAGTGTACTCAAAATAAAAGGCCGTTTTGACTATATAAATGGTCGGCCTTTGGACTCAGCATTTATCCAGCACAGTCTGCTTTTATTACCTCATACAACTCCCTTATAACACAATTTATGGTTGAAATAAATTAGAAAATACAGTAATAATGTTGATGTTACTCTTGAAATGGAAAAGAACCTAATGCTGGGGTGGTGGGGAAGGGGTGGTGGGAAGTGGGGGGGAGGGTAAGATATTGTCTGTCGTACTGTCCTTTTGAATGATTTCTTGTGGCTGTATCGAGAGGTTAGCATATGAGTATATGAAAAATTTAAATGAATTTAATGCAAACACATCAATTATATTTGTTTTCCTCAGATCTAACGCAGGTAACAAATGAATTCCAATCAGCGCTGCTACATAATGACCGTCGTTAGACGGAAATAATTCTGATGTCTTGTCGTCTCATCTACATCAAACTTGCAGCCACTTCACTTTTATACAGCATTCTGATGTGCCATATTGATTTCCATGGGAATCTCCATCTTGAATAATCCGTGACTGTGTCAAGCCAGGCATTGCTGACAGGGCTGGAGTGTGATGTCACGAGTAAGCAGATTTCCCCCCCCACCCCCCACCCCCCACCCCCCACCCCCCACCCCCCACCCCCACTTGGCTTTCACATCTGAAGAATTTCACAACGGGGCATTGTAACTCAACAACAAACTCCTCCTTGTTGTAAAGTCAGAATTCAATTGACATCTTCAAATGCCTTTTAAGTCCGAATGAAGTTATGGGTTAGCAGTAGCATGCCAACACAGCTGCGTACTCAACAATAAATAAAAGAGTAGTATTGCATGCAGTTGAATTTCTTCAGATCCTTAAAGAGCCAGAAACCCTGGGGGAAATCAGGTCAAAAAGACTCCATTTTAGATATAAATAATAATAATAATAATCCTTGCCCTTGATATAGCCTATCAAGTCTCAAAGTGCTTCACCGAATGGACTTGTAAAGTGGTTTTGACTGTGGATTTTATCCAGAGCCTTGAGACGTCCTCCTGATGTGCAAGTCGCTCTGTAAATGTAACTTTGTTGTTGTTGTGGTATCTAGTTTTTGGGGTGTCTGACACATACAGATACCCATCACTGTTGATGGTGCATCCAAACCCACATGGAAATCACACATGGAAATTTCAGAGATAGATTGTTGGAATGGGATGTACACTCCCTTTCTCTCTCTTTCTCTCTCTCTCCTTGGGGAGATATTGGCAAGCTTTCCCACTGGCTTGGCCAGCAAGGACAATTATATAATATAATGTGATATGATAGAAGATAATATTGTATCTAGAACTGCGTGACTATTTCCTATCACGGTTTTTGAAGTTGGAGAATTCTTAAGATCTGGACTGTAATCACTTGAATGTTCTCATAATCCCTGTAATGTTTTTTTACTGGAAAAAAACTGCAACAAAAAAGTCTAATTGCAGTACTGTACAATGATTCATTTTTATTTATTATCTGTACAATCAGAAAGGTAGACTTTGTGGAAAAAAAAGCTACTGTACCACTGCAACGCTAAACACGTCACAAATTATTTTTGCTTCACTCTTCAATTTACCACATGCCTGCCCAATATTAAACACTCGTAGAAAAGCTGTGAATGGCCTTTTCTCGCCTGTTAATTTTCGATTAGCATTAGTGGACAGTGGAGTTATATTCACAGCCCAAATTTCACAGGCCACGAGCAAATCTAGCTAAAAATAATAATAATTTGGCTGCCACATCCCTCCATAACCTGTGAATGTTATGTTTCTGGAAGGGAAACAAACAAAAAAAATTGCTTATGCAGCCCACAGAATTTTCTCAAATAGCCACAAGGTTGTCCTGAAGAATGAGTAAGACAATATAAATTTAGTAGCGGATGAGTTACCAAAAAAAAACTTGCTCCGCAAAAAAACACTTCAAGCCTTTAATTATTTATTCTGACTATCTGCCATGATTAGTTTTGTAACACGCAGCTCATCCCAACTCATTATAGTCACTGAGTTTAAGCTACCGCTAGACAAAAATAGATACTGAGATGCTTGCCGAGATGGCGAGCAATGAGATAATCCCAGGACATTTAAAGAAGGGTAGAGTATACGCTAATTAAAATCGCGAAAATTATCTTGTATAAATATTTGCAGCATCTTTTAGCAGGTAATGTCAAATATTATTACCAGAATCTCTGAAGACGCTACATGTCTTCATTGTGAGAATTCACCATTAAATCTTTTTGAAACCAGCACACACAAAAATCTAGGAAGGTGTCATTTCCATTAAACTGGAGTTCCATTATGTGGAGTCCCGTAGCTCAGTGGTTAGAGCACTCGCCTCAAAAGCAAATGGACCCGGGTTTCCATACTCCATGGCCTCTGTTTGCCTAGCAGTAAGTAGGAATCTGTTTGTTAGCTGATTGGCAGATCGGTTTTCCAGCGATTGTAATACAGTACCTTCAAAAGAAAATAATATTAATTTGGTCTTTCAAACCACCACTGTTTGTGGAGACGCTGCTGTGTGCAATTGGCTGCCACATTTTGCCCACAAAATAGTCAATTCACTTTACAGTATGTTCTGCGAAGCGTTTTGAGACGCCTCAAAGATGTGATACCAAAGACAAGGATAATTATTATTATCATCATCATTATTAAGATGGTTTTGAAATTCAACCTGTGTGTGGGCACAAGAACTAAATAACCATTTGTTAACGGAAACCCGTGGGTTATCAAGGGAACAATGTACTCGTGACTTAACATATCAATTATTTCATAAACGCATTGATGAACAAAACGATACAAATGTGTTTGGTTTATTTCATCAAAGTAACTGGAAATAATTTGATTATCAAAGCCATGTAAATCTTTACATAGAGAATTGGGTTGAACTACACGTTCCCATAAAACTGATCCCTAAAGACCCCGTCACATTTGCGTGTTTTTATTAATTTCATTTAACACCCAAATAGCTGTGACACGATCTACAAAAACAAAGCACATTAAAAACTAGGCAATGATCAGTCCAAAACAGCTGTAATGGGAAAATTGGTTCCAATGTATTACTTTACTTAACAATTAGAAACTTAATTGAATTTACTGTATGGTACACTGCCTGGGAAAATGATTTCCAGCTGATGTTATAGCTAAGAAGTTAGCTGGCATAAAATTTCAGTTAATGCCTTTTGCATCAATACGGCAGGAGCAGAAGTTACTGGTGTAGAAATACCGATCAATAGAGTATTATGGCAATATAATGGGTGGCTTTGCTTGCAACGTTTGTAATAATAATGATCCTTGCATTTGATATAGAGCCTCACCATGCCTTCGAGACGTCTCAAGGCAGCTCACGGAACATACCGTAAAGTGAATTAACTGTATATTTTGCGGCTGAAATGCAGCAGCCAGGTGAGAATGTGATTGACAAAGGGGTTGGACGTCCCATTAGACTACCAATGTACTGACCGAGGCAGTGACGCCTCTACATAGTTAAGATCAAAGATCCGACAAATGTCGAATAAGAATTTAAAAAATGTTATACGAAGGATTGCGAAATAATAGGGGACTTACCGGGAAGGATTTCCTACAAACAAATTTCAAAGACTTGTCTCACAGATAGCTCAATGGAGAGGCAAGAAGCTAATTTAATTCTAAATTTACTCTATCTAGTTTAAATTTTATAAACAGCTTGCCCCGGAATTGTGCAGACGTACCAAGGCCAGGACATTATTCAGACAGAATTGAGCGAACTTGCAAAATGCATTTACTTTCACTTATAAAATAGCGTTAACAGATCAAAGATGCCTTTATAAATTTCTGTGAAGGGTTGATAACTATCGACATGAATAGGCTGCTTGTTTGGCCCACTGGAATATTACTGTTCGGAGGCTGTTGTGCTGGGTGGAATGGTGACATAGCGCAGTAGACATCAATGCCTGTGCTCCTTAAAGTTCTTGGACATGGTTCATGCCCCCAATTCACTATTGACTGATTTCCTCTACTCTGTCAAGCTGTTCGGCAAAGGGCTAGAAACAGATCCCTTAACCCTTCGGAGAATCAAGGGGGGGAAACAGAAGAAGGATTCACCCTGTGTTGCTTCTTGTCCCCCCTATTTGTGGTTCAATTGCAAAAGAGGCCTGGCGAGCAAGTCACCTCGGCGAGCAGAACAATATGGGAAGATTTCAGAGCTTTAACCTGTTCACCAATATTAAGGGATTAGTAGTTTCAACAGGCTTCAGCTGAACTTCGTTCTCTCAGTGGAAACCCTGGACTCATTGTCCGTCTTGCAGGATTGATGTGTAATAATAATAATGATAATCCTTGCATTTGATTATCGACGTTTCAAAGCTCTTCACAGAATATACTGTAAAGTGAATTAACTGTATATTTGTGGGCGAAACGCAACAGCCAATTGCACACAGCAGTGTCCCCACAAACAGTCGTGGATTGAGTGACCGAATTATCTTTTTTTTTAGGGATTATTATTAGGTGTGTGTGTGTGTGTGTGTGGAATAAGGAAACTTTCGCAAGGTTTCGCCCTGACCTGTCTGGATTCGAACACTGGTCTCATGCTTTTAAGGCGAGTGCTCTAACCACTGAGCTACAGGACTCCGGTGCACGGATTGTTATTATTAACAAAGTAAAATTGTTATTATTCATAGAATAAAAGACCATTAAAAATTATACCTCTCAATATTCTAATTGAATGCTGATATAACAGGCCATGCGAGGCATATGATAATGGGAAGATTTTTCTATCGACCCACACCAACAAGACCTTTGCTAATGGAAAAATAGCTGCAGTGTAAAAATTGGGAGTTCATTGGGAATGTATACAGCCTGCGTCAGTTCATAATTAATGCTTTGATATCAGCTATCATATAGAAGATTGCTATTTTTAATATCTGCATAGGTTTTATTTTACACTGCAACCACCTCACCTCTAATTCTATAAACCAATCATTACCTCCTGTGATGAGAATCCGTCACTTTCAGTGAAATCCGAGCCCAGGACAAAGTAAAGGTGTGAAGTTCGAGCTTCTCGGTGAAGGGAGAGCAAATAAGAATAAACCTATTTGATATCATTGATGAATTAATACCATTTGTATTTATAGCATTCATGCAATTCATATTGTGTTCTGTGATTCCCGGGCGGGTGTGAAACCTAAGGCAAGTTTCCTGCGTTTTCACCCACAAATATACATAGGCAATTCGCTTTACGGTATATTCTGTGAAGCACTTTGAGGGGGTCTCAACGACATGATCAGGCGCTGTATGAAGTTCAAGGATTATTATTTACGTTAGTAAAAAGTTTCATTGTCTTAAACTCCACATTACTCCACATCGATCTGAACTGCAGAAAATATGCAGAAAATATCATAAATTTTACGATGTGACCTTGTTAGCCGATCTGCAAATATGATTTCTGCTGATAATTCGTCAGACTTAATTTTATCTTACTTCATCGTAGTGTCTCTGTAGCATATATCTAAAGCAATAGGAGTCTCTGCGATATTGCTTTGGAGCAGACACAATGAATAGGTGCTGTGAGATTGCTAGTCATTGGAGTCTATAGCCGTGCTGGTATTTTGATATCAGTGGGTACCCTGGAGCTGTGAATTAAATGACATTAGGTCACAGAGCCATGATTCAGTGAAGCACTCCGGACACAATGTACTTTCACTGAAGGCCACAGGAGTAGCTGTTAGTCAGAACACAATAAATAAGCAAACCTCTTACACAGGCATGAAAGGAGGAACAGTGGCCAAAGCCAAGACATCCAGAGTCAATCCTCAGAATTCGTTTACATAAATTTCTACCACAGTACTAAAGTCGACTTGCAGTGTTTAATAATAATACAACTACTACTACTAATAATAATCCTTATATTTGATCTAGCGCCTTATCACGTCTCAAAGTGCTGCACAAAATAATACTGTAAAGTGAATTGAATGTATATATCTGTGGGTGAAACGCGGTAGCCAATTGGACGCAGCGACGTCCCCACACAAACAATCGTGGATTGAAAATGACCAATTTTATTATTGTGTTTTTTTCTTCGAGGGATTATTATCAGGCGCATGTGCGTGTGTGTGTGTATGTGCTTGGAGTAAGGAAACTTGCCCAAGATTTCGCTCTGGCCTGGCCGGGAATCGAACCCAAGGTCTCTCGTCTGCGAGGCGAGTGCTCTAACCACTGAGCTGCAGGACTCCATTATTTAATATCCAGCAGACAAGCGGCAGTGTATAAATAAATGCACTTGAGTCGTTGAGGATGATCAGAACAGTTTCAGAGGAAGTACTACAATAGGAAAGTCAATAAATGGTCAGTCTGACTTTATGTAACAGCTATTTTAGATGATCTCCCAGACGCCAGATTATGTCTCAAGACACATGTGAAACATTCAGTAAAATGACCTGATAATAGCTTTTACTGTTAAATGTCTGCACAAACATTATCCATTCCCTACTTACCCTTCATAAAGTCTGCGGGATTCAATCAATTTTGAAAGATTTACTTGACAATACAGTATGTATTCATATATATGTTTATATATTCAGTATATATAGGATAATAATCCTTGTATTTGATACAGCGCCTTATCACGTTGTTGAGACATTTCAACAGAATGTACTGTGAAGTGGATTGACTGTTTTATGTTTTGTGGGCAAATCTTTATATATTTTTAAAAAAAATTTAAAAGAAGAAAGGATTTCTGTTTCACTCATTTTGATATCCTGCACGGTTTGTTATTAACTCGAGGCACGAGGTACATTTTTTCTGACGGTAGTTTCACCGACTTTCTTTCTAGTGAATAACGCCAAAGAGTTAACGCAAGCAGCAGACATCCTGCATCTATCAATGTGACTTACTGGTTTTGCTAACATTGCAGAGAACCATGGAGCTGTCAATGATACAAGCCCACAAGGTTTGAAGTGATTACAAGAATCATTATCGCTTTTTGCTAATCCATGTGGAAACTTTTGATGAATTTGAAGTAAAAATAAATCCATCGCCAAAGGAAAATAAATCTGGTTGTCTGATGAATCTGAATAATTTTGTTAAAATCAGATTAAATTGACAGACAGCGGTTCAAAATAAAAGTAAATTGCAGCTATCGCTTGCTAATTTGGCAGCTAAAACACGGGTTCCATTTCCCAACTCAATACAAATCCAACCCAAGTTTAACAGACACAAAAATCAATAGCGACATCAAATTATATTGCTTCTTATGGCAATGACGTGCAGCATGCAAATTAAAAGGACAATGTAACAGTAATCTGTAATCATCGATATTTATTTATGAGGTTTTAGCCCGATCGAATTTACTTACTGTCAAGGTAAAACATATTCTGCCAGTTATTGTATCATAAGAAAATCAAACAAGCGTGTTTTCACGAGGCAGGTTCAATATCTCTTTTTAATTTGGCGCTATTTATTTGGCAAATAACTTTTAATTTCCAGCCTTTAAACGTTCGAAGTTGCAAATGAAATATCGAGTGCAGCTGAAAAGCGTGTTAGTTTGGGTTCAAGAAGATGTCAATGTCACGTCGAAATGATAGGAACCACCCTATCATGGCACCTTTGATAAACAACGCAATACAGAATTAGATGTCGCTGACAGGACAAAATTTGTGAGGTTTTCAGGTATGTGTCTTAGCAACAGTGTGCGCATTTTTTTTGGGTGGAAGGGTTTTCAAGTCATATCATAGCAAAATTATAGGGGTGCTGGATACGGATCAACAAATACCATCTGAAACCCAAAAAATGCTGTTGATATTCAGTTGTCTTTCAGAAAGACTGTTCGTTACATGTATCACATAACCAATCAGGGGGTATGACTCTAATAATAACACATGACTTTACCCCCACCGCTGGTTTTGTAGGTTGAACAATTATTCTTATTCAGTAACAAAAAATTAACCTTTACTCTGAGCTATGATGTTCAACCCGGTTGTGAAAAGTTTTCTTTCTGTCAAATCCCATTTGAAATATTTGAACGTTTCTGCAGAAACTATGAATTTGTAAATGTCAAGATCATAAATTACATCAAATTATGTATCAGCTTTGTTTCTGCTGTCATCGGTATTTACAGCAACGCGCGCAGAAAAAAAAACCACCACCAAAAAAACTGCAGAGAAAATTCGTTGCTTCATTTAATTCGGATTTTTTTGGCGCGATGACATAAAATGGTGCTTTTTTTAATAAATAAAAATGTTGCTTTGAGAAATTGTAGATTTTCTGCATGTATTTCTAGTACCATAGAGGAAAATGCCACTTTATTTAATTGCCCAGTCGTCTACACTGGAATTTGTAGAATGTTACATTGGTGATAGAATTAGAAACAAAGAAACAATAGTTTTAGAAATTTATGTGCCAGAGTATCCTTCAGTAAAACCCCAAATGCTGAACTGTGGTGTAACTTAAATTATCCACACTTATGTGTTTTGCCCACACGTGTGGTGTTAAAGTGTTTTGCTACAGTTTCTGGTCCGCGACACAATACGCTGTGATTACGGTCTGGGAATATCGTGAATTCTAAGAACACATCAGTCGGACGTAATGTCTCTATTTGTAATTAAACGGTGTATTTAAGACCAGTGTAGGAAATGGTCCCCCTGGTGCATTACTGACAGTGTCTAGTCTACATTGCGAGGGTGGAAATGTAAGAACTATATAACACACAAATGTGTATTATCTGTCTCAAACCGCTCGAGTCAAGCCTATCCCACATGACAAGTAGCAATTACCTACAATCACCCTGATCTGCAGTAATCCTTGATACATGCAGGTTTTCAACGCGAGTGATGAGTAGCTGATGTTTACACAGACTTAAGTCCAAATGATATTTTTTCTCTCCCCGAGCAGATTTTAAACGCCAAATGGGATTCCCTGGCTGGCGTTTCCTAGTTTATTTTTTTTCCTGTGGACTTTATATAAGAGACCAAATGAGGTTGAGCCGAGCTACAGATGGTGCTGGAGCATCCGGGAGTTATTGAGTGAAGATCAGAGGCAGCGGAAATTCCCTGAGGAGATGCTGTAATGGAACCAAATGTGTATTGTCCAACCTGTACTCCAGATTAGATTTTTGGACTCGTGTATATGTAGCCCACTCTAGTTTGTTTATTGCTTAACACCAAAATACTTCCCCGTTAGCTTTCACCCGATTGAATACGGACATTTAAACATTTAAATCACAATTAGTTTGTTGGAAAACCCTGATGAAAATATTGTCTCGTTTTATACAGTGAAGCACTGATTCGACAGATAAGATTACTGCGGTGTAGTTTTTGTTCTTAAATTGTGCTACAGACTGGGAGAATATCATAATATCAGCAAAGAATAATATTTGAACGCTTTATTCCTTATTTAGGAATCGAACTGTAAGTTTGGTGCTGATGTCACTCTGAGTTTAGAACAAGCGCCAGTAAATAAATATTTGATATCTCTATTAATACGTAAAATAAATTATTGCGGATTTGTTTTCCACCGTTAAGCAATCAAATAAATAGCTTGTAAGACTGTTCATTGATGAAACATCAGGTTATTAAATTGACTGCTGACATCATGATTCCACATGTGTACTGTGACCTTGTTACTGCCCTTGCGAGTCTCCCCATTATATACACCGGAAAATATGTATTTTTGGCAGATTTGATGCATTAATTCAGTCATTTCAATCCTGAACTGTGCATGGGCAATCGGCTGCCGTGTTTCGCCCGCCAGATACACAGTCAATTCGCGTAACTGTATATTCTGCAAAGCGCTGTGAGACACCTTGAAGACGTGATAAGGCGCTGTATCCAGTGCGAGGATTATTATCATTAATAGTGGAGTACGTTAAGAAACATCGCACTTCCCAGTTGGTAAGGAACGACTGCAGAACAGTGCCAGATCCCAAACACGGTCACAGCACCTTTGACACTAAAGCCATCAGAGAGAGCCCTGGTTGTTACTGACAGCACAGCCCAGCGTTCCAGACTAGTATCAGGCAAGATAGCTTATGTCCTCATGACATCGACTCGCTCATGTTTTTCACAGACTGTCATTTGAGCAAACCCAACCCCCTCGTTTCCCCTCTAGAAAAAGCCACCAATAAGAACCCAACAATTGCACAGCGAGCAATATCCAAACCCATTGGCTGTTATCTGACTGGCCCGCCACATTAACTTGGTTTGATTAAATAGCGGAACGGATGATCGCATTATAGTGTTTAAGCCGATGGTTGGAGTGCGAGCGCTGTGGTTCTGCCCCACATTGGGTGGCAAATTGACTCGATTGTGGTAGTGTGGAATCCTGTAGCTCAGTGGTTAGAGCACTCGCCTTACAAGCGCGAGACCTGTGATTGCAATCCGGGCAGGTCAGGGTGAAAAGTTGAGCAAGTTTCCTTACTCCACACACACACACAAACACACACAGAGAGAGATGCCTAATAATAATCCCTCCCACCCAAAAAACCCACAATAATAAAATTGGTCATTTAAATCCATGCATATTTGTGGGAGACGCTGCTGTGCGCAATTGGCTGCCGCCTTTCGTCCACAAATATATCCAGTCAATTCACTTTACAGTGCATTCTGTGAAGCGCTTTGAGATGTCTAGAAGATGTGAAAAGCGCGATATCAAATGCAAGGATTATTATAGTGATTCAACGCCAGGGTGGCTGAGGCAGCAGGTTTTATTTTAATCTCACCTTTTTTTTCCCTCTTTCACACTTTTTAAAAAAAATAAACCCACGAGTGCAATTTTTTTTCTTACATTCCTTTGCTTCCCTCGTCCTTTGCGTCGGTCAGCTCGGCTTGCTACGTGATCCAGATTGAACCGATTTCAACACTGTGTGAATTTCACGGTGAGACAATTGGTGAGATTGTCGTTAATCTGGGAGATTCATATTAATCTGAAGCAAACACAAACAGAGAGAGAGAGATAGACGAGCTGGAGTGAAACAATTAAGTGTAGTGTGCAAGTGGGGGGCTAATTGCAAGGTGTTCTCAATTATGTAATTAAGGAACTTAAATGATTATAGCACCACCTGTAATCCTCCTCATTGGTGCTAAATTACAGAATTTAGGGCCCATGTGTTTGTGTGTGCATGGTTAGCCCACGTACTGTTAGCCCAACCCCCAATGCTTCTAAAAACTCGCAAGGCCTAATTCGGAACCTCCTGACAAACGCCCAGTGAGCTCTTTAGTGCATCTGTAACTAGATCTATTTATAAAAATAATAATTCTTGTTTCGCATTTTGCCCACAAAATACAGTCAATTCACTCCACAGTTTATCCTGTGAAGCACTATAAGACGTCTCAAAGACGCAATAAAGTTCTGTATCGAATGCAAGGATTATTATTAGTTCTCTAGCAGGGTCCTTATAAAACTGAAAAATATAAACCTGAATTTGATCGTGTATAATAATTTAATTGCGTGTAATAATTTATACCCAAGACAAAATCTCCATTCAGATAGTTGGGCTCCAATCTTATTTGAAGACCATTGATCTGCCAACCAGGTTGGGAGGATGTCCCAAGGTGCCAGACAATCAGGGATTTGGACCTGAGCTTGGGGTTGGGATCAGGAGTTCGGTGGAGGGCAGAGAGGGTGAGGTTAGGATGGTGAGGGCAAGGAGGGCGGAGGTAGGAGGGTGGAGGGCAGGGAGGGTGAGGGTAGGAGGGAGAGGGTAGGATGGTGAGGGCAAGGAGGGCAGAGGTAGGAGCATGAGGGTAGGGGTGAGGGTAGGAGGGTGAGGGCAGGGAGGTTGAGGGCAGGGAGGTTGAGGGCAGGGAGGTTGAGGGCAGGGAGGGTGAGGGCAGGGAGGGCAGAGGCAGGAGCATGAGGGTAGGAGGGTGAGGGTAGGAGGGTGACCAAAAGCCCATCCTCTTCAGTTTGCAACCACCCTCACTCCAGCCCCCGCTCCACCCCCTTGCCCTCCACCCTTCTCGACCCCCCCATCCCCACCCCCAGCTCAGGCACACAACCAGAGGTGTGAAGTACTGTGAGACGTCCTCCTAAATCATTCTACAATTCAGCTGAGATATAAACTGTGGGGAAGATTCTCTGTAACTGACACCAAATAATTTGAACAAATTAAACCGGAGGTGAAATGCTTTCCTTCTGGTTAAATCCTTGGATGCAACACCCTTGTGTGTGTGTCTGAGATTAACAATATGGTAGTGAAAGCATGAAGCTGTTTTCTGCTGTAATTATTTAACTATATCAATGTACAAGATATATATATATGTACCTGCTGGTTTGCAGTCAGGGATCCACTGAACTTTTCCAGCGATCATGACTTGGGTTTGTTTCGAAGGCTTTGCTTCATTCATCACATGTGACTGCCTTAAAGAACACAAGCAGTAAGTTACAATGATGGAGCATGACAGTCAGAATAGCACACACTATTAGGTGGGCCTCAGGTCTATTACACTGGTATGTTTGACAACATAGAATTGAGGGATCCAAGGCTATGGGGTCAAAGGCAGCAAAACAATACATTAATCTGCTTTGGTTTTGGACACAATCATATCAGCCCAACCGAATGTAAAAGGTACATTTAATTTTTAGGTAAAACATTTCTTTACCGTTGATTAGCGATGACTTTAAACCCAATTTGTCATACAATAAAAAAGCAACAAAAATATATTATTTAGTTGAATCCTGCAAGTGAATGTGTGTGTGTGTGTGTGTGTTATGTATGTATGTATGTATGTGTGTTTGTATTTTATTTTTTTAAAAGGAGTTTCAGAATAAATTGATCCCGCCAGCCTGGGCATTCTATCTGAACTCTGTGAATTCGATTAAGAAATTGAGCAATCAACAAGCAGGCGAGGAAATGCGAATAATTTAATTTGTCCGATGTTGAGAAGAACAAGTTAAACAAAAATATGGTATCTTTCCACGTCTTCGGGACACCTCAAAGCACTTCTCAGAATATACCATAAAATGGATTGACTATATATACTTTTGTGGGTGAAACACGGCAGCCAATTTGCGCACAACAGTTTATCACAAACAGTCATGGATCAAGTGACCAAATTGTTCTTATTATAATATATGTGTATAAACAAGATTACAATGTGCATCACCCTAACATGTGGTGAACCATTTATTGGTATAGCTCTCCATGGCCTCACTCCATATTACCTCTGTGACCTAAAATAAAGAGTAAACTCTACTTTAGACATAATTCATTTTGAAGCTAATTCCTTGCCAAATTTTTCCACCTATACTTTAACGCAAATATTTACTCATTAAACAAATTTCTCAGAAGCTTGTATTTTATTCGTAGATTAGAAATGTTCCAGTTTAGTTTTGTGAGCCTATAGGTAAAAAAAAACAAATAAATTGTTAATAAAGTTAAAAACAACTCATGTATCTTTGAAGTACTGTAATAAGACGTTATTCTCTTGGGCCTCACCCAAATATTCAGATTGTACAACACTTCAGAAAAAATGGATAAACACCAACATTTAAGAAATGTGTAGCTTAGGGGAGAAGGAAGCAGAGAGAGAGAGCTAAAAAAAACAAAATATATCCATTTCATTTCATACAATGCACCACATATTGTCTTACAAAAGGAGTGCTGTCTTCCCAAGCATTGGGCAGCCCACAGTAACAAGCTGCAGCTTTAAGAATTAATTTCCATTTAATTATCAGAGTAAATTCCCCCATCACTCCCCACCCACCACAACCCCCCCTCCCCACCCACCACCATCCCACACACAGCTCCCACTCCCCCCCCACCCCCCCACAAAAAATCCCGCCAAATATTTTAAGATCTTTGTGGTTAATGACCTTTGGTGATGTAATGCAGAGTCATATTATCAGCTCCCTTTGTGTTCGAGAGACTGGCTGCCTTTACTGGAGCTAATTTACAGCAAAGAATTTCAGGTTGTTAAAACTATGGGTTTACGCCATGTCTCCTCTCTCTCCCTCTCTCTCCCCCAATACCCCCCCCCCACCCCAAACACCCCCCCCACCCCCAACCACCACCAACCACCCACCTCCCCCTCCCCTCCCTTTCGCCTCCTCTCCCCTCTCACCCCCCATCCCAAGAGCCTTTTGTTTTGTGCCAAAAGAATTGCTCCATTCATTATCCCTGCAGATGCTTGGCCTGGAGGCAGAGAGAGAGTCAGTAAAACAAGAAGAGGCTGGGCTCCTCCCCACCCCCCCACACCCCCCTCCTCGACCACACTATCATTATCTGCACAAGAGATGATGAGTATGTAATGAAGTTGACGAGGGTTTTTTTTCAGAGACAGTAACAGATTGGCGAGGGGATAAAAAAGTGCCTTCAATTTTCTCATGTTGTCTGATGTTGATGCTAGCTGTCATCCAGCACTAGATTAGTCACACTTTAAGTCAGGATTTGAAAGAACCAGCAGATTAGCTACTGCACTAATATATAAGTACTGTACAGTATTTCACTGCTTTTTACTTAAAAAAAGGAACAGAACACTACAAATTTGGTTGGCAATCAGAATGAAACAAACTGTTTAACAAATTGTAAAGATTGCTAGCGCTATTTTTGGCAGCGTTTGACTCCGTAATTGTAAGAAGCCGTGTTGTACAGTAACATGATCTAATGCAGTCACGAATCCACCGCTCTCGGAGGTGTATTGTCAGGAAGATAGAATTTCACACACACACACTCTCTCACACACACACACACACACACTGTCTCACACACACACACTCTCTCTCACACACACACACACACAGTCAGGGCAAGGTCGCTACAACTTTCACAATAATAATCTTTTCAAAGATTCTCCAAGCCGTATCTTAGAGCCTCTCACCGAACAGTAGCATGGAGAGATAATCCTGGCATTTAATATTGTGCCAAGTAAAGTAAATTGACTATGTTTTACAGGTGAAACGCGGCAGCCAATTGCGCACAGCAGCGTTCCCCCCCAACCCACCCAGAAAACAGTGGTGGATTTGGTGACCAAATTTACGAGGCAATTGCTGTAAAACCATCAGACTACAGGATTCCACTGTAGAAATTAGCATGAGCATAATGGAATGTATTCATTTCACTCATTCTTCGCTGGAGTTTGATAGGTAGACATGTGTTTATTCAGCCCGCTAGTCTATACAATATCAAGCAAATGGTAAAACAGAAAAATAAAACAACCACAAAAATTTACGTTGTTACATTGATAATCGATGCGGCGCATACACTTTGCCATTGTTTTACAATCCGGTATTATTTGTGGAATATTGACAGACTCAAGAATTTCTCCACAGTGTTCGTGCGTTGGTAGCAACCGTGTTCGGTAAACAGCTCAGTCTTGTTCACACACTGGTGGCCTCCAATCCTTGTCACACTCCTCTCCACAGAGCCAGGATTGTTCTTGGATGTTCCTCCCCTGCACACAGCCACTCCCCCCCCCCCCCCCGCACACAGCCACCACCCCACCACCCCCCCACTCCCACTCTCTTGTTCCTGATTCAGCTCAGCTTTGGGGACAAGCCTGAGGAACTCTTTTATTTCCAGGGCTTTTAACAAAAGTTCCAGTTGAGTAGATGAGAGAGAGAGAGAGGGAGGGATGGAGACAGAGAGAGAGTGGATTTTCTCTCAATGAGCTTCCAGGCTCTTTATGGAGGTGATGGGTTGATGACCAATGGTCAATGAAGTATTGGTGGGCGGGTGGGTGCGTGGGGTAGAGAGGGTTGGTGCAATGTATATATTTATATATATATTTTCAAAGTAATCAGAGTTTGCTGCTGTGTGTGGGTCTACTTGTCCCGCTTTCTCCTGCTGATTTCTGGAGCTAATGGATCATGGTGAGTCAGCAGATTTGCGACTTGGTGGAGAGGCAAGCAGCTGTGTCGGACTCTCGTTCTACTGATGCTAATTATTGATCAGATGATTAAGGACAGATGAAGAAATTTCTCCCCACCCCCCCCCACCCCCCACCTGAAAGCCAAGGCACTGATTATGTATCTCCAGCCTTGCACCCAGAAAGCGTTGGGAGAAATCAATACTCTCTATCATGGTGTAAAGAGCTTCCTTGTCAGTCATGCTGACTGAGGTGATTAGAATTGAGTTGTAAGACAATGAATAACTTCACACAGGCTTCCCCTCTCTCTCTCTGCCTTTCACACCTCACAAGAGGCCTTGCTAAATGAACTCTGGCCACTAACTCTTTTTTTAGGTAAAAATAAAGTTTGCTCATCCCGAGCCATTTTATTTACATGACACACACACACAACTTCACGAATAAACAACCTGAAAGATCCACTGTGATCCATTGTCATTTAAACACATTCACAGCCAGAGCTTAATCACTTATAATTCGCATATCTTATGCGTATTCATTTTCTCTCTCTCTCTCTCACTCAAAATCTCACTGTCTTTCATGCTACGTATAGAAAGGAATAAATCGAGGGTCTCTTTCAGCCTAACATTTGAGTTCAGACCCAGGGCTGTAGCTGAAACGCTAACCTCTCTTTCTCTTTCAGACACTGATAAAACTCCCAAACACACAGCCAGCCAAGCCAATTACTCCGGCCTAAGAAAAAATACTACAATAACATTCTAGTACCTTCTAGTAGTTTTATTGTATGAATGTCTGATGGACAGGGTGGGGTGTAGAGGGAGTAAGGGGGGAGGAGGGGGAGCGAGAGGGAGGGAGGCTAACATTTGGAATATCCGTGCCTCTTGTTCTCTTGCTGAAAACTCGAGCTTCCTCCCAAAGTCGCTGCATCGCTCGCTCAGCCTAACAACCATCTTTTCTAAAGTGAATGACTTGTTAGTGCGCTAACCAGCAGTGTGAACAGATGTGGCCCTGACAGGCAATGGATAGTCAGGCTCCATCTGCCCAGTGTAGCCAGGACAGACATGATGTATATTTCTTCAACCACTGAATGACTGTCATCAATTCAGCACTGCATCTGACGCCAGCCAGTGACAGCTACACACTACAGTAAGAGCCCCAGGTGTGGGAGTGAGGACCGAGGGGCTGGCTTTAAGAATCCCAAGTCAATCAAGGGCCGAGGGCGACAATTTATACGGTTAACCTTCTGTGAATTACGACAGTCCCCCACCACCAAAATTTTAAACAATTACTCGTACGCGAATGAGTAAACAAACAACGGCAGCTTTAAATTCCACTAAATTTTGCTGGAAAAAAACTGTGTGTGTGTGTGAGTATGTGTGTGTATGGGTATATATGTCTAGTTTTCTTTTTTAAATGTTAATCCTTCCTCACCACCCCCTCCCTTACCCTTTTCATATTTTACCTAATGCAGCTGGTGTCTTTTGGACAAGCTGCTGTAGGCCACACTTTAATTCTTACTTTATTGATTTTTCAGCCTTTCTCAGTTTCCATTTTAATGTGGCATTATTCCTGCTGAAGTCCATTTTTTGTATATAGATATATATTATAATATATATATATATAAACCAATTGTGTTGGGTTATTTCATCGTCCATTTGTTTTGCTAACCTTGGGCCGGTGGCTATATTTATGTTGAAGACTTCTCCTGATGTGTTCCAGGCCCATGGCTGAACTCAAACTCAAACTCAAGTGATGCAGGAATCTGTGGTGGAAGTTTTGGAAAGTGCAATTTTTTTTGCCTTTGGACAGGGTGAGTGGGTTGTTGGGTTGTGGGGGAGGGGGATGGGGAGGGGGACGAGGAGGGAGGGAAGGAGGCAGAGAGAGAGAAAGAGGGAAAGGCAAACAGTATTCCTCCCCGCCCCCCCCACCCTGTCTGTAGACGTGTGCAGGGAGAGGTTTGTGTGGATGTGAGGGCTTGATTTAAAAAAAGATTATTACAACGTTGAAAGTCCTATAGCGAGGAGTTCCCCTCATTAGGCTTTTAGTGATAAATCAATGTAATCGATATGCGACTCACAGAGAAAGTTAAATGGGAATGTTGTTAAAAGGTAGTTTTTTTTGACGAGTGCCATTAATTTATTGGTTGTCGCCAGCCTACACCAACAACAACAGCAACATGACACTTGTCTAGCACCTTCCACATGAAGAGGATGTCCCAAGGTCCTGGATAACTCAGTCACCTCAGCGGAACTAAGCCCTGTATATCTGTTCCTTCCCTCACCCCCGCAGTTTCTTGTGTTATCCACTCTGTCTTGTGCTGCCAGGGCCTGTGGATAGTAATTATTTTATAGTGTCTGCAAATTAGGAGGGAATTAGGCTCTGTAAACATTGCCACTAATAACCAGGCTAATAAATTTGGCTTTGACACATTTTTGTTGATATCAAGGTTGAGACCTGGAGGCTCTCCAAGTCTTCAGTATTTACAGGGACGAGGCTGGGGGAGGAGGGAGGGGTGAGGAGCCAACAATGGCTGCCATAGTCCAAGATCTCTGGATCCCAGCAGGTGTCAGACACCTAAGCTTCTTTGCAAACCATCACCCCCCACCCCCCACCCTCTCGCCCCCCCCCCCCCCCTACAGCTTGTAGTTACACACAGAAGATTGTGCTGCCAAACAAGGAAGATGGTGTGAGTGGGAGAGGAGGGGAGGGAGGGAGAGAGGGAAGGGAAGGGAAGGGGAGGAGGGGAATTGGGGGGGCAGTGGTTGGTGGGGGGAGGATGGGATTACGTAGCTATGTCAGAAAACCAGAAAGACTCCCAACTGTGCTCAAGTGGTTTCTAGTAAATTTCTGATGTTCATCAGTCACTGATTACTTCCAGATTTTACTTCTACTCCAGTGGAGAGAAGGCAACAGAGTTGTCTGGTTTGTGCTTGTAATATCCTTCAGCACACTTCCTGCCTTGCTATGCAGTTGATAACCTATATATAGAACGCAGCAACTTGCAGTGATCAACGGCCATTTCAATTACCAGAATTCTAATGATCACATATGTTAGTATACACATATTACTGTATACGTTGCTGCAACTCTCTTCTGCTGGTTAGCAAATAAACACAAAAATGTCTTCACAATCATTCCTGCAACACGTTCTGTGTTCGCACATCTCTTGGTTAAATCCAGAATGTTTTCTTAAATACTCACTGACTTGGGCATTTAGTTTCTAGCTCATAGCTTCAGGCGTGTGTTTTAGGTTCAAACAGAGTGTAAATTAAAGGAATGCTGGTAGGGATGGCGCTTAAAATACAAAAATATTGTGAAAATTGCCATCAATTCCTCGCTGAGAATTTTTATATATATATATAATATATTTTATATTTGATATATAGAAAAAAAACAATAACAAAATTACATGTATTATAGATATATTTATATATATACACACACAACCCATGACTGTTTGTGGGGACGCTGCTGTGCACAATTGGCTGCCGCGTTTCGCCCACAAATATACAGTCAATTCACTTTGCAGTATATTCTGTGAAGCGCTTCGGGACGTCTAGACATGAAAAGCGCTATATCAAATGCAAGGACTATTATTATTATTATTATTATTATGTGTGGAGGTGGGATACATGGAATTCTCAGTTTGGTTTGGAAACTGTTAAGCACAGAGATGGGTTTCCACATGTGGTGTCAGACACCCACACAGCCTCCCCCCCACCACCCCCACCACCCCCCACCCCCACCTCCACCTCCCAAAAAAACAAATCAGTAAAGTATCAAAAGAAAAATGGCGCAATACAGTAGAACTAAATCATCTAATAGGACATATTATCTGTCTCTGTCACAACACAAGATGAGAAATAGGTGTTGACGTAATACAGCTCTTGCCATTCCCTTGACTTTACTGGTGGGTGACACTATTGGCACATCAATACATACAAGCGCACGCACTGTTTATTTGCAAAGTGAAAGTCCAGAAACTCACTCTCTGGAACAAGCACTTGACTTCCATGAGCAAGGCAGAGCCTGGCTCAAACTCTAACACTGACTGACATTCACAAACAAGGTGATCCCAAAACAGGAGGATTTCAACGGTTCTTAGCCAAGCTGCTAGATGGAGCAGTGGTAGGAGGAGACAGTGTACACATTCCTAAATATATTGAAATCAATAGGTGGAACCCGATTTGCTTCCAGAAAGTCATTGCTGCATTTCTTTTTTTTAAAATAAAGCAACCATCAGCCAACCCAACTAAAATAATAATAATCATCCTTGCATTTGATAGCGCTTTTCACATCTTATCAACATCTCAAAGCGCTTCACAGAATATACTGTCAAGTGAATTGACTGTATATTTGTGGGTGAAACACGGCAACCAATTGCGCACAGCAGCGTCCCCACAAACAGTCGTGGATTGAAAATGACCAATTTTTATTATTGTGGTTTTTTGGGGGGATTATTATTAGGTGTGTGTGTGGAGTAAAGAAACATGCCCAAGGTTTCACCCTGACCCGCCCTAGATTTGAACACAGGTCTCACACTTACAAGGCGAGTGCTCAAACCACTGAGCTACAGGAGCGTGGAGGGGTATTGACAGCTGAGCAAAGAGAGAATTTCATCCCAGACTCTTCCCACCCACTAGTCGCAGAGGATGTGTTGAGGCAGGAAGGCCATGAAAACTATTAAAACTGTTATGCAGCTATTAAAACAGGTAACAAAAAAATGTTCGTAAAACAAAAAATGTGGGGAGACAGTTAATGACCTTAACACAACTCGGTCCCGTTGACGTAATAAATAAGTTAGGTTTCTGACCCACCCAGGCAAGAAGATCCATCTGGTCTCAGCCTCCAGGTCATTTGGTGCAGTTGCCAGTCCAGAAGTTTCCAGCACTTTTCCCTCAAACAAAGATCCTGTAGCTCAGTGGTTAGAGCACTCGTCTTACAAGTGAGAGGCTTGTGTTCAAATCCAGGCAGGTCAGGGAGAAACTTTGGGCAAGTTTCCTTACTCCACACACACACACACACACACATATACCCACACAAGCCTAATAATAATCCCTAAACAAAACACAATAATAAAATTGGTCATTTCAATCCACGACTGTTTGTGGGGACGCTGCTGTGTGCAATTGGTTGCTGTGTTTTGCCCACAAATATACAGTCAATTCACTTTACAGTATATTTCTATGAAGTGTTTTGATCGGGATAAATTGTCATTTTTCAGTTTGGCCACAAAAACAATCAAACTCTGAGCGATTCAGGAGTATTTCAACCTCAGGAGGAACAAAAAGGCCAGTTGACAATCTTTAATTCAGCCCCACTTAAGTCTCGACTCCTCTCAGGTCGTTAAGGAATCAGTGATCATGGCAAGTGTGAATCCTCTAGAAATCTACCTTTGACTGATCCCCACCAAGAATGGGAGTGATGGAGGTTGAGAGGGATGCTTACATTTTAGTCACAATATTTAAGTCCAACAATGCATTACGTTGGTCATTTCACAACATTCACAAGTTGGCAAAAGTCCGATACTTGCTTTAATGCCGATGTGTGCTTTATTCCAACAGGCCCCCAGGCAGTCCTGGTGTAAGCAATAATAATAATAATCCTTGCATTTGATAATAGCACTTTTCACGTTTTCTAGACGTCACAAAGCGCTTCACAGAATAGACTGTAAAATGAGTCGACTGTAGATATATATATATAGATGTGGGCGAAATGCAGTAGCCGATTGCTCACAGACATCAATATTAAGTGACTGAAATAGTAAGGGTTATTTTTGTGAGGATAGGTAAAGCCAGACAATATCTTTTTATATCTAATAGCAAAAGAGTAATGTGCGTTACGCCTGAACCAATGTTAAAAACAAATGACAACTGTGTAACTTAACGAGTGTTTCTCTAGGAGCGCCTTCAAGTCCCGGCTTTGAGAGCCTTAGACCTACAGCAGAGGAAATCTCCATGTCTTCTCCCTGTATTCCCGGGCATCTGCAGGTCACATGGAAATAACCCTACAGTGATAACTCTTAGTTTAGGAAGCCGAGCACTCAAAGTAATATAAATCATCGTGACATGGCGCTGTGTAACACAAGAAACAACCTTCTCTTTGTAGAATGTGTTTTGACAGCAATTATAAACACAGATATACAATGCGCGCTTTTGTTAAAGTTTTATCTTGTGTTTCTGCAAATTCCGCTCACCCGTGTTAATTTATGTAGATCTCACATTTTAATGAGGTACCTGAGGTATTTAATCACGTAGTTTGCGGGATTCATTTTTATTACTCTTAACTTTGAAACACAAACGATCCACAAAAAGGTGACCATTTTTTTTACCTCCCCCCTCCCCCCTGCAATGTGTTGCCTTTACCCACTCTAAGATTAATGACCATTGCGGAATTCTAGACATTGGAAATAGAAAATTATATTGATTTATCCAACCAATCTGAATTGAGATTCTACCCCATTTTCCAAAAACCCTTGTTTGGCCTCAGCTACTATCATCCTTTCCTACTGTACATCTGCCTGATTTAGTCTTCAAAACGTTGCTGGAATTCAAGAACGTTGCAGTTTCGTCTGCCCTTTCGTTCACCAGTTATCACCGATGAATCGATACGGTTGGAGATTAGTTCATGTTGAACCTGAATTTATACCAGTACGCACACACAACATATCGTTTAATAATAATGCATTTGATAAAGCTCCCTATCCCAGCTTGGAAATGGCTCGATACACTACAAGGTGAATCGACTACGGTATATATTTTGTTGGCTGGTGAAATGTGGCAGCCAATTTTCCCATAACGTGTTGTGGATTGAGTGACCAAAATTTGTTTTGGCAGGAAATTATTACTTTCACACTGTAACCACATTACAGCTGGTGGCAGTCAGGGTAGAAAGGTGTACTTTTTTGGGAGGCTGTTTGTTGGAGTGTATAGATCCCTCTATCCGATCTATAGGTCCCTCAACATCCGAACCCCACGCCACCCATCCCCATAAACTGAGATGCGAGCCTTTTTATTTGCGTTTGACAATATGGAAGGGCTTACTTAAACCATGATATTTGTTCTATCGTGGAATCACTTAAAACAAGGCCATCTGTTTAAATGATGTTCAGCTTCATTGCCAATAAAGTAACAATACCTAGAGCAGATGGGAACTTGAGATGGATACACTTATACAAAAGGTTTGTGCTGTAAAACACAATATTGTATCTGAAGCTAAATGTGAATCTATGTCATGAACATGTCATGCTGTGTGAGCAAAGGATTTTCAGGGGAGAAGTTAATTTCTACAGTGTAATCTTGCAGATTAGTGGTTAGAGCGCTCGCTTCGCAAGTGAGAAGACATGGGTTTGATTCCCAGGCTGGGCGGAACATTGGGCAAGTTTCCCTACTCCGTACGCCTCTGTTTACTCAGGAGCAAGTAGGAAACTGGTTGTTAGTCCATTGGCAGATCACTTTTCTGGCAGACCGCTGTGTGCAATTGGCAGCCGTGTTTTGCCCACAAAATATACAGTCAATACACTTCACATTAGTATACTCTGCGGCGTCTCGAAGAAGTGATAAGACGCTGTGTCAAACGCAAGGATGATTCTAAACTAATACATTATCATTTGGAAAATTCTAGTTCAATGTGCCAGCCACCTTTATTAAAAAAAACCTTTGCTAGTCCAGCGCTGACATCTCAACGCACAAAAGGAGATCAGAAAATGCCATGAGTTTTGTCTGTACAGTTTCTGGGAGGCAAAAAGTCCTAAAGTCATGGCTCCCAGTCGCATAAACTTGCCATCCTCCACTCCCCCCCACCCCCCCCATCAGAAAGTTTACTGGGATAAGATTTAGCTTCAATTCATGCTCTGCAAACTCTATTACAATATCAAAGGTGAGCAAAGTGACTATAGAGTAATTTTACTTAATGTCCTTGTATATATGATGTTACTAAAGATAATCAATCCTGGAGCACATTAAAATAATGGAAGGTTTTCGCTGCAGCAGTTCATTATGCACGCTCAGCTTTTTGTTCGGGAGTGAATTCGTGCTAAGGACTATTGACTTTTAATAAATCTCAATCATAATCTGCTTTCTTTGAATTAATACTACACTTACATAAAATTATTTGACAAACTGAATATAGGCCTGTAATTGGTATTGGGTACCTATGGTTTGTTAAAGTGTAATTAACCTCATGGGGGTCTGGTTTTCAAAAGAATAGCTTCCAACATAGAGCTAGGTTTCCACATGGTTCATTCCATAGCTCAGTGGATAACCACATTGCTTGTTGTGCTGCTAGCTCTTACAGATCATAGAATCATAGAATTTTACGGCACAAAAAGAGGCCATTCGGCCCATCTAGTCTGTGCCGGCTCTTTGAAAAGAGCAACTCAATCCCACTGCCCAGCTCTCTCCCCATAACCTAACAGACCTGTTCTCCCTAAATAAAGATCTCATTCTCTTTTAAAAGCTGCTATCGAATCGGCCTCCACCACCTTTTCAGGCAATGCATTCCAGATTCGAACAACTCGCTGAGTGAAAACATTTCTCCTCAGCTCCCCTCTGCTTCGTTTTGAAACTATTTTAAATCTGTGACCACGAGTGGAAACAATTTTTCCTTATTCACCCTGTCGAATCCCCTCATGATTTTATAAACCTCTATTAGGTCTCCTCTCAACCTTCTCTGTTCCAAAGAGAATAAACCTAGACTATCTAGCATTTCCTTATAACTGAAGTCCCTCAATCCTGGTACCATGCTAGTAAACCTTCTTTGCACCCTTTCCAATGCCTTAACATCCTTTCTATAGTGTGGTGACCAGAATTGGACACAGTAGTCCAGCTGAGGCCTAACCAAAGTTTTATAGAGGTTAGTCAGCACTTCCTGACTATTCCCCCATTTATAAAGCCTAGTATCCCATATGCCTTCTTAATGGCTTTGTCTACCTGTCCTGCCACCTTCAAAGAGTCGCTAACACAAATACCCAGGTATTATACACTCCAACAAACAGCCTCACAAAAAAAATATACCTTTCTACCCTGACTGCCACCAGCTGTAATGTGGTTACAGTGTTCCCTCACATCCCTTAAAATTCTACTATCTAGCCTATATTGCTCCCCCTCATTTCTTCTCCCAAAATGTATCACCTCACACTTCTCTGCATTAAACTTCATCTGCCATGTGTCTGCCCACTTTACCATTTTATCTATATCTTCTTGCAGATGTCTACTATCCTTCTCACTATTTACTATTCTCCCTAACTTAGTATCATCTGCAAACTTGGAAACTGTGCTCCTTACACCCAAGTCCAGATCCTTAATATATATTAACGATCAGATAATAATAATAATAATCCTTGCATTTGATATAGCGCTTTTCACGACTTCTAGATTGTGTCTCAAAGCGCTTCACAGAATATTCTGTGAAATAAATTGACTGTATATTTGTGGCCGAAACGCGGCAGCAAATTGCACACAGCAGAGTCACCCTCAAACAGTCGTGGATTGAAATGACCAATTTTATTATTGTGGGGGGGGGTGTTTGGGATGGATTATTACTAGTCGTGTGTATGTGTGGAGTAAGGAAACTTGCCCAAGGTTTTGCCCTGATCTGCCTGGATTCAAAACACAGATCTCATGCTTGTAAGGCGAGTTCTCTAACCACTAAGCTACAGGGCTACAGAAGCTCCATCTTGTTTGTGCTGGAGAAAGATTTAAAGATGGTAGTTTTTATAGCTCAGTGTGTGTGTGTGGTGGTGGGGGGGTGGGGGGGGGGGGGGGGGTGAATGTGCCCCAATTAACATTCATTAGGTAAGTGCCCCCAAAATCTCAGCTGTACTATTTTTAACATGTGAACCATTAATGTGATTGAATCTTTGCCACCTACAGCAGTGGCTCTCAACCTTTTTCAGTAATGTGCCCCTTGTTGATTTTCAACATTATCGTATACCCCCCACCCAACAACATACACACCCCAATCCCCCTTCATTCCACTTGCATTTTATGACCAAGCTTTTCTTATATAACAAAATAACTAGTATATACAAAACAAGGGGAATAATAATTAAATATACAATTTGGAAGGCTATAAAACGCTAAATATGAGAGCGAGCGAAATAAATCAATGCATCGCCAACTGTACCCTCTGGAAGTAGTTTTGTACCCCGTGGAATACATATACCCCTGTTTGAGAACCGTTGACCTACAGCACCAGAGAAAATGTTCATAGGCTACACATTGGGAGTGGATTGGTCAGAAGCTATTTCAGGCAGTTGTAAATATGCCGTTGTGTGAATTTGTGAACACACACACACATCATACAAGCCCAAGGACTCTGTTACATTAATCCTTTCAATGCTATGGTAGCCATTGTACAGCAATTGTAATCCATTAACAACAGAGAAGCAACAATGGGAACTGTAGAAACTGTGGATAGACCATTCAAAGGAAGCTGTTGATACAGAAATTTGCTTTGGGTCTGCAATTTCCAATTCAACCCCTTTTGCAGGCTCAAAACTCTCCTCAAAGAATCCTCGCCTCCTGTTACATTCTCCAAAAATTACAATAAGGGTACCAAAAAAAAGGGGATTTTTTTTTATGTGTATCAAAAAAAAGGGAATGATCAGAACAAACACACGCTCAACCTGGGGGAGGAAATCCTTGCTTTCCTGCAGAAAGCATCAGACACTGTTTGGCTATTGCCAGCAACGTTGTGAATTCTTAAGTGACTTTTTTTGTTGCTTTTTTCTTTCTAAATTTTTTTTAAAAAAATGACCCACTGATCATTTTAGTCTTGCTTTAAAAATGAACGAGTCCTGGCCTCCCACACAATGACTGCACACAACCACATCAAGAGCAGCCTTCATATGCCGGTTTCTATAGGAACACTCGTAGATTGTGAGACAGACTGGGATGAAATCTAAGAGAATTAAAACGAGTGTGATTCATGCTTGATTGTGAAGGATTGAGTGTGTGGGGGAGAGGTGGGTTGGAGGGGGATGGGAGAGGGGGTTGTGGGGGTGGGGGTGGATATGGGGGGGAAACAAGGTAATTGTTGAAAGTATTATCTAAACATTGAATAGCACAGCCTGCATTCTGGTACAAGATGTAAACACATTGAGGGGTTGATTTAATGTTGTTTAGAGTTTGAGTGTGGAGCCAGAGCTATCTATTGATATCATCTCATGCCAACCAGGTGGATTCTGCATCTCGTTTCGAACTCACTCACGACGGCCCTTTTTTGTGTACACTGCGTAGAAACACAGCAAATACTGACCATATGTTTCCCGGCAGAAGTGTTCTGGGTGACTGGTGATAATGGTCGGCAGATTCCTGCGATCATATGATTTTATAATACTAATAATAATCCTTGCAATTGTTATAGCGTTTTTCAAGTCTTATCGACGTCTCAAAGCGCTTCACAGAATGTATTGTAAAGTGAATTGACTGTATATTTGTGGGCGAAACGCGGCAGCCAATCGCGCACAGCAGCGTCCCCACAGACAGTCGTGGATTGAAATGAACAATTCTTATTATTGATGGTGTTTTTTTGGACGGGTTACTATTAGGCATAATTATTATTATTATTATTGTTTTACAGGCAGGAATTTGCCTTGTGACTTCACTAGAGGCGATATCGATACATTTATACATGAAAGAAATAGCCGAGCTTTTATTCTCTTCTGCCAGGGAACAAACACGTTTTTTCTTGCAAAGCGGACATTGAGGGTGCTGTGGAGAAGCTTTGAGACTTCAACCTGGCTCTCTACCGCTACCCTCACTAAAGACAATCATGTGAATGATCAGACACTGAACTATTGAACACAAAGCAGAGCTTGGCGAACTGGTGACATTGAGCACAGTGATGTGTTTGATTGGGTTCTAACAAAATTGAACTTATTGAACAAGGAGTCCCTAAGCCCAGTGGTTAGAGCACTTGCCTTACAAGCGTGAGATCTGTGTCCGAATACAGGCAGGTCAGGGCGAAACCTTGGGCAAGTTTCCTTACTCCACACACATACACACACGCATACACACGCACATACACACACACACACACGCACACCTAATAATAATCCCTCCAAAAAAAACAAATAATGTATTGGTCATTTCAATCCACGACTGTTTGTGGAGACGCTGCTGTGTGCAATTGGCTGCCGCGTTTCACCCACATTTACTTTACAGTATACTCTGTGATGCGCTTTGAGAAGTCTAGAAGACATGAAAAGCTCTATATCAAGTGCAAGGATTATTATTATTACTTATTACTGATTTATTAAAAAATCACAAACAATGAACAGCAAAAGTCTGTCATTATTTCATCTTAGATTCCTTACATGCATTACTTAAGCCCCCTTTGCTGGAGTCTGTAAATTATTCTAATAGGGAATTAGATAGGCAATGGAAAACAAGAGGAATATTTAAGAACAATGCAATAAACAGGAGAGTGGAATTAGATTAGCTTGCCCAGGTTTATACTTTACAATCCATGGCTGAGTGGGAAATTAATGTTAGCATTTCCTGAATCTAAATCAATTAGAATTATCAATAATAATAATAATAATAAAACTCCCATTTGGTATCGAGCTTTTCACATCGTCAAGACATCTCAGAGCATTTGGGGAGATTTACTATATGCTCTATTGTTGGTGACTGTAATTTTTTTAGGAGAAATCGCTGCTTAATTGCACGCAGCAATGTCCCACAAACAGCCATGAAATGAATGATCAATTTTTATTTGGGGAATGATTGGCCAGGACACCAGGGGACACTGGGCTAACACCCTCAGCTGTACAGGCAGGAGGGACCTCAAGCTTAACATCTCGTTCGCACATCAGTTTAGACTATTTTTAGAATTAGGCTGATTCAGATCGATTGGGGGAACAAAAATGTAGTAGAATTCCAACTCAAAATGACTTTGATTCATTGAGGTTTGTTTTGCAGTTGGTTTGTGCAGGAATTAAACCACATTGAGACACTTGTAAAGTTGTTTACTCTCTTCGATAATTTGTATGCTTTGGCTATTGATGCCTGAAGAGAGACTGCGTTAGGAGGAGATAAAAATACCTTGCTGTAGTAAATTAATGCCTGTGTAACAACAACAAATTACGTTTACACAGGGGTTGGAGGGAGGAAGTCCAAGAGTTTTGGTGCGTTAGTGGCTGAAAGGCACGGCCACAGATGTTGGAGCGGAGGATTCGTGAGAGTCAAGGAGGAGGTTGGACCCAGTATAGCGGAGGCATCGGGTACTGCTGTGAGGAGAGAGGAGGTTAGAGAGGAAGGGAGAGAGGTGAAGAGGAGTGGAGGGATTTAAATACGAGAGTGAGGATCTTGAAGTCAATCCGCTCTGTGACAAGGAGCCAGTGCAGCCTGGTGAGGACTGGGGTAATCGGGGAGCGAATTTTGGTTCGCGTGAGAATGTGGATGGCAGAGTTTTGGATGAGTTGAATTTTGCGGATGGTGGAGGAGGGGGAGACCGTAGAGGAGGGCGTTAGAGTCGTCCAGCACAGAGGTGACAAAGGCATGGTCCAGAGTTCCGGCAGCTTTTGGGGTGAGTTAAAACAAAACTCCACTTCAAATGCCAGATTAAAACCAGACTAATTGTGACAAGTTGACTTTAATCAGGTTGGAATGGGGAGGAGTTGGGTTCCAATCTAACCATTCCATCAGCATCGCATATTCATTTCATATCGTCCCCAGCCAGGACGTGGTGTTTAGAGAGAGAGAGAGAGAGAGAGAGCACAGGTGTATTGGAAACGCCTGTGGGGAAATCAAATTCAGTTTGACGCTATGATCCAGATTGAATTTGATCTCCCGTGTTCGAGAATTACATCGGGTTTCACTTGGCTTGTCGCGACTTAAGATTTTGAATCCTTTGGTTTGCTTAAGTTTGTTTTATTCCATCTCACAAATGGGTTAGCGATCTTTTTGTTGCTCCGACTACTCCTATAGTAATAATAATCATAACCATAATAATATGCCATTACTGTTGACAGTTCTGGTTTGCTCTGAAAAGAATCCTTTAACTCTTTCTAAATGTTACTGGACCGGAAATAATAATAATAATAATCCTTGCGTTTGATATAGTGCTTTTCATCTCTCTTTAGACGTCTCAAAGCGCTTCACAGAATATACTGTAAAGTGAATTGACTGTATATTTGTGGGTGAAACGCGGCAGCCAATTGCGCACAGCAGCGTCCCCCACAAACAGTCATGAAATGAAATGACCAATTTTTATTATGATTTTTTTTGGAGGGATTATTATTAGGCGTGCGTGTGTGTGTGTGTGGAGTAAGGAAACCTGCCCAAGGTTTCGCCCTGACCTACCTGGATTTGAGCACAGGTCTCACGCTTGTAAGGCTTGTAAGTGCTAACCACTGAGCTCTGTAATGAAGAGACTTTAAAACAGCAAAATCTCAAAGCTGGTTACACATTAATATCATAACAAAGCGTATTTTTAAAAAAATATATAAATATACACATATGCACCCGCACACAAACACAACACACAGGCACACACACACAACACTCGTTACCATGTAAGTATCGGTGTAACATCAGGCGGCGACGTGTGTGAATTAATAGTTTGATCATTAATTGAGCTCGCTGGGTTGTAATTTCTGTATTCAGGTGCTGCTCATTGGCAGAATCTCATTTGGAATTCTTGTAGTGAGGAGTGTGTCAGGGGTACCCAGCCTAGAAGCCAAAGCCATTAAAAAGTCATTCAGTAACTGTACATTGGAATACCAATGAGTGGGGTTCAGAAGGTTCTACTGCTCTTGGTGGTTCCAGTGCTAATTCAGAAACTTCGCCTTCAGAAGAGACATCGTGGGCTCATTTCCAAAACTACATCATAATGTCAGCTTGTGTCAATCATCAGAACAGACAGCTTTGTTCCCACAACATAAAAAGTGATACATTAGTAATCTGTCACTGGAGCTTCATTAAAATAGCCCTCACATTAAAAGGAAGAAAGGTATTTTATTACCCACGTTCCTTTTCAGATTTATTCTTCCTTTAACTTTCAGCCTTTTTCCTTTATGATACTCTACCAAGCCCCGGCAGCAACAGTAAGGGTGGTGGGGTGGGGGGGTGGGGTGGGGGGGGGGGGGGGGATGGAGAGTGGGGGAGTTGTTGAAACTGAATGATACATTAATGTAAAGTATTCATGAAAATCCTTAAAAGTCAATTTGGACGTATTTTATTTCTTCTGTAGATTCCATTGATTTATTCTGAGAATCAAACAGAATCATACGATCCTGAGGAATCCTGAAAGGGAATCCCTTTGTAGATTATTTTAGTAGCAATCAGGCCATTAATACGATTTCGCCATAAATCAATGTATTCTCTGGAAAAGTATTTATTAAACTATTAACTCTTTGCCTTCCTTCCTGGCAGCTCATTCTCCCCTCCTCCATCCCCTCACCCCCAACCCCACACACAAAAAAACAACAATCTCACAATCATATTTTCTCCTGCAATAATCTCATTTGATTTGGATTTCCCACATCAACCTTCCCTCTCAGGATTTTGATTGCTGGCGGAGGAGACATTCAGCACAATATAAACAAAACAGTAAAAAGACAGAATAGTTTGATGTATTCAATCGTAACGCTCTTTGTTGTTTTAAGCATTTACAACTGAGTTGTATGTTGGTGTATTTTGTTAGCTCCCTCTCCTCACCCCCCCCCCCCCCCACACACACACACATGAATCTCGTTGGGGTGAATATATGGGTAAATATTGGTAATTTTACTAAATTAAGGATTTACTAATTTTGCTAATGCTGGGTTTCTGCAATGTAACCTAAACCAACAGCTTGACGGACAGAGGCTTTCAGTTTATGACCTGGGTTTGAAAGACTGGAGACATGTTTCTCATGCTATAGGGAGAAAGAGCAATTAAGTCCATTAATTGGTGGTAGGAGCCAATTAAATGTAACCACATTGCAGCCTGCACACATCTGCTCCGACATTGATACCTAGAGCTGCTGTGAGCAAGGCGAGCACACAAATTCTCCGTGGCTAAAACCTACCCTATATGTGAAGGTCACAAATATACCTTGACTTTCTTTGGTTATGTTAAGAGGACATTGGCTAATGAACTGCAGGATAACCAGGACTCCAAATGGATAGGTTTTTGAAAAGGAGAATCTTGCAGGACTATGGAGTAAGAGTGGGGGCTAGTTGGGGTGAGAGTGGGGGGGTGGGGGCTAGTTGGGGTGAGAGTGGGGGGAGTGGGGGCTAGTTGGGGTGAGAGTGGGGGGGTGGGGGCTAGTTGGGGTGAGAGCGGGGGGAGTGGGGGCTAGTTGGGGTGAGAGTGGGGGGTGGGGGCTAGTTGGGGTGAGAGTGGGGGGGTGGGGGCTAGTTGGGGTGAGCGTGGGTGGGGTGGGGGCTAGTTGGGGTGAGAGTGGGGGGAGTGGGGGCTAGTTGGGGTGAGCGTGGGTGGGGTGGGGGCTAGTTGGGGTGAGAGTGGGGGAAGTGGGGGCTAGTTGGGGAGAGAGTGGGGGAAGTGGGGGCCAGTTGGGGTGAGAGAGGGGGGAGTGCGACCTGTCGGCAGCTCTTTCACACAGCCGGCACAGGCACGATGGGCCGAAAGGCCTCCTTCTGCGCTATAAGGTTCTACGATATTCCACAATCCCACTTTATCAAGATGAGAAACTTCATGCAAAAACGACACAGGAGTAAATACATTGTTTGCCTTAGGATAGCTTGTCATTCCCCCGTAAATATATACCGTTGATACATCTATACACACTCACACCAGTTGTAATTCAATCCCCATTGTCTGAATTGACAGCAGCCCCCGTGCCCAATGAGAAGTGTGTATAATGAAGGCGAGTGTAAGACAAAGGACTGAGTTCTCACCAGGCTGGTTGACGTGACTGACCTGTGGCTTGTTATTGTTGGCTGCTGGAAGACGGCTTATCCCAAGGTCACCAAGTTTGTAGGGAAGGTATTCTTCCAGCTGGTTAAGTCCTCCCAAACTTGGTTCCTGAAGTTTTGGATGGTGTGTATGTTGGGGGGGAGGGAGAGATGCTGTGTAAATTGGGGGGGAAGGGAGGGATGCTGTGTAAATTGGGGGGGAGGGAGGGAGGGAGGACTAAGTTGAAAGCTCTCAGTTTTCCTGGCTGGTGTAGCCCATTGGCAGGCAGGACACTTCTCTGGCTCTACGGTATGGGTTGGAACGCTTACAGCTCTGGTTGCTGGTCAACGAGTTTCGATGGCCAGCTGGCTAGCCTGTTCAGGTCAGAAAGTTTGTTGAGGTGATAAACTGTGGATATTGCTCTGAGCACTGACTTTGATGGCTTAAATTCCTAAATGACAGGTATCACAAAAACACAGGACAGGCAGAATCCTCCACATTCCTGCTGAGGTTTAAACAGAGGGTATTTGCATGACCAACTTTTTCTGTTAAATGGGACTTACTTGACATTTACACCAGAAAACTCAATCCCAATGACACCGGAGCAGTAATGCTGAAAGATGTCAACATATCTAATGATTGGATACTCTTAATAAATTCATCAATCAATTAAATTAGGTTATGAGTTCAAATAATAGGGAGGGAGGGTAGATCAAATTTTTCAACAAATGCTGTCTCTTTAGTTTCTTGCAGATTCGAGAGACTTATAAAAAATCTGATTTAAAATGTGAATATAATAATAATAATAATAACATTTGCGTTTGATACAGCGCCTTATCAAATCTTCGAGAGATCGAGACAGCGCTTCACAGAATATACTATCAAGTGAATTGATTAGGTATTTTGTGGACATAACGCAGCAGCCAATTGCGTACAGTAGTGTCCCACAAACAGTCATGGATTGAGTGAACAAATTATTATTATTTCTTTAATTTATATATTTTTTGAACAGATTATTACCCCCTGGAAAAGTGATCTGCCAATCAACTAACAACCCAGTTCCTACCCCCTGCTGGGTAAACAGAGGCATGTATGTGAAGTAAGGAAGCTTGCCTACCCAGGAATCAAACCCAGGTCTCTTGCTTGCCAGGCGAGTGCTATAACCACTGAGCTACAGTGGTAGCTCTTAAAGGTAGTTTATAATAACCACATGATTATTATAAACCACCTTTAAGAGCGGTGTGGGTGTTTGTACTAATGGCAAATTACACACAGATTAGCCATCGCAAAGCTAAAGCCAAGCTTTGAAAAGCAACATTTTCCAGTGCAGCAATCTACAATAGCTCAGCCCTTAATTACCTGAGAGAAGTGAAAAAAAACTCACAAGCGAAGCTTCATTAAATGGAACCATCCCAGAAATGGTGAATTGATTCAAAATTATATACTGCCAAGAAACTGGATTTCTCTGGTTTTAGTTTTCAGTTCCCAACCGAACATCCAGGTATGCTTTTGCGCATGTTTCAGTGAAGTGTTGAGAGCAACGGAAATTCAAAAATAATTGTAAGTTCAGGACAAATCAAATTTTTCTACTGAATGTCTTGGGAGGCAGACGCACTCTTCCTCTGAAATCCAGTAGTAGATCCTCAAACAGCTTTTAAACATGGATATTCCTGTAGACTATGTACACATACATCACACAAGGCTTCAATAACCAATACCAGAATGGAGTATGGAGCTGGGCTAATTTCTTCAGGGGGAAAGCCCATTGAACTCCTCTCAACCCACAAGATATCTAGAGTGAAGTAGAGTGAAAGAGAGCAGCATATCCACTGGTCAGTGTAACATTCTTTAGGTGACTTAGAAGGAGGTCCCAATGTCACAACTTGAATTCCTTATTGAGGAATCCCATTTAAGAAATACCACAGTCCCTCGGCTCCTTCAAGGCCGGTCTCAAGACCCTCCTCCTCAACCGTGTCTTCTGCTGCCCTCCCAACTCTCTCCCCCACACTGCCCCCCCCTTCCCCCCCATCCTGCCCCTCTCCCTTGCTCGGGTCCCGACCTGACTGTTCAGCGCCTTGGGACATCCTCCCGACGTGGCAGGCGCTCTACAAATGTTATTTCTTTTTGCAAAACATGTCTTGCTGCTTTAACATCTGACAAAGTGCTACTGAACATGTAAGTATCAATCTAAAGTAGAAACTAAAATGAACTTACCGAGATCTGAGCGTAACAAACAATTTATTGTGTGAAAAAAAACAAAAAGCAGCAACGTTAAGCTGTTTAAATCAAGTGCCAATTAGTTTGGGTTCAGTAAGGATTCCCATTTTACAATATTCCAAATTGAGAATAACCAATTTCTATTACGTTCCACATCCCCCTCCCAGCCCAACCCACTATAACCAGTCAGGCTTTCAGTCTCTCTGCCTCCACCCATTAGAACTCCATCCCTCAGTACCCTCGCCTCCTCCAACGCACGTCTTAAGACCCTCCTCTTCGCCCGCGCCTTTGGTCACCTTCCTACCCCCACCCTCCCTGCCCTCCACCCGCTCCTGATCCCAACCCCCATCTCAGGTCCAAATCCCTGACTGTCCAATGCCTTGGGACGTCCTTCTGATGTGAAAGGCGCTATGTAAATATAATTTGTTGATTTTGTTGTTTGTCTTGATTTTGTTGTTTTATTAAGTTACAAATTTTCTCCAAGAATATTTGTGGTCATTTATTTTTTACAGTGACAGTTCTGAGACGTTAAAAGTAAAGAGCATAATAATTGATGGGGAATGAGAGAATGAAATAATTATATATAGAGTATATAGAGTATATAAATAATTATATATAGAGTATATAGATATAATTATATACATATAGATATATATATATAGAAAAAGACGCAGCTGAAAGGAGAGAATCGGTGTGACAGGAAGGAATAAAAACTGGCAAAAAAAAAGATAAAGCTGAACAAAAATAAACCGTGGAAACAAAAAAGAGAATAGGCATCAACAGGAAAAGGGAAAGTAAAAGAGTGACCAGAATAATCTTGACAGATGCTTCTCGGATTTTAGACAAAATGTTCCTCGTTCTAAAAGCACAGTGTAATTACAATTAATTGCTATTTCAACAATAGTTGTCTATATTTAACGCCTGCCAAGCAACACCGTGTGCAGGACTCTTCATATGTAGATCTGCGTAAGATTGGATCAGCGGATTCCAGCTGAATCCTGCCAAGTGTGTTTCACGTGTAGAACAAACATACATGTAGGGAAACAAAGAGATTAGATACAGATCAAAAAAGTTTAATTCATTATTATCGCTGCACCTGTTGATTCCCGACGAGCAGTATGTGGGATATAGGAGAATAGGAACAGGAGTAACGCCATTCAGCCCCTCAAGCTCGTTCCGCCTTCTATCAGATCATGTGGACCTGACGTGGCTCATGCATAAAAACGGAAAGGATTTGAAATGGTTTTTCCAGGATGTAATAGCGAATGACTATTGCATTAATATCTTTTGAACTTGGGTATCGTGTGACACGAGATGAAGACAGTCAGACATTTTCTCACTTAATCAAAGAGTGGAATGTAAAGAGGTGAAAGGTAAATTTGCCATTTCTTTTGCTCCTTTTTTTAAAAAAAAATCTTGATTTTCCCCCAAACGTTTCTGCTGTTGACTGATTTGCAGTTTTCTAACCTTCGTTCCCGAGTTGGTGTTATATTTTGCAGCCAGCTGTCCGAATTCTACAATCACCTTCAAAGTCTTGGGTCAACATGTCATCACAGTGAAGTCAGACGGTCCAGATCAAAGAGAGGAACATTCTCCTCATGTCCTGTAGCTCAGTGGTTAGAGCACTCACTTTACAAGAACTGTGTTCGAACCCAGGCAGGTCAGGGCGAAACCTTGGGCAAGGTTTTTACTCCACACACACGCGCACGCCTGATAATAATCTATCAAAAAAACACAATAATAAAATTGGTCATTTCAATCCATGACTGTTTGTGGGGGACGCTGCTGTGCGCAATGGCCACAAATATACAGTTAATTCACTTTACAGTATATTCTGTGAAGCGCTTTGAGACGTCTCAAACATGTAACATCAAAGGCAAGGATTATTATTATTATTATTACCTCTTCCCACCTGCCTTGTGTGGATGGTGGGGATATGCGGGGTGGTGGTGGGGAGGGTGGGGGTTGGGGAGGGTGGTGGTGGTGGGGGGTGGGGAGAGTGGGGGGTGGGGGAGAGAATGAGGGGCTGGAAATGAGTTTGGAATCTTGCTGATTTCTGGGCAATCAGGACTTGTTTTCACCTTGTGAGGACAATGCTAAGTTATTTTTTAATAGTGTCATCTCTGAGCATGAATATATAGGAGTCAAGTGTCTCATTTCTGCTTGTTTTTAATGCTTAACTGATTATTGAAGTTTGACAATGATTGGGTGCCTTAACCTGCCGGTGGTGATAAATTAAGATTATAAATTCCACATTCCCACCTGGCAGTAAATGGTGCCACCTAACTCTCCAATGCACTTTAATTCCTAACAGTTGGAAAATTGCCCTCGCTATTATTTTTTTTAAATGCTGCATTTTCTTTCTAACCGACCACTTTTAATAAATAGAACATTCATATCAGCCCTGTGCGTGATAATAGCAATAAAGGAATCCTGAAAATGAATCATAATTTTATTCAATGTTCACTGCGTAGATATTAGCATTTAAGATGTCTTAAAGAAAAATTTCCTGGGTTCCAAATAAGTTATGTTTAAATTACATAGCAGCCTTTCAACGTCTAGCTCACAGCAATGATTCATTTTTAAAATTTCATTGACACAATAATAGTAGTTTTCAAACTGCTTTGAATAAATCATTTGAAGCCTTTTGTCATCGTATGATAATGTCACAATGGCTGCCCCAACTGGGTGAAATATATTAGACACTAAAAATGTCAGGGTAGGATAGCGTAGGATTTCTGGCTGAGCTGAAGTCTACCTGAACATGTTCTTTCACAAGCAAATCTTTCCAATGGGAATAAAGCACAAACCCATGCATTACCTTGAAAAGGAGAAGAGATCTCTAAATCACCCAAGAAAATCAAGTGGAACAAAAGTATATTTTCACCCACAAAATATACAGTCAATTCGCTGCCACATTTCACCCACCACTACACTGTCAATTCACTTTACTTTAAGATGTCTTGAAGACATGATAAGACGCTATATCAAATGGAAGGATTATTATTATTATCACTACCAGTAAATCCTTGCTGGTTGTTATGTTTCTCAACTAATTCCAGTCAGCATTGCGATCTCAATAGGAATATTTTTTAAAAAGCTGCCTGAAAGGTCCTCTGATGTATGAGAAAGCCATTCTTTGAGAGTAAATACAACAACAACAAAATTACATTGATTTTGGGAGGACGTCTCAAGGAAGGCTCTGAATAAAATAAAATACAATTAGAGCCTGAGCAAACATTATATTTATTGTATTTGCTAAATATTCAAAGATGGAAATATATCAGTTTTTTCTAAGTAAATTTTTAAAAATATGAATAATAGTTAAATTATCCACAGAGTTCCATAATAGCTGTTTTTAATACATGCTGGGATAGACTTCAGAGCTTTCAGATAGTGCAGGCATATTGAGTTACCGACATAAAGATAAAACGACCATTTCTGAAGACAAGGTTAAGTGCTTTCCTGTCTACAACACCAATAATCATCTTCAAACAGGAGCGACTTACTTTGGGAAAATCTGATGATTAATTCGCTAACGAAGATACGGATAAGATTTCACAAATTGTGAGTGTAAAAACCATGTGGAATAGGCCTGCTGTGATTGCACGTTGTATTATTTTTAGTGCTAACATCTGTACCAAGGCAATGGAAATGGATTAATTTCCGCAGATTTGATTGTCAGCGAAACAAAATGCATGTCAGCACTAAATGTAATTATTGATTAGAATACAATACTGCTGAGCACACTGGTCACCCAAGGCTCACAGTGAAAACCATCAGCGAATTCTAAATGAACCAAAAATCTGGTCCAACGCTTTACCCAGTAGAAGTAGTGCAAATGTTTCTAATCGCCTCTATTTAACGAGTGCCTCAAACTAAAAGAATACCATTCGAATCAAAATAAAAGTGGTATTTGCCAGACTGAACCTACAGTAGCTCTTTGCTCAATAGCTCAATATATTTTCATCAACTTTTTTCACCAAATAAAAAGACCGTCAAATGACATGAAAGGGTAGATACTGTAGCTACAATGGGGGGGAGTGAGTGACAATCAGACATCAAGAGTTGATTTGTCTCCTTTCGTATTATTATACGATCTATAATTCTATTTCCATGATCATTATTCTATTAGAACTCTCCAGCTTCCTCACAACGAGTTATAATGTCAACAGCAACTTAGTAAGAACAATAATAATAATAATCCTTGCATAAGATCCAGCGCCTTATTACGTCTTCGAGATGTCTCAAAGCGCTTCACAGGCTACGCTGTGAAGTGTAGTGACTGTATATGTTTTTTTAATCGTAACTCGCACTTAGAATTGCATTTTTCAGGTAGAAAGACATCACAAAAGTACTTTAACAAGGATTGAGTGGGAGTCCGAGCGTGGGAGGAGATGGGGAGGGTGGGAGGAAGATGGCTGAAGATTACAATCAAGAAATGACGGAGGGAGGGAGGGAGGGAGGGAGGGAGGGAGGGAGGGAGGGAGGGAGGGAGGGAGGGAGGGAGGGAGGGAGGGAGGGAGGGAGGGAGGGAGGGAGGGAGGGAGGGAGGGAGGGAGGGAGGGAGGGAGGGAGGGAGGGAGGGAGAAATGAGGCTATGATTTTGAAGGGGACAGTTCCAAAGAATGAATGCGAGGGACTCAGTAGAATCGTATTGATATAGAAATAGTTATTTTCTGCTTCAGTAAAAGGGCTTTGGTTTATCTGATCCACAGAGAATTGTGTAGACACATCTCAGATTCATCAGTTCTACTGTACCTCTCACCGCATGTTTCAGAGCTAGTTCTTGCTGTTGGATTCAGTCTTGCTCTTGTGTAAAGGCCTGTGGAGCACCACAATCCATTGTTGAGAAGCCTAACACCAACCACACATCCTTTGCCGCGTTTCCTATTTCAATCATTTCCGTCAGATTTTTTTTCCCTTTCTCTCCACGGCAGATTGTTATTGAGTGTTAGAATGAAACAAGGCTATTGTTATAAAGGATGTCAGTTCGCGAGAGAATATTGGTCTCTGTAAACCTACAGTCAGAATCACAAAACCCTCATGTCCAGCCAACAACCACAACACAACAACTTGTGTTTATACAGTGTGCTTCACACGAGGCAGTGTCCCAGAGTGCTTAACAGTGGCAGAGCCTGACACTAAGCCAGTGGGGAAGGGGTGGCGGGGGAGGGCAGGAGGTGACTGTAAACATGATCGAAGAGGAAGGTCTTCAGTCACGATCGAAAAGCAAGGAAGGAAGGGTGGTGGGGAGGGGGAGGGATTGCGGGAGAGAGTTCCAAAGCTGAAAGAACAGCCACCGATCGTGGAGCGGAGGGAAATTTGTTTTTCCAACATAATAATAATAATAATCCTTGCATTTGATATAGCGCTTTTCAGATCTTATCAACGTCTCAAAACGCTTCACAGAATGTACTGTAAAGTGAATTGACTGTATATTTGTGGGCGAAACGCCAGCCAATTGCGCACAGCAGCGTCCCCACAAACAGTCGTGGATTGAATTTTTTTTATTATTGCGTTTTTTGGGACAGATTATTATTAGGCACTTGGAGTAAGGAAACTTGCCCAAGGTTTTGCCCTGATCTGCCTGGATTCGAACACAGGTCTAACGTTTGTAAGGTGAGTGCTCTAATCACTGAGCCACAGGAGCTCCATCAACAACAACAACAGCAACAACAACAACAGGTAAGAGATAAAATGAAACTTTCTCAATACTGTTCAGTTACCTCAAACTAACAACCCCCCCCCCCCCCACCCCTTCCCCTCCCCACTGAGAGAACATTCCCTAATCTACTATATTGCCCTTTCCATTCCCATCAGTTATCTTTATGACCGGCTTGAAAGAGATAAACAATTTAATGCCCATTACTGCTCATTAAGATGAGTTTTGTGCTGTGGGTTTACAGTCATTAGGCGATGGGGTGAGACCTGCTGAACATGTTCACACAGCGACCTGTCAGCAAGAGGAAACATTGGTCCATTTGGTTTTTTGGACTCCTACAAACCCACGTTCCAAGATCGGAGGTGAAAGGGTCACGCCATCAAACGCACATTTACCAAAATATCCCATTCACACTCTAATTTAAACACAAACGGGTAGTTATAATGAATACACTAATAATCCTGGCATTTGATAGATCGCTTGATTCACGTCTTCGAGACGCCTCAAAGATTATTTATTACATGTTTAATTTCAGGATTTTGATGCACTTTGAGTTGGCTCCGATGATCTTGATGAAGATGATACAAAAGTTAGCGTTCGGTGGTAACGTGGTTGAATTTCAACAGAGAATTTCTCATTTGCTCATCCCAACGTGTTTGGAAAACTATGGCTTTAGTGAGGGTATGAGCGTAGTGAGTGTAATACAACAATTGGTTTGGCATTAAAGCAGGGTATGTTTGCTGCTGTACATACCCCAGCGGAGGGTTAACAATTTTTTGGGTGTAGTTACAAAACGATCAGTGGAGAGACACACACAGACAGGTCATTGCTCCCCCGCCCCCCACCCCCCGTTTCTCCGGCACCAGATCGAAAAATATCCCGTCTCACAGTTTTGTTTAACGCAGGTTTGTACAGCTTGCCGCGTGCTGAGTCTGTGTGTTTGCAGTTTACAATTTCAGACGACACACAACGGCTCAAAACTGATGAGAAAACTGTAGGGAATCTTCCTGCAGATTGATTCACAGATCAGCTGATTCTTTTCTCGTTAGTCTTTTTTTGCTGCTGACAGAGGAAGATAGGAAATGCAGAGAAGGAACACACACACACACACGCACACAGCCTTGTTTAATCCTGAGGGCATTGGGGAAAGGTGGTCACATCTTCTCGTCTGTCTCCGCTCGAGAGAAACACAGCGCCAACCACAAAATCACCAAAACAGTGAGAGACACTTAACTGATTTAAAGACACGAGAGGAGTCCAAGGTTCACCTCCAGATCTCTGAGGTGTGAGATGAGAAGAAAAAACCATTTCACCGACCGATATTACTGCGCTTCAGTTGCAAGTTTTACCGTTGATCGGGCAGGAATGTGTCATCAGGCAATCTCTGAAGCACAAGATTACTTGTGCCACAAAACATTCAATCAATTCATTTCACAGCGCATTCCACAACGCGCTTTGAGGCGTCTCAAAGGAGTGATAGATGCTGTAACAAATGCAAGGATTATTATTATTAATAATAATTAATAATATCTGACCGTTTTGTTTTCTCTCTTCTACCACAGTCAGGATAAACCTTAACAGGAAAGTCTTTAAGCAGAAGTCACGTATCATAACACCTTTTTACTGTGCATCGGACATGAAGTAAAAAATATTGCTGGTAATAATCATTAAAAACAGATATTTCTCAGACAGAAGAGAGTGGAAGTACACAGATAATGTGTAATAATGTCCTGACAACATCCCTCTTCCTACCCCCTCACCTCCTGCCCCCACCCCCACCCCTCATCCCCAGCTGTGGATTACTAATAATAATCCTTGCATTTGAGATAGCGCTTTGCACATCTTATCTGCGTCTCAAAGCGCTTCACAGCATTGTAAAGTGAATTGACTGTATATTTGTGAGCGAAATGCGGCAGCCAATTGCGGACAGCAGTGTCCCCGCAAACAGTCGTGGATTGAAATGACCAATTTTTATTATTGTGGTTTTTTTGGAGGGATTATTATTAGGCGTTTGTGTGTGTGTGTGTGTGGGTGGGTGGGTGGGTGTGTGTGTGTGTGGGGAGTAAGGAAACTTGCCCAAGGTTTCGCCCTCACCTGCCTGGTTTCAAAACGCAGGTCTCACGCTTGTAAGGCGAGTGCTCTAACCACTGAGCTACAGGACTCCATTAAGTGACCAAATTCTTCTTATTTTAATTAATTTATTTTTTGCAAGGGCTTATTAGCCCCGGAAAGTAATCCGCCAACCGACTGGCATCCAGATGCCCACTGCCCGCTAGGTAAACAGAGGCGTGTAGAGTAAGGAAACCTGCTCAACGTTTCACCCCACCCGGCAATCAAACCCAGGTCCTCTCTCTTGTGAGGCCAGTGCTCTAACCACCGAGCTATTGTGGATCTCCACTGGCACTATGATTCTACGAATGAAGAACGTTTGCTCAACAGCTTTCCAAAACTGACTCGTGACGTAAATGGAACTGAACTTCACGGTGTGTGAACAGGAGAATTGCTGGAGAAACTATGTGCTCCCAAACTGCCTTTTTACCAGCAGTTTCAAAGCATAACTCGAAGTGGCAATGAGTGAGTGAGAGACTAATAAGTGTATTGATATCTCCCTTGATAACGTTTAAGAGGTAATGTAACAATTCCAGTGGAAACACACTGCCACATTCAGACAGAGTGCCCTTCCGTCATTAACCGTTGAATTTTGAACATCTTTATAACGTGGCGGTTAAACTTAATTTTTTTTACCAAGGAAAAAAATCAATGGTGATTTTAAAATGTCAAAATACACTTGAACTTTCTATGCAAAGATTAATTTGTCTACATGAACTTGCTGAAGTCATGTAAATTCCACCTTTATAATCATTACTGCCTATTACTTTGCCATTATGTTTGGCATTTATATTTTTAATTGTGGTGACGCTGCCTGAAATACATTTTTTTTCACTAACTGTGGTGCTCTATCCCCACCCTTTGGAACTCCATCCCACAGTCCCCTTTTGCCTCGCTCCCTCCCCTCCCCTCCTTCAAGGACTATTTCAAGACCCTCCACTTTGACCGCGCATTCGATCACCCACGCTACCCTCACCCTCCCTGCCCTCCACCCCCTCGTGATCCCAACCCCCAGCTCGGGACAAACCCCTGACTATCCAGCACCTTGGGACGTCCTCCAGACTTGAAAGGTTATCGCTGTGTAAACGTCAATTTGTTGTTGTTGCTGTTGTTGTTGTTGGTTAGGCAATCAACCAATCCGCTAACAACAAGATTCCTGAAAATTTTCAGACAACTTGAATTCTGGAGATTTTAGTTCCACTATTAAATATTCTACATTTCTTTCCCTGAAGTAAGTACTCATATGTGTGTTCGAATCCAGGCAGGTCAGGGCGAAACTTTGGGCAAGTTTCCTTACTACACACACACACACACATACTCACACACACACAGCCTAATAATAATCCCCCCAAAAAACCACAATAATAAAATTGATCATTTTCAATCCACGACTGTTTGTGGGGGACGCTGCTGTGCACAAATGGCTGCTGCGTTTCGCCCACAAAATATACAGTCAATTCACTTTACAGTATATTCTGTGAAGCGCCTTGAGACGTCCATAAGATGTGAAAAACACTATATCAAATGCAAGGATTATTATTATTCCTCCACAGTGTAGACTCACAGCAGGCAAACCCCATTCCCCCCTCCCCTCCCCCACTCCCACTCACTTTTCTCTTCGATCACAGTTGATAAGCCTTCGATAAGCGCTGTAACGGGTAACTTGTTCAGTCGATTCATTCTTGTTTTGGTTTTGACAGAAATTTTGATCCGATCACCACCTCTCTATTCCTGGCTGATTTTGCTGACTGAGTCTTTTGGCAATCGGCGGTTATTTAATTCCGAGCTGTGTCTCACTCGTCTAACTCAGGTAGGAGTCAGTGTTTCCCAGATGTGTACTGGGAAACAATATCAGAGAGCTTTGGATCTGTACAGAGATATGAAAGTTTCGAGCACTCATTGAATGTTCCCTTTTATTTATTTTTCCCCAGCCTGAAGACAATGTTCTCAGAACTCCATATGGTTCGTTTAGATATTCTTTCAAATTGTCATTTACAGGCTTATTTTAACCTTGGCAAATTGAGGAATTGCTTTCGTGCAGATTTGCATCGAGCTGAGGGGGAATAACTTAATTTAAAGCGTATGGTTACACAGATTGGACAATCAAATGTGTCTGTGAAAAACATAAGTTGTACTGCACATAGACACTGAGACAAAGGAGTAAAATAGAATTTTTACAATGTATCTGGGTTATCGGGTAGATCTGAGGTGAAAGGAGCTTTGGCATAATAATAATAATAATAATAATCCTTAATAAATATAAATAATTCTAAGTATGCACTTTGCAATAATAATGTATAATGACAATAATAATAATCCTTGCGTTTGACATAGCTCTTTTCACGTCTTCTAAACTGTGTCTCAAAGCGCTTCACAGAATATACTGTAAAGTGAATTGACTGTATATTTGTGGGCGAAACGCGGCAGCCAATTGCGCACAGCAGCGTCCCCACAAACAGTTGTGGATTGAAAATTACCAATTTTAATCTTGTGTCTTTTTTTTGGAGGGATTATTATTAGGCGTGTGTGTGGAGTAAGGAAACTTGCCGAAAATTTCGCCCTGACCTGCCTGGATTCAAACACAGGTCTCACGCTTGCAACACGAGCACTCTAACCACTGAGCTACAATACTCCGCATTTGATATCGCAGTTTATCACTCTTTTGAGACATCTCAAATCCCTTCACAGAATGTACCGTAAAGTGCAGTGACTGGATATTTTGTGAGCGACAGTGGGAGCGATCAGACAACATTTATGTAGTCCTGTAGTTATTTGATTGGTGGATAATTTTCACTGCAGATAATAATACATTTTAAAAAAAATTGGGCACTCAATCCATGACACTTTGTGAGACTTTACTGTGCACAATTAGCTGCTGCGTTTCACTCACAAAATCCAGTCGATTCATTCTAAGGACTAATTCTGTGAAGCGCTTTGCGACGTTTGTGGGGACGCTGCTGTGTGCAATTGGCTAGAATAGGTGATGAGGCGCTGTATCGAACCCAAGGATTATTATTACTAGGCAGCAAATAGGCTTCATTATTTCTCATCCATTTTATCATGGCTAAATATCACTCACTGCTTCTAATTATAATAATAATTGCGTCTATCTGATTCAGTGTATAATGTCAGCTCTCAGTGTAACAGTGTTAATGATATTCCTGGTACAGTCTGCTATATCTCAATGTTTTTGAGATCAATATCAACTTACCATTGCCATTGTAGTGTTTCAGATCTGTGTAAGTATCTTCACTCTTTGTATTCAAGATCTGGACTCAAAGGCTGAACACTTTCACTCTAACTAAAGCAGAAATGTAGATTTACATATGAAATGCTGGTGTCTGTTAGGAATCTACAAGCAGCTTCCGTTTGACTCGATTGCTTCAGGGGAAATGCCTTATTGAACATGCTTTGATTTTGTTCTTTCATTGTTGGTCCTTATTCCGACGTCTGTGAATTTTGAGTAATATTGTCAAATGTCAGTCAGCATTCTGATCATCTTTCTTCATGTGTGAGGGAAAGTCACCCTGAGTTAAAGAAAGGAAACAGAGCCAAATCAGCTTATAATAAATAAGTAATCAATAATAATAACTCTGGCCTTTGATACATCGCCTTACCATGCTTCGAGGCGTCTCAAAGCGCTTCACAGAATACACTGTAAAGTGAATTGACTGAGTTTTGTAGGTGAAATGTGACAGCCAATTGCACACAGCAGCGTCCCCCACAAACAGTCCTGGAAATTGAATGACCAAATTATTGGGTTTTTTTGTGAACAGATTATTACCTTCGGAAAAGCGATCCGCCAATCGACTAACAACCGGGTTCCTACATAGAACTAGGTAAACACAGCCGTATGGAGTAAGGAAACTTGCCTAACATTTCGCCCTGTCTGGGAATTAAACCCAGGTCATCTCGCTTACATGGCAAGCTCTCTGACCACTGAGCTGCAGAACTCCAGGTATATTAAATCTGGGATGAAGGAATGTTTGATGCTGTTATTTGTATACATAGGGAAAGGAAATTCCTTTCCTCGGTATCATTCCACGCCTCAATAAGCACAATAAAAAGAGATAGAGAAAAGTCCTCGATTCCAACTGAAATAGTTTTCAGAAATCCTTATCGCATGTCGGACAAGATGTGAAACTTTAATGATGAGTACCAAAGCCCCAAACACTCCCCTAGCAATTACAGTTTCAATTGTATGATATAATGTTCCTGGAAAATTTTCAAAATGTCATTCGCAATGAACTCACAATAGACACTTGGAGAATAATGGCATTCTTGGTATTCTGTCAATAATAGAGAAAGCCAGCTCTTATCTCAAGTGCTGCTTCACATTTCAGAGGAGCGTTGAATTCCACAAAGCTGGTATCAACGTTTGGTAATTTCGTTCTGAAAGAGAAGCCCTTTAGTGAGTGAGTATACATTTCAAAATAATGATTTGTCTCTGGAGAAAATAATGTAAAATGTTTCTTGTGTATATATTCGTGGTAGTTTTTTTAAAAAAATGATTCTCAGACAGATATGCTTTGTTTGCATTGGAAACTGGATTATAATAGTAATAATACTAATAATAATCTTTGCATTTGATATAGTGCCTTATCACATCTTTGAGGCATCTCAAGGCACTTTGCAGAATATACTTTATATTTAGTATAATTTACAGTGGTTAGAGCGCTCGCCTTACAAACGTGTGAGACCTGTGTTCGAATCCAGGCAGGGTAAAACCTTAGGCAAGTTTCCTTACTCCACACGCTTAATAATAATCCCTCAAAAAAAATTGGTCATTTCAATCCACAACTGTTTGTGGGTACGCTGCTGTGTGTAATTAGCTGCCACGTTTCGCCCACAAATATACAATCAATTCACTTTACAGAATATTCTGTGAAGCACTTTTGAGACGTCTAGAAGATGTGAAAAGCACTGCATCAAATGCAAAGATTCTTATTATTGTCATTATAGTGAAAAGTGCATATTTATAATTACAAATGACTGAAAATAACATTTAAAAGTGATTTAGTTTTAAATTTTTAGTCTCATAACTAAAACAAACTATTATTATTATTAAACTAACAATGGGTCCAGACAAAAAGCGCATCCTTTTAAAATTTCATCAAAATAAGAGACTTTCAAAAAAATTGCTTTAAATGCTAAAACGGCACACTTAAAAGGGTCAGTGTATGTTTCTCTGACAGTTTTGAATTATTATAAAAGATAAAATAGGTCGAAAGGATAATTTTTTCAAATTTTACGTCTAATTTATCATCCAAATGTTGACAGTAAATGACACTCATCATTAGACAGAAAATGCATCTTAACCTGTTCTTACGTCTTGCTTGTGGTACCTGACAGACAATCAATGAATGATGCATCAATGTACCAACCTACATATGTTAATTCGAAAACCAAACTCTGCCAGTCAAGCGTACTTTAGCTTTTGTTTTACGGTGACCGTTTGCATAAAATGTACAATAGATTACAAGAGATTGATTTTCTTTAGCTGCGCGCCTGAATCTGACATTTATCTAGCTCAGCTTTTGGCTGTAACATTCTGATATAACAAGTCTCACACACACATATATATATAAATATGTGACTCCTGAATAGAGAGAATTTGTTTAAAACCAATTCTCTACAGATATCACCCATTATAATAACAATAATAATATTAATCCTTGCGATTGATATAGCGCCTTATCGGGTCATCTGGACGTCTAATGGCGCTTCACAGAACATACTGTGAAGTGTGCATTTTGTGGGTGAAACGTGGCAGCCAATTGCACGCAGCAGTGTCCCACAATCAGTCGTGGATTGAGTGGCCATTATTATTACTATTACTATTATAACATCCTTTTTAACCCTGGCAACCGCTGTGTGGCTCCCTATCCATCCCAACCACTGGTTCCCTATCCAGAGAGGATCGACTTCAAGATCGATTGCCTTCGCTCCACAGGGTCTGGCCTCCTCCATGTCTCCCCGAATCCTCCGCTCCACCCTCGGCGGCCGTGCCTTCAGCCACTACGCCCCGAGGCTCTTGAATTCCCTTCCTCACTCTCTTCGCCTCGTCCCCTCTCTTCCCAGCTTCAGGTCCCAGCTGAAGATCTTTCTCTTTGACTGCGCCTTTGGTCACCTTTCTCCCCCTACCCCTGGCTCGGTCACGGGATCCGCTATTGTGAAGTGCTCTGAGACGCTGTCCGGCGTGGAGGGCGCTATATAAATCAAAGTTGTTGTTGTTGTTGTTGTTGTGTGATGGGACGTGTTGTGTCAAGTTGGTGTTCTGGTCAGTATAATACTAATAATAATCCTTGTATTTGATACAGCATTATTCACGTCTTATTGACGTTTCAAAGTGCTTCACAGAATATACTGTAAAGTGACATTGACTGTATATTTGTGGGCGAAACGCAGCAGCCAATTGCGCACAGCAGCGTCCCCACAAACAGTCGGGCATTGAAATGAACAATTTTTATTATTGTGTTTTTTTTAGGGATTATTATTAGGTGTGTGTGTGGAGTTACGAAACGTGCCCATGGTTTCGCCCTGACCTGCCTGGATTCGAACACGGGTCTCACTGCTCTAACCACTGAGCTATAGGAGCTCCATCTACAAGCTCCCGGATGCTGGGTTGACACCCTGTGTGGAGGGAAATATAAATATAACTTGTCATTCAGTCTTGGTCAGGGAGTTAGTTAGTTGATAATGGCACAAGTGGAAATTGTGTATTTCTCCCCCTCCCACCCCCACCAACACCACCCATCCCCAAAAGAAAAAGAACATCGAAAGACAAGTCCAGTTAGACAAAGCCAGCACATCTCACAGCAGTTACAGTGGCAAAGTCACAGACAGAACTCTAGGCATGGATCAGCTGCCCGATATTTCAGATGGAGAATGATGCATGATCCTGGGAAACCTAAAGGAGTGAAATTACCAATTGACATGAGCGGGGGAACGGTGGGTGGGGGGTGGGGCACTCGATACAAATGGGATTTAGCCAAGGCCAGTTACATACAAGGCACATTTTGCAAATAAAAAGGAACCCTGAACTGCAATATTAGAATCATAGAATCATAGATGCAATATTGTATTTGTATTAATCAGATAACTCCAAACAAAAATTAGATGGATAATACTAAAAGATTGTGAGTCTACAAGGCAGACTCTGATTTACTCACAGAGCTGTAGAGTTTCCTCGTGTGTGTTTTTTTTTTGTCTGTGTGAAATAATAAAGAGAGAGAAAATGTCTTATGTTTAAAGTGAAGCTATAAAGCTATAACGTGGGTTAAAGTGAAGTTCATTTCTAACGGGGGGGGGGAATATAAGGGAAATGAACCGAGAGATCAATAACTGTATATACAGAAAGAGAGAATATAAAATACTGAATCTTGAGGAAGTTCTCAGAGATAGGCAGCTGACAGGAAACAATGATATGTGTGTGTGTGTATGTGTGTGAATTTATGTTTGTGTGTGCTGTGCGCGTATATATGTGTGTATGGGTGTGTATGTGTGTGAGTCAGGGAAGATAACGGAGCAAAGAAAATGACCTGAAAACATTATCATATCGTAGGGCCCTGAGTGCAGCTTTGTACCAACAACAACTTGCATTTGTATAGGGTTAGAGAGGGGGAGGGGCAGGGGGGGTGGGTGGAGGAATATTTAAAAACTAGAGTTTTCTATATTAGTCTGAAACAACAGCCCCTAATATGCAAAGCTGGAGAAGCAAATCATCTTGTTCCCAGCGCCAGCCGAACAGGATTGGATTGAGGCTATTAGTGATATTGAAAACCTAGAACATTCGGCCTATAACAACACAAATCTGTCAGGATATTGGTTAATATAGATATTTCACAAAGGAGTATGATTTTATTTCCCCCACCCCACCACACCCCTCACATAATTGGTTTTATCTTGTTATCTTCAGGTGTTTGCACACAACAGTGTCAAGCGAACAGTCGTGGATTGAGTGACCAAATTATTATTATTTTCTAAGGTATTATCACAGCCCATGCAAAGTGATCCGCCAATCATCTAACAACCGGGTTCCTGTTTACTGCTAGGTAAATAGGGGCGTGTGTGCGGAGTAAGGAAACCTGTCTAGCATTTGGCCCTGCCCGGGAATTGAACCAAGGTCCTCTCACTTGTGAAACGAGTGCTTTAACCACAGGATTTTCCTTTTGAAGTTTTTTTTAAAGCTTACTATTGTATCTATTGTTGTGAATAAAACTGTGGCTTTTATAAACAGTGTTACGGTAAAACTGTGACATTGGCAGAGAGAGAGAGAGAGAGAGACGCTGTTGTGATAATAAACATCAGATAAGTTCTGTATCTACATTTGTATCTTCACCAAAATGTTACAAAAGGGTAAATACATCCCCCTAAAAGCAAAGCTGACGATAGGAGAGATAATCCAAATGTGGGAAGAACATCCTGATAAGAGAGGTCTTTAACAGCAGTGGGGAGAAAAAAAACTAATCTTGGGTGTAATGTTGGAGTCCTGTAGCTCATTGGTTAGAGCACTCACTTTACAAGCACGAGACCTATGTTCGAAACCAGGCAGATCAGGGCAAAAACCTTGAGCAAGTTTCCTTACTCCACACGCCTAATAATAATCCCTCCAAATAAAATAAAATTGGTCATTTCAATCCACGACTGTTTGTGGGGACGCTGCTGTCCGCAATTGGCTGCCGCGTTTCGCCCACAAATATACAGTCAATTCACTTTACAGTATATTCTGCGAAGCGCTTTGAGACGTCGATAAGTTGTGAAAAGCCGCTATAACAAATGCAAGGGTTATTATTATTATTAATGTTTTGAATTTGCAGTGGTGAAAAAATTAGCTGTTTTTACAATATTAAAAGTAACCATTCAGAAATACACCAATTTCACCATTCACATACAGGCAATTAATTCACTTTACGGTATATATTCCATGAAGCGCTTTGATATATCTAGAAGATGTGATAAGCCTCTATCAAAAACGCAAGGATTGTTTTAATCTTTCCGATCAGTTTTCAGGTAAACGGATGGATCTATTTAACAAAACAGGGCACAATTTCAACTGGACCTTACAGTGACGGACATCACATCAGAGCCTCTCCCAATGGGAAATGATTCCCTTTCCACTCCCAGGGATGGCTAAACCCTATTGATCTCCAAACTGTTATCCGTTTCACAGCTAACGACGTAATTTCTTTAATCTCTCGGATCAGAGATTGGTTCAATAAAATCGTCTTGGTTTGTGTGTGGTGTGGCACAAGAGGTATTCAACGCCATACTAATTGTGCAAGCTGGAAGCTGAAATCTTTATTGAAGAAGGCACAGTTTTGTGTTTGCAGCATCTTTTCGGGTATTGGAAATGAATAATTCCTTCGTCAAAACATGACTTTGGCTTTGGCTTACAAGACTGAAAACTGTTGAGGTAAGCAATGCCTTTCGTAGTGAGTTCTCAGTAAATTGTTATACACTATGGTTTTGTGATACTTCCTTAAAAAAAAACTTTTTAGAAATCTAGATTCAAAATAAAACAACACAGAGCTTTAGGAATACAACAACAACAACAAAACCAACAATAAAATTTCACTTTTATAATGCCTTTCACGTCAGGAGGATGTCACAAGACGCTGGGCAGGCAATTGTTTCAGAATACTTATGAGATCACATCTTAAATAAAATAGTGGGTTGTGTGTTTCACCAATACATACACCAAAGGCACAATATATGGCTACAAAATAAGAATAAGAATACTTGCATTTAATACAGCACCTCCTCATGTGCTTCACAGGATGCACTGTAAATTTGATTGACTGTATTTTGTAGGCGAAACCCAGCAACCAATTCCGCACAGCAGCATCCAATTTAAACCATAGATTAAGGGACCAAATTATTGTTTTTTAAAAAACATAGATTGGTGGGGATGAGAGTTTATTATCCCCAGAAAAGTGATCCTTCAATAGAACTAACAGTCTGGTCACTGCTGTATGAACAGAGGCATACGGAGTAATTGAAAATCACCCTGCCCGGGAATCGAACCTGGGTCGTCCGGCATCGATGGAGAAGCAACACCAGGAAGCTCTCAGGTAAGTCAGTTTTGGGTTTACAATGGTTTGAATCGAACGGTATTTACTAATAAAACTCAATCCCGAGTAACGCCCCGAGTTGCCAAGGAAATGCAAAGACGCTTGAAAATGAGATTTCAATCTTTATTCTGTAAACAAAACAAAAAAAAGTGTTGTGACGAGATGAACGCTGAGATTTTACATGCTTGATTACTTGCCTTGTTACGCCAGCCACAAACTCCAACCTGCCCAGCCCAGCCCAGCCCAGCACAGCTCTCTGTGCTTGAGTTATAAGTAAATAATAGGCTTCAGTTACCTGTTCCGTGGCGTGCGCCTTTTTTTTGTCATTTTTTAAGGAAAATAATAGTTAATCAATGGCTAATCAATGGTGAGCTGTGTGTTATTAGTTTGTCATCCTTCATCGGCCCATTTTCCTCAATTGCCCAGGGCTTTGCTTTCAGTACTGGTGAAATTGATTCCTATTGAGAGAGATCACTCAACGCACGGTGATAGGCATCAGCTGTACATTCTGGATGTGAGACTTTTACCATTACTTCAGTGTACTTGTACATAGAGAGAGAGGGGCATTTATTACTAAAGCTTCAGTTCACTCTGGTTTCCAGGCGGTTCCAGTAGTTTTTTTCCCCACCCCTCGCCCCCCCCCCAACCTCGCACCCTAAAAAAAATTACCCAACACAAAATAATACAAACATTTTAATTTAGGAGTTTTTTTCCTTGCAGTTGATACAACACCTGGTCATGTTTTCAAGACGTCACAAAGCGTTTCACAGGACACACTGTAAAGTGAATTGACTGTGTGATTTCTGGGCAAAAACGGCAGCCAATTAATCATGTACAGCAGCGTCCCCACAAACAGTCGTGGATTGAGTGACCACATTTTTTAAATTAATTTTGAAAGGAATTATGTATTACCCCCAGAAAAGCGATCCGCCAATCGACTAACAACCAGCTTCCTTCTTACTGCTAGGCAAACAGAGGCGTGCGGAGTAAGGAAACTTGCCCAAAGTTTTGTCCTGTCTAATCGAACCCAGGTCCTCTCAGTTTCAAGGCGAGTGCTCTAACCAATGAGCTACAGGACTCCGCTGTGCAAACAATGCGAAGGACAAGTATGGATGGGAACATAAAATAAATGAGACAGTTTAACAAGGTCGCGAGGGACAGAAATATTAGGTCCCATTTAAATGGGTAAATAAGGCTTACGTCTATTTTTAAATAAGAGTTTTCAGTTTTAATATGTTCTGCACAGCGAGAAACGCACAGACAGGCTTCCAGAGCCACCACTGGTTGATATATAAACTGTAAATAAGTCACAAGGATAAAAATCCAGGGTGATTGGAACTAAATATGTATGGAGGGTGGGGTGGGGAGTTGGAAAAAGCAATGAATTTGCTGTTTGGAATAGAGAATTCCTCCCATCGGCCTCTCTAATGAAATCACTGGGGATCCAGTCCATCGCCCAAAATAACAATACATTGGCTACATCTTGATTCTCTTGTTATCCTGACTCCAAAATAGATTTTACATTTGTTCTAAAACTGCAGCACAATCATTGCTATAGTTAGGCAAACGGGGTCAGGTAATAATCCTTGCATTTTGATATAGCGCTTTTCACATCTTTTCAACTTCTCAAAGCGCTTCCCAGGATATACTGTAAAGTGAATTGACTGTATATTTGTGGGCGAAACACGGCAGCCAATTGCGCACAGCAGTGTCCCCACAAACAGTCGTAGATTGAAGATGACCAATTTTTATTATCGTAGTTTTTTGGGAGGGATTATTATTAGGCCTGTATGTGTGTGTGTCTGTGTGTGTGTGCATGTGTGTCTGTGCATGTGTGTGTGTGTGTGTGTGTGTGTGGAGTAAGGAAACTTGCCCAAGGTTTTGCCCTGATCTGCCTGGATTCGAACACAGGTCTCACACTTGTAAGATGAGTGCTCTAACCACTGAGCTCCAGGAGATCTCACTATCAAGATACAAGTGGGACCATTTCATAATCTTGGACCTTTTGTTTCCTAATTGATATCGGAAGCAAAATAGTTGGTTTTCCGTCTATGGTTTTGGTGGAAGAAAGCAAGAGCATTTTAGAATCTTCATTATATGACTCACCTTGTGTCTGTGTTTGTTTTCTTATTGAAGCTTTTTACACCGAGAGAAACAGATGTAAATACGCTTCTCTCATCAACTTTTAGTTTTGACCTTTTCTAGTTTCTGAGATTGTTGTTAACAAGGTATAAAACAGCAACATCAGATAATAAATTGTCTTCTTATTGAGCACTGCTATTGCCCCCTTGTGGTTTGAAATCTGCATGTTATGAAAAACTGCAGCTATTTTCAATTGAGAAACACATGTTGCTTTTTCTTTCATTTTAACTTGCTCCTTACTTCACCGTTATACTTTTTGCCCACAAATATGCAGTCAATTCACATTACAGTATATTCTGTGAAGCGAGTTGAGATGTCGATAAGATATGAAAAGTACTATATCAAATGCAATGCAAGACATGTACAGTATTATTATAATACTGTAGATGTCTCACACAGTGAAATTCCTCAGAATAGTTAGGATATCAGTGAATTTGACATAATAAGAATAATAATAATAATCCTTGCATTTGATATTGCGCCTTATCATGTCGTCGAGACGTCTCAAACTTCTTCACAGGTTACGCTATAAAGTGAATTGACTGTGTGATTTGTGGGCGAAATGTGGCAGCTAATCGTGCACAGCAGCGTCCCCACAAACAGATGTGGATTGAGTGACCAAAATCTTATTTCAGTTTATTTATCTATTTTTGAAGGGATAGTTACACCCAGAACAGAATGATCCACCATTTGACTAACAACCAGGTTTCTACTTACTGCTAGGTAAACAGAGACGTGTGTGCATTGTGGAGTAGAAACTTCTTTAATGTTTCGCCCTGACCTGCCTGGGAATCAAACCCAGGTCCTCTCCCTTGCGAGGCAAGATTAAATTAATTCATATAATCATTTAAAGCACAAAAAGAAAGCACACGCAAACGCTGAGACTTTTGGAATCATCAAAAATGGTTTCTATTTTTAGAACCTTAAAGTTACTATATTTATTTCAAAAGAATAAAACATTGAAGATATGATTGATAACTGAAAACCCCCCTAAAAAAACAAAAAATATCATAATCATTTATTTCAGCATCGTTTTAAGATGAAAGCAAACAATTTCATCACATCTGGATCCTGGCTATTTAGCAAACTGAGCACGTCAGACTACTTAAATATGTTTGCAAATGAATAAATGCCTGGCATTTCTATATTGGACATCATTCAAACATATTGAACACAGCCAACACAGTCTGTAATGTGATATCATTTAACCACATGTCAGGAATCAGGCCGCTAACAGATCTGGTTAAAAAAAAATAGATCTAAAATCCATTGGCGTTTTCCCTTCATAAATCTTTGCTAGAAAAGAGGTAAGATGCATTAGCTCCAATTACATCGAATGTCATGTAAAATATCTCAAAGTTATTCTGTTCAGGTCGATTCTTAAAGGCCCGGCGTGACAGGAGGCAAAATAACACCAGCATTCTCAAGGAAACACTTTCACACACAGACACCTCAGGATGTCTTGAAGCTTTCTAAAGCGATGTGTTTTCGGTCAAGCTTTCTTGCAGCGGAGCTTGTTAATCAATCACCCGTGATACAGATTAGCGTGTGCCGAGGAGATAAGACAGTTTTGATCGAAGCTTGTTTCTATCAAGGCTTTGCATGGAGTAATGCACAGGTACAAATGTGAAGTATAAACTACACAGTCACTACACTTTTACAGAATATTTTGTGAAGCGCTTTCAGAGGTCTCAATGATGTGATACGGCGCTGCATCAGATGTAAGCATTATTATTATTCATTATTATTATTACTATTAAATAAAGCCATGAAAAGTAAAATAGAGATTCTCAAGATCGACGAGTTTAGATCGTAATGTCTCATGCAACGCAGGCATCTAAATGGCTGGGTTTCCCCGCAAATACCAGCATGTTTCGAATAAAACATCATGAGGCTCAGACGCTGGCTGCTTTCGATCGCTGTGTTTGAGGAGGTTGCTGTGCAGTTGGGTGTATGGTATAATTTGAGCGCTCCATTGTGTTGGCGGCAGCTCATTTCTGTCATTGTGTTCTGTTGTGCTGCAGACCCCATAATATTGTGTTACAGTGATGATATCCATTACCAGTGCTGGGATTACAGGGCTTTGCAGCGCTGAAAACATAAGGGCTGGCGGTTGATGTGGAACAGATATGCTTTTCTTCAACACAACAAAACTAACCGGGGGAACAATAAATAAGCATTTTTGTGGTTGGGTGACTTGGTGGAGTTACACGTAAGCAATACCTGGGCCACTGTTCAAGAACTTAGGTCTCAGTTTCATTGCCAGCGCATTCGGATGGGCCGATCTGTCCTTGTATCTAAAATCCTCAAATTAGTTTTTTTCACCTAAAAAATATATATAGACAGCGATAGCTAAATCCGCTTTCCTTTTGTGTGTCTGTCGGCGTGCGTGGAATAGATAGCATCATGTCACAAAGCTACAGACAATCAGACATGGCAATTCCTGTCCCAAAATTGACAACCACCCACACACCCACCCTCCCACACACCCGCACACCTACAGCTTCTTTACAGTTCCCTTCTGGAACGCGTTGTCGCAAACCAACTCTGCGCCCACCTCTCCTCCCACTCCCTCTTCGAACCCCTCCAGTCCGGTTTCCGCCCTGCCCACAGTACAGAGACTGCGCTTGTGAAAGTCACAAACGACGTCCTCTCTATCTGTGACCAGGGCTCCCTCTGCCTCCTTATCCTCCTGGACTTGTCGGCCTTTGACACAGTTGACCACGCCATCCTCCTCCACCCCCTGTCCTCCGTCACCCACCTCAGTGGGACCACACTCGCCTGGTTCAGTCCTACCTTACAAACCGCCAGCAGTACATCTCCACAAATGGTTTTTCCTCCCGCACTCACCCAGTTACCTGTGGGGTACCCCAGGGATCCATCCTCGGCCCCCTCCTCTTCCTCATCCTCCCGCTCCCTCTTGGGGATGTGATCCGCAGACATGGGGCACACTTCCACATGTACACGGATGACACCCAACTCTATTTCTCCACCTCACTTTGCGACCCCCCCAGTCCCCTGATGTTCTGTCAGCTGCCTGTCAGACATCAGGGGCTGGATGAGCGCAAATTTCTTGCAGCTGAATGTTGACAAGATGGAGGCCATACTCCTTGGCTCTCGTCAACGTCTCCATTCGCACGGCTCTCACCTCCTCCACCTTCCCGGCCTGGCCCCCAAGACTCTCTGAACCTGTGCGCAACCTAGGGTCAGGTTCGACCCCCAACTGTCCTTCCTCCCCCACATCCAGTCCCTCACCAGCACTGCCTTCTACCACCTCCGACGGATCTCCCGTCTCCGGCAATACCTCACCTTAAAAGCCACTGAAACCCTGGTCCAGGCCTTTGTCACCTCTCGGCTGGACTATTGCAACGCCCTCCTCGCCGGTCTCCCCTCCACCACAATCCACAAAATCCATCTTATCCAGAACTCTGCCGCCCACATACTCACCCGCACCAAACTCCGCTCCCCCATTACCCCAGTCCTTGCCAGACTTCACTGGCTCCCTGTCCCAGAGAGGATCGACTTCAAGATCCTCACCCTTGTTTTCAAATCCCTCCACTCCTCTGCACCCCCCTATCTCTCTGATCTCCTCTCCTCCCAACCCAGCACCCGCTGCCTTCGCTCCTCTGGGTCTGGCCTCCTCCATGTCCCCGAATCCTCCGCTCCACCCTCGGCGGCCGTGCCTTTAGCCACTAGGCCCTGAGGCTCTGGAACTCCCTTCCTCACTCGCTTCGCCTCGCCCCTCTCTTCCCAGTTTCAGGTCACAGTTGAAGACCTTTCTCTTCAACCGAGCTTTTGGTCACCTTCCTGCCCCTGCCCCTGGCTCGGTCCCGGGATCTGCTAATGTGAAGCGCTCTGAGACGCCATCTGGCGTGGAGGGCGCTGTATAAATCAAAGTTGTTGTTGTTGTTGTTCTTTGCCATGATGCTAAGTGAGGAAACTGTCAGGCTGTGACAGATAGCTTCCATCAGCTGATGCTCGCTCTGTAACAACTGGAAGTTGTGATGAAGTTGACTGAAAATACTTTACTTGTACTTGTAGCACTGTCCTTACCCAAACCGGTCAGATTAGATAAACATTTATAATAAGATTTAAAATACACATATATGTTCTATTTAACTAGCAACAAGTAGGCACCCGGTTGTGAGTTGATTGGCGGATCGCTTTCCACAAGGAATAATCCTTTCAAAATAAATACATGAATTGGTCACTCATTCCACGACAGTTTGTGGGGATGCCGCTGTGCGCAATGGGTTGCTGGGTTTCGCCCACAAAATACACGGTCAATTCACTTTACAGCGCTTCGGGACGTCCTCCCGGCGTGAAAGGAGCTGTGCAAATGTAATTTTTGTTGTTGCTGTTTACAGTATATCCCGTGAAGCGCTTTGAGATGTCTCAAAGCCAATCGAGTGGTCCTAACATTTTGATATCTCAGGCTATAAAAGAATCATAAAACGCGGGCTTTGAAACAGCCTTATATTCTGGATGTCTATAACTGCTAACAGTTTTTTTTACAATGAACTGTGTAACAGCCTTTAAAGCCAAATGGGGATGGTACAAGGTATTGAGTCAATGCTTTATTGAATTTGAGACTGTTTTTAGACTACCTTCTGGCAGAGGAAACACTGTGGCTGCTGACACTCCCTGTGGGTATGTTTAACGAGTTCTGTACACTACTTCCACGCCCCGTTATTGAATAAAGATATACAGTCTTCCAGGTGTGGCATTGATTGAATGTTTAAGCATTAAATCTCTGCATCTGGGGAATCCGCAGAAAAATGACCCTTGAGCAAATGCATAAATGTAAAGGTAAATCCAAGGTGTTTATCGACTGGTTAAGACGAGGGTATTTCAAGCTTGTTCCCCAGGTAACCAGGTTTTTTTTTATTGCACCTTTTATCAAAAAAAATACACTCCAGTGTATAAACATTTTAACGACACCGTTCTTATTTGTCTGTTGGTTTTTCAGTTATTATCAACATTACCTGATTAACACAAGGTCATACAAACAGCTCAAACTGGACATCTCCCTTCAGTCAAAATATACAATAATGATAAGCAGAAAAATAATTCTTGCAGCACCTCAGCAGAGCGGTGAGACGTCTCAAAGCGCTTCACAGAATATGCCGTAAAGTGAATCGACTGAATCTGTGGGCGAAACGCGGCAGCCAATTGCACACAGCAGCGTCCCCACAAACAGCTGTGGATTGAGTGACCCGATTACTGTTTGGGATTAACGGTGTATTTTGTGAGGGGAAAAAAATAGATTTCGACCTCTGATGGTTCAGCAGTCTCCTCTTCATTGCTTGTTCTTCATGAAAATAAATTCCCAACAAAACGTTAAACGATTCACTTCACTGTGAAGCGCTTTGAGACGTCTCAAAGACCTGATAAGGCGCTACATCGAATGCAAGGATCACATGAAGGGTAGAAAGATAGATTTTCTCGGCTGTCTGAAGACAACAAAACATTCTGAGACTGGGAATATTGGCTTTTTGTGGGGACGCCTCAGTTTAGTAGCAGAGACGTTGCAGTCAAAGAAAAAGTGACATTCAATAATAGCATCTCAAGTTCACAAACAGGGAATTCCTGCTGACGCCAACCATCAGATCATCCTCCAGTCTAGTCTATCTGGGTAGGCAGACCATACATTTGCCTCCAATTGCTATCAGGTTCTCACCTTCTTTCCCTGTTAGTAACTCTGCATCAATAATAATAATTAAAATAATAATAATAATAATTTGGTCATTCAATCCACGGCTGCTTGTGGGAACACTGCTGTGTTAAAAAATTTTGACTCGACTACAAATGTGTTTTTTACTCTGATCACTACCTCTATCACTCATATACGGTCACTACACAATATTACACCATATTCTGTGAAGCACTTTGAGACGTCTCAAAGACGCTATATCAAATGCAAAGATTATTATTATGGTTATTATTATAGGAAAGCAATGAGCATTAAACAGCCACTGTTTCCTCCTTCAGAATGTTGTTTGATTACTCAACACGGGGTATATTTGCACATAAGACTTTGTAGAATCATAGAATAATCATAGAATAATTTTATAGCTCGAAAAGAGGCCATTTGGCCCACCGTGTCTGCGCCGGCTCTTTGAAAAGAGCAATTTAATCCCACTCTCTGGCTCTCTCTCTCCTCCATAACCCCGAAAATTTGTCCTCCCTATTGACTTATCTTGCTATGAATCCATTCCCTGGAGAGCTCTAGGTAATGGTATATAAAATAAAAGCAACCCAAAAAAACTTTGGTCATTAAATGAGGATGAGACTTCACAACAGAAGTGATGAGGGTTTAAATGGGGGGGGGCTCACTAACATAGAACTATCTATCTGTTTGCAGAATTACTCCTCAGCATATTCTAATTCTAATCAGCGGCTTTTTTATAACCAATTCCTGCAATATCTACACAGTGGGTTTAAAAACTTGTGGAATATAATAATCATTTTTTTCTGTTATTACATGTCACATCGTTTCCAAACTTAACATCGTACATGAAGTTCTGGTGGTGAATTACATGCGATGGATGGTGTTGTTGCAGAGCTGGAAAATACTGACGCTTCTCAGTCAAATAATATTCACGTTGTGATTAATTCCATTACTTTAACAAAAGAATAATCTTACACCTTGTTCGGTTTCCTGTGTTTTCCTTTCATTATTTATATGATCAGACATTCTCTTTCTGTAGTAATTGAGACAGTTTCCACAAAAACACGTATGAGGAATGCATAGAAATGAAAGAGAATAAGAAATTCCCTAATGGTAGTTAAAAATAGAGCCTTTGCTGCTTTTGCATGCAGTTCTGTTTCTGTCTTTCGAGATTTAATGACTCTCTTGTGATTTAATGGAGAATTACTTCTAGTAATTGATTATTAAAATTTAAAATTGCTAAACCATCTACATTATTAGATGAGTGAATATGTTATCCTTGTAATTAAAAAAGCCAGGGACTTATTCTCATCCATTGACAGGATGTGCAAATGCTCTCAGCATCAACAGCTTGATCAGATGATTTCAGGGTCAGGGTCTGAAAGAAAATAACTGGCAAGTAATTTACATGGAGAAAAAAACAGCGCCAGCCATTGAAATTAGAATTATGATGCAGGGAGAGACAAAGAGAGAGAGAATGAGAGAGATTTAGAGAGAGAGAGAGAGCAGCAGATAGAGAAATAAAGCTAAAAGATAATAATACTAATATTAACAATCGTTACATTAATACAACGTAAAATGCAAAGCTATTTGTACCTAATTTGGTCACTTCAACCCACGACTGTTTTGTGGGGACGCTGCTCTGCTCAATTGGCTGCCGCGTTTCGCCCACAAATTATTCAGTCGATTCACTTGATAATGTATTCCGTGAAGAAGCTTTGAGACGTCTCGAAGACCTGATAAGATGCCATGTCAAATGCAAGGGTTATTATTAGTATTATTATTAGCTGTCAAAGCACTTGAAAAAATAATATGTTGATACCTCTATACTAGCTTGCTTGTCAACAAATGATCCGCAGTATACAATTGCAAACGGTGAAACATTGCCTGATACAGTGATGTATGAAGCTCAGGAAACAACAATCCGTTGACATTTCTTAAGTCTTGCAAACCAAAATGATACATTAAAAGTGTTTTTTAATATATGTTCCATACTGTTTACACAGAATCTCTTACTGGTGGTCAATTTATCCATTGAAACGCTTTGCGACGTCTAGAAGATGTGATAAGGTACTATATCAGATACCAAGATTATTATTATTATTATTTTCAAACCTCCCCCACCACCAGTCGTTCACAACTTTTGACAGCCAGTTTGGTAAATCATTGTATTAAAGTGAATAGAAATGTGTGATCAGATAAACAATATTCTAAGAACATTAACAGGACTGCAGTCAGCGCAATTAATGAAAGTATTTTACATAATAAATATTAATGACACATTGAAAATATATGCAAATAACACTATAAAGGCTACACAGTGAAGTGGAATAAATCAATAGCAGCCGGTTTTTTTTGTGGAAAAAAAAAGTTTAAAAAAACCCAAATTGTTCCTTGTTGATGTCAAACTGATTAAAAATAAAGCACAGGTGTCAGGTTTATCTGTTCGGATTCCTTGCCACAAAAGATTTATGACAAATATATGTGTGTGATATTTTACTAATCTACATTTCCCCTCGCTCGTTCCCCCTGCTCTGTATGCTCTGAGCTGTAGTGCATAATGTGCGGTGTTTAAAAGGTTAAAAAAAATCGCAATTACCCAGCCTTGGTGTCATTAGTGTACAGCTATCTGTGCGGTGTGACTTGTGTTTGCATTGAGAAGCTAATAAGACCTTCAGATAGTGATTTGCAATGAGGGCCTTTTCGCCGCAATTAACTTCTGTGGCCAGTAAGAGCAGATGAGTACCAGCGGAGCAGAATATGACATTTGATAAATCATGTTACTAGCGGAATGAGTACGCTACATAAACGACACCCTCCCTCCCCCCTTCCCCCCTCCCCCCCCAACCACACTCCCTCTCAACTTACAATCATCCAGCACTTCTTCTCGCCATCATTCCTGACCCACCTGTGTACGTGGAGTTATCGCATGGCAAGTCTTGCCTCCCTCCCCTCCCACCCCACTCCTCAAAATAAAAGATTTTCTGACAATTTTTCCATCAAGTTACTGGCCAGTGATATATTATGATATGAGTTTCGGAAAGGCGCCCTGACAGAATACTGAGATTCCGGTCTTGCTGGGGGTGAGTAAAGGTTAATAATAACCAAATATATTTATTCTTCAGTCTTCGCTAGTGGAATGAAGGTTTGAAAATTAGCCCTGGAAAAACCCACACCTTTAGTGTACAGCCGTAAAGTGACATCCAATTCAATCAATGGCTCTGAGCTTGTCAACTTACATCGTAACAGCATTAATATCTCTATTGCCAGGCAGTAACGTTGTGTTTTATAATAATAATATTACAATAATAACCCTCGCATTTGACACAACGCCTTATCACACTGTCGAGACGTCTCAAAGCACTTCGCAGAATTTACTCTAAGGTGTGTGTGTTTGTGGCTGTGTTCTGTGGGGGCAAAACACAGCGTAGCCAATTGCGCACAGCAGCGTCCCACAAACAGTAGTGGTTTGAGTGACCAAATTATTATTAGTAATAGTTTAGGGGAGGGAGGGAGGGAGGGAGGGAGGGATTATTATTAGCATGGAGTCTGGTAGCTCAGTGGTTAGAGCACTTGCCTTACAAGTGTGAAACCTGTGTTCAAATCCAGGTTTAGGGCAAAACCTTGGGCAAGTTTCCTTTCCCCATACACACACACACGTACATGCGCCTGATAATAATCTCTCCCAAAAAAAACAATAATAAATTGATCATTTCAATCCATGACTGTTTGTGGGGGACGCTGCTGTGCGCAATTGGCTGCCTCGTTTCGCCCACAAATATACAGTCAATTCACTTTACAGTTTATTCTGTGAAGCGCTTTGAGACGTCTAGAAGAGATCCACCAATAGACCAACAAGCGGGTTCCTATTTACCATTCACCTTGGTTGCAAAGCACAACACACACAATAACACTGCAGGCCACACAGAATCCAGAGAGTGCAATGAACGGCTGACCAGAGCCACAAACTGAGGCAGACCCGAGCCATGTTTTTGCCAGTGTAATACCATTTTATATTGTAATTGCACGGAATTCCAAAACGCCAACATATTCACTTCCATAGATTTTGTTTCGATTCTGTTTTAAATTGGGCTAATTTTATTTTATTTTATAAACACTCCATTCCCCCCACCCAACTTCCCCTCCCACCCACACTCCCACCCACCCCTGATAGCGACAGCTAACTTGAATTTAATATGCTAACATACACCTAAACCTTTTCACACCTAGTCGAGGTGTGAAATGCCCTCTCATTAGCTCCTTGAATACATTAGCATGTGAATAGACCTGAGCCACGGCGCACAAAGTTAATCCTTTAATCCCTTAACAGTTCTACAGCATTAAGACTCTATTTTCACACTTCTCTATGTTTTCGCTCCTTGGAGTATTTACGCCTCTTCTTATTTTCTGTTAATTTTCTCTTGTTAAATGCTGTGCTCTTTGCGTTCCCCTCACTGTGCCCCCTCCCTCCACCCTCCTACCACATCTGATTATAAGACGTCTTAAATTCATTGCACGGTTTTACATAATCGATGGAACTATACAGTTAAGTTTAAGGAGTAATGTCTCCTTAAACTTTCCTTGTGCTAAAAAAATGTGCATCCAGCTATACTCCTAATGTTGCTAATGCAACAAGAACAACAAAATTACACATGTACAGCGTCTTTTACGGTCGAAGAGGAAGGTCTTTAGACTCGATCTGCAGATAAAAATAATAATAATAAATATAATAATAATCCTTACATTTATATAGCGCTTTCCACATCTTATCGACGTCTCAAAGCGCTTCACAGAATACAACAGTGTCCCAAGGTAGGGACCAGAGCAGTGAGGAAGGGAGAAGAAAAGAGGGAAGAAAGGGGGGAAAAGAGGAGGGACCAGAGCAAGTGAGGAGAGGTTGGGAGAACGAGAGCAGGAAAACCGACATATTGTATATTTGTGGGTGATAATAATAATCCTTGCAATTGAAATAGAGCTTTTCACATCCTCTAGACATCTAATAAGCGCTTCACAGAATATACTGTAAAGTGAATTGACTGTATATTTGTGGGCGAAACGCAGCAGTCAATTGCGCACAGCAGCGTCCCCCACAATCAGTCATGGATTGAGTGACCAAATTATTTATTTTTTTTGCTGAGGGATTACTATTAGGTGTTTGGAGTAAGGAAATTTGTCCAAGGTCACCCTGCCAGGGAATTGAACTCAGGTCTCTCGCTTGTAAGGCGAGCGCTCTAACCACTGAGCTCCAAGATGGGGAAGGAACAACAACAACAGCAAAATTACATTTATAGGGCACCTTTCACATCGAAGGGACATCCCAAGGAGTTGAACAGTCAGGGGTCGGGACCTGAGTAAGGGGGGAGTGTTGGGGGTTGGGGGGGCAGGATAGAGGGGAGGGGAGGGAGTGAGGTGAGAGGGGAGGAAGAAAGGTGGGAGGGTGACAGAAGGTACAATCGAACAGGAAGAACTTGAGACAGGCCTTGAAGGAGGCGAGGGAGGATGCAAGGCGAAGGGACTGCGGGATGCAGCTCCAGATTGATCACTGTTTGATGGGGAAGAATCTCTGTCCTGACTTGGTTATACTAATCTATGACACTCCAGTATTATTAGTCACTAATGAGTTTATCAGGTTAGCAATAACTAGAGCGAGATCCACTTTAGTCCCTTGAGGGATCATAAATATGCAACTCAGGAGATACACTGCCTTCACTCATTGATGGACATTTAGCCAAAAGAAATACCGCTCACTTCACTGTTGCTGATTCCTACGCTTATTAGTTTATCTGCGAGGAATTCATGGCTGATAAGGTCAAATGGCTATTTGAAATCAAATCAGCCAACTTCAATTGATGATCTGAAATGTCTGGAATGGATGTCCTAAGTTTGGATCATGTCCAACTCCTACTTTATATCCCCGAGATCTTGAAAAATACCCTGAACTGATTTTCCAGTGGGATACATGCATTTTTAATGGAGAGAAATTCCCTTTGTTTGGTTTGTAGATGGCAGGGAACAGGGAAATTAGACAGATATAGATTCCACCGTCTGGGTTTTATTGTAGGAGGCGGAGAGGGAGGGGGCACTTGTATCTGTCTATGCAGTCAACATTTTCACCTGAACAGCAGGTTGTGTGACTGAAAGCTAAAACTCTTACAATTGTTACTCATGGTTATTGTTAATATTATTGTTATTATTATACAATTGTTATTCAATTATTATTCCACTGGTGGGCGAAGCTGTGACTCATGGTCACAGATTTAAAATAGTTTCAAAATGAAGCAGAGGGGAGTTGAGGAGAAATTTTTTCATTCGAATCTGGAATGCAGTGCCTGAAAAGGTGGTGGAGGCAGATTCCATAACAGCTTTTAAAAGAGAATTAGATCTTTGTTTAAGGAGAACAGATCTGTTAGGTTATGGGGAGAGAGCTGGGCAGTGGGATTGAGTTGCTCTTTTCAAAGAGCCGGCACAGACTAGATGGGCTGAATGGCCTCCGTTTGTGCTGTAAAATTCTGTGATTCTATGGTTAAGTGAAAAGTCCCCGGCAGGAATCAATTCAAAGCTTCAACGGATGAATTTATGGCTTTGTTTTTTTTTAACTTGGAAAATAGTAAAATCGTTTGAACTGATAATATAGGGGGAAAAATCACATAGAACCTGGTGGGGGAATTTTCCTGGTGACGGATTGGATTCCAAGTGTTTTGGATCAGTAAAAACAACAACAATCCAACAGCAACCAATGAATTTACATAGCAACTGCGTTGGACAGTCAGGGATTTGAACCTGTGCTGGGGGGTTGGGATCAAGAGGGAATAGAAGGTGGGAGCGGGAGGGTGAGGGAGAGACCAAAGGCGCGGTCGAAGAGGAGGTTCTTGAGATGCTCCTAGAAGGAGGTGAGGGAGGGAGCGAGGTGAAGGGACTGTGGGATGGAGTTCTATAGGGTCGTTGGGGGACAGAGAGGCTGAAGGCCTGACAGCCGATGGTGCTGGTAGCGAGAGATCTGGGTTCGATGCCAAGCAAGTCAGGCCGAAAACTCGGACAAGTTTCCTTACTTTCCTTACTTCCTTAATAATCCCTCGAAAACTACAATAATAAATTGGTCATTTTCAATCCACGGCTGTTTGTGGGGGAGATGCTTGTGCGCAATCGGCTGCTGTGTTTCACCGACAAATATACAGTCAATTCACTTCACAGCATATTCTGTGAAGCGCTTTGAGACACAGTCTAGAAGTCGTGATAAGCGCTGTATCAAATATAAGTCTTTGAGTAACTCTGGCTCGGTTCCATCAATTCCAGGTGCTTTCTCTCTCTGGCACAGACTGTTTGACTGCCTGTCAGGTTCCCCCCATTCATTAGGTGGTTTCCACACACAGAGCAACAAAAAAACAAACCTGTGAAATCCTAAATGTTTGCATATTTCCGTCCCATTATTTCTCTGATGTTTCCCGCTTATCGCTAAACATTTTGTGTCAATTTGGGGTTGGGTATTGACATACACACAAGCAAATACACACAAAATAATTGGCGTGTGGCAGTTCTGCAGTGTTGGAGAGACAGATGCACACTCCCATTGGTGAGTTTTTCTGGAAGCGATTCAATTCTGTTGGCATTCTGTAAACACAGGAAGTTTATCGGCATAAATCCCTCTGTACACATAAACGCATCCTGGAGCTTTGCATTTGCATTTTTCCTGTCAAAACCCATCCCTTTACACATCTCCCACGTTTAAGCGTTTCTATTTTGTACGGCCGTGAAGTGAGGAAACGAGCTCCATCCAGTTTGTCTTCCACCATCCTGGCAATCGCTGGACAGGTCACGTCCCAAACTATACACTGATAAGCACACAATACACTTGATACTGGGAATCATAATTCAGAGTAAACCACAAGACTGCACTATTTTTTCTTCTAGACTTATCAAAGCGCTTCACAGAATATACTGTAAAGTGAATTGACTGTATATTTGTGGGCGAAACACGGCAGCCAATTGCGCACAGCAGCGTCCCCATAAACAGCCGTGGATTGAAATGACCAATTCTATTATTGTGATATTTTTGATGGATTATTAGTAGGTGTGTCTGTGTGTGTGTGTGTATGGAGTAAGGAAACTTGTCCAAGGTTTCCCCCTGATCTGCCTGGATTCGAACACAGGTCTCACGCTTGTAAGGCGAGTTCTCTAATCACTGAGCTACAGGCCTCCATTATTATAATTATCATTCAATCAAATAATAATCAAAAATATATATTTTTTAATACCCGTGCCCAACAAAGTGTGGATACGCAAAGCCAATCATAGCCCCCACCACCACCATCCTGGCAGTTACAAAACTGTTTGCCTGCCACTCGCTTTGCCTTGGTAACGCAAAAAAAATCACAAGTGTGATTAAAGCTGTGTGTGCTGAGGGCTGTGCTGTCAGTGTAAATGACTAATGATCTTGTTCATTGCTGAGCGCGATCTTACAGCTGCCAGGTCGAAACACAAGTACAAACTCAAGCCCCAAATCACCTCCCCCACTTCCCCCCTCCCCTCCCCCCCTCCCCTCCCCCCTTCTCACCCCCACCCCCCCCCCCCACCTCCCACCCTCCGTCCCCTTGAAGAAACGCATGTGGAGGGTGGGGGCAATGTGTAATTTGTTCTTTGCATTTTTTTCGTCAACAAAGAGTTGAGCGGTTTGTGTTTGAAGGCAAAAAAAAGTGTAAAATCTTAGCCCTTTGAGTCCCTGTTTGCTGTCTCTCCCACTGACACTGGTAATCCCAGATGTGCTGTTCACCATTTGGTTCAGTTCCTACAAATAACTTATTTTTTATTTCCTCGTTGTTCCTCCAAACGTTTTCCCGATGTCATTGTGTTTCTATACGCACAGCCAGAGTGATGATAATAATAATCATAATAATCTTTGCATTTGATATAGCGGCTTCGAGACGTCTCAAAGTGCTTCACAAAATATATTGCAATTGACTGTGTACTTTGTGGGCCAAACACGGCAGCCAATTGCGCCTAGCGGCGTCTGACAAACATTCGTAGATTGAATAACTAAATCTTACTTAAAAACTTTTTTTTTTGGGTGGGATTATTATCCCTTGGAAAGTGATCGGCCAATGTACTGACAACCAACTACAGCATTTACCTACTTACTTACCATGAGGTAAACAGAGGAGTGTAGAGTAATGAAACCTGTTCAAGGTTTCGCCCCGGCCGGGAATCGAACCCAGGTCCTCTCAGTCATGTGTTCACAGCTTGCACACTCAACGCTGATTTTTAAGTATTCTTTGTGTCTTGATGTCACTGACCCTTTTATCACGTGTGTTCTATAGTTGAAGTCTCGACAGTGGTCAGAAGAAAGTTAATTGACTGACGCCAACGACATAATCTACGCAATGGTTCAACTTTAGCACCAGCGCTTAATATATTTTATGAAGATAATTCTCTCCGGCATTATTGCATGCCTAGCTCTACAATTTCACATTGAAGACAAATTTTTTGAATGTTCAACATCATTACATAACCCAGACATACAGTAAAGAAAAACCCAAATGATTCTTGTGCTGTTGGTAAGGAGAAAACTTCAGTTGTGTGTATTTATAATATATCTATATATATACATACGTATAACAATCAAATAACTCTCAAACCAATCACAAATGGGACAATTTTACAAAGAAGTCAGCACAGAAAGAGGCCATTAGGCCCAAAAAGCTACCAACCAGCCCCCACTCCCCCCGCTCTCAACCTAACTAGATGCCACCCCCCCCCCCGCACCCCCCCCCCCGCCCCCCCCCCCGCTCTCACCCCAACTAGCCCCCACTCCCCCGCTCTCACCCCAACTAGCCCCCACTCCCCCCGCTCTCTCCCCAACTAGCCCTCACTCTCTCCCCAACTAGCCCCCACTCCCCCGCTCTCACCCCAACTAAGCCCCACTCCCCCCGCTCTCACCCCAACTAGCCCCCGCTCTCACCCCAACTAGCCCCCACTCCCCCCACTCTCTCCCCAACTAGCCCTCACTCTCTCCCCAACTAGCCCCCACTCCCCTCACTCTCACCCTAACTAGTCCCCACTCCTCCCATTCTTACCCCAACTAGCCTCCACTCCACCACTGCTACTCTCTAGTTGAATGTCTGTAACCAAAAAAAGTTTAAATTCTTAAATTAGAGCTAAGCTAGTTCAAAGTGAAACCGCACACGAAAGAAATTCTACAAAGAGTTGTGAGATTGCACAATGCCCTAGCCACTGAAACCCATTCTCTCAGAAATCAATTGTGATGTTTAAGACAGAGCTAAATTGATACAAACTGAGAGATAAGGACATCGAGAGATCCGGAGAAACAATGAGAAAGATAATAGACTGCCCTGAACTAATACAACAGCAGAGAAGGTAAATGCTTGGTTCAATATCAATTATTACTTATCGAGTCAATATGTTGTAAAGTGTATTCAGTGAATAGGGGAAAATAATAATAATGATTAATAATAATACTAATAATCCATTTGTTTCATATAGCTCCTTATCACGTCTCAAAGACGCTTCACAGAATATACCATAAAGTAAACTGACTGTATATTTTGTGGTCCAAAATGTGGCAGCAGCCAATTGTGCACAGTAAGGGGTTGATTTAGGTGCATATAAAACAATTACCATTTATACACTGATGAAAAATAATATCATCATTATTAGTCCACAGCTGCTGTGTTTAGATATGCTGGCACAGGGAAAATATGATTCAGAGCACTTCAAGTGTGAACAAAATCTAGAGCTAGTTAGATTACAATTGAGTGGACAGATCTAAATGAATTGAATTAATCGATCTGATCTTAGGAATTAGGTGCAGAGACAAGCGATTGCTTGTGAGCATTAGCTTATTGCTAGCTTTAAATCAGAACTCCCTTCATTCAAAACTGAGAGGGAAAGTGAGTAGCCGGTGGCATTGAATCAGTCCATTAGTGGATTATATAACATCAGAGCTGAGTATCATTATTCTTCATTTCAACCCAGTTCTGGACAGATTGAAAAGATGACGAGTAAAATAGTCTTTATCGGTGAAAGTAAAACATTACACATTGTTAAAAGGGAAACCACATTTAAAAAAACATTTTAGTTCTCTGATCTGGTTTTGGTCTCTTTACCTTTAGGGGGAAAAACCCCAGTAAAAGCAATTAATTTTGGAGTATTCACATATTGGCATGTTTTGTAATTTGTCTGACCTCTGGCTGGTAAAGATGAGATTCAAAGTTCAGGATCAAAATGCACAAGAGCCCATTGTACTTTACAGTTTGTTCGCTGAATGTACAATATAATATATATGCACAGTATATGTCAAACGCTCTGGGACACTACACATCATGAGGTGCTATATAAATGTAAGTTATTGTTATATATATACATATCATATGTAAATAACAGAATATATGAAATACAGTGACTCACAAAACATCAAAAGAGCAGAATTACCTACAAAAATGCATAGTCACTACACATTACAGTGAATCCTGTGAAGCACTTTCAGATGTCTTCTCAACGTACAAGGCGCTATATCAAATGCAAGGGTTATTACATTATTATCATTATTACTATCAAATTAGGTATAATTTAGGTGTAAGTGCCACTCGGATCAACATTGTGCTTTTTTTCTATAAATATATATACATATTTTGTATATAGATATGTAAAGGTACCATATGTTAAGGTTGACGAAAGCTTCTCTATGGAGACCTTCAATGGAAGGAAAAATTGCTTTTTTTTTTGCTTTTTCTCCAGGGATCCATTGCATTAAACACTCCCTTCAAAACATAATCTATTGCTTAATTAAACTATGCATATGCAAAAAAAATTGAACTGATGTATCAGGAGAGAAGTTATAGCTTTGTTGTCCTTTTTTTTACGCTATATACCTTTCATGAATATGTTACCAAGGCATATTGCAATTTGCATACAATTAAAACAACTCCTTATGCTTTGATATACCACTGTCATAGATCACGAGCCGTTTTTGCATTGCAAATCTCCAAAGTCAGAACCGATATTGTTGGTGGAGTAAAATTTCCCCGATTGTGCCAAGCCATGCCCCCATGTGACTGCCCGTCAAAGGAAATATTGTGAAAGAAGAAAAATAACTTGATTGTCGGCACTAATAGATTCTGCCAAGATTCAGATGGCAAATTTGGCACCAGGACCTCAAGACCTACTTCCTACCGTACCCCATACTGAATATTCTTTGAAAATGTACGTTTTATAATAATAATATTAATAATAATCCTTTCATTTAACACAGCGCCTTATCATGTCGTAGAGACGTCTCAAAGCTTTTCACCGGATACACTGTAAAGCCAATTGACTGTATATTTTGTTTGCAAAATACGGCAGCCAATTGCGCACATCAGCATCCCACAAACGGTTGTGGATTGAGTGACTGAATTATTATTATGAGTATTATTATTATTAGCCCAACAGAAAAATACAATGTTAAGTATGCATTATACGCTGATTCTCAAAGAAAAGCTTGAGGATTTATTTTTGTTAACGAGAGCCACGTGCTGCGTTGTTGGTTCAGCTGTCTGTGCATAACCTCGCTAAAGTGGTCTTTTCTTCAGTCGCAAGCCTAGACTGTAAGAGTCAGCAGAGATTTTTTTGTGTGTGTAACTGTGCATAAGGCACAGTACGCGCAAGCCACATTCCAGCCTCATTTAATATTCACACTTTCCTGCAGGAATGGGAAACAGAGTTGATTTGTATTCTCACTTGCACAAGCTATAGCTGAGGTCCTGGCTACACACTAGCTCAACTGCTGCCTCAGCTATAAAGCCAACTCTCTCAACGCACATCAAACCGTAAACCCTACATCTTTCCCTGGCTCAAGGTTTCATTACTAAGGCTTGAACCAAGGCTGGAGCTCCTGTAGCTCAGTGAGTTAGAGCACTCGCCTTACAAGCGTGAGACCTGTGTTTCGAATCCAGGCAGATCAGGGCGAAACCATGAGCAAGTTTCCTTACACAGAGACACACGTGCCTAATAATAATCCCTCCCCCAAAAAAACACAATAATAAAATTGGTCATTTCAATCCCATAACTGTTTGTGGGGGGACGCTGCTGTGCGCAATGGACTGCCGTGTTTGGCCCACTAATGTATAGTCAATTCACTTTACAGTATATTCTGTGAAGCGCTTTGAGACGTCGATAAAGATATGAAAAGCGCTGTATCAAATGCAAGGATTATTATTATTATTATTAGTTGAAGTTGAAAAGGAGTCTAAACACTCGATTTATCTGAGACTACTTGCCGAACTTTTTAATACCTCAAAAAATCAAAACACAACACATATCATCGAATGAGGGCGGGGGACTTCAGATTATCGACCAAAATAGAATAATTACGTTTTGTAACTTGCTTACGGGTTTTTGCCTATTTTAAGAAATGCCCTTCCAATCTGCCCTCCTCGTCCTCCGAGACAGAGAAACCAATGCTTGTTCTTAACTGGAAAAACAGCCAGCCGAATTGTGTTGCACTCTGGGAATCATTGTGTACAGAGTGGATAAAGGAACCCAACTGTGAGAGGGAAGAAAAAATATACACCACTTGAACTAAACGGCGAATGAATTGTCCAACGGGGGGAAAGTCTGGCTGCTGAGAGAGGGAGAGAGAGAGAGAGAGAGAGAGAGAGAAATCATGAACAGAATGTCTCTCAACAACAGAACTTATTTGCTTTGCCTGCCAACAGATTCATCACTGCCCGGGTAAATAGGAAAAATGCATTAGTGTCATGGTAAACTGATAAAGACAAGTGCCCCATCCAGCATCTCCAATAGCCAAACTCTTGAGCTTGTATTGATCCACGTTATATAAATCTTGTTTTCTGTCTACAGAAGTGAATCAGAAGTGACCTGTGAGGTTAACAAACATTGTAAAGTCTCTCAGCTGGGGCAAGATTCCCATGTGCTTTGCACATCGTATAGGAACCGAGGATCATCTAGGCGTTTCACCGCCAAGAAGCTTAACTAATTACTGGTAGTCATAAGACGGGGTTTTTTTTTAGTAAAAAGCATGGGGGGGGGGGGGGGGGGGGGGGGGGGGAGGGAGGGAATTCTTCTCATTGCGTTTCTCTCTCTTCTCGGGCCTTTAACAAGCACAGAGAGAGAGAGAGAGAAATCCCTGTGCAGCGAGTGTGGGGGGAGGTGGGGAGGTGGGAGTGGGGGAGAAGGAGGGGTAGAAGAAGAAAATACACGAACAGCAAATCTGTCAGCAGGACGCACACGGTGAGGTTGGAACTCAATGTAATTGGCATGTAAAGTTTCTAGCATAGCCTCTCTGGATCCTGATTAAGCTGATGTGATTTCTTTCAGTAAACTTTTACAAAGAGAACTTCTCTCTCTCCCCTCTCATCTGCTTTCACGTCATACCGTGTTAACTTATGACTCTCTCCTTTTGTCAAAGCGACCAGCCCAACCTGACCCCAATTAAATTCATAAGCACTTCACCCACTCTGGCACAAAAGGGAAAACTGTGAAAATGGAGTGCCGACAAGGAGAAGGGGGTCAAGGCAAGGACAGGACAGGCAGCCAATTCCTCGCAGGTTCTGGAGAAAGGACTGAACTTCAAGCCACTTTTTACTTTTACTAACTCGTGCTACTCTCTGAAACCGAAACGCAGAAATAGCCACACTTTCCGAAATCCTGACAAGGTGGTTTTCTTCCAGCCAATCTTTTGTCATTTGAAAAGCCTTTCATTTTATTCCATTCATTAATAATAGGAAGAATATGCAGAAGAACAATCATTGCATTTGATATAATAATAATCCTTGTATTTGATATACACTTTTCACGTTTTATCGACGTCTCAAAGCACTTCACAGAATATACCGTAAAGTGAATTGACTGTATGTACTTGTGGGTGAAACGCGGCAGCCAATGTGCGCTAAGCAGCGTCCCCACAAACAGTCGTGGGTTGAAATGACTGATTTTTATTGTTGTATTTTGTTTTTTTGGAAGGGATTATTATTAGGCGCGTGTGTGTGTGTGTGTGTGCACGCGTTTGTGTGTGTGTGTGTGTGTGTGTGCACGCGTTTGTGTGTGTGTGTGTGTGTGTGTGTGTGTGTGTGCGCGTGTTTGTGTGTGTGTGTGTGTGTGGAGCAAGGAAACATGCCCAAGGTTTGGCCCTGACCTGCCTGGATTTGAACACAGATCTCACGCTTGTAAGGCGAGTGCTCTAACCACTGAACTACAAGAGCTCCACAAATATGGCGCTGCATCACATCTTCAACACGTCTCAAAGCGCTTCATGGAATGTGAAAAAAAGAAGCATAATTTATCTTATTAAGGAACCTTCACAGAGCTCAGGAACAGCATCAGCTCAAGTCATCAACGCAATGGTGACTTAGAACAGGGCAGTTTTGAGCCAGAGAGAACAGGAGTGGAGTCATTGGCGGGTATGTGACAGTATTAGAGGGAGACAGAGAGAGGGAAAGAGAGAGAGAGAGAGCACACAGTATCACAGAGAGGGCACAGAATTCAGCTATTTTCACGCAGGTCTTAGAAAGTCTTTCCACTAAATTAATTAACGAAGGAAGTAATTAAAAAGCGGTGGATTTCCAGGGACCCACAACCTGCTTCAGGCCAAACCCCCCCAACAGTAGTCAGGTCACTGCAGACTACACAGAGCTCTACACAGCTCTACACAGAGCAGCTCATAGCCCAGTTAATATCGAGAGCTCCAGGGATGTGTAAACATTAATAATACTACTAATAATAATCATAATAATCATATTAGTAATCATTGCAAATGCGAATGTGGCTGTTTTCCTTCAAGACCGGTCTCCTCTTCAACCGTGCCTTCATCCGCCCTCCTACCTCCCTGCCCTCTCTCATCCCAATCCTGCCCCCCCCCCCACCACCCCCGCCCACCCTTCCCCTCCCTCCCATTTGCTTGGGAGCCAACCCTTGGCTGTTCAGCCTCCCAACGTGAAAAGCTCTCTACAAATGCAATTTGCTTGTTGTTGTTGATGGTCGATTGCCTGATTGCTTTTCCAAGGGTAATAATCCCTCCAAATATATAATCAATTTGGTCACTGACTCCACTCCGCGGCTATTTGTGGGACGTCGCTGTGTGCTATTGGCTGCCGCGGTTCGCCCACAAAATACCCTATACTCACTATACTACTTTACCATTGTGCTCTGTGAAGCACTTTGAGACGTCTCGACGAAGTGATAAGGCACTGTATCAAAGGCAAGGATTATTATGATTATTATGATTAAGTGTGGCTTTGCTATTTCATGTGCAGTATAGTGTGCTGCGATGCATTTTGTGTGGTTACCATCAGTGTAGGTAGACACATTCACAGAAGATATTAGCGCAATTAATGTAATAGCTCAAGACTATTCACTAATAGCTACAGTTGATGTCTTGTCCTCCAAGGTCATTAATGTCTATGATTTCCCCCTGAATAACACGAGTTGCTTCCTGTCTGAGCTTCCGAATGACTGTTACCCCTTTCTCCTTCTCTCTCTCTCACTCTCACTCTCTCTCTGCGTCCTGCAATGTTTGTTGTTTGTCAACACAACCGCAATAGTTCTCTTGAAACAGTCTTTTGCCCCACACAAAAAAATACTCTCTCTCTCTCTCTCTAAACTAAGCCAAGAGAAGAACTCTCCCAATAGGGTCGTGCGGCCAACACAATTTACTCTCATCCCATTGATTCCCTTGCTTTCCACCCGCCTTGTCGCTGGCTGTAAAAATTCAACGATCAGTAAGTGCAACTTTCTCTTGCGTTGTGTGGTCTTGTCCGGCTCCACCAAAATGATTGCTTTTGCCTTCTCTTCGAGTTATGCAGGACCTCATTTGGACCTCCAGTGTCAAGGCCTCCGAATCACTGACAAGCATTCAGTCTGGTTTCTGACTTATTGCCTCGCTCCCCCGCCTTTTCCATGTCGGGAAATTGACCCCCGTTTTGCCCAAACTTTCATTGTGTCTCTCTCTGTAATTGTATGTACCAGCCTTGCAGAGCCTCTCAGCTAAACTAGCCTTTACCTATTCACCAGTGGGTAAGCCCCAGTTACTCAGTGGAGTCCTGTAATTTAGTGTTTAGAGGGCTCGCCTCGCAAGCAAGAGGACCCGAGTTCAATTCCCAGATGGGACGAAACCTTAGGCAACTTTCCTTTCTCCACATGCCTCTGTTTATCCAGCTGTAACTAGAAACCCAGTTGTTGGTCAATTGGCGGATTGCTTTTCCGGGGGTAATAATCCCTTAAAAAAACACTAATAATAATCTGGTCACTTTACTCCACCACTTTTTGTAGGACGCTGCTGTGCACAATTGGCTGCCGCGTTTCACCCACAAAACATACAGTCGTCTCACTTTACAGTATATTCTGTGAAGCGTTTTGAGACGTCTCGGAGAAGTCAAATGCATGGATGATTATTATTATTATTAACATTAGGCCCTAAGAAATAGAGACGGAGGATGCAGAGTGCAAACAGGATTCAGGGCTTCTTCTAAACTGATTAAAATTGTTTCAAATAGATTTCAAATTAGGAAACAATTACAATTAGGAAACAGCTTTGTTTAGGTTTAACCCCATAACTCCACTCTATGTTGACTTTGCCTTATATAGAATGAAATAATACACTAGTAACTGTATTAGGCATAAGTGTAAGTTACAGTCAGAAACACTAGTTGGGAATACTATTTATATATTTATCTACAACTTAAAATTAACCTTAAAATTAAAATTAACCTGTTTGTAAAAATTTTAATAATGTGAAAGTTTGAACATATGGTATCATCTTCCTGGACTTCCAGACCGAGGTGGAATCCTCTAACAAAATAAAGTCTGCATTGCCTTCACCTAAAATCCTATAATCGATTTACCTTGGACATTTGGTTTAATAAAGCTATTCAAATTTTATGGCATTAATCTAAAGTCCTCTTTCCTAAATGTGTTTACAGTACAGCGCTAGATATTTGTTTTGTGAATAGTTTAAATTGATCTGAAATCCACAACAACAACAACAACAATAAAAAAATTTTAAAAAATAATCCTCGCATTTGATAGAGCGTCCCATCGCGTCTTCGAGACGCCTCAAAGCGCCTCATGGGATTTACAATAAAGTGTAGTGACTGTGTGCTGTGGGCGAAAATACAAGATTGGCTAAGTTTTTTTTCTTGAAATAAAAATTTCCTCCAGGGCTGAGATTTGTCTTTGCCGGTTGTTGCGTTATCTGTCTCCCTGTTATAACTCTGTCTGATGCTCTACCTGATAGCTGACAGGACCTGAAGAGGATGGTAGGGTATATTGGCTGCTCAGTGACAAACCTGATAGAATCTTAACACGGGGTTTTACTCACTTCAAGCAGATAATTCTTATGTTTGGCATTATCATACAGAGATGTAGGAGGGGGAGGGGTGTGGGGAGAGGGGGAGAGGCGGAGCGGTGTGTGGGGGGGAAATCTAGCACCTTCACTCCAAAGCCATTGGTTTCCCTACCCAGCTCCACTCAGTACGTTAGGCCGGGCAAACGCTTCACTGATGACAATGTGGGGAATCTTTTCTCCCCCTCCCCACTCCACTCCACACCCACCCCCACCCCCCCTCCCTTGTTTCTTCCAGTCCAGTCAGCTGATCAGACGCCAGTGCTGAAATCCTCCGCTAATGACTGTCTCTTATGCATCAGTGCGCGTACTAATGAGCTGACAGGAAAGGCTGTGCAAAGCAATGCTGAAAGTGGAGCAGCAATGTGAGAAGAAGACTGAGCCCCTGCTTTCCCGCTGTGATCCCCTGCCTTTATTTCTAACAGGGAGCTATAGCTCAGTACTCCTAATGAGCACGTTATATAGTCTGCCCAATCTAGTCAGCACGGGCGGCACATATTGCACCTGTCTGCCTTCAGAAGCCAAGCCTGGGACCTGACAGCGAATTCACTGGAGATACCAAGGCTCTGAGCCACACAGTCTATTACCTGTCGCCACCTGGTGACTGACAACTTCTAGTCTCTGATGGTTGTTCCTCCCCATCTGGTTTCCCAGAAGGTGATGATAATGGGGACAGAGCCTGCACATCACATCCCCACACCTGTTCCTTACACATATCTCCCCTCCACCCCCCCCCCCCCCCACCCCCACACACACCACCACCACCCCCACCACAACCCCACTCCCTCCCCAAGCTTGGCACATTAGCCACGACTTGAAAAGTGCTGTTTCCCCCCCCACCTCTCCCCCTTCCACAACTTTTTTCAATGTTAACCCCTCTGCTCAGGCATGTGAGATTGTTTGGCTTCTGGGCGCGCCGCGAGTGAAGAGATAGATCACGTCGTTATTTTGGAGGAGAGAGAGAGAAAAAATTATTATTATGAATAGTATTATTATTATTATTACTCGAGCGAGCGCTTAGCGAGAATATACACACTGCCAACACATGAGAGCGGGAAAAAAACAAGTAGCACTGACGCGATAACCAACCTCGGGGCAAATTGACCCGAAGGAACACAAGATTTACATTCAACATTATTATTTAAAAGACCGTTCCCTGCAGATAAACAGGTGATAGGCAACTATTTCAGTGGCAAATTAATAAATTATTATTTCAGTGGAGGAACATCATCATTACTCGCGGTTAGATCCCTTTTTCCGAACACGCCATTGAATAAATAACATTAAAATCGTGGGGATATGCATTATTAATGAAACAAAATCCACATCTAAACTATTTTCACATCACACGCCCGCAATGCTGAAGGGAACTGAGATACACCTTTTCCTGGGGGCTGTACGTCTCAATAAGAAAACACAAAAGATTATTTTTTATTCTATTTTAAAAATACCACAGCGATGGGAGTTTTTTTCTCTCTCAGTAATTAAAAATGGAATCTGCAAAAATATATGCTGCATCCATCCTGTAAGTTCATTTACCTGTTTGCTCTTAATTGCTGTCAGATGATATCTAAATTTAATTGTGCGTGCAGGTATTAGACCAAACATTCATTAAAATTCGCTAACACTGTCCTGAAAATATATAGATGGGGAAAATGACTATTTCACTACAGGGAGATTGAAAGATTTTATGATCTTCCACCAATTCAAATAGTAATTTAGGATTTTAGAGATACTGTACCAGCAAAGAAACCAAAGCTGTAAGAAACAGTGCATTATATAAATTGATGATGTAATGTAACAGAACATGATACAAATTCTGACCACTGTTTGCTTAGAACCCACTTCGCAAGCAAGAGGACCTGGATTTGATTTCCTGGGGCAGGGCAAAACAATGAGCAAGTTTCCTTATTCCACACGCCTCTGTTTCCCTCACAGTAAGTAGGAATCTGCTTCTTAGTGGATTGGTGGATCGCTTTTCTACAGTAAAATAATAAATAATCCTTGCATTTGATACAGCGCCATATCACGTCTTCTAGACGTCTCAAAGCGCTTCACAGAATATACTGTAAAGTGAACTGACTGTATATTTGTGAAACACGGCAGCCAATTGAGCACAGCAGTGTCCCCACAAACAGTTGTGGTTCAAAGTGACCAATTTTTTAAATTATTACTGTTTTTTTCTTGAGGGATTATTATCAGGTGTGCAGAGTAAGGAAACTTGCCTAAGGTTCCGCGGGTCTCCCGCTTGCGAGGTGAGTGCTCTAACTACTGAGCTACAGGCCTCCGAGGACTTTCTGGTGGTAACAATCACTTCAAAAAAAATGATACAATGATAATAATTTGGTCAGTCACACACACACACACACATACGCGCACACACATACACACAGACACAGTGTAAACACTGTACAAGATGACAATGGACAGGAGAGAGTGAGAAAGTAATAGATTTGTCTCAAAATGCAAAGCTTTCCTGCTTTCAAGATTTATTGAATTAATTTGCGGCAATATGTTCTCCAGACATTCATTATATATTCCCTCTGTTATTTAACCAGATTGTTTTATTATTGTAGCGTACCACAATTGTAAAATCAGTAACAGTCACAGCCACACACAAACTGGGACTAACAGTGTAAGCTCCACCCAGGCATCCAGTCATATGTTGTCATGACCTCTAGCTTCTATTCAGACCTTGATTTAGTGGGCTTGAGAGGGTCAGAGTTCACAATTCCCCCCCCCCCCCCCCACCCGTACCATTCTGTTGCCGCATCTACTGGCCTGTGGCCGTCGAGAACCGGAGTCGACAGGAACAGGGTGGGGATGACATTTTGAAAAGGGGTGGTGGGGGGAGGGGGGGCGCGGGGGGCAGATTTCATCCTAAAAGATGCTCTTACAATCAGCTCTCAGGGTATCGTGTTTAACAAGAGTCTGCCTGGACTCCTGGCCAGATGACCACGGTGGGTACTGCAGATGGCAAGGCTTGTAACTTAGCTGTCGGGGGATGGAGCGGATTCATTTCCAACTTGCTTCAAAGGCCATCCCAGGGGGGGTGGGGGGGGGGGGGGGATTGGGGGGCAGTGGGGTGGTTCATCCACAGGTCAAATCTGTTCCTGTCATCTCCCACCCCACCATCCCCACTGCCCCCCCCCCCCAATAGTTTCCAAGAGGTTGGTACAAATCACATAATGTGTGTGTGTGTCCCCCACTGGAACCGCGCTTAGGTATTTAAATAAGGCAATAAGACACGTTTTAATCAATCAATCACTTGAGCGTCAAGCTTGCTGTGAGTTAACTGAATGTTCGGAGCAGATGTTTCATTGAGAAGAAAAACTAAATCTTAGACCATGTGTCTGTTCATTCACGTATTAAATGGATATATTTTATATTAAAACTTTTCTTTTCAGATGGAGAGGTGCTGCCGAAGGCAAACTGAACGGAATGTTTGATAGAGCCAAAGGTGAATTTTTGCCAGTGTGTCAGGGACAATCAGAGGCCACTATTGCCAGAGTAAAGTTTCAATCAGTTAAGTTTAAATCAATAAGATATGGGTGGTCTGGATAGAGGAAAATATCTGTCATTCAAACGCACTTGAAGTCAAGACCAAAGTCAAATGAACAAGAACTTAAGTCGACACATAAAATACGTCACTAGGAACTGGAGGAAATAATTGATCCATTGCAAATCACTTCCTATCTATATCCTTACTTCAATGCTACAACTTTTAAGAATTTTTAAATCAAAATAATAATCCTTGTGGTTGATGTTCTCATGTTTATCAAAGCGCTTTTTAGTTGTAACTCCTGTAAATAAGTTCTAATGTATGCGTACAGACGCTTATATATTTTATTGGTTAAAAAAATACATGGAGGCTTCCTTTCGTTTAAACAGCCACAGAATTGCAAGAAATAATGAGCAGAATTGCAAGAAATAATATATATAATATATATAATATTATATATTATATAATATACATTATATATATTTATATATAATTCTAAATATAGTAATACTAAATTCAGTGCAATAAACCGTGCCACAGAACATTCCTATTAATATTTAATTGGGAATTCTTTCAGTGACCACTTCCTAACAAGGGGAATGAAATATTACAGAAACAGATTATTCGTTTAAAAGAAAGGTGCAGTAAATATTTAGTCATTTGATGTGAGCAGGCACACTTAATGTTGACAGATCTTTAGTGGAATGGTGAGATTAAACGTGCATCCAATTCTACCCTCACCAAATGTAAAGGTTTTAATGGAAATTAGAGAATATAATAATAATAATAATCCTTGTATTTGTTTGTTATGGTGCCTTATCATGTCTTCAAGACATCCCAAACCGCTTCATAGAAAATACTGTAAAGAATACAAGCTTTGTTTAGACACTTTCTGCCTTAAAAGAAAGTAATAATAATAATAATTCAGACACTCAATCCACGACTGTTTGTGGGGACACTGCCGTGCGCAATAGGCTGCCGTGTTTTGCCCACAAAATATACAACAACAACAACAACAATTTACATTTATAGAGCGCCTTTCACGTCGGGAGGACGTCCCAAGGCGCTGAACAGGAGGCGTGTGACCCGAGCTGGGAGGGGAGTGTTTGGGAAGGGGTGAAACACGAAGGGGAGGTAAAAGAGTTTGGGGTGGAACAAAAGGCACGATCGAAGAGGAAAGTCTTCAAACCGGCCTTGAAAGAGGAAAGGGAAGAAACGAGATGGAGGGATTGAGGGATGGCATTCCATAGGGTGGGAGCGGAGAAACTGAAGGCCCGGCCTCCGATGGTGGGGCGGTTTCGGGCGGGGGGCTTGGAGCAGGACAAGTCCTGTTGAACGGAGGGTCCGGGTGGGCGTGTAGGGGGAGAGTAGATCGGTTAAATAGGGCGGGGCAAGGCCGTGTAAGGCCTTGTAGGTGAGGACGAGGATCTTAAACTCGATCCTCTGGAGGATGGGGAGCCAGTGGAGACGGGCGAGGGTGGGGGTTATGTGGTGGCGGAGGCGGGTGTGGGATAATACACGGGCTGCAGAGTTTTGAATGACCTGCAGCCTGTGAATGGAGGAACTGGGGAGGCCGACTAGGAGAGAATTTCCATAGTCCAGCCTGGAGGTGATGTACGCGTGCACGAGTGTTTCGGCATTTCATTTCACGGCGCATCCTGTGAAGAGTTCTGAGACGTGTCAAAGACACGGTGAGGCGCTGTAACAAGTGTAAAGATTATTATTGTTAGTAGATTATATTATTATAAATAATATAAAAACTCACCAGACAATGAAACAGGGTGCTGCCGTTCCTTGTTTGACAGGTTTCAAGGCATTTTCTCTTATGATATCTGTAAGTTTAATCACTGAATCCAACTCCCTCTTTTAAGAGTGAAAGGTTGTGGAGACATTGGTAAGGTTCCATCTCCTTGTCAACCCAACTCGTTTTCTAAATTGTCGTTACCCACAACAGGCGGGCCGATCAGTCTTCAACCAACAAAAATCAATTATTTTTAAACATGAGGGTTGCTCTTAATAATAATAACAATCCTTGCATTTGATATAGCGCTTTTCGCATCATATCGACGTCTCAAAGCGTTTCACAGAACATACTGTAAAGTGAATTGACTGTATTTTTGTGGGTGAAACACGGCAGCACAGCAACGTCCCCACAAACAGTCATGGATTGAAATGACCAATCTTATTATTGTGGGTTTTTTTGAGGGATTATTATTAGGTGTGTGTGTGTGTGTGTGGAGTAAGGAAACTTGCCCAAGGTTTTGCCCTGACCTGCCTGAATTCGAACACAGTTCTCACACTTGTAAATCTTCAGAATAGATGGTGAGAGCTCTGGTAGGATAAGGCATTGGAATAGAAAAAAATAAATATGAAAATAGATATTGTAAAGACAGAGAACAAAGAATGAAATTGTGAAGTGACAACGAGCAAAAGATACTGAACAGAGATATTTGAAGTTGCGTTAGCAAGATTGACGTTTCTCCCAAAATACACAGTCAATTCACTTTACAGTATAGGAGACGTCTTGAAGACTTGATAAGGCGCTACACCCAATGCAAGGCTTATTATTATTTAATAATAGAAATAACTCAATTTGTCCAATAATATAGGAATCCTGTAGCTCAGTGGTTAGAGCACTTGCCTTACAAGTGTGAGACCTGTGTTCGAATCCAGGCAGGTCAGGGCGAAACCTGGGGCAAGTTTCCTGACTCCACACACCTGACAATAATCCCTAAAAGAAAATTGGTCATTTCAATCCATGGCTGTTTGTGGGGACAGTGCTGTGCGCAATTGGCTGCCGTGTTTCTCCCACAAAATATACAGTCAATTCACTTTACAGTATATTCTGTGAAGTGCTTTGAGATGTCCAGAAGACGTGAAAAGCACTATATCAAATGCCAGGATTATTATTATTATACTATAACATCGCAGCATTTCAACACACTAAATTAAAGAATTACTGTACAAATCCAGTGACTGTTTTTCACAAACAGCCTGGAGGTGAATGATTGATTGATTGATTGATTAATGAATTAATGTGATCTGCTGTCCTATGAGTGACACTGAAAGCCAAGTTGATTCTTGGCAGAGCCAACAGTAGGTATTTGATGTTCTTCAGTACAATCCTGAAGATGAGGACTAGAGAGTTTATCTTATTGTTGCTCCTGTTCCAACACAAGTAAGAAGGAAATGAAAGCTGTTGGGAGTTAAATCAGTTCCTGGAATAAAAATGAATGGGATTTTCACTTTACATTTGCTTGACTGCTAAATCTCAAGACACTATCAACTCGAGTAAACTACAAATGTGTCTGGCCGTTAAGGTTTTGCCCTGAGCCAGTGTTGCCATCTTATGGATTTTTCGATGAACTACACATTCACAATAATGTAATATAAATGAATACAATCTGGTGCTGTAGCATATTGTGGCTTTGGCGAGGATATTTTTCTTTATGATTCGAAAGAAAGACAAATAAATACTGTAATACAAGCGTGTCAAAGTGTGGCATGTTGTTGATGTCAGACGTACCATTTAACGGAATTGAAATGGCAGCACAATTAGGTAAGAACGTAAGGAAAGGGGGGGGAAAGTAAATCTTTTTGTGTCTGTGTTTTTCCAGATTGACAGTTGTTAGTTCCCCCCCCTCCCCCCGCCCCTGGTGTAGTACAGTATTATCCCAGTGTTTCCAGGGGACCTGCTTAGCTCATTAGTAACCTCAGCTATCAGTTGATTTTCTTTCAAGCGCTAATAAGTGCTTTAGTGCAATACCCAGATACACTGGCTGCCTGATTGCCCCTATTCTTGTTTACAGATTCCATGTCACGTCAGGTATAATATAAGCCTTATATAAACATGTCATTGTTTGAGGGAAACTGAAGCAACCCACCCACCAGGCTTGATTTGATGTTTGCTCAAATCTGTATCTCTTACACAAGTGGACAGGTGATTTACGTAGAGTGTTAACACTACAGGAAGGAGAAACTATCTGTGTGTGTGTGTGTGTGCTGACTGCAAGATGCTTCCCAAGCCAGCGTAAACCATCCGAGCACTCGATACAGTGCTTAACATCGAGAATGTCTTAAAACAACTTACACCGATTGATTCAAGTGTAGTAACTGTGTATTGTAGAGGGAAACACAGCAGTGATTTCGCACAAAGTGTTCCATAATAATAATCCTTGCATTTGGTAGAGCACTTTTCATGTCTTCTAGACATCTCAAAGCGCTTCACAGAATATACTGTAAAGTGAACTGACTGTATATTTGTGGGCGAAACGCGGCAGCCAATTGCGCACAGCAGGGTCCGAAAGTCGTGAATCGAGTGACAAATTTTTATTATTATTTATGGGTAAACAGAGGCGTGAGTGTGGGGAGTCAAGTCAAGGGAACTTGCCTAAGGTTTTCCTGCATCAGGGAGTCAAACCCGAGGTGAGCGCTCTCACCACAGGACTTCACAGGCTATAAACTCAAACATGACAGGGCTGGAGTAAATATCTAATGATGATTTCTTGTAGTTTTTGTGAAGGTAAGTACAGAGCCAGGCTTGTGCAAGTGAGTTGATTAAGAATAATGAAGTGTTCATTTTGGATCAGATTAAGTGATTTATAAAGGTTTGCAAAAGAACCAGGAATGTTAACGGTTTCACAAGCACTAAGATACATCCTACACAGTGTGATAAATCCCTATAAATAATGCCTATTCTTCATTTTTTAAGCTTTGTAAAAAAAAATCACAAAACAAAAGTCCTAAATGTCCCTAAAAGACACATATATTTATGTATAAATATATATTTCTATAAAGAAGTGGCATTTCATTTTAACTCACAAGATGGTTAAGGTCCATTTAGAAAAGACTGTTTAGTTGAATAACATACAAGTTATTTTGTAGATTTGATGGTTTCACTGTATGGTTTCCTTGTGTTATTAAAATGTACTGCTATTATTTAGAATGTTGTTTCCATGCTCCCAATCAAACAGTGCGACAAGATTGATAGCAGCTGCCCAGATTGAAGTCATTTTAAATTTCATTAAAACCTGGGTTTACAAGTTCCCACAGAAATGATTAAACATTTGCTCCTGATAAATTACACTTTCAACTGTATTATTATTATTTGTGAGTCTTACCAAAGTTACGGTAATCTCAGCAGACATATTCCCTTTGCAATACATGTGGTTGTTCAGTACTATTCCTTGCTATAGAGTTGTCCCTGCTCTGAATGTTATTTTTTTTCTATTTTTCCCTATATAAAAACATATATAAATCACAGTAAAGGAAACTAATGCTCCTCAGTTCTCATATTTCTATGAAATATATAGAGCACCACCTTCTGGTTAAGGTTAAAATTTTCCTGTTTCAAACCTTCCATTACACATAATAATAATAAATTATAATAATCCTTCCATTTGATGTCGCGTCTTATCACACCTTTGAGACGTCTCAAAGCGCTTCACAGCACACACTGTAAAATGAATTGACTGTGTATTTGGAGGGTAAAATGCAGCAGTTAATTGTGTCATGGCTGCACAATAAATACTGTGTATTCTGTGAAGCAACTTTGACACGTCTAGAAGACATGTATCTCTTACTTGCTCACTCTGTGGTGTTTTTTCTATTTCCTGCTGCTTCTTTCCCTGGCTCCTTTCATTCTTTCACTGTTTAATTCCTGATGTCCCGAGACACTGCTACCCTCGATCCCATCATAAGCAGGAATACAATCCAACAAAATCATGCCGTGATTCTGAGAAAAACTCCTAACATTTCAGGAAAACCTTGATTGGGATTGTTATTATGTTGTGATGTGCTCTGTTTCAGAAACCTGTCATATAAGTAGCCAATAATAATAGTGAAAATAAGAATAATCCTTGCATTTGATATAGTGCTTTTCACGTCATCCAGGCATCTCAAAGCGCTTCACAGAATATGCTGTAAAGTGAATTGACTGTATATTTATGAGCGAAACGCGGCAGCCAATTAAGATCAGCAGCGTCCCACAAACAGCCGTGGATTCAAAATGATCAATTTATTATAGAACGATGAGAGAGAGAAAGCGAGAGAGAAAGGTTAAGGGAACAAATGCGAGATATATTTTCAAATATCCAAAACGTTAACAGCTTGCACCATCACCCTGGACAGAGTCTCAGAAGTGATGATCTTGCGTGTGATCTTGGCAATCAATATGAAACGCCACCAAGTGTGGAGCTCCTGTAGCTCAGTGGTTAGAGCACTCGCCTTACAAGTGTGAGACCTGTGTTTCGAATCCAGGCAGATCAGGGCAAAACCTCGGGCAAGCTACTCCACACACACGCGCGCGCCTACTCCACACATCCGTCCCGTCTCCACCCCACCCCCGACAACCTCCAAAAAAACCCAATAATAAGTTGGTCATTTCAATCCACGACTGTTTGTGGGGACGCTGCTGTGCACAATCGGCTGCCGCATTTCGCCCACAAATACACAGTCAATCCACTTTACAGTACATTCTGTGAAGTGCTTTGAGACACAGTCTAGAAGACGTGAAAAAGCTCTATATCAAAATGCAAGGATTATTATTATTATTATTATTATGAACCACCGCCAGAGACAATAAGTGCCTGAAAAGGTGGTGGAGGCTGATTCGATAACAACTTTTAAAAGGGAATTAGATCTTTATTTAGGAAGAACGGGTCTATTAGGCTATGGGGAGCGGGCAGGGCAATGGGATTGAATCGCTCTTTTCAAAGAGCCGGCACAGACTAGATGGGCCGAATGGCCTCCTTTTGTGCCGTAAAATTCTATGATTCTATGATTCTATAATAAGTGATTGTCATTCATTCGAAGAACAGTCACTAGGTGGTGCTCTATACAAGACTTAAAAGTTGTCGGGTGATGATCTTTCTAGGGGGGGTTGCTGTAAGCTCTGTTCGGCTGTGACTTATCAAAGCTTACACTTTGATAATGAGTGGTTATCATGGGGGGGGTGAAATCTCATTAACCAGTCACATTGTCAAATGCGCTAAGTTGCCTGGCACATCTAGCATCAACTACCCCCCCCTACCCCCCTACAGCGACAATGTGAGTGCCATTTCTGGTGTGTGTTAATAGGTGAAGAGAAATTTCTGCCACTAGTTAACACTGTTTATTTCAGGTCTCGGCAGATGTTTGAATCGTCTCAGCCTCAAAGGTACTTAATGTGATTTACTCGTCAGAGGAGCGTAGATCTGTTTAAGGCAGTTAAGGCCTCCGCAAAGAAAAAAGAAAAAGGAAAGACTATATAAAAGGGAGAACAAAAGAGCGAGAGAAATGCAGGCACTGGTGGGTATGTATGTGAGGTTGGCGTAGGCTGGAGTGATAATATTTGTGCTTCTTTTAACCATAAAACTGACCGTTCATTTCTACAACAACTTGCATTTATATCGAATCCCTCGCCTGGGGTTGTTTCCCAGAGCATCTCCTAGTGTCAGTTCTTGACTGTAATATCAATGGCCAAAGCTATGTGGAGTTGCTGTAGCTCAGTGGTTAGAGCAGTCGCCTTACAAGCGTGAGAGATCTGTGTTCGAATCCAGGCAGGTCAGGGCGAAACCTTGGGCAAGTTTCATTACTCCACACACACACACACACACACCTAATAATAATCCCTCCATCCCCAAAAAATTGGTCATTTCAATCCACGACTGTTTGTGGGGACGCTGTCATGCGCAATTGGCTGCTGTGTTTCGCCCACAGTATATACAGTCAATTCACTTTACAGTATATTCTGTGAAGCGCTTTGAGACATCGATAATATTTGAAAAGCGCTATATCAAGTGTAAGGATTATTATTATGATTTATTATTATTATGTGTGGATTAAGTTGGTTAGAATCCAGCTGTTACCCCAGCACAGGTTGTGTTCTCTAGGTGCGGATTCACAATGTCGCTAATTACCCAACACCTTATTTTAGTGTTGCTTCAGTGATCTTCCACAGCCCCAGTCCTCTGGTTACTGAACCATCCTCCTGCCCACCAGGGGAAAGAAACAGTTTCTCCCTATCAGCCATCAAAACCCCCTCATAATAGCAAATACCTCAATTAAATCTACCCCCACCACCCCCGCCCCCACCACTCCGTCAACCCTCTCTGTTTTAAGGAGAACATTCCCAGCCTCTCCCATATCATTGGGAGTCCCACATGCAGAGATTTTTATTTATCATGTAAACGTTTCTGGGTTGAACCAGATCGAGAGGGATTTAAATTAACAAGCTATCTGCTTTAGAAATTTCTCAGGCAATAATGAAGTTGCTGTAAGAACCCATTACTTTTATTAGTATAATTAAAATATCAAACACTCCAAAGTGTGGATTCACAATGTAGCTAATTACTCAATAGCTTATTTTAGTGTTGCTTCAGTGATCTTCCACAGCCCCACTCGATCATCCCAGTCCTTTTTATACACCACAACCATTGCCATCTTATTATCTACACATCAAATAATTGGGTCTTTACAGTAACAAGGAAGTCATTAAAAAAAACAAGGTTAATACTGTTAAAGAGGCATTCGTGTTTTAACAAATCATATGTAATAATAAAACAATAATATAATAATAATATATAATAAACTGATAAATCAATGTAAAATCATCATCTCCCTTTCTTATTTCTGATCCGGAAGCCAATTGCGCACAGCAGTGTCCCCTCAAACAGTCATGGATTCAAATAACCAATTTTTAAAAATATTTTGGAGAGATTATTATCTTGTGTGTGTGAGTGCGTGTGCGTGTGGAGTAAAGAAACTTGCCCAAGGTTTTGCCCTGACCGGGCCGGGAATCAGACCCAGCTCTAACGCTTGTAAGGCGAGTGCTCTAACCACTGAGCTACTAAAGTTCACTTTCATAATAGTAATTCATTTGCTTTACCCGCACTTCACACAGCGTTTCCCACCAGTGTTGCTGCTTTCATTTATTTCTTTATTGATGAATGTTATGCACCTTGGGACGTCCTCCTGACGTGAAAGGCGCTATACAAATGTAATCGCCCTTACAAATTTATCCCTTACATAACAAATGCTCTTCAGCCTCTATGCCCTAAAAACTTTGAACTCTCTCCCTCAATCCCTCCGCCTTACCCCCTCCCTCCCTCCCTCCCTCCCTCCCTCCCTCCTTCCTTCCTTCCCTCCTCACCTTCAAATCCTGCCTAAAGACCTTCCTTGTTGATTGAGCTTACTTACACCTCGCTCCCTCCCTCTGGCTCGACGACAGACTCCGCCACTGTCAAGCGCTCAGGGACACTGTTACTCACTGTAACGTCCTTTGTTACGACACTAGCAATTGTTATTTTTTCTTTACTGTGATTCATTTATCCTTTTTTTTCCCCTCATGTCTCAGCATCAACTCTTAATTCTTACGCAAATCTGTCTGGACACTGATTTCTCTCAAGGATATTCCTAGGCATGTTCTCATTAATATGTTCCTAGATTCTGCTGTGGTGCATTCATCTTTCTCGAGACCAAACTATAATGACTCTGTTTCTCTTACTGATTCACCATGACAGCCAGGTTTGTGTAGCTTACACCTGCTTTCCTCAGAAGATTCACTCTAGCCTTAGTTTTTTTCTCCCATCACTGAAAGCATTTCCATCTCAAATCAAGCCCCTGTGATGTTCTTCTTTTTATTCAAACAACAATAATAAAAATAACGATCTTTGCATTTGATTTGAATTTTGCATTTGATACAGCGCACATTATCACGTCGTCTAGACTCAAGGCGCTTTCACAGAATATACTGTGAAGTGAATCGACTATATATTTTGTGGGCAAAACGCGGCAGCCCCTTGGCTGCACACAGCAGCGTCCCCCACAAACAGCGGTGGAATTGAGTGGCCATATTATTATTTTTTTCTTTAAAATTTCTATAAATACTATTTTGTCAAGATGATCCTTGAATCTATCGCACGACATCATCGAATCATGAAAAGTGATGAGCTGTATAGCATCGGATATCGTTGAGTAGGACGATGGAAAATGGAGTATAAAGAAAATTATATATAACTATCGTTTTCAGTAGAAATGGAATATTGGAATACAGTATTGGTCCTGAACTGGATGCACAGAGACTGGAAATAATTTCGCAAAAACTGCTGAGGTATGCGATCTCCCTGCATTAACTACATCATGTGTTGCCATGACAAAAATCATTTATATATATATATATATTTATACTCTATATAGCTTTTGGCAACCTGCCAAGCACAAAATAAAAACTCTCTGCACACATTATTTATACATTAATTCCTACATCTTTGGCACTCTTTGCATTCCAATTGGGTTAAAGGCTATCAAAGAGTTCAGCGCTTGAATATTTAAACATCACTGATCAGTTTGTGATGATGTTTTGTGAATTCCATATGACCTATTAATAATGATAATAATAATATGAATCCTTGCGTTCGCTCACAAAAGATGCAATCGTTCCACTTTACAGTATAGCCAATGAAGCAGTTTGAGACGTCTCGAAGGTGTGATGAGGCGCTATATAAAATGCAAGAAATACTGTTGTAACAACGGGTTAAGAACAAATTTTATTACCGTGTAAACAAGCTCGGTGTACTGAAACAGCAAATTGCACCAGAGTTCAACAGATTCAAAGTGTAATAATGGAAGCTTTCCAAACAACGTTTGCTCGAATTTCATTCCCATCATTTTCAACACTCATTGAGTCAGAAAATATATCTCGGAAATGTGTTTACAATATAGAGTACGACCTGGAGACTGAATACTGTATATTACAAACATTTCCAACCCAAATATATACCACAAAATCAACCCAAAGAGAATCCATAGCTGCCGTTCAATGTACCTAGGTTTGATTCCAGTCAGTGTGAAACCTTGGGCAAGTTTCCTTACTCCATACTTCCAATAATAACCGCTATATATATTTTTTTAATTGTTTTTTTCAATCCACGATTGTTTGTGGGGATGCTGCTGTGCGCAATCGGCTGCCGAGTTTCACCCACAAATATACAGACAATTCACTTTACAGTATATTCTGTGAAGTGCTTTGAGACAGTCTAGAAAACATGAAAAGCGCTACCTCAAATACAAGGATTATTATTATTATTACATCTGGTAAGGATTACCATACAGTTGATAAGCAAATTGAATGCTATCTGATATTAAAATTCAGAAAGCTATTTCAAGTCAAGCAAGACTTTGCACAGGGATGTTCCTATATGATCTCAGTCTGAGTTGGGTTTTGGAAACTGTCGGGATGAAGTTAGAGTTAACAGTTTAGCAAAAACAAAATAAGATCTCATCTTTTATAAGCACGGCACTGCTGTGCGAGCGATTGGCTGCCGCATTTCACTCACAAAATAAACAGTCAATTTAATAATCATATAATAGTAATAAATAATAATCCTAATTCACATTACAGTATATTCTGTGAAGTTCTTTGAGACATCTTGAAGACGTGATAAGGTGCTACACCAAATGCAAGGATTATTACTATAAATAGTAGTATTATTATTATTATTGCTCCAACCTTCACTTCCAGGTCATATAATTTGAGTAATTCTGATGGTTTCCTCACTGTTTATCAGATATCACCGAGCGAAATAACCAGGTGATGGGTGATATATTGTTTATATGTCTCTTCAAGACTGTGACCCTCTCTCAACCATGAATAAGGCAACAGGCTGTTTTGCTATAGCTGTTGCTCCCAAATAGATTATCAAAGGATATTCATAGCATCCCTCCCAGTTTATGGGTCACGTACTAATTTCAAGCCCTCGTATAAATGAAATAGCTGATTAGTCCCTCCGGCAACAGCATCCTAAGAACGTGAAATCAGTGAGAGGTATTTATAGAAAGAATAATCACTTCAGTTTTTTTTAAACAAAAGTATGATTAGCATTTTCACCATAGCAACCGTGACTTGCTGCTGCTGCTGGAGCAGGTATAGCGAACGGAGAGATCAAACCAGCCTGACTTTATTATGTGTTTACCCAGAAGAAAGGATGGAAACCAATACATGAAGTGATATCATTCTGGCTCGCACACCAACACACAGTCACTACACTTTACAGTCTATCACGTCATCGAGACGTCTCAAAGGAATATACTGTGAAGTGAATTGACTGTGTGTTTTGCGGGTGAAACGCGGCAGCCAATAATGCACAGCAGAGTCCCCGAAAATAGTCGCGAATCGAGTGACCAAATTGATATTAGCTTTGATTTTTTAAAATTCTTAAAGGGATTATTACCCCCCGGAAAGAGATCTGCCAATCGACGAACAACTGGGTTCCTCCTGACTGTTGGGAAAATAGAGGCGCGTGTGTGTATGTGTGTGTGCATGGTGTGCGTGTGTGTATGTGTGTGTGCATGGTGTGCGTGTGTGTATGTGTGTGTGCATGGTGTGCGTGTGTGTATGTGTGTGTGCATGGTGTGCGTGTGTGTGTGTATATGCAGAAAGAAAACTTGCCTAAGGTTTCGCCCTGTCCTGCCTGGGAATGGAACTTGGATCCTCTCGCTTGCGATGCGAGGGCACTAACCACTACTCCGCGAGACTCCACTTTATTTCTAAAACTGTTCCAATAAACCCCATCATTGAAGCCAAACTTGCTGCTCAGAATTCCTTTCAAGGTAATAGTGAAAGGAAACTTAGATTCAAAGCGATTGGTGCAGATATTTGCAAACTCGTTGAGTCCTTTCAGATGATCACAGGATAAGTCAATACGAGGGCTAAATTGCAAATGACTAAACGGTATGGAGTAAGTGACTGGGAAAGTATGCACGGTAGTCAGTTGTCATAGTTATAATAATAATTATTATAATAGTAATAATCCCTGCATTTGATACAGCGCCTTATCGTGTCTTCGAGACATCTCAAAGTGCTTCACAGAATGTCACTGTAAAGTGGAGTGACTATACCTGTATTTTGTGGCAGCAGCCAATTGCGCACAGCAGCGTCCCCCACAAATAGTCATAGTTTAAGTGACCAAATTCTTATGATTATTATTACTTATTTATTGAAGGGTTATTACCCTAACAGGGGAAAAAGCGCTCTGAGTCACCGCTGAGCTATATCAATGCAAGTTGTTTTGTGTTACCTCAGAAAGGGATCCGCCAATCGACTAACAACCGCGCATGCGTGTTCACCAACATTTGGCCCTGGCCGGGAATCGAACCCAGTTCCTCTGGCTTGCGAGGCGAGAGCTCTATCAAAACCACAGTGAGCTACAGGATTCCACAGTGAGCTACAGGATTCCACAGTGAGCTACAGGATTCCACAGTGAGCTACAGGACTTGATTTTCTGGAACTAACTACACACGAAAGCGACTCTCGGATTTCCATTAAAAACATCAGAAAGTATTTCAGTGAAAAATCTCACATTGTGTCTTTGTTCAGAGTTTCAAACAGAGAACGGTGGAAAGAGGTGGGGGGAAATGTTTAGGTAAAAGGCACAGAGAGAGAGAGAGAGAGAGAGAGAGAGAGAAAGAAAATAGACGTGTAGGAGTGTACCAGACTGGCATAAAATCTATAATTGCCTGGTGTTTCCAAACACTCTGCTGCTCGCTGTATTCAAAAGTCTGAGAAATCACCCCAGCCAAAGCAGAGTCATAATGGTTAATAGCTGGTAGGATTCTCGTTCCTTAAATGATATTGACACAGTGTCACTATCCATTATTGTGAGAGCAAAGAGAAATTGCGCATAAGATCCAAATCGTTTCTTTCTTTCATTTTTTATCTATTTTTTGTTGTTGTTGTTCACCCTCCGCTGACAATTGTAATTGAAAACTAAGTGAACAGAGTTTTTTATCATCTAAAGGAAAAGGTCGGGATTATGTGGCTAATTATATAAACTAGGAAAGTGAAGCTGTCTGTGACTGCTTTATCGGTGAGCGAGCACTGACACACACACACACACACACACGGATCGATATCTCTGCTGTTACTGATGGGAGCTACTGCTCTTGTGGAATAAGTTGAGACACCTTCCATTTAAGGTTCAGAAGCGAAGAAATGGGGCATAATGAAATATCATATTCTGAAATAACACTCAGCTGCTGTTCAAACAAATGTCAGGGCATCACTGTGCTTTGTTGTGTATAACAGAGTTAACTTTGCCCACAAAATACTCAGAAGTCACTCTGTTTCACAGTAAATCCTGCAAAGTGCTTTGGGACGTCCTTTGTGACTGGCGAAAGGGCTACGCCAACCATTGTGTAGGGGAGGAGACGCGGAGCAGGTCCCACCATCGTTCATGGATTGAGTGTCCTAATTATAATTATTATTGGAGGGATTATTATCCCCCAAAAGCCATCCGCCAATCGACCAACAACAACCGAGTTCCTATTCACTGCTCGGGCAAACAGAGGAGTGTGGGGGTGGTGTAAGCAAAACCTGCCCCAACGTTTCACTCAGTCCGGGAATCAAACCTGGGTCCTTGAGAGGCGAGCGCTCTAACCGCTGAGCTACGGGACTCCACGATAGTTAGCCCATTGTTAGTCCAAAGGAGGGTGTTATTTATTGATTTGGTTCAATCAGTTTAAACATTTACAGGCAGACGGATGGACGGACAGCCTGAGACATTCAAGCACATACAAACACAGGATTCAGATTCCATTTTCATCCAGCGATGTACATTGAGTGTGCCGGGCGCATTGCTGGCAATGTGAGCAGGTGTTTCCATGTCGGTGTAAGTGATTTCATTAATTTTGAGCCTGACTGCTAGGCTGCCCCATTGATATCCGATTGTGAAATCTGTGTGCAGTCGGTCCAAAGCAGAGGAAAAACATGATCTGTATGGCGAGTATCACAACAGCAATTTTTCCATCATTAACATTTTAATGAGCTTCTCAACCTCTTAATAATTTAATAAACTCGCAGCTTCCTTTTGGCTTTCGCACCACCACACATCGCCAGCGGTGGCTTGGCGATTGGATACCGGGATGGAATCGTGATCAGCCATGTTTACAAAGTGGGAATTCTATCCCCCCCTGCTTACACCAGGAACAATATAGGTTCACAGCACGAGTTTCCTAATCAGCTTTAATCAGCAGTTTGATCATGACGGAATAGCTCAATTATGCCAGCTTCTTATCCAGTTTATCATGATTATTATAGTTATTAATAATAATAATAATCCTTGCATTTGATATAGTGTTTTCTAGATGGTGTCTCAAAACGCTTCACAGAATATCCTGTAAAGTGAATTGACTGTATATTTGTGGGCCAATTGTGCACATCAGTGTCTCACACAAACAGTCGTGGATTGAAATGACCAATTCTTTTTTTTTTAGGGATTATTATCAGGTGTGTGTGTGTGTGGGGTGAGTAAGGAAACTTGCCCAAGGTTTCACCCTGACCTGCCTGGATTCGAACACAGCTTGTAAGGCGAGTGCTCTAACCACTGAACTACAGGACTCCATATTTCAATGCCTTAGAATCATAGAATCATAGAATCATAGAATTTTACGGCACAAAAGGAGGCCATTCGGCCCATCTAGTCTGTGCCGGCTCTTTGAAAAGAGCGATTCAATCCCACTGCCCTGCCCGCTCCCCATAGCCTAATAGACCCGTTCTCCCTAAATAAAGATCTAATTCCCTTTTAAAAGTTGTTATCGAATCAGCCTCCACCACCTTTTCAGGCAATGCATTCCAGATTCGAACAACTCGCTAAGTGAAAAAATTTCTCCTCAGCTCCCCTCTACTGCGCCTTGAAACTATTTTAAATCTGTGACCACGAGTCACAGATTCACCCACGAGTGGAAATAGTTTTTCTCTATTTGCCCTGTCGAAACCCCTCATGATCTTATAAACCTCTATTAGGTCTCCCCTCAATCTTCTCTGCTCCAGAGAGAATAACCCTAGCCTATCTAGCCTCTCCTTATAACAATAATAATCTGGTCACTCAATCCACAACTGTTTGTGAGACACTGCCTAGCGACATCAGCTGTCTGGTTTCACCCACAAAAAATATACAGTCGATTCACTTTACTGTGTATTCTGTGAAGCGCTTTGAGACACTATCTAGAAGAACGCGATGAGGCGCTGAATCAAATGCAAGGATCGCGATTATCCTGACAGCCAAACTGCATGTCAGTTTTAATCATCTGGGCGGCCTCAAAGAAACACAAACCATTTCAGGTAAACAGGCAGGAATCAATAATAATGTCAGGATGTGCGCAGTGGAATTCAGCCGCGCTTTTTAAAAAGAATCTGATTTCGATCTAATTTTGACACGGAATGAAGACAAACACTGATGATCTGATATGGAAAAGCATTTCGGCATTTTGCAACAACTCTTTCATCTGAAGATATCTTAAAATGATGGTCTTCCTCTTCGCACGTGCCCAATGATCACCTCCCCCCTTACCCCCCCCCCCCCCACCCCCACCCCCACCCACTCCCTGGCTCAGCGACACCAACGTCAAGCACTCTGGGACGCCCTGTGTGAAGGGCGCTGTGTAATACAACTTCTTGTCGGCATTGTAAAATCCTGGAGAACTCTAAACTATTAGCTGAAGAATGCTGAGTGTGTGTGAGTGAGTAAGTGTTTGTGGGCGAGCGAGCGAGCGAGTGAGTGAGTTTGAATGTGTGTGTGTGTGTGTGTCTGTGTGTGTGTGTGAGTGTGAGTGTGTCTGTGTGTGAGTGTGTCTGAGTGTGTGAGAAGAACTTGAGGAACTGCGTTCAGGCAGAAACGCATGACTCAATAAGTGTGAGGATTATTTCATAAATCAGAGACCGAAAATAAATCAGAGTTTGCCCACGGCAATCAGCACAACAACACAATGATAAACCTGGAGTCATTCTCAACCCGTTGGCAGTGTGGGGCAGGTTGCTAAGCAACGCAGCACATAACCCATGAGAGAACCGCATATCCCTGTTGCTAACAATATTGTTCGAGGATCTGAATGAACCGAGCAATACCTCAATCTGATTGCGTTTTTCCGGCTGTTATTCTCTCTCTATTTCCTTTGTGTGTTCTGCCTTTGTCTCAGCAGTGTGTGGTGACTGTGTGTTACGTGGACAAAAATGTGGCAACCATCGGACCTCCTGTATCTCAGTGGTTAGAGCACTCGCCTTACAAGCCTGAGACCTGTGTTCGAATCCAGGCAGGTCAGGGCGAAACCTTGGGCAAGTTTCCTTACTCCACACACACACACACACACACACTCACGCACACGCACACACACACACTCACACACACACTCACACACACACGCCTAATAATAATCCGTAAAAAAAACACAATCATAAAATTGGTCATTTCAATCCTCGGCTGTTTGTGAGACACCGCTGTGCGCAATTGGCTGCCGCGTTTTGCTCTGCCACAAAAATACAGTCAATTCATTTTACAGTATATTCCGTGAAGAGCTTTGAGACATCTAGAAGATGGAAAGGCGCTACATCAAATGCAAAGATTATTATTATTATATTATTATTCATGGTAAGAACCCATCGTCAAATAGGCCGTGGAAAGTGAGCCGCGCAAGGGAAATATATTTCCTTAAAGTCATATGTAATAATAATAATAATATGAAACACCTAAAACACACAACAACAACAACAGAGGGTAACATTCCTACCACAAAGACAGAATTCAACTGAAAACACAGTGGGGAAGAAAAGGAAAAAAACATAAATGAAGTCTGACAGTAAGTGCCCTGTGGCAGGACCTGTCAAATTTAATTCAACATATTAAACCGGTTGAATAATAATAGTGGCAGAAGTGCAGCAGCCATGATGTGGATGTACATAACTACAGTTTACCTTACCACCGAGAAAGTGATGCTGCTGCTCAGTGGTTAGAGCACTCGCCTCACAAGCGAGTGGATCCGGGTTCAATTCCCAGCCAGGGCGAAATGTTGGGCAAAGTTTCCTTACCCCCATACACACACACACACACACACACACACACACACACACACACACACACACACACACACACACACACACACACACACACACACACACACACAAGCCTCTGTTTAGCCCAGCAGTAAGTACCAATCGTTATTTGTCGATTGGCGGCTCACTTTTCTGGGGGTAATAATCCCTTCAAAAAATAAAATGCTAATAATTTGGTCACTCAATCCACACCTGTTTGTGGGGACGCTGCCGTGAGCAATCGTCTGCCACATTTCGCCCGCAAAATATACAGTCGATTCACTTTACGGTGTATTCTGAGAAGCGCTTTGAGACGTCGAGAACATGCGATAAGATGCTGTGTCACACGCAAGGATTATTATTATTGCATTATATTGTATTCCTGTGCCAGCAAAGCCTCAGAGTTTTCAGTGATCCACAGGTAGGTATAATCAGCCCTGCGTCACTGTGCCTTTGTTGATTGCTGCCCCTAAGACTCTGCTACCTGCAGGAGGGACGAGAGCCACAGGAAGCAAAATAACGTTATACAGTAAATGGTGGAAGCAATTACTTGCGCAGAAAATGCATCCGTCTCTGCTAAAAGGTTCTCTGACATACTCAAACATCGTATCATTGTCTTAGACCTTAACTGTCGAATTCTGGGAATAAACGTGGTGGTACGCAGAGGTTGTACTTATCTCAATAATTTTGGGTTATACTTTTGATACAAACAATTGTGATGTGATGTGAGATTACTGGTTAAATTCCAACAATCTATCTCTGGGATTTGTGAGTGAGTGAGTGAGTGAGTAAGTGAGTGAGTGAGTGAGTGAGTGAGGGAGGGAGGGAGGGAGGGAGGGAGGGAGGGAGGGAGGGAGGGAGGGAGGCTACAGGCAGGCAGGGAGTGAGTGAGTGAGTGGGGGAGAGGGGGGAGCAGATGTATGGAATTCCCAGCTTGGTTCTTGAGCAAAAGTGATGATGGGTTTCCGTGTGTGTCAGACAGGAATGATCCCCCATCCACTCCATCCCCCACAAAAAAAAGAAACTGACGTGATATTTAAGTCGTTGTGATGACATGACCTGAGACACCGTCCGGCGTGGAGGGCGCTATATAAATCAAAGTTGTTGTTGTTGTTGTTGTTTGACCTTAAACTAATCCATCACATGCATCCGAATGGAAAGAAAACTTTTCCCAAACATAATTGTGAAGGAGCTATGGAAATCCACATCTAAAGTTGAACATGGGGCGGAACTCGTCCACTATATTTACATTTGTGTAAATGTGACGCAGAAATAATGTTGCCATTTGACTTTCAATTGACTTTTGAGCAAAAAGCAATGTCTTATCTTTATGGGGCTGTATTCAAATCTTTCCATTTATGACACCATACTACAGACTATCACACAAGTGGAAATGTAAAGTGGATTGTGATGCATGAATTACATTTAACTCGCCATAGATATATATATAGACATATATTGTATATAATATTATACAGTATATAATATAATAATATTCCTTGCATTTGATATAGCGCTTTTCACATCTTCTAAACGTCTCAAAGCGCTTCACAGAATATACTGTAAAGTGAATTGACTGTATATTTGTGGGTGAAATGCGGCAGCCAATTGTGCACAGCAGCGTCCCCACAAACACCACACATGCACGCACGCACACGCACACACACACACACACCAGGCATGAGAATGGGCTTGATCGAATATTAAAGTTGCGTTACAGAAATAAGTTCTGATTCAGGTGTCGTTGAAAAGTAATTTTTCTACTGAGGACATTCAGGACACTTAAATATGCAATGCCATCGCTCACACAATAGATATAATGGCATGTATTGGTTACCTCCAGGACAGTCTGTCACTGAGGGGGTGGGAATACATAGATATATCTGCCACGGCGACCTCTGGGAATAGCAAAGGAGAGGAGATCACATTGGAGACACTGCAGATCACAAGGCGGGAGATGCAATCATGACCGACTTAAACTCGCTCAGAGAATGGTCACGGACCACACTGAAGCAGGGATTAGGATGTTGCCACTGACGTCTCCAATCCTACAGGAATCATGGTTATCCAAAAAAAACTCCTCCAAATAAATAAATAACTAGTCATGATAATTATTTGGTTGTTCAATCCACGGCTGTTTGTGGAGCTCCTGTAGTTCAGTGATACGAGAACTCGCTGTATAAGCGTGAGACGTGTGTTTCGAATCCAGGCAGATCAGGTCAGGACGTAACCTTGGGCAAGTTTCCTTACTCCACACACACACACACAAACGCCTAATATTAATCCCTCCAAAAAAACATAATAAAATTGGTCTTTTTCAATCCACGGCTGTTTGTGGGGACGCCGCTGTGCGCAATTGGCTGCTGCGTTTCGCCCACAAATATACAGTCAATTCACTTTACAATGTATTCTGTGAAGCACTTTGAGATATCTAGAATCTGTGAAAAGCGCAATATAAATTGCAAGGGTTATTATTATTATTGTGGAGACGCTGCTGTGAGCAATTGGCTGCCAAGTTTCGTCCACAAAAGTTACACAGTCACTTCACTTTACTATATACTCTGTGAAGCGCTTTGAGACATCTTGAAGACGTAATGAGGAGCAATGTCAAATGCGAGGATGATTATTAGTACTGTAGTGGTATTATTTATCAAAGTGTCATTTCTCAGTAGATCAGAGTGGACCTAGTGACTTAACTCCAGCCTCCTCACAAACAAGTTCCTCTATCTCGCTCAAGTCACAAACAACTGGTGTAATAACTGCTGGCAGTGTGTTCATCCTCGAAGGGCACTATATAAATGCAGGTAGCTCTGTTGTTCTATCCTCTCTCCTCCGCATCAATTAAATATTCTCTCTACTATTCCTTTCTTCTGCTCCTGTACTTTAAAACCATCTTCCTTGACAAACTCACCGACATGATGGTTTGACTGGATATAGACCGATGTCGCATCACACCATTTGCAAAGTACTGACTTTCGCAAGAGACGCACACAATTAATGTTGCCTTTTCCCCTGTTGTTAACGGAAAGTGAATATTGAGAGACCTCTAAAAATGATTAATAACCCCTAGGCCTACAATCCTGGATCATTTTGAACTTTTCAATGTTTTCAGCCAAGTTGTTTTTTGGCAAAAACCCCCCCCCCCCATCCTAGGAATGTCAGACGTTTGTTTGCTGCTACAGCAAAATTGCAGGGAATGAAATATTAAGGACGCACAGAGTCTAACTTACAACAGTGGCTAAAAATAGCAATCTTAGCTATGTCCTTATAATAGGAAATTCAATTATAAAGATCAGCGATCAGTGCAAGATAGAGCCCGGAATTTATTGGATAAAAAATGTCATCAACTGAAAAAGAAATTGGATTTTTGCTCTGATATTCAATCATACAATCTTCAGCCGGCTTTCACCGCAAGATAGAGAGGTACTCCTACTCTACTGTATTATAACGCACTTTCTGCTTTGTTAAAAAGGTTAAAATTCTTTCATTCTGTTGCCTGCTTTGTTACAAACCATTTTCTATTTTTCTTGCAATGTCATGTTTTTTTTTGTCAACTTATTCACGAGAGGGGCTTGTATTGCCAGAAGTCAATTGATCTCGCTTCCAGCAATAGAGGAAGTTTCCAGAACAAACTCGATAGATTTTCTGCTGCACAATAACATTGGCTGCCGCGTATCACCCACAAAGTACACAGTCAATTCACTGGATAGTGTACTCTGCGAAGCGCCTTGAGACATCAAGAAGATGTGATAAGGGGCTATATCAAACACACGGATAATTACTATTATCAGTTATTGTTGCCAATAGTACCAATAGGATGGATCTAGGCCCTCTCCAGGCATTGCCAATAGCTGTTTGTACTAGAGTTTGTACATGAGTGAGGCTGTTGAGACAAGTGTCTTATCTACTATGTGAAGCTGGATTATATTTGAATGCCAGCCTGTCAAAGACGCAGCCTGTCAACACACATTCACATGCATTCAAGTAGGAGATATCTGAAGATTAAAGAGGTTTCCTAATGACTATTCATAATGTGTTTGATATGATGCCATCAATTTAACCCCCCGCCCCCCAACACCACCACCACCACCATCCCCGGAGTAAAGATGATATCAATACATTTGTTCATCCTGGTTGTCAATGAACTCGGAAACACCTTCCGACTATACTGCAATGTAAACCCACCGTTCTATTTTTAGTACTGCTGTTATTTGACATGTTTGCAGAGGATCGCTGAGCTCTGCAAACTGTAGTGATGGGGCCACCGCAGTAAGTTTCAGACAATTTTTCACATTAACAGTAATAATAATAACAATAATATTCCTTGTATTTGCTGTAGCACTTGATCACATCTTCGAGACGTCCCAAAGCACTTCATAGCTAATGAATTGGGAGGGCAGCTTTCTGCTGCCCTCCCAACTCTCTCCCTCCCCTCCCAACTCTCTCCCTCCCCTCCCAACTCTCTCCCTCCCCTCCCAACTCTCTCCCTCCCCTCCCAACTCTCTCCCTCCCCTCCTAACTCGCTCCTTCCCCTCCCAACTCTCTCCCTCCCCTCCCAACTCTCTCCCTCCACTCCCTCTCCCACCCCTCCCAACTCTCTCCCTCACCTCCCAACTCTCTCTCTCCCCTCCCACTTCCCCACGCCCCTCTCCCTTGCTCGTGTCCCGACCTGACTGTTCAGCGCCTTGGGACGTCCTTCTGACGCGAAAGGCCCTCTATCAATGTAATTGTGTTGTTTGTTGTTGTAGTTGTTGTTGTTAACGATATACTGTAAAGTGAATTGACTGTGTTTTTCCAATATTGTTGCCGACTGGGATAGAAACAACTTGCGTCAACTGTGACAAATAAGAAACTTATTGTGTGAATCTGTGTATTACTTACACAGAAACCTACATGTGTAATTTATGAAAATGATATGTCAGAGTTAGATTGGAGCTGTCATTTCACCCTAAATAGCATTTGGCACTTGTTTTTAAAGCAATAAAACCGATTTAGAAATAATTACCATGTAGCACATTGTCACACCTGACCAAAAAAAGTAAACAGCGTCAAGAATAATCACTGGAGTTTGACGGACACTATTATTATGAGTTCTGACAATTTTCACCCAATATGCATAGTGCGTACAAGTCAACAGATTAACACCTTATATAAATAGTCACACACTTTAACAACATCAAAATTATCAGGACTGAACTGGGAGATGGAGTTTAGAATTGAAATGCTGGGCAGCACAAGCGACTTGCGTTGTGTGTGATCAAGATCAAAGGAAACCAATTTGGGTGGTTTAATCCACGGCTGGTGGTGGGACGCTGCCTCGCGCAATTCATCCACAAAACACGGTCACTTCACTTTTTCCGGTGTATCCTTTGAGACGATATCCTCAAAGACATAATAAGGCGCTGTGTCAAATGCCAGGATTATGATTACGATTATAATAATAATCCTTGCATTTGATATAACACTTTTTATATCTTATCGACATCTCAAAGCGCTTCACAGAATATACTGTAAAGGGAATTGACTGTATATTTGTGGGTGAAACGCGGCAGCCAATTGCGCACAGCAGCGTCCCCCACACACAGCTGTGGATTGAAATGACCAATTTTACTATTGTGTTTTTTTTGGGGACGGATTATTATTAGGTGTGTGTGTGGAGAAAGGAAACTTGCTCAAGGTTTCGCCCTGATCTGCCTGGATTCGAACACAGGTCTCATGCTTGTAAGGAGAGTGCTCTAACCACTGAGCTACAGAGCAAACTGAAGATGTGCAGCCATGTTACATCCCAGCTTTAACAGCTGGAGTTGAATACACAGTTCTCTTTTTCCGGGCTCCCTTATATGAACATTTTCGACGGAAAGAAAGAAATCCTTCTCAACACAAGTAAATATTGAAATGCTTTCTACATGGTGAGGCCGAGCTTTCATTTACACCTTGTACTTTATTTTGATGGAAAAACAGACTACCCCAAATGTATTATTTAAATAGTCTTGGATGATATACAGGGTTTTACGATTGATCGTTTGAGCAGTCCAGTGTTTCACCGCTTGGTTGCAGGTTCAAGTTTCACTGCCACATCAAACTCAAATCCACCTCAATAAATTTTAAGGATTATTTTTAATTTGTGTGATCGATCCTTTATCATAAGCGATCATGCTTTATTAGGGGGGAAAGGAGGGAAAGTCAAGAACATGGAGGAGGGGGACATGGAGGAGGCCAGACCCAGTGGAGCGAAGGCAACAGGAGCTGGTTTGAGGAGAGAGATCAGAGAGATGGGGGGGTTAGGGTGCAGAGGAGTGGAGGGATTTGAAATCAAGGGTGAGGATCTTGAATCCTCTCGGGGACAGGGAGCCAGTGAAGTCTGGCAAGGACTGGGGTAATGGGGGAGCGAAATTTGGTGCGGGTGAATATGTGGGTGGCAGAGTTTTGGATGAGTTGGATTTTATGGATTGTGGTGGAGGGGAGACCGGCGAGGAGGGCGTTGCAATAGTCCAGCCGAGAGGTGGCAAAGGTGTGGACCAGCGGCTTTTAAGGTGAGGTATTGCCGGAGACGGGTGATCCGTCAGAGGTGATAGAAGGCAGTGCTGGTGAGGGACCGGATGTGAGGGAGGAAGGACAGTTGAGGGTCGAACCTGACCCTAGGTTGTGCACAGGTTCAGAGAGTCTTGGGGGCCAGGCCGGGAAGGTGGAGGAGGTGAGAGCCGTGCGAATGGAGACTTTGACGAGAGCCAAGGAGTATGGCCTCCATCTTGTCAACATTCAGCTGCAAGAAATTTGTGCTCATCCAGCCCCTGATGTCTGACAGGCAGACTGACAGAACATCAGGGGACTGGGGTCGCAAAGTGAGGAGGAGAGATAGAGTTGGGTGTCATCCGCATACATGTGGAAGTGTGCCCCATGTCTGCGGATCACATCCCCAAGAGGGAGCGGGAGGATGAGGAAGAGGAGGGGGCCGAGGATGGATCCCTGGGGTACCCCGCAGGTAACTGGGTGAGTGCGGGAGGAAAAGCCATTTGTGGAGATGTACTGCTGGCGGTTTGTGAGGTAGGACTGAACCAGGCGAGTGCGGTCCCACTGAGGTGGCTGGCGGAGGACAGGGGGTGGAGGAGGATGGCGTGGTCGACTGTGTCAAAGGCAGCCGACAGGTCCAGGAGGATAAGGAGGCAGAGGGAGCCCTGGTCACAGACAGAGAGGACATCGTTTGTGACTTTCACAAGCGCAGTCTCTGTACTGTGGGCAGGGCGGAAACCAGACTGGAGGGGTTCGAAGAGGGAGTGGGGGGAGAGGTGGGCGCGGAGTTGGTTTGCAACAACGCGTTCCAGGGCTTTTTAAAGTAAGGGCAGGTCAGAGATAGGGTGGTAGTGGCTGGGGATTGAGGGATCTAGGGAGGGTTTTTTGAGGAGAGGGGTGATGGCAGCAGTTTTGAGGGGGGCAGTGACTGATCTGGAGGAGAGGGACTGGTTGATGATGTCAGCCAGCAGTGGGCAGAGGAGGGGGAGCTGGGGGAGCAGTAGGTTGGTGGGGATGGGGTCGAGGCAGGAGGTTGTTGGCTTCATGGAGGTGAGAGTGCGTGAGAGGGAGGAAGGAGAGACTGTGGAGGAGGAGTGTAGGAAGGGGGTCGAGGTAGGAGCTGAAGGTGGGGGGGGGGGTGAGGGGGATGGGGTGGGGGTGGTAGTGGGAGATGAGAGGCAGGAGGATGAGGCTGCCTGGTGGATATTGTGGATCTTGGAGGAGAAGATCCATGACCTCCTCGCACTTTGCATTTGAAGTGAAGATTGAGGGGGTCTGAGGGGGGGCGCGGAGGAGGTGGTGGGTGGGGGAAAAGAGGACTTTGGGGTTGTTATTAGCCTCCAGGATGATGTTGGAGTAGTCGGCCGTTCTCGCGCGAGACAAGGAACGGCGGTAGCTGTTCGAGCCACAGTCGGTGGTGAACCGTGAGGCCGGTGTTCTGCCACCTGTGCTCGAGCAGCCGGGTTTGGCATTTGAGGGAGCGGAGATGAGAGTTATACCAGGGGGAGCGGGTGGAGTTGGAAATGGACCTGGATTTCAGAGGGACGAGAGCGTTGAAGGTGGAGGAGAGGTGGTCATGGAGCAGCTGGACAGCTGCTTCAGGATCGCTGTGGATGGAAGATCAGAGGGGTAGGAGGTCAGAGGATGTGAGGGCATCTGTGAGGGTCTCAGGGGGGAGGCTTTTCCATGGGCGGAAAAGTATAGTTGAGGGCTTGGTGAAGGGGAGAGGAATGGAAGAGGAGGAGACAAGAAGGTGGTCCGAGATGGCCTTGTACGAGATGCTGAGGTCGGAAATTTCAAGGCTGTGGGTGATGATGAGGTCGAGGGCGTGGCCACAGTTATGGGTCGGAGAGTCAATGTGGAGGGTGAGGTTTAGGGAGGAGAGGAGGGCAGTGAAGTAGGAAGAGGTGGCACAGGGGGAGTTTAGGTGGAGGTTGAAGTCGCCCATGATGAGTAGGCGTTCGGAGCTGAGGGACAGGGAGGAGAGGAGAGTGGAGATATCGGGGAGGAAGGAGCCACGGTGTTTAGGAGGATGATAGAGCAGAAGGATTTTTAAGGAAAGAGAAGGATAGTAGCAGGGCTGGAGGATTCGAGTCCTGGACTCGGATTCGAGACCGGTCTCGAGTCCTCTTTTGAAGGACTCGGACTCAGACTCAAACTCGGACTCGGCTGTGCAGAGTCGGACTCAGACTCGCACTCGACAGCAGAGACTCGAGGACTCGGGCTGGAGACCGCCACGAGTCCGGCAGGTATGAGCCGAGCTGCGGGGTTTTCTGTAGTTCGCGCAAATACTGGCCGACTTACCAGAAATCTCGCAGTGAAAATTTCATGTGAATGAACTGTGACGCGGTATCCCACGTGGGATACTGCTTCCTATCTATCACACGTCAATTTTCTACCAATGAAAAAAGCCCTTTAAAAAGTGACCCGTTTAAATCCAATGCCCTGCATTGCCACGTGTTTCAGTTCCATTGTGTGAGCAGTAACACTGATTTCTGCTGAGACTCTGTGAGTAGGTGTTTGTACATTGCCTTGTGTACTAACTGTACAAGGGCAACCGTACTAGGCTTATATCGCGAGCTACGCACTGAAACCTCCCTGATTCTTACCTGCCCGGCGCGTACAAGCATCACCGTGTCTGCCGTGTCCCGAGTGATTGGGAACACGGATCATAAGGAATTCACAACAACAGGGGGGAGCAAACATCACGCAAAATGTAAGTTTTGCAAATGTGTTATAACTGAAACGTGTGGCACCACATCAAATTTCACACGCCAACTGCAGTGACATCATAAAGAAAAGTAAGTTTTGTACTCATTTACGATTACACTATACAAAAAATTAAGTGTGTGTGTGGACTTTTGACGGAACGGGTTATTTATCAATCACGATAAATTTTATCATGTTAATAGTCTTGAAGATTTAATCTGATAAAGACTATTTTCTGAACTATGTTGGGTAGGCTTCAGTCTACAGAAAAATCCATCTGGTTGGAGGAGTTGTTGCTGTCCTCCAACACAGGTGGAAATCTCACATAAAATATACCGCTACGTGCTGAAATTGGCCTTACTAGGGGTAGATCTTAGGTTTATGTAGTAGAAATATATACGGAGACAAAAATCTAGCCCCATAGAGATATGCGTAAAAAGTAGAGCACGAGCGTCGCAAAGCGTTCTACTATCTTTGAAATGAGGATTTGAGACCGGTCTCGTGTCCGAGTCCAGGACTCGAGTCCTACAGCCCTGTGATTTTCTTCTTTGTGCGCAATGCACTGACTCATACTCGGATCAGCAGTGTTCACGAGCGCTCGGTCACACACCAATATATACAAGTACATGCCTAGGCAAGCAATCTGCAGCTAGACTTTTTATTTGGAAAAAAAATTAAATCTCTCTCCTCGACACAAATGAGGGTTGGGGAAGAGAGAGACAGGGAGAGACATATACATATACGCATACAAACGCACAAAAGCCAACCCAATCCTTCTGTCTTCAATTGGGGTTCATACATGTGCATTTCCAGGAAAATCGTGCCAGGCAGGCCTTTTCAAATACATTTGCCAAACAAGGTTTAGATTTATAAATCTAGATGGATTTGGAAATCATAGAATTGTACAACACAGAAGGCGGCCATTCACACCATCGCGACACATCTAGAAGACGTGAAAAGCGCTATATCAAATGCAAGGATTCTTCTTCTTCTTATTATTATTATCATGCCTGTGCCATGTGAATCCTTGCCTCTCCAAATTAAAGGTTAGACTCGATTATTGCTTCTTAAAGTTTGCCAACAGTCGGAGACCTTCTGGGTTGACTTTATAAATCTGCTTCAGACAGATGAAGGGAGACAGATGAATGTAAGTGGGAGTCAGTGGGAGAGATAAGACAGGGAGCAGAGTGACAGACAGAAAGGAAAGGAGAATGGAATTAGAAAACACACAAATGTAGGGGACTTGCAAGAAGAATTCACTGAATTCTCGTCCACCAGTTTGCATAAAAGTGTATACCACAAGCCAGCCAAGTTACTAGTTCCAAGTCAGCTTTAAACTGCAAAGTCTCTAAATTGCAGTCAGACGTTTGAGCTAGAATTGTTTAGTTAGGCAAACTTATCAATTTGAAGCACTCCAAAAGACAAATTTAATAAGGCACTGCGGAACTATTGCTTAACTGCATGTTTGGAGAGGATTAACATCAACTTTCTAGACACTTGTTTTTCATGCCCGACCGCGTTACCTTCCTCAAATTAATGAACTGTCTTAGCATTTTGTGAATCTTCATTTCAGTGAATATCAGTGCAATGGCTTTATCAGACAAGTGACTGATGACTTGAGAAGTCAATATTCCTTGAACTTCAGGGACTAAAAATAGAATTTTAATTTGTTCTTGAACCAAACCATTAAGCACTTGAACTTCGGGATAATGAGTCAATTTATTGCATAAAGCCATGAAGTAAGAAACCAACCCTGGTAAACAAAGCGTAGCAAGCAATATACATCAAAAAAAGGTATAAGACTGAAATTCTAGTGTGTATAAATTGGTGATGGGCGTGAATTTTTACATGGAGGACTCGGACTCGGACATTGAGGACTCGGACTCGGACACCAGGGACTCGGACTCGGAGGAGGAGGACTCGACTACAGCCCTGGATAGTAAAGCGTGAGGTGCTCGAAGGAGGGAAAACAGCCAGAGGAGTAGGGGGATCGATGGCCAACCCGCCGCCACTTTGGTTGGGGTGGGGGCTGTGGTGGAAGGTGTAGCGTGGAGGGGAGGCCTCGACTAGAGGCATGGGGTCATTGTCACTACGCCCCAAGGCTCTGGAACTCCCTTCCTCACTCCCTTTGCCTCGCCTCCTCTCTTCTCAGTTTCAGGTCCCAGCTAAAGACCTTTCTCTTCGGCCGCCTCTTTGGTCACCTTCCTACCCCTGCCCCTGGCTCAGTCCCGGGATCCGCTACTGTGAAGCGCTCTGAGACGCCAGAGGATTTATATAGTGCCCTCCACCCCGACTATATAAATCCTTGTTGTTGTTGTTGTTGACTTGAAGTGCTTTGAGACATTGATAAGATGTGAAAAAGCTCTATATCGAACGCCAGGGTTATTATTATTATTGTGTAGCTCCTGTAGCTCAGTCGTTAGAGCACTGGGCAAGTTTCCTTACTCCACACACACACACACACACACACACACACACACACACACACACACACACACACACACACACACACACACACACACACACACACACACACACACACACACACACACACACACACACACACACACACACACACACACACACACACACACACACACACGCCTAATAATAATCCCTCCAAAATAAAAACTATAATAAATTGGTAATTTCAATACACGACTGTTTGTGTGTGTTGCACCCACAAATATAGTCAATTCACTTTACTATATATTCTGTGAAGCACTTTGAGACGTCTAGAAGATGTGAAAATGCTCTATATCAAATGCAAGGATTATTAATATTATTATGGCTCAGTTACAATACAACGTTTTGGAGTGGTTCCTGTATGAACTAATCCATAAACAGATTGAAACACGTCGGTTAAACGTTGCAAGCATCTCGAAGGCTGGGATTTCTTTGTGTTATCTTTGCGGAGGTGATATCACCAAATAACTTGCAGCTGATGAGGAAAGCCAAAGAAAAAAATCTCTATCCTGACATACAGCAGCTTTGCATCTGTCGATCAGCCCTCGAAAGGAATTCTCACTACACACATAAATTACATCTTATCAACCCCTTGTCAGAAGTTGAGCCCGGCCTGCCGTGAGGACTGTCAATTGATGTGAGGTTTTGTAGTCAACCGACTCTTATCAGTTTCATTCTGGGCATTAGTATAAAAGCAATATTAGGCTAAGAGAAGTGGGCAGGATAATATTACCAACTAGGTGTCATAGCAGTAGTCAAACGCTGATAACTTGTAATTACTTTATCCATAGCACAAGACTGTGTCTGGGATACCTTATTCTATTTATATTACCTGCGGAGTCCCATAGCTCAGTGGAGTGTTTTTTCTAGAGCACTCACCTCGCAGGCTTGAGGACCTGGGTTCGATTCCTGGGCAGGGTGAAACGTTGGGTGGGTTTCCTTACTCCACACACACACACAGCTCTGTTGATCTAAGCAGTAAATAGGAACCCGGTTGTTAATCGATTGGTGGATTGCTTTTCCGTAGATAATAATCCCTTAAAACATTGTTAAGTGACCATAATTTGGTCACTCAATCCATGATTGTTTGTGGGGATTCTGCTGTCCGCAATTGGCTGCCGCGTTTCGCCCACAAAATATACAGTTACTACACTGAAAGAATATTATACTGCTCCTCAGCAAGTGCTCTGGATCTCTGCCTGAACATGCTCACAGCATTTCAAGACTGTATATGGAAAGGAACTCCTTAATAGAATGATTCAGCGCTTAGCACTCAACTTCATTTTAATTTCAAAAAATAGTTTAATTGAAAACAACTTATGCCTGTAACTTGAATTGAAATTCCTACAGCATCTTTACCTCGTCGAAAAGTCTTCAACAAACCACTTCAGTGTAAGTGTAATGAGTGGTGTTTTGTATGCAAACAAAACAATAGTGAATTTGAATAATAATAATCATAATCCTTGCATTTGATATAGCGCCTTATCACGTCTTCGAGACGTCTCAATTAGGAAAACCTATGGGCTTGGGAGAGGCTAAAGTTCAGAATATAATTATATGACAAATGATATGAGAATAGGAAAATAGCTAGAGGGTGTGCATACCACATAAGCAATCGACATATGTTGGTTACCATAGCCGCAGTATCACATAGATTATTCACGACAAAAATAAGGCGAGTCACTTGGTGAAAAATATGCAGGATTTAAAAATAATTTTTGTTCTTGAAATGGAATGGAGAGAAATTGCAGAGTGGAACCACTTAATAAATGCTACAAAGGCAACACAAAATACGCCAAACTTTCTTCCCCAATCGTTTGATATAAATTATCCGCAACTTTTAAAGCATTGTTTCATGTGCATCTTGTTGCCTGTAAAATACCCCCAATTGGTACTTTGCCCAATTGGCAACTCAGTCAACAACAACAACAACAACAACAACAACAACAACAGTCCCAGGAAACAAACATTTTTAGGGTTAAGGAGACACACTTTTGGAAACCAGAATTAATGGAGTTAACTCACTTAATGGGGTGTGCACAGTTAAAATGTAATAACTGTTAAATTATTGAACAGTTACCTTGCATCTAAACACGCATATCCAAATAACAATAGACTCTAATTAAAGTAAAAGGTTCACCCAAACCCCACCCTCTCCCCCACCGCCCCCTCAAAGAAAGTGATGGAAATACACAACAATTCAAATAACACTTTTTTTTCCTGTTTAGGTTAGAATCTCCAAACCAAACTGAGATTTCTAGGCATCCCACCCACCCATGGAGATTCTCTCTCTTTCTCACATTCTGTCTCTCTCATTCTCTCTGTGTCTTTCTCACTCTCTCTTTGTCTCTCTCTCTCCCCGGAGGGAAGAGACCCCCTGCTTACCTCATTCCCTCATTCCACACAGTATTAGGCGCAGGTTGGCAAGAGCCAAGGCTTGGGTGGGGGGTGACAGGGGGGGAGCCCAGAGTGTGTGTTGGGGTAACAGCTGGAGTCTAACCAGCTAAACCCACTGGCCCTTGATATCGCTGTCTGTATTCTTATTATTGGTTCAGGTAATCTCTCTAGCCAGCCAGGACCCAGCCCACACAATAATCTCTGCCCAAGGCATTCCTGGAATCATTTCCTATGTGTTAAGCCAATGAATTTGGATTTTGCTCTGTAACTTGAGGGAACAACTCATGGGTATGTGGGTGGGTAGAAATCTCCAGGGCAGGTTATACGACAATCGGTCCAAAGCCATCAAATCTGATGAGACATCAGTCTTAGAGAAAGGCACCATGTGAACTTGCGACCTCAGAGGTCAGAGTTATCTGACCAGAACAGCCAAGGAATGAAGACCGATTGGCATATATGACAAACTGCCATCTTGAGGGTGGTTGAATTTATGATCGCTCAGGAATGCGGAGGTGATGGGAATGAAGTAAAATCCATCTGTGCTGATGTATTTGATTGTGGACCACCCCATAACTAAAGACATTAGCCAAACAGTGTCTCAAATACAATACAGTAGAGTGAGCCAATGCTCACATCGCTGAAGTGAAGAGTGCAACAATGGAGCAAAATAGTTTGACGAACTGCGTCATTACCTCGACACCGAATGCCTTTTTATCGAGACACAAACATTCATCATTCTCACACGAGGCTGGCAATTTTAAAAAGCAGCATTTTTTTTACACCAAAAAAAATGAAACTGACTGTGTTCTACGCTGCCAAATTGTATTACGGCTCGGGTAATTAGGGGGCTTTACTCTAATCCGTATCCACACAGAGAAAACTGCTAAGCTCCTTTTTAGCTGACATGGAAACACATTTTATAGCTATGTTGACAGAGCACCTTGATACGATGCAATATTCCAAGTGGAAAATTTACAGAATATACAATTTTTACGTGGCTGTATGGCTTGACAGAATTCACAATCACTAAACTTTACAGCGTATTCCATGAAGCGTTTGAGACAATAAGACACTACAGTATATCAAATGCAAGGATTATTATTATCATTATTATCATTATTATTATAATCATTGTGGATTCATCCTCACCTGTAAAGCTCACAAAATATAGTCAATTTATTTCACAGGATATTCTGTGAAGTGTTTTGAAATGTCTCAACAAATTGATAAAGTGCAAGGATTATTACTATTAGAATTATTATTATTAGAATTAGACTATTCTGAGGCTTAAATGAAAGGGAGAGGAGTTGGGGTGGGGGTGGTGAGGAGAAGAGGGAGAAAGATGAGTAGCAAATATTCTAACAGGGTTGAGCAAGAGTGAGCATTTCAAATGTTGCTTTTAGTATTATTATTATTGTACTTTAGGCTTTACTAAAGCTGGCGTGATGATGGTGGTGTGGTTTTATTACAATAATATTGTGGGGTTTTTTGTTAGTGTCACGTTGCGTTCAATAAATAATACAGAGAACGCAATCCAGCTAGCAGAATTGGAGTTTCTGTAGATCTGTCAATCTGAGAGTTAAAAATAGCTCACAACTCTCTCATGTCAGCTCATCTAACCACAATAGAAATTCCTTTCTCTTACTGTTTGTGGGGGACGCTGCTGCACGCCATGGGCTGCTGGGTTTCGCCCACAACTATACAGTCAGTTCACTTAACAGTATATTCCGTGAAGCTCTTTGAGAAACGCCTAGAAAATATGATAAGGCGCTGTATCAAATACAGGGATTATTATAATTATAATATATCTCCTTAATGAGGAGACAAGACACAAACCGACCGAACTCAAACGTGCGTCATATATTTCTCACAAGGTGGATGTGTATTCCTGTGACTCAAATCAGAGCAATCTGCAAATAATGTTGATTTTCTGGGCAGTTCCCTATTGTTCCCTCATCTCCCCTGGGAGTGAGACAGATACCAATCCAAACAAAGATACCACTTAGCTAATGTCGGGGAGAACACACAAAATTCAAAACAGGTCCTGAGGTGGGATGGGGTCAAGTATTTTATTTTGACATCCCTATTACTGCTGGAGTTCCTGTAGCTCAGTGAGTTAGAGCACTCGCCTTACAAGTGTGAGACCTGTATTTGAATCCAGGCAGGTCAGGGTGAAACCTTGGGCAAATTTCCTTACTCCACACAACAGCAACAAAATACAACAACAAATTAAATTTGTTATATATAGATGTGTGTACACACACACGCGCCTAATAATAATCCCTTAAAAAAAACACAATAATAAAACAAAATTGGTCATTTCAATCCACGACTGTTTGTGGGGGACGCTGCTGTGCGCAATTGGCTGCCGCGTTTTGCTCTCCCACAAATATACAGTGACTTTACAGTATATTCTGTGAAGCGCTTTGAGACGTCAGCAAGATGTGAAAAGCCGCTATATCAAAATGCAGGCATTATTATTATTACTTCTTTATATTTACATTTTTATAGCATTATTGGACTTTTATAGCATTTTATAGCATTATGCCACTTATTGTATACCGTCTGTGGTACATTTTTTTGTCCCACACGTATATTATGTATTTTGTTCTGCTGTAATGTCAAACAGTCAAAAACTGCATTCATTTATAGTGAGCTGGTTTAGTTTTTGATGCCTTTGATCCCGTTTTCACAGGCGCACTCTTGTGGAATAGGTTTTGCCGTAATGCAGTCTGTTCAGTCACACACACGTGAACAAAACAAAAAAACCACAGTAGGTATGAAGTAAGTCATTGTGAATCAAAATATTGCAATCTTGTTGGTGGCTGTGTGATGTCTTTGTAAGGCTGACTTTGAAACTGCGCCTATTTGTCAAACTCAGTGAGTCTATCCAATGCTAACCATTTCCTACAATAGTCTTTTGAGTTTTATTCTTGGCTTCGGTAACTGTTTGTGAATTTTTAATACGACGGATACGACGGATACAGTACAAAATAATTGTTTTTGGGGGTATCTTTAATGTGTGGAGTGAGTAAAAGTTGAGTTCCGTCGCGGTTGCTTTCTTTCAACCGACGAGTCTGTCTTTTCTCTGCTATCCTCTGCTATCCTCTGCTATCCTCTGCTATCCTCTGCTATCCTCTGGCATCTACATGACGGGGATCAAAGGAAATATTCCTTCTGCAAGCGCCATACTCTTCAGCAACAATTTTCAAAGAACAATCTTTGATGAAACGTTTAATCCAGCGCCTCAGGATGTCCTCCCGATGTGAAAGGTGCCATATAAATGTAATTTTGATTGATTAAATGTAATTTTGTCGTTGTTGTTGTTGTTGCTGTTGCAAATGTCTGTTGAATCATAATAATAATCCTTGCGTTTGATATAACACTTTCCACGTCTTCTAGACATCTCAAAGCGCTTCACAGAATAATACTGTAAAGTGAATTGACTGTATAGTTGTTGGTGAACCACAGCAGTCAATTGTGCATAGCAGTGCACCACAAACAGTCATGGAATGAAAATGGCCAATTTATTATTGTTATTTTCAGGGATTATTATCAAGCATGTGGAGTAAGAAAACTTGCCCAAGGTCTTTCTTGTCCTACCTTGAATCGAACCCAGGTCTGTCGCTTGCGAGGCGAGCGCTCTAACCAGACAGAGAGATGAGCATGTTTACGAGGTGGTGTTTGACACTTTGCTGCACAAGTACAATGTGAAACAGAATCTCGAAGGTGAATTTTACCCTTTATTTCAAGTACTGTATTTGCCTAGCTGTCAGGAAAGCTTAGTGAATGTTAAGGTGACTAAACAAGATAAGAATAGGACACTGTATGTTTCCACTGGTGATTACCAAATTCCTGTTTTGCCTTTGAACACATTGAACCATGACTTTATTAAATATTACTGACTTCCAGGGCCTGAAATGCATTTTACACAATATAGTTTGGGACTCGCTATGTGCAAGTGACCGACAGGACGGTGGAACGCCAGCTGGGATGATCCTCGGATTTCTACTTGCAAATTGACTGGGTTCTATATAATCTGGCCTTTCATTTCCCATTATCAGGACGAGGAGCAGACAGTAATAATAAACATGTTTGTTTTGTAGGAAGGTGGCCAAGGTCAAGCCAATATTATTCGAGTAGTGAAGCGCACTCCCATTCTGTGTGTGTGTGTGTGTCAGTCTAGTGGGAGGGGAAGGAGCCCATTTATCCTGGCAGTTTTGTTGGGCTGAAGGACATGGGGTAGACATGAGAGAGAGAGAGAGAGAGAGAGATTGCCAAATCCCCAATGGTTTGGTGATATCTCAGTCTAATCTCTGCCTGGTGTAGAGATGAACATAGGAACAGGAAGAGGCCATTCAGCCCTTCAAGCCTGTACCACCATTTAATTAATCATGGCTGATCTTAACTAGTACCTCAACTAATCCTTTCAATTCCAGTTTCCCGCTGACTCCCCATATCCCTGAATACCCTGGCCTATCAAACATCGATGGACCTCACTCTTAATGGTGTGGACGGTACCAGGATTCACAGCCTTTCGCGGGAGAGAATTATAATAATAATAATAATCCTTGCATTTGATACAGCGCTTTTCACATCTTCTAGACGTCTCAAACCGCTTCACAGAATATACTGTAAAGTGAATTGACTGTATATTTGTGGGCGAAACATGGTAGTCAATTGCGCACAGCAGCGTCCCCACAAACAGTCGTGGGTTGAAATGACCAATTTATCACAGGGTTTTCTTTTGACGGATTATTATTAGATGTGTGTGTGTGTGTGTGTGTTTCACCCTGACCTGCCTGGATTCGAACACAGGTCTCACGCTTGTAAGGCTCTAACCACTGAGCTGCAGGAGCTCCAGATTCCAGATTCCAGATTTGTAACAATCCTTTGAGTGAATAAAAACTGAACGTCTGATTGTATTTCTCCAGTTTACAGTGGCAGTGAGGCTTGCATATCACCTGGCAGTCGTATCCCTCTGATTTCACCAAGTCAGAACAATTTGAGTGTGAATCTCGATCAAACACATCTGTCTATATGGATGAAAATGAGAAACAGAAAAGGATACCCTACTGTTTATGAATTATTGTATCTGTCTCACACTGGATGTGTGCCTAGATTATATTTATTATGTAGATATATATATAGATAGCTTTCAATTCACAAATGCTCACACATAACGCAGCCAACAAATCCTAAGAGTACATCTTCTTCTCTCATTTGTAATGCAGCGTGAAAAGATAATGAAAAAAACATGCCAGCGTTCAATATTTACAGCAGAAAATAACATGGATTTTAAAAAATTATATATTTAACTTCACAGAATTGCACGCCATGTGCAATTCTGTGAATTGCACATGGCAAATCACAGAATTGATTTGTGCAAATCAGCAAATTTGTGCAAATCAGCAAATCAGTCATGTGCTGGAAAAACTTTATGTACATATTTCACTATCTTCTAAGGTGTTGAACTATTTACTGTTTCTTCTTTGTTTCTAAAAAAAACAAAATACGTTTTCAATCTATTGGAACCTGCGATTCTGTCCGGCGCTCAACGACAGATTGCACTAATACACTCGATAAAACAAAACACATTCCATCCTGCCTGTCACACAGTGACAGCTCCTGTTGTGATCACGTCCCTATGTGAGGAGCGCTGAAGTTGCTCCTGGTGTCAGTGATTAGCAAAGCAAACCGCACGCACGCCACAAAAATCCACCCTCCTCCCCACCCACCCCCAACACCCACCACCCCGACAACCTCTCCCTCCTATCACAGACTGCAGACCCCCTCCCCGCCCCTCCTCCACACCACACACATCATGGAAGAACTCCCTACTGACTCCTGACAGAAATAGCCCTCGATAGATAATTCTTCTCCAGGCAGCCAACACTGAAGGGGTTTATCTTTACTGGAACAAATGGGAACCACTTTGGGGCAAGGTGCAATGGCTTTGTTAAGGTGCGAGCTGATCATTACTGCTTGGATGGTTTGAGTGGCTTTGGAATACCATCACCACCCACCCCATCCTTCCTTTTTTCTAAGACAGATGGCAGTTTTGTTGCAGAGATTAGTTTCTTGTGAGGCAGTGCAGTCCAACTACCGGCCCGCGGGCCACTAATGGCCCCCTACCCCCCCACCACCCCCACCACCCCTACCCCCCAACCACCCCCACCCCCGCCCCACCACCCCCACCTCCCCACCACCCCCACTACCCCTCCCACCACCCCCCCCACCAACCCCCCCACCACCCCCACCCCCGCCCCACCCGTTCACCACCATAACATGTAAATGTTATTATAATAATAATCTTTGCATTTGATGTAGCGCTTTTCACATCTTCTAGACAACAACAAAATGACATTTGTTTAGCGCCTTTCACATCGGGAGGGCGTTCCAAGGCGCTCAAGGCCTTTCACAGAATACACTGTAAAGTGAATTGACTGTATATGTTGGGGGTGAAACGTGGCAGCCAATTGCGCACAGCAGCGTCCCCACACAAACAGTCATGGATTGAAAATGACCAATTTGTTTTTTGAGGGATTCTTATTAGGCGTGTGTGTGGAGTAAGGAAACTTGCCCAAGGTTTTGCCCCTGACCTGCTGAGAATCAAACCCATCTAATCTGGAAGGGAAACACAATAAATATTGTTTATGTGACCCACAGACATTTCTCAAATGAGGCTTCTGGCCCTCAACAACAGCAACAACAACAACAAAATGACACTTATAGAGCACATTTCACGTCGGGAGGACATCCCGAGGTGCTGAACAGTCAGGACGGGGCCAAGCAAGGGAGAGGGGCAGAGTAGTGGTGGGGCAGTGGCGGGGGAGAGTTAGGAGGGGAGGGAGAGAGTTGGGAGGGCAGCAGAAGGCACAGTCGAAGAGGAGGGTCTTGAGACCGGCCTTGAAGGAGGAGAGAGAGGGAGCGAGGCGAAGGGACCTGTAATATCTTGCACTTCGGCATGAGAGTTCGGAAATGGGAAAAATTCCAGAGTGTGGGGGCAGAGAGAGAGGCAGAAAGCCAGTCCACCGAAACATTAGACCCACCCACCACCCCTCCTCCGCCCCTATCATAAGGTTGTACTTCATTAAACTAAAATCATTTCCATTTTGATCACCCCCTCCCACTCCGCCCCACCAAAAAAACTCTATAACTCATTGTGTAGAGAAGCCTAGACTGGATGGAGACATGATCTGGTCAATGTGTTCAATCCATTATAGGTGCCCTTCACTGTGTAATTAACCAATGGAAAGAGTTACAAAGCTTATCTTATCATTGGTGGCTAATTGCATAATTAAGAGAACCTTTTATGAGTTTAAAAAGAATTAGCTCACCGGTTAATAACCAGTATTTTAAGACACACTATCTTGCAATACAATAATTTAATCTATCTGATTAAACACACAATTTTAAATGTGTGGGTTTAATCAGCAATTTCTGGTTTCCATATTTCAATAGGAACAGTGGTGAATTTATAAGATTATGATTTCATTTAATAGCTCTTAGCCCCTTCATTAATAAAGGTGCACATTGAAAATTGGGACAACCATTCTACAGTAACTATACAATAATACTGTATATTTATTATAGTGCCTTTCACATCAGGAGTGTCTGGGAGAGTTTGACATTGTTGGCTGCACACCTGAACTGGGGTTAGAGCTGAAGAGAGTGGGGACACAGGGGAAAATAATCAAAAATAATAATAGTAACAATTTGGTCACTCAATCCACCATTGTTTGAGGTGGGGGGGGGGGGGGGGGGGGGGAACGCCGCTGTGCACTAATTGAAGTGCCGCGTTTCGGCCACACAACAATACACAAGTCAATTCACTTTGCAATGTATTCTGTGAAGCACTTTGAGACATCTCGGAGACCTGATGAGGCAAATGCGAGGACCAAATGCGAGGATTATTTATTCAAGATGACATTATACGGGACCAAGTACAACTCAGAGAGACACAGTGTGTGTGTGTGTGTGTGCTCTTTCCTAAAGCTTAGGTTAAAAAAAAGCCAGGCGGAAAGTCTCTCCAGCCCATAAGGACAAATGAAATGTCAGTCACTGAGAGACACAGCTTGGAAACCATCCATCCCTGCTGATTTAGATGAATGAGGTTATACAACTTTAATGACATGCGGATCAGAAGGTAACTGTACACAGACCTCCACACTAGCAAACATTTTCCCTGGCTTCACAAGAGTTTACGTTGGTATATTGGTTCGTAACCAGCACAACCAGATTAAGGTGCATTAATCATTAAAAAAGAAGAATACTGAATCGGTCATTTCAATCCATGACTGTTTGTGTGTGTGGGGGGGTGGGGGGTGACGCTGCTGTGCGCAATTGGCTGCCGCGTTTCGCTCTCCCACAAATATATACAGTCAATTCACTTTACAGTATATTCTGTGAAGCACCTTGAGACATCTAGATAAGGCGCTATATCAAATGCAAGGATTATTATTAATATTATGATTATTATTATCAATACAATCCTCGCATTAAATTAATACGTATTATAAGATAATTCCGCACTCATACTTTAATACAGCACACGCCTCTATTTACCCAGAAACAAGCTGAAAATCTTGAGGTGGGATTTGAACCCATGACCTTCTGACTGGGAGGCGAGAGAGTGTTACAAGCTGGCTAGGCTGTCTATGTTTAGCATATCCTGAGGACATTCTTATTCCTGTCACATTCCCTCAAAAGCATCCTTCTCAAATAGAGAGGGCAAAAGTGTAGGGTTACATTAATAGATAAGATTCTGAACAAATTTGCCATCCATTTGAAGTGCAGGGCAAATTGAAGCATTAGATGTGAGTATCTGAAACACACTCTTATCCTGGATGTCAATGTATATTCCTTTGTCAAGCCTGCAACAGGATATTAATATGATTTAATTTTTTTTCGCGTAGATCAGTAATGGGATAGAGTATGATTATCAGCTGCATATTTCTGGGCCTCGCTGAGCTGATCTGCTGGGAGTCAAACACCTTTATGTAATTTAGCTTTCAATTTGCCTGTGAATGAGGAATTTTCACCTATAAATAAATGATGGGTTGAGCAATCACATTTAAAATCTCCCCTTTGGCAGCAAGGATCATCTGCATATTTATTGAATGGAGTCCTTTTGATTAATACAGATAAACTGCATCTACAGGTTGAAGAATCTGCCCTGGAAAATAAGATCAGTCTGTTAGATTTACTGTGTTGGAACACCAGAATCCAAGCAGAAATTAAACTCAATTCTCTGTGAGAAGTGTCTGCCATCACAGAAGGTAAAAATATGTACTTAAGAAACGCGTCCAGAATGTGCTTCAGTATATGCAGTATATTGCACAGAAGTCAGTCTGAAATGATGAGCACAGTGAATTCGGGTTAGGAAAGCCGTCACCACACACAAAGTAATGCGGGTTAAGAATATATCTCGCTTTCTCGGGTTAGATTTTAACAACTTCCCACAAAGGAATGGTGAGTGCGTGGAACAAATGACATACACCAAGGAAACGTTGGAAGTGGAGATTGTTGACAATTCCAAGAGGCAATTAGATAGGTCGTGAGAGTGACAAGAAATAACAAAGCCATAGTGTTACATCTATGGGTTTTTTGGGGTGGGGGGAGAGAATTAGACAAACACAACAGAAAATTCAGCAGCATGATCTAAAACACATCTCAAATCTCAGCCAATTTGAAATGAGTGATTAGTCCAAACTATTAATTGCAAAAAAAAACGCAATAATAAAAATTGGTCATTTAAATCCATGACTGTTTGTGGGGACGCTGCTGTGCGCAATTGGCTGCCGCATTTCGCCCACAAATATACAGTCAATTCACTTTACAGTGTATTCTGTGAAGCGCTTCGAGACGTCGATAAGATGTGAAAAGCGCTACATCAAATGCAAGGATTATTATTATTATTATTATTGAGAATGAAAAAGACTTTAGAACCAGCAAAGTTGTGCATTCCTGTAGCAAGATGTTGGTACATTAATAATAATATTCCTCTCATTTGATATAGTGCCTTATCACATCTTCGAGACATCTCAAGGCACTTCACAGAATATACTGCAAAGTGAACCGACTGTGTATGTTGTGGGCAAAACAAAATATTATGAAGTATAATAATAAAACAAAATACAGTATATTAACAAAACAATGTGATAATGTCGATGTTCCTAGGACCTGCCTATTGTGAAGAATACATTAAATTCTTATCAGTCATAAACAATTAACAGCAGTAAAAAGTGGAAAAGAGGTTATGTATATACCCTGAGTAGCCCAATAAATCATGTATTTTTACTGTATTCCTTTATAATTAGATTACGGGCAACCTAAAAAAAATTATTACAGTATACTGTATTGTGTTGACAGTACTCTAGTGGATGGGCAATAAACAGATATGAAATTATGGTAATAAAAGTAGATTGCAAAATTACACACTTGAAAAGGTACTTGTGTTATAATATACTTGACACAACAGGGAGCAGTGGCACAAATGACAAATAATTTACATTTTGCAGGTGAAGTACTCTATCAAAACTACATTCGCATTACAATGAACATTGTTTGATGAAAGAAACGGCAAATGAACGGCTGAAATGAGGCAACGAAGGTCTTTTTTTATTATATCAGACCCAATGAAATATATTTGCCAGCTGTTATTACTGACTTTGACAAAGCAAGAGAACTGGAAAGTAATTGTTGTCCATATTGCAGCATTTTTAAAATAGATTTAGCAAGCTATCCAAATGTCCTGCTGTTAACCTTGCAAGATTCCCCTTGTGTGTACAATAGTCATTGCTTGAATGCATACTCTTAATCATATTGAAATTGTGTACTTTGGCCATTGCTATTATTATGGCATTCTGTAGCTCAGTGGTTATAGCGCTCGGCTCACACGCGAGAGGTCCTGGGTCTGATTCCCAGGCGAGGCCAAATGCTGTCCGTGTGTCAAACCCAGGTTCTCTCGCTTGTGAGGAAAGCATTCCAACCACTGAGCTCCAAGATTCCATCGGACCTTAGTATTACATTTATTATATAAGTATATTTTAGGTTAGTATTCTTTCAGAGCATGAACTAAAAAATAAACAGATATAACTAGTTGGCCCATAGGAAAAGGAGACTTAATAGACTTGCCAACAGCCTGAGGAATAATAATCACAATAAATTAGTTTAAATATGATGGGATTGTCTGTTGCATTATTGTCAAAGTCTAGTTTCCTCTGTGAAATGCACCCATTAGTTCAAGGCCAGACATTTTGCTTCTGTTGTGGAATAAATGTCTGATTTATGTGGAGTCCTGTAGCTCAGTGCTTAGAGCACTTGCCCAAATGAGAGGACTTGGGAGTAAGTTTTTACAGTGGGGGGTTTAGAAAGGAAAGAAAATCTGGGGAGATCTGGGGGTAAGAGAGAAGCCGAGATCAATCAAACAGCAGATTTCACATTGGACAACAGAATCAATATGAATCTGAATTTTATCCAACTCATACAGAACTCCTCGGCCCACTTTCTCACCCGAACCAACCTTCGCTCCCCGATTACCCCAGTTCCTGCCAAACTGCACTGGCTCCCTGTCTCAGAGCGGATCGATTTCAAGATCCTCACCCATGTGTTTAAATTCCTCCACTCCTCTGCAACCCCCACCACCCCTCTATCCTCCTCTCTCCTCACAGCAGTACCCGCTGCCTCTGCTCTACTGGGTCTGGCCTCCTCCTTGTCCCTCCCGAATCCTCCGTTCCACCATCGGCAGCCGTGCTTTCAGCCACTACGCCCTGAAACTTTGGAACTCCCTCCCTCAACCCCTCAGCCTCATTCCTCCTTTTCCATTTTCAGGTGATGCCTGAAGTCACCTTTTCCCCCCTCCCACTGGCTCGGTCCCAGGCTCCACTGTTGTGAAGCGCTCTGAGACGCCGTTTGGCGTGGAATGGGGGCGTTATATAATTCCAAGTTACTGTTGTTGTTGTTGTTGTTGACGATAGCAATGACAATGACTAATGATTTCAAGAGCCAAAGGGAAGCAATTGATATGGAATCATCCAAGCAAATAATCATGAAAACATTGAACAAGGAACAGAAAAAATCACTAATCAGATTTTCAGATTTCTCAAAAGATGAAATGAATGATGGATATTTTGGGGGGAGATAGATTTATGGGTTCTCGCAGAAACTTCCTAAAAAAAAAGGACACAAGGGAACATGACACATCTCCAATTTATCCTCACTAGTGAATTTGGGGAGGATAAATCAGAGCTTTCAGAATACTTGAAGACCAGCAACCATAATGTAATTTTGTTTGGCTCTGTGGTGGGATAAAATCTATACAATGTAATTTTCTAAAGCACTGGGTTATCATTAAAGTTGGTTAGTGATGGTCCACGCTAATCTTCAGAGTTTTAATAATAATAATAATCCCTCAAGAAAAAAAACCAATAATAAAATTGGTCATTTTAATTCACGACTGTTTGTGGGGACGCTGCTGTGCGCAATTGGCTGCCACGTTTACCCACCAATACACAGTCAATTCATTTTACAGTACATTCTGTGAAGGGCTTTGAGACGTCTAAAAGACGTGAACAGCCGCAATATCAAATGCAAGGATTATTACTACTTTTATTATAATAGTAATCCATTCTTCTGATATATCACCTTATAGGTCAGGAGTGTGTCTCAAAGAGCTCACAGAATTTACTGTCAAGTGTCAAGTTACTCTGTATTGTTATCGGTCTCCAATTTGCGCACAGCAACAACTACAAACATTTTCCTGAGTACCATTTCTCCACCAGAATTTCTTCCCTTGTGTTCTCGCGCATGTGTGACCTGGCATCTTGAAGATTCATAAATTATTTGATCTTCAATCTTCGTCCCATCTCTTGTGTGAGTTTGATTGTGACCGGTAATAAGAATCATTATATTTGATATAGCGCCTTATCACATCTTCGAGACGTCTCAAAGAACTTCACAGTTTATACTGTAAAGTGAATTAACTGTATTAATAGTTTACACTGTAAAGTGAATTAACTGTGGGAGAAAATAATAACAATTATGAAAAGTAGCAATCTGCTATCGTCGGCAAAAAGATTTGTTCCTACATGAGTTAACGGATTCTACCTTCAGAAAAAGCTCTGTGCTGTTTGGAAGTCTGATGGCAGTGGGGGACTATTTTGCCTGAAGCCAGCGTGTGAGGAATTGGCAGACACACTTGTGTCGCAGATTTTTGATCCTTGCCAACCACTTGTTCAGCGTCCAGTATAAAAGCCTATCCTTGGATGGTATCCGTGGTGAGGAGGCTTGAGCATATTTAGAGCTGGAGAAAGGACTATACTTTTGGGGGGTGGGAGGGAGGAAAGGGGCTTTTAAATATGAAAGGAAACAAGCAAAGTAGAATATTTACAATCCTTGATGTGATAGAGCACCTTATTGCGTCTTTGAGGGTTTTCAAAGCACTTCACGGAATATACTGTCAGGTGTAGTGACTGTGAGTTTTGTGGGCGAAACGCAGCAGCCAATTGCACACAGCAATGATTCACAACCAGTTGTGCATTGAAGTGACCAATTTTTTAAAAGCAATTATTACCCCCATAAAAGTGATCTAACAATCAACTAACAACCGAGTTTCTTCTTTACAGCTAGATAAACAGAGGTGTGTGGACTAAGGAAACTTGCCTAAAGTTTCACCCTGCCTGGGAAACGAACCCAGGTCCTCTCGCTTAAGAGGCGAGCACTCTAACCACTGAGTGACAGGAATCCACATTATTTGATATTAAAACATTAAAAATTAATTTTCCATTCCTTGTGTTTTTAGGGTGTAAATGTTTACAGCATCCCTTCCCTCCAGCAAAAAACCTCTTTAGAAAATGAAATCAATTTACGTTTCGTCGGTGAGTATTTCCAAATCCAACGTAATTCTGGCTGAGTGTTTAGAACCAGAAGGCGGGCAGGGAGACTGAGTTCCAGACTGCTCCTTAAATTAAAAAAACCGAGATTCTTTGCACAAATATGATCCAGTAAAGTAAACTTTCAAATGTTTACTCTGA